>CM074511.1:0-641516 GCA_037379345.1 Perna viridis
ACGCTAAACGACAGTTTAGAACAAATCCACCATCAGATAGACTCAGAAGTAATGATAAAGAGATACGTTATAAAAAACGTTTGATAGCCAATGTTTATTATCAGAGGTAGACGTAGAAAACAATAGCAGTGATAAGACCTACACTGCTACCACTCTCTCCAAAGAAGAGATTGTGGAAAACCATAAATATGTGATATCCTCTTTTGGTCTCTCTACCAAGGACGATGATTGTGATTTACCGTCTATGTACTGGATTCCTAAACTTCACAAGAATCCATACACACAACGTTTCATAGCTGGATCTGCAAAATGTACCACCAAACCTCTTTCAAAACTTTTAACTTCTATACTCACAACTGTCTAAGAGGGTCTACAGTCCTACCACAACACTTGTTACTCCCGTAGTGGTATTAATTCAATGTGGATCCTGAAAAATTCAGAAGATCTTTTGGAGACAATCAGTTTAAGACTATTATCTGAATAAAATAGCATTAAAACCTATGATTTTTCAAAACTGTATACTTCTATTCCCCATACTCAGTTAAAATCCCGACTTAAACACATTATATATCCTTTTTTTTTTTTTTTTTTTTTTTTTTTTTTTTTCAAAAAAAGATGGTACACCTAGATACAAATATATAGTTCTTGGTAGAGATTCCTCATATTTTGTAAGAAATAATTCCAAATCGTCTTCCAAATATACAGAGAAAGATGTTTACAATCTGGTAGCAACATAACAATGTTCCAGAAGACAATTTATTAGAGTTTTAGCGATACAAAACGTCTGCGTAGCTTCGACCAACTCTGGCATAACGTATGAGTTGTGATATGAACACTCCATACGCAGGAGCTGAAGGGATGTTGCCACAGATGCAAGGAAAGTTGACAATTCTGAATGAAAAGTCATCACGTTTGTCGTAAAGTTTGGTCAATAGTTTTCCTTTACCATCAATTTCTAAGTGTAGGTCAAGATATGAGGCTTTAGAATTTAGAATTAGAATCAATACACAAACAAAGAAAAATAATTCATTTTACTATAAATTGTTTGTAGACTGTTCCTCTTCTGTCTGGTGGAGGCAGCCCTCCCAAACTTGCTTTTATACGGAAATACAGTTTACTTTAGATAGATATTTTTTGTGCAGATATTGCATAAACATAGAGAAATGTTTCGGGAACTTTGCTAATCCAAACATTGAGAAAACCTCAACACGAAGTGAAGTAAAAATATATTTTGCTCTGATATAAGCATTTCCTTACTTTTGCCTTTATGGGAAAATCCATTAATCACATATAGAAATAAAACCCTTAAACTAAATGCCCATAGACTTTGAGTGACAAGGAACAAATGTATTTTTGTTTTTGATTTGTGCATATATGATTTTTAACTTCATTGATACGATTTTGAGGGGAGGGGGCGGTGTGGGTAAATATAGAAAGTGCAGAGTGATTTTTTTCTGATTTTATCATTTAATTATATTATTCCAGCACATTTTGATGTTTGCCACGTCATCATGTCACTGATATCTTTATATTTGTATTTTTTTTTCTGGACAACGAAATAAACCAGATATTCTTAATGTATGAAACACAGCCCATCAGCCAATATTGTGGTTATTAGCAAAACAGAAATAACTCTATAAAAAAAGCCAGAGTTCAAGTTTTCTCCTTTTCCTTTTTTCAACATTCGAATACAGAATTGGAAATTATCATAGAAAACATCCAAATGGTGTTTTTTACAAATGAAGTATTTTAAAGTTCTAACAAATCATTAAGCATCTTTCGAGGAAGGATTGTGAGGGGGGTTCGGGAAGGACCAAGAACTCATTTCAACATTAATTTCTCTATTCTCCAGTGGAGTTGGAAATGGTCGCAATCGACTCGAGAGGGGTCAGAGATCGTATTTCAACATTAATTTCCTTATTCGCCATTTTAGGTCGCACAGAGTTGGAAATGATCGCAATCGATTCGGGAGAAGTCAGACTCTAATTTTAACATTAATTTCTTTTTTTCAATATTCATTTCCTGTTTTTTTTTGCCCTTCTTGGTCGACATAGTTGGGAAAGGTCGCAATCGACTTCTGAGGAGTCGAAGATATTATGTTAACATTCATTTCCTTTTTTCGCCATATTATGTCAGACAGAGTTGAAATGATCGCAATGGACTCGAAAGGGGTCAGATATATTATTCATTTCTTTTTTCAACATTCGTTTTCTTATTCGCCTAATACGGTCGGATAGAGTTGGGAATGACACGGGAGGGGTAAAAGATCTCATTTCAACATTCATTTCCTTTTACAACATTCATTTCTGTATTCAACAGTTTAGTCGTACATAATAAAAAATTGTCTAAGATTTCATTTCATTTTTCAACATTTAATGTCATTTCCCTTTGCATGTATGTAGTCATTGGGTTTAGCTAACCATGCACTACCCTTCCTTGTTAAATGCCATAACCTCTGAAAATACTATGCGTGACTAACAGTATGGCTTATTTGTATTTATTATTATTATTATTATTATTTTTTTTTTTTTTTTTTTTTTTTTTTTTCACAATTGTTACTTTTGGAGTCATTTCTTTCGAGGACTTGTTACAAGTTGTCATAATCAATTAAAAATTGTTCAAAGTCTTTAAATGTTTAAATGAGTCCTTGGTCCCTCCCGAACCCTTCTCACAATCCTTCAACAAAAATGTTCATGATTTGTTAGCACTTCAAATGTTTAAAATAGGTCCTAGTTCAATGAATCTTTAAATAATTTCATTAATTTAAGAAAGATATTTCCGCCACATCGACTTGCCTACAAACTTGTAATTAAACTTGTATAGACAATTAATGTACATGATAAATCATTTATACTGATAAATGAACTTCAAGCCACTACATGTTATATTTAGTTCGAGCAAAAATAAATGCGACATCAATGGTCAACCCGTGGTAATTTATGATAAACTGGAGTTTCCGTGATTTACTTCTTGAAAATACCACCATTAGCTGCAGACAATATATGTTATATTACTTTTATACTGAATATTATCAAGTTTGTGTTTGAATAACATCTAAAAAATGACTGGTCATACCTCCGAAAATTACAATTTAAGCTCACTATCACTTTTTGCTTTCTGGTAAAAAAACAATAAATAAGGTCATGGAAACGTTATATTTCGGGGACAAATTCGTTAAAAAGTAATAAAAGGAACCAATAAAACCTGAAACACGTTTTATAGGGACACATATCAGGCATTCAAAACAGACACACACAACAAGAACCATAAAATAACCAAAATAATACGTACAAAACAAAAACAAAAACAAATGAACTAATCGGATTCCACGAAACACTGGGAGCATATACCAGGTATAAACAGCAGTATAAAAGGTATAAAAAAAAATCATTAACGATGATAATTCTTCAGAATCAAACTAAAAAAAAATATAAGAAAACAAAAACCACTTGGATAAACAATATCTGCTGCTGGATCCAACAAAGTATATAAAGTAACTAAAATAATACATACAGGTAACAACAGAAAATGAGTTTTTCGGTAGCATGGACCAGGTGCGCGGGAAAGATAATTATCCTCTGTCTTTCTAGAAACATTAACTGAGTTGTTCATCAAAAGTGGAAGACGAAAAAGGAAGGGCTTGGAAATCAAAGGTGTCAGATTTTCACCAAATTTGGTATATGAGCCAATAATATTGCTCAATTAAAAAAAAATGATATGAATTTTCTTGGCATTTATTCGGTTGCTATGTAAACCGTTGAACTTAGATTTATTTGCTAAAGTGTTTATCAGTGGTAACTTTACCAGATGCAGGAACTTGTTCTCATAAAACATCTAAGTTGATTCATTTGCTGTTCTCAGGTTTTGTAAAAGTTAGCATAGTACTTCTTTTTTGTAAGACTAAACAAGATTAAATGTGTGTGTCGTATTCTTAAATAAGGGATTATAAGATACTAGAAAGAGTAATCAGAGGAACCAAGGATATAGCGGTACTAAAAAGAACGGAATCCAGGGACAAAGACCAGACATGGAAAACAGACATACACAACAAAGAACATAAAGTAACTAAAATCATGCATACAAATTAACAAAAGCAAATGAGCATCTCGGACTACACTAAAACCTGGGAGCATGGACCAGGTGCACCGATAGGGTAGGCGTCCTTTGCTTTTCCTGCCGAGTTGTTCATAATAAATAAAGTCCGGGGCAGACGAAAGAGGAAGGGAAAACTACGATACATTCAACAAATCAGTTTTCATGGCGTAGATTGATACATCGTTGCGATCCACGAGTTCATGATGACTTCAATCTTGTAGCAACATAACCTTGTTCCAGAAGTCCTTATGATAGAATTCTAGCGAGATACAAAATAATTTGCGTAGTTTCGGCAAGCTCTGGATAGACATTTTTAATGTTTGTAACAAAGTGAAAATTTGATCTGTTTTTGGTTTATTTCAAAATATGGACCATATACATCAAAATTTAATCTATAATTTAAAAAAATACAAATAGTATATTCCTGAAATTAAGAAAAATATACTTTGAAATAGTAACCATGGCATTTTTTTTTAAATGACCAATAAAATTTCAATACAATATTTTTGATATTTAATGTAATATGAACACTTAAAGTTACAAAATGTCTAATAACTTAATGTTTTTTCTTAAATAGATTAGAATGCAACTATAGTGGTTTAGTATATGTCGGAGAAACGCAAGAACGATTAAACAAAAGAATGTGCGATCATCGTTCGTGAATTAACACCACCAAATTCCAGACAGTTTATCAACACTTTAATCAACAAGATCATTCAATCCTCTCTATGAAAGTTCGTGTTTTAGAAAAAAAATACCATCTTACAAACAGTCCCGTTCTAAGTAAAAACTATCGTAAGGAAAGAGAGGAATACTGGATAAGCAGACTAGGTACTGCAATACCTTACAGACGCAATGACAACGTCAAAAGAATAGGAAACCTTTCAAGCCAATATAAAAATAACATAAATGTGATGAATTTATTTGACAAAAATCCAAGACAGGAAAGGAGTCTTGGTCATCGCCACTATACGTCACCTAAGTTACACGGTGTCTCCATGGATGGTCTCCTTCCTTTCATACAAAAACCTCTTGGACTTTATCACGTTAGAACCAAACTTTATTCTATGCCTTTCACTCTAATACACTCCTTTGACAAAACAAGTCTTGACACTCCTGTTTCTGACCACACCTCATCATTATACAGACCTGTTGCCATCAGTTTGGATATTTGTTTCTACAGACACTTTAAACCAGTTTGTGTGAAAAATCAGGATGAAGAAAAACGATCATTTCTTCCACTACCGTTTGTCAACAAAGGTATAGATGCAATTGATTTGGATAACATCCTCCATCACAAAGACATCACAAACAAATTCCCTCATATTTCAAAGACAAATCCATACCAATTATTTCATAATTTCATAAAGACCAGACATGGAAAACAGACATACACAACAAAGAACATAAGGTAACTAAAATCATACGTACAAAGTATCAAAAGTAAATGAGCATCTCGGACTCCACTAAAAACTGGGAGCATGGACAAGGTGCACCAGTAGGGTAAGCGTCCTCTGCTTTTCTAGAAACATCCGCCGAGCTGCTCATAAAAAGTCAAGTCCGGGGTAGACAAACGAGGAAAGGAAAACTATGACCCGTTTAATAAATTAGTTTTCATGGTGCTGATTGATACACCATAACGATCCACGAGTTCATGATGACGACCATAAAACGTATGTAGTGATGACTTCAATATTATAGCAACATAACCCTGTTGTAAGAGTTCTAGCGCGAGACAAAAAGTCTGCGTAGTTTGGCAAGCTCTAGCATAACCTATGAGTTTTGATATGAACACTCCATACGCAGGAGCCGAAGGGATGTTGCCACAGATGAAAGGAAATTTGACAATTCTGAATGAAAAGTCATCACGATTTTCGTAAAGTTTGGTCAATGGTTTTCCTTTACCATCGATTTCGATGTGTAAGTCAAGATATGAGGCTGACTTCATAGTGTCTGTAGTATCCGGTTTCTGGTTTGTCTACCCAGACTTGATTTTTTGTGAATAACTCGTCAGGTGTTTCTAGAAAAGCAGAGGACCTTGCCCTACCGGTGCACCTGGTCCATGCTCCCAGTTTTTAGTGGAGGCCGATTTGGTCATTTGCTTATGTTACTTTGTATGTATGATTTTAGTTACTTTATTGTATTTGTGTGTATGTCTGTTTTCCATGCCTGGTCCTTGTCCCTGGATTGCATTCTTTTGATTACCTATAACCTTGGTTCCCCTTATTACTCTTTCAGAATATTGACTGAAAACAGAAAACAAAAACAAAAAACAAGAACCTTAATAAATAAACGTTATTGTTCACCTTACAGGGCATTAACTATAATAAGAAGTCATTGGTCAGCTTTGATCCAATGTAGAGATCTTCAAATTGAAAAACGAAAGCCCAAATA
This sequence comes from Perna viridis, assembly GCA_037379345.1. Lineage (NCBI taxonomy): Eukaryota > Metazoa > Mollusca > Bivalvia > Mytilida > Mytilidae > Perna > Perna viridis. The sequence continues at coordinate 6,490 of CM074511.1, forward strand.
ATTTTCCAATAGTTTGTGAGATTTAAGTAGAAATTGGTGACTCTACCATAGTGGTATAGGAAGAATATTAATTTAACAATACAACAGTGTAAGCAAAGACAGCACCAACTATCGAGTGCATTAAAATATATCAATAAAGATTCTTGTCTTCTACATGTATATCTTGAGTCCTTCAGTATTAGTTTATCATTTTGGAAAATGTAGTATATGAAATTAAAGAGGAGTAATTTTCCCTAAAATGTATCATCGTACCTTATGTCATAAAGTTTGTCTTAAAACATTCATAGATAGTGAAAAAAAATCTTGTAATACCATCTTAAACCAAATTGTATTATGCCAATATTTGTGAGACATTCATATGGTAATTTCTAAATAAATAACTTACTTAGAATGTAAAAACGTTCAAATTACTTGGTTTCAAATTAATCATAATAAATATAAATTCATGTTTTATAATTTCTTTGAAAATAATGGCAGGATTTCTTTTTCATAATTTTATCATTGTCCAAGTTGAAGACTGTCCTCTCTTTTTGAAGATTGATTGCATGGCCGTTACTAAGGGCTTAAGTTAGAGGAGGCGCCAATTTCCCTCCTCATCCGATGTTTTATTATTGCTATGGCATAAAATTCTTGAATTGATGTAAGAGTAATCAAGGAATCCAAGGTTAGAGCGGTAATCAAACAATGTAATCCAAGAATGTAAATATCTTGAAAGATAAATTACAAAACTGTATGAGTTTTTTTTTTAAATGTAATATATGTATGACACTATTCCACATTTTCTTTCTCTATTCTAATTTTTTGCATTATTGACCAGAGTGTCCTTTACAAAATACACGCAATTTTAATAATCTGATATATTTGAAAAATAACAAAAATATTCATACTTTACTTTAATTGTTATATTTTGCTCCGAATGAAAGGTGGTTGTCCTACTACCGCCCTTATGGCTATTGAGCTTTATTGATTCCACAGTGTTCCATACATGTTTGCACTGATGTGTTTGGCTGTAGCTTGGACCACATCATACATTTGGATATAAAAGACCACTCAATTCGACCAGTACAGACCTAGGAAATACCAATTGAAATATCGGGGGACGATATTTTTCCACTTATCCCCAAAGCCCGATGTAATGCCTAAATGTCCTCCGGAACACCAATATAAGCCTTAAAACTGGCCCTTGGTTTGCATCTAAAAAAATGTTTGTCTATATTTTTTTTATTTTATCCATTGTATTGTCAAGCAATCCAAAGATTTTAAAGTCTCTACGGCACTTTGCAGTGAGTAATTAATGTAACCGATGTTCTTGCACGAAATCCAACCATCGATTGGAATTTAGTGTTATCCAGTACTACTCAGGTCTAAGAGGTATTTGGTCATATCCCATCTTTTTAGCACTGCCACAGCCTGTAAGTACCTGTCCGAGGTTGTCATTTCGGTGAACATTGAGCATAGCTTAGCCACACAGTCGATTCTCTGTCATTGCGGCCCTGTATCATGTCTTCAAACATCTTAGAAATATTTTTATAGAAAATAGACAATTTTATTTCCTCAAACACATTTAAGGCATGAACAAAAAACATTACAATGGAATATACATTACATATAAACAAAACGTATGACCATGGTGACAATCTTGTCAAAATATATTAATCTATAGTTTAAACTTTGAAGTTATATATCAATATAATATCTGTTTAATTAAATTGACCTTTAGTTATTTTTATTATAGAACTACTGTTTAATAGGACACAATGTATGGTAGTAGGGGACAGTTCATCTAAGTGTTATTATGTTCTAACATCATTGGGAACTTTTTTAGATCCTTCTATACTTATATGATCTTTCCTGTATTCATCCTCTATCCTACATAATAACACATGAATAGACTGTCCCGTACTACCATATATCGTTACAAAGTTACAACCCTAGATTAATCATACGAGGAGGAATGACCCAGCCCGCGAAAGCTGTATTTTTATATAGCCTGGCTGGCCGAGTGGTCTAGGGTGCTGGACTTAGTGCAGACGGTGTTGCCAAAGATGTCACAGCGGTTCGAGTTCGAGTCTCGCGGAGGGAACGACCAACAATTTACTTCGCAAATTTGACAGTTCTAAAATCGTTGGAAATTTTACAGACCATTCTATAAGTTTCTATTATTTTTTTTCTGTATCAATGTGATCATTCCTTCCGCGGGACTTGAACTCGTACCACTGTGACATCTATGGCAACACCGCCTCGAAACCCAGCCCATGTACCTTACTGTACAGTCCTTGAACCGATCCGCGCAACAATTTAACGGATCGATCACCACCGTTGACTGATTGATCGTTGACGGATCAATGACCGGTGACCGATCTGATCGCAGTTTTGTTGAAATAAATGTAAAATAAAAATAAAAATTGATGTTTAAATCTATTACATTATGTAAATATGCGTAAAATTGACAAAGAAAACAATACAAACCGTAAAATACAGTGACTGCTCCATGGTCACGTGATGAGATCAGCGGTTTAATGGATCGGTTTGACGGATCGATGACTAACCGTAAACTGATGGATGACCGATTGAAATTTTTGTTGCACGGATCGGTTCAGGTACTGTAATTCCTTTGATTATTATTATTATTTCTTTCGTAACTTCTTAAAGTGGATTTGGTAGAAAGAGTATGCGACACATTATTACGACACTTTAGACTAGAACTATGCGTAACGGAGTTGCTGGGAAATATAAATTTAGGTCTCACTGAACACTTCTAGCGTTTACATTACATTACATGTTGAGAAAGTAATTTTCATTGTTGATTCCCAGGACAAATATAGATATAAATATATATAGATAAAGAAAAATTGAAAAATGCCTAATGTTTGTATGGTACTTGGCCAACAAAATTGTCCTGTTGGTCAAAGCTTTTCAAACTATTCCTTGTATGAGCTATTTAATTCTAACCGAAATCAAATTTCCGTAATTTTTGTTTTATTTTGAAAACCGTAAGGCTTAGAAACATAAGACTTCCACCATTCATCCTAGGTCACATATGGAGTTTCGAAAAATGTATCACTCGATGACATACGGCGACCTTGAGTCTAGTTATGGATTCTCCTTAAAAGCCGTAATAGATAGAAGCAAACATGATATGGGAAAAATACTCGTCTTGTCAAGTTCTACATAAATTCTATGATCACAAAACCCTCCGACCAACTATAAGTGATTTATTGCCCATAAATTGATTTTTGAGTAAAACTTTTACAAATACAGAGCCAAAACCATAAGAGATAGAGGGGTAATGTAAAGTTGTTTAGGACAAGGAACTCTACAAGAAAAGTAAGGGCTTCATTCAGTGTGCTCAACGCTGTATGAGTTATTGGCCAAAATGTTTAACATTGCATTACTCATTAATAATAAGAAATGCTCCTTTATGTATTTAATTATCAGTTTCTTTATTTTTTTTCTCTTAATATAAAGGCAAGAAAAATAATTGTTTAAGCCCACACAACTGGACTGGCCGTACGATACATGAAAGTGGTAGTCAAGCTTGTTAAAAAATCTTAGTAACTACACTTTAAATTTGCACTTAAAAATAAATCTAATTGACAGGAGGTAACTTGTTTACCTAACAATACTAGATATGCACGTGTTTTCCCTTGACAGGAAATACTGAACACTCTAAGCGCACTCTTAACACTACTAAATTGATTTGAGTGACGCTAATGGATTTACTGAAATTACTCTTGACAACTCTTAACGACAGATATTTAATATGCACTGAATGGCTACTGAAAATATCGAAACTTTTTAACGTATTGTTAAGAGTTTTCAGTAGATGTTAAGTAGGACATGCTACTAGTGATGAAATGTGACACTCCAGCAGCATAATATTTTGTCTCCACAACCAACTGTTAAGCACATGAATAATATTAATATTTTGGCAGCTACTTTTTGCCCCATTGGCAAGCATTTATTGAAATTATTCCAAGTAAATGATAATTGGCTGGGATTATGCGAAAAACATCTTCTATATCACATTTTGCGAGTTTACTCAAAGCGGCCATGATGTTGTACAAGATTGACAACTACATCAACACTGTCATATTGAACTGTACAGTTCTCTCTGTGAATTAAGGAGTATACTGAACTATCTCTGGGAAAGGAAAGATCACGAATAAGCTGAAATTGTCAAGGAACACTCCCTGTGTGTGGGAAGGGGTTTAAGAAAGGGCCCACAATACTCTGTTTCAAAGATTTTTAGCTATTTTTCATAAACAATATTTTTTTATTTTATTTTTTTTTTTTTTTTTGCTTTTCTTGATCATCCACAATTCCTAATGTTGTTATCAATACAACATATCCTTGCAAATCAATACTTGAGAAGAGTTGTCAATCTTTGTCCTTGATCTCTGATCCAGCAACTCTGCTGCATTTTGAGGCAAGACGTGGTCCTCTATGGGCGTAATTGCAGTTTTTTTTTGGGTTTTTTTTGACACAAATCCCATATGTGTTGTAAACATGGCATGCCCCATGTCTTGAGATACCAAGAAAGGGCTGATTTTTCTGGGATATGGATTGGTTTCCCTGTTTTGAAGGGGCTTCGGAAGACTTCATATACATAGCCTTCTTGTATATTTCATTTACTACTTTTTGCCATGGTTGTTGATGTTCATTTCGCAAGTCTCGGAAGGACTCATCATAATAATGGAAAGCGTCGTTTTAGCGTGACTCAATTATTTTCCGAATGATACTGGAGTTAATTTTAGGCTTCCATTGGAAATGTTTTTTTTTAAATATATGCCATAAAGATAAACAAAAATAAATGTAAAAGGCCTCAGTCCAATCCAAGAAGGACAGCGATTCTTTTGACTTAAATTAATTCAAACGATTTTGTACAGAAAATTGACCTAGTGTCACTGTTACTGCCCAAGAGTCATTATCAAGTGAAGATAAATAAATAAAATCACCACACTCATTCTATAGGTCTAGGTTCTCGGTAACAATGATAGCTTCAAGGCAAATATTTGTTTACAGACGCGGATCCAAGGACTGGCGAGTCGGACGTACGCCCCCCAAATTTGTAGAAAAGTTTCACCCTTTAATATTGTTTGTCTTGCTTTGCACGGTATTTGATTCAATTAACGCCTCCATCCCCTCACCCCCGCCCCAAGCTTGAATCCTGGATCCAATACTGGCTTATATTACACTCTGGTTATAATAAACTACAACACGAGGTCCATCAACTCGAGGGAAAAGTTCACCAATAATTACTATGTTAAACCCAATCAGAAGTGTGAATAGTTAGAAAAAGCAAAAGCAATGAAACTGTTGACCACCTCATTTACTGGATTAAACGAGAGATCGTTGTCACCAATTTGAATGAACAGGATATATGGTGGAGATGAATAATTCTACAGACCTGGTCGCTTGTTAATTAACAAGTAAGGCCTCCTTGGCAACCAAAGTGAATATCGAATGCAGTATGATAAAGTCTTAAATTAGAATGATAAGTGGAGTAACGACCAAAATTTCCCAATCTACGTATGTTGTTATGTCCTATAATTGCAACTTGATAAACCAAGTTCCTAATGCATATTTCCGGAAGAGATATATTTCGCACACACGCAGTCTAAATATAACTTCTTCACATGAAGCGACAGCAACTATTAGATAACAGGCATAACGTATTTCTCGTGCTACAACATCACTAATACAAATAAAAGCATGAAAAAATGGCACTGTATACCGAACCCATGCATCTATCGACAAATTTCACAACATAGTACATGTAATTTGACATATGTTTACAAACAGCGTCATCCAAGTCCACGGGTCACGATGAAGACAAATGGAAGACAATTAAAGTTTGAAGAATCCGGCACGAAAATGAAGCCACACGTACGCTCAAATATGTTTCTTGAGTCACATTGTCAGATACAATTTTCATACATAGAAACAAAATGATAAGCAACACAAAACATGTTAAAAATTCACGTGTAATTAAATCAGACTTCCACTTGATGGAGATAAATTGTAACTTTTCTTATTGGTCAACCAACAAAATGACCAACTATCTCAGTCATGGGGTTACCATAGGGGAAACCTTGGCCAGATAAATTATTTAATTTTCAACTGTAAACTGTATCATACTGAACAACCTATATTTTTTCTACTTAACACACATAATTGTCAATCACTGAAAATTACTTTACAGCTACTGAACGCACTGTTTTGACTTTCAAGTGGTAAACTGAACATACTAAACGCTTTACTGATAACAATGAACAACATTTGAATAAAACGCACTGAATTTGCACTGATTCACTAGATAACACGGAACATATTTTTGTTCATAAAATTAGTATATATTCAGAGCATTTTTGCCGTTTCTGTAAAATGTTGGCTTATGCAGAGTTGTTGCAAGTCATGCCCATTACAGACAAAAGACGAAAGGAAAACAATGACAAGATGAACAAATCAGTTTGCATGGTGCTAATGGATACACCGTAACGCTCCTCGAGTTCACGATGACAACCATAAATTTTCTATAGAGATTATTCAATCTTGTAGAAACATAACCCTCTTACCGAGCCCTAAATGTAAGAAGCCTCCTCAAAATTTGACAATCACTTAAGGTCGCAATATACAGAATTCTTGAACATTTGTTTGCCTGATAACAAAAATGTAACTGTATGCTAGAGTGATTGCAAATTATCCAGAAGTTTATTCGAAAAGTTCGTATGAAAAGTTCGACAGAATGATACACGTGATATCACAATATATTTATGTCAAAAGTTTCAACGATTCCCTGTATTTTGAAGAAAAAAATCAATATCAAAATATAAATAAACGCACAATAACACACGATCATACTGCATTTGAATAGAAAAACATGTAATAGAAAATAATTTAGGCAGTAACTAAGGCTTATTCGAAAAGGATAAAATTATGACCGTTTTCCTTTCCTCTTTTGTCTACCCCGGACTTGACTTTTTATGAGAAACTCGGCGGGTATTCCTAGGAAAGCAGAGGACGCTTACCCTACCGGTGCACCTGGTCCATGCTCTCAGTTTTTAGTGGAGTCCGAGTTGCTCAGTTGCTTTTGTACTTTGTGTTTGATTTTAGTTACTTTATGTTCTTTATTGTGTATTTCTGTTTTCCATGTCTGGTCTTTATCCCTGGATTACATTATTTTGATTATCGCTATGGCCTTGGTTTTCTTAGGGGTCTTACATAGAAACAAGTACACAGTATCTCTGTCCTTCTGGTATGATTTATGATATACCTTGTTTTCAACCCGCATGGGAAAAATTTGGATTTATATTTTATACGATGAAGACATAACTTATTGTAGGTTTAACCTGGTCGAGAACTCCTATGTCAGTTAACTGCTAGTAGTCCTTTGTTTGTAAATTTATGTAACGTATAAAAAGTTTCTTCTATTTCTGTTTTAACAAAGTACTCAGACATTTTTAGCCCCGTGCAGGTCCGGGTGTTAAAAGAATAGGCCTGCAGCAGCGCTAAGCTTGTCGTAAAAGGCGACTAAATAGTGCTCAGAAACCTAGCCGGGGGCTAGGCGCTCTGCCCACAGAGCAACTGGGATGTGTGCCCAAGGTGGTGGAACGGGGTACCCCTGGCGTGTTACATGCTGGGGTTGTCAGGCTATAATACGGAAAACCTGACCGCAAACCGTAGTGGTGCACCGTGTTGGGAAAGATGCCACGTTCCTCGCACGCTAAAGAACCCTGCTGTGGTATTCGATAGGAGTAGGAACCTTTGCGCTCCGCCACAGGAGGCTGAATTGCCAGACCTTACCCATCCCCCTTTTTCCAGTGGCAATCAAAATTTGTCGACCCTATTATCCTTGTGACCCATCCTTTTTTTTTCATTTCATGTTCATTTAATCATCCATTTTATGTTCATTGTCTTAATATAGCTGAAATATTGCTGCTCGGACATTAAACCCCAACAAACAAACAAACAAAACAGACATTTGTTAACTATTTTTAAACTGTATTTGTTTTGTGTAAAGTATTGTATTTTTTTCCATAGTAGCCAGATTTAAATTGGAAAAGATTGTGGTTACTTTATATTTCTTTAAACCTGTCGCATTTATTGCGCCTGTCACAAGTCAGGAATTTCAGGTATCTGTATAATTGTCTGTTTTCACTTTCAATTTACTTAAATGTTGCTGGAGTATATAAGGGCTGCTATTTCGTTATACCTGCGTATAATATATGTTTTGGGGACCAGGTTGTAGCCTGCCCTATGATATGAGGGTTTTCGGCGTTCATTGAAGAACCAAAGGGGCCCTGAGCTGACATTGTTCATACAAGTGGTGTTGTTTCTTTGACATGTTCATCATTTTCATTCTTGTTATATAAACCGGTTGTTTGTTATCAAACGTTATTGGAATAATATCCCTTTAAATATCATCAGCTTCTCAACTATTTCGCACTAGTTTAGCTCATGAACGATGAAAAGTCTGTAGCTTCTATCACAACGTATTCTTGTTTATTGTTTATACATTCAACATGTTAGATAATATTGATGAGAAAATCGCCCAATATTTCGACATTTGTTATATAATGGGTTGGTTCAACATGTAATGCAATTACGAATAATTCTGTATATTCCAACATTAAGAACGCCACTGCAAATTCTAAATTTGATGCTTCTGTTAGTAAGTGATTTGAATCTGGGTAGCCCATTTAATTTGATTCTCCAATCCAATTCGATAATCGTATGAACCATGGTTTCATGAAAGAGTAAACCAGGGCATCAAAATTCTAGCGGAAATCAAGAGAATGTTATTCAGGGAATGATACCAGGAAGGGAAAACCCACACACACACACAAAAAAGAAAATGAATAAACCAAAATAATGCATACGAAGGAACAAAAGTATATGAGCAACTCCACAAAAAAAATGGAAGCATGTGACCCAGGTACACCGGTAAGCGTCCTCTGCATTCTTGAAAAATCTCCATTTATTTTGCTCTATTATTACAGAGTTTAATCAGAATACCATCGGATGAGAGCGCAAAAATTACACAGAGACACCTTTCATTTTTGGCATGTTTTTATTTATTACCATGACCAAATTCATGTGTTTTCATACATATCGCTTATTATACTCTACGTTTTATTGTGTATGTTTTATTATCTAAATCTAATACTTTCCTTTCATGAGCGTTTATGGTTGTATTATCAACTTGGTTTTGTATACTTATGGCAAGACAAAGTATCAATATCCGGTTTTTGCCTTCCTTTTCAGCAGCTGAAAAACAGCATAATGGCAGCTTCATTTGCGAATACTTATATATGTGCGATTGAGAGCCAAACAAGTCTCGGAAAATATTCCTTAGTTGCGATAATTAAACACAAATTGAATCATAGCTTTTCCAAGATAGTGTTGGTCGTAATAATCTGCAAAATGGCGCCCAGATATTTACGAACATAAAGTGATCAATATTACCTATAATTCTCGAGTCATAAAAATTGCAAAACGAAAACGAAACAAAACGAATCGGAAATGACTGATAAAAGAAAGAATTAAATCAAAACAATTCGACAAAATAAATCAAATTGTAATAAAAACATTATAAAAACGGTACCAAGCGAAACAGAATGAAGCAAAATTAAATTGGATAAACGAAATATTTTCAGACGTTTTGCTAATTATAAGAACCATAATGTGTACCACTGCCAGATAATTCGAACCAAAGACATTTCAGACCATGACAACCAATAATTCCTTATGAATGCCGGACATTTCGGCCAATAGACATATCAGATCGTGACAATTAGTATAATGCTTTTGGGCATACATATAATTACAAAATGTACCGTATTTGAAGGTTACATGAATAATATATCAACTCAGAGCTGACAAAAATGATCAAAGTTATTTTAATTAATATTTCATCGAGACCGTTAAAAGGTTTCACCTTCATCGTATTATGTTAATTATGAATATCTCTCCATTCAGACATCATTTACTTTAAATCATGATGTTTTGTTAAATTGAATAATATCGCCCAAGTAAGTATTTGACTGCACCACTCTATAACTCGTGTCGGGAGCTTCATTACTGTTGTTAGGTTATTTTCTAGATTATTCTCACTTGCAATATGACGGTTGCTACCTATGGAGTAGAACAAACTTATTTAAATTGCTCCAAATTGGACGCTTCTTTTTTTGCCTATATTTTTTTTTAATCATAGACTATCTATGACGCCAATTATAATCCATTAATGAATATATGGACTTGCTGTCGGATACTAGATAACACCCACTTTCAATATGAAAGAATCCACTGGTATGCTTACACTTTCGAAGCACTTGAGCCGACTCCCGATATTATTGCAGGAGTTCATTTGTTACCTCTTTATTTTGTGTAAGGCAGTACGGTTATACAGTAAGGTCAATCCTGAAGCTTTGGTCTCATTTTGTTGAAATAAAGCTGTTTTGAAGCAGTCCTCATAACAATTTAAAGTGTTTTATTATAAAACAAAGCACATAGGTGAACAAATGGTAAAAACACCATTTTCGATTCATATTCTAACGTATTTTATTCCAAAAGTTCGTGCGAAAAATGGATGTTATAAAAATAAGCAACCGGATGTTTCGGAGAGAATCTAATACGACAGGGGACTGAAACCTTCCGGATACCATTCTTCCTTCAAATTACACCGGTTTACCATTAATGCAAGTATGTATAAATGCTTAGCTACATTTAAACAGTACATCCACCAAATTTTAATTATAAGTGTTAGACAATCTTACCCGATCAACTTACTGTGCGAATTAGTGCGCCTAAATATAAGTTTGTAGTGCACACTAAAGGAGAAGTAGACTTTTTAAGTTGTGTATGTCTTTCATATGGAATTAACTACTACCATATTTATTAAAATTGAGGAAAGGATATGGATTCTGGAGCCGATATAATAATTGGTCTGCTTCCCCAGATTGGGAATAATTCTGCCTTGTGTTCAGCTCCATACATTCATATAATGAAAAAGGCCGTATATATGGAAAAAAAATAGAAAACACATTCAGGGACAGGTTTTCTCACACTTTGGGGACTTCAAACAGTACTGATTAGATTTTTGTATCACATCATTGGCCTTCATACCAAAAACAAACTAGCATGTGAGGCTGAAATTAAAGAAAATCATGGATGTTTCCCAGAACTTATGACCAGGTATAAGAAGGTTTCTTTTGACTTTCTTTTCTGCATAACAATACTTATTTACACAGAAAGAGTTTGTTGGTTTATCCATTTTATTCATTATAAGCCAAAGAAGTAGCATTTTGTAAATAAATTGAACAAACTTGTTTGCTAAGGATTTTCAGGTTGTTATACACAAATAGGTCTTCCAAATATACAGAAGACGTTTACAAAATGCTGGAATTTTTACTCCACAATATATTTTTCCAATGTTGAGGACGCGTTTTTCAGCAAACGGTCGGCATTCAAATGGGAAGTAATTGTGCTCCTTTACTTGCTGACCTACTTCTTCACTCTTATGAGGCTGACTTGATAGCTGATCTGATCCAAAAGAAAGAAAATCGTTTAGATAGACCGTTTAATGTCAGTTTCCGCTATATAGATGAAGTATTATCTTTAAACAATCCTAATTTCGGGGATCGCATCTACCCCAAAGAACTTGAGATAAAGGACACTACAGAAACTGTGAAGTCAGCCTCATATCTTGACCTACACTTAGAAATCGATGGTAAAGAAAAACTATTGACCAAACTTTACGACAAACGTGATGACTTTTCATTCAAAATAGTCAACTTTATTTTCATTTGTCGCAACATCCCTTCAGCACCTGCATATGGAGTGTTCATATTACAACTCATACGTTATGCCAGAGCTTGCCGAAACTACTTTTTGTATCGCGCTAGCACTCTAACAAATATGCTTCTTCTGGAACAGGGTTATGTTGCTACAAGATTGAAGTCATCACTACAGAAGTTTTATGGTCGTCATCATGAACTAGTGGATCGTTATGGTGTAGCCATCTGCACCATGAAAACTGATTTATTCAACGGGTCATAGTTTTCCTTTCCTTTTTTCGTTTGTCTGCCCCGGATCTGACTTTTTATTAGCAACTCGGTGGGTGTTTCTAGAAAAACATAGGACGACTTTCCTATCGGTGCACCTGATCCATGTTCCCAATTTTTAGTGGAGTCCGAGTTGCTCATTTACTTTTCTTACTTTGTATGTATGATTTTATTTACTTTAAGTTCTTTGTTGTGTATGTCTGTTTTCCATGTCTGGTCTTTGTCCCTGGATTACATTCTTTTGATTACCGCTATAACCTTGGTTCCCTTGATTACTCTTTCAATAGCAGCGCTGCATGTGGCACTCCATTTACACTGTTATCTTTTTATTTTTATGGAGATGCCATCTTCTATATATCATTGATGTTGGTCAATTAAAAAAACAAGAAACATTAAACTCGGATGAATTAATTGAAAATCAAATATGCACGACAAATAAAGAAGACTAGTATTACATGTACATGTATAATGCATGTGTAAAATACATGTATCCTTGTTAAGTCATTTTTTGTTATCTTTTTTATATAATGAAGTAATTATTGACTTATAGTGCCATATTATCAGAATTTAAATAACATGGCCTATTTATCTTTTATTCTACATTCGATATCTGATAATATTTTTGATATGTTATTTAAAATAGTTTATCAGAACATATTTTTCGTAACATATAACATTTTGTTCGAAGTAATATTCAAAAACATAGATCCAAAATCATTACAGTGGTATGTTATTTAAACATTTCAAAAACATTTTAATAAACAGTTTTGAAAACCTTTGTCAAACTTAAACGGTAAAATGTTTCAAAAACGTTATCAAAACATTTTGAAAAAAAAAAATCAAAATGTTTTAAAAAGATTTTAAAATGTTCTGCTAATAATGTTTTAGCAAACTACCACTCAACTCGAAATAAAATATTTCGAAAAAGATTCGTGCTACCTAGGTATCCGCAAATCTATGTTGGGTTTCCGAATCTTCCTTCGCCAGTTTGTTTATCACGAACTGGCTCTTAACTGTACATCTAGTGCTTGCGATTTCAATATCAATTTTTCTGTAATATAACTGTACATGGCACATGCATGTGCGTTGCATCTGTTGGGCGGGTAAACCATTTAAAGGTTAGATTTTACTACCAAGCAGCATCATTATAGGTGAGAACAAAGTAGTCGATGCTTGACTGAAATTTAAGGAAAAAAAACGAACAATTTATCATAAAAAAATGTACACTATAATATATGACTTTTGTATGAACAACTCGACGGGTGTTTGTGGAAAAGCAGAGGACGCTCCCCATACCGGTGCACCTGGTCCATGCTCCCGTTTTTAATGGAGTCCGCGTTCCTCATGTTATTTCATTACTTCGTATTCATGATTTTAGTTACTTTATATTTTTTGTTGTGTATGTCTGTTTTCTATGTCTGGTCTTATTTGTAATATCCATTTTTTCAAGTACATTATTTCAAACAAGCTTTTGCATATTCAAACAAATCTATGCATCATCTAAGCTTTCTGAGCAAGGCAATGCATATTTTAACGTATTCCGGGCCATTAAGGCGAAATAATGGTACCCATACCCACTAAAATACCCATGGTCACTTTTCAAATGGTGCTGGATACATGTATGCCAATCATTCATTGTAGTTGATTCTTCGAAACATCATATGTAAAAATGATGCTAAATAACACAAAATCAAATCATGTTAAAAATTTAATATTTTAAACACAAAAATATGCAAATTTATTTCAAAAATGCGTGATACGCTGTTTTATTCTTAAATTTCCCTTTTTTAATATTTTGTCGTCTTCGGGACAATAAAAGCATATTTGTCAATATGGTTGATACAAAAAGATCTCAATAATAAATGCCAGATAGACATTGTGTACAGCTCATGTATGCAATAAACGCTCATTTTCTTTCATATTTGGGCAGAGTTTAGTGGGTAGGGAGTACCATTTGCCCAAATGGTCTAGAATAAGTTCAATTGTGCATTGCGTTGACTCAATAGAATGGTAAGATGCTACACAAATGTGATTGAATATACACAAGCTTGTTTGAAGTAAGGTAGTTGACAAAAAAATGTCCTTTACAGTTTAAATGAAAGAAAATATAAAATAAAAAAAAATATCAATTTTATGAAAAACTTATTATTGTCACCTATTTGGTTTTGGAAATATTACTTGGGTTCATTAGAAAGCTAAGACACTATATAACATTTTGTTTTAATATAAAAAGCTTGTTTGAAATACGATATTTTTATTAATTGCCAATTAAAGGTGTAATTGACGAAAATATGTAACTCCGGATATTCCCCTTTTTTATGAAAAAACTTGTCACATTGAAACTGAAAAATCCGTACCTGAAATGAGAAGGTGTAATATATACATCGATAATCACATACTAGTACCAATTTTTTTTTTTTTTTTTTATCGATTATAAGCCAAAAAATAACATTTTAGGTCATGTTGAAGTATTTTTTTCATTCGTAGGGGAGGCAATTTTCCATCTAACTAGGCATGGAAAAGTATATATATTACTTGGGCTCATTATGAAGCTAAGATAATATTTAAACAATTGAGCTACACAAATCTTGGCTTTCTGACCCAGTGGGGTACAAATAAAGACTTATACTTGAAAAAGAATCTGAGAGTATTCTTTGGCGACACTTTGATTCGGTAATGGGAGGTATAAATAAATGTACCTAATATCAACATGAGGTTAATGAGTAGGGTGGGTGCACGTTTTACCCTCCCAGCCCATGGACTAATAGGTATGATTTTTTTTTTTCTGAATAAGAAAATATTGGCTACACACCTTTTAGATTTTTCATCGGCAAATAACATTATGACGAAAATACCGATCGGAAGTCGAGAAAAAGTCAAAGTGACGACCTGGCTATAGAGCGAGGTCATCTCTTCGGAATTCCGTATCAACAGCTATTCGCATGCTGACATTTTTATAACGATCAAAGCTGCTGTTAGTCAGAGTTCCACTTGAAACGTCTTTAAAAGAAAGAACGAAAACAATACTTTGGAAAATAGCTTGACCGAGGATACTTTATTATAGATTTTTTTTTTAAAATCTAAAAAACTCTCGGCATTTTATCAGAAATATTGCATGTTTATCTTAAAAAATGAACCAATGAACATTACAGAACTAAGGCAATTACTAATGCGAAATTATGATAAGGATATTATTGAATCCTAAATGAAGCAACATAGAGAGATATATGAAAATATGTATCACATAAAAAAGGAAAACCAATTTGTTCTCGTTCAATGATGTTTCGTTTATATCTTCTTGGTAGAGATTCCTCATACTTTGTAAGAAATAATTCCAAATCATCGTTCAAATATACAGAGGAAGATGTTTACAAAATGCTGGAATTTTTAATCGACAACATATTTGACCAGTGTGGTGGACGTGTTTTTCAACAAACCGTCGGCATTCCAATGAGAACAAATTGTGCTCCTTTACTTGCTGACCTATTTCTTCACTCTTATGAGGCTGACTATATAGCTGATTTGATCAGAAAGAAAGAATATTGTTTGGCTAGATCCTTCAATCTCAGTTTCTGCTATATAGATGACGTATTATCTTTAAACAATCCTAATTTCGGGGATTTGATACATCGCATCTACCCAAAAGAACTTGAGATAAAAGATATTACAGACAGTGTTAAGTCAGCCTCATATTTTGACCTACACTTAGAAATCGATGGTAAAGGAAAACTATTGACCAAACTTTACGACAAACGTGATGACTTTTCAATCAGAATTGTCAACGTTCCTTCGGCACCTGCATATGGAGTGTTTATATCACAACTCATACGTTATGCCAGAGCTTGCCAAAACTACGCAGACTTTTTGTATCGCGCTAGAAATCTAATAAATAGGCTTCTGGAACAGTGTTATGTTGTTAAAAGATTGAAGTCATCACTACAGAGGTTTCATGGTCGTCATCATGAACTCGTGGATCGTTATGTTGTATCCATCAGCACCATGAAAACTGATTTATTCAACGTGTCATAGTTTGCCTTTCCTCGTTTGTCTACTCCGGACTTGACTTTTATGAGCAACTCGGCGGGTGTTTCTAGAAAAGCAGAGGACGCTTACCCTACCGGCGCACCTGGTCCATGCTCCCGGTTTTTAGTGGAGTCCGAGTTGCTCATTTACTTTTGTTACTTTGTATGTATGATTTTAGTTACTTTATGTTCTTTGTTGTGGGTATCTGTTTTCCATGTCTGGTCTTTGTCCCTGGATTACATTCTTATGATTACCGCTATAACCTTGGTTCCCTTGATTACTGTTGTTATTGGTTTCCAGTGATTTAATTAAAAAAAAAACACCTGAAATTGTTTTACTGCAGTGGAACAGGAATTTCCAGGTTGTACATGTGTATGTTTTTGTACAGCAATAACTTGTAGAGTCGAATTGACAGAAAAATCAAAAATCCAATTTTTCGCGTTTTTTTATAAAATTCTGACTAGGAAAGTTGCCAAAATCCATCAAAAGATCATAGAAATATAAGTTCTGATAATAATAAACAGAAAATATCAAATAAGCCATTTTTTATTGAAACATTAACACTCTAGGGGTTTGACATTGAAAAATATATCAATTAAATCAAAACCCCGCCAAAATATGGTATCTTTCTGGAATAAAGACTTAGCCCCAAATAAAAGGAAAAGGACATTTCAACGAGTAATCCAAACTTCCAAATTGTTGTCGCTCACATAATCGTCCTCATGTGATATTCGAAACGTTTCCGACAAAGTTGATTTGTTTAAACAGCTATACTACTTTTCCCTACCGTTACACCTGGTCCATGATCCCAGTAAACAGACAGGATTAAACAAGATAAAGCAAAATAAATGAATATGAATGAATTTTTGGTAGGGTTATCATAAGATTTCAATAGCCGTTTTACTTCAATATTTTGAGATGGTATAACATGGTGACCATTTACATACTCTGATAACACAGATAATTACAGTGACTACAGCAAATTTCTTGTGTCACCAAAAGTATTTTAATTCTTTGTTTTGATAATTTTGTACTCCGGTAATTGAAGATCATTGAACATCTCAAAAAGCTATAATAAGTTTCAGATTGCGGGAGAGAGACATAATTGGAGTGCTTGGTAAAACAATCAAAGGATTAAAACGACAATAAGAATCCGTTAAAGTGATCATTGATTAAAAGATATACCTAGTTTTTATCATGTGGAAAACGATATAATCTCTTATTGCTCCTGTCACAGAGTGTATCCGTTGTTTGATTACAAAATACCCCTATAACGTTACCTCAAGTGGTATCTGTAGATCTGAACACTGACACTTTGAGTTTTATCTGATATGTTCCACCCTTAATTATTTGAAATATGATAGTTCTTCTTTGTTGTTGTCATCGTGTGTTTCTTTTATCCGTTTGTCCAAAGTCTGATTATATCATGTCCCTTTAAATTTATTTTGGTCTTCAAATATCTGGTTTAGAATTGTGAATTGAATCCGAAATATTCTTTATAAGTATTGAGGTGAATTGAAATGTATCCAATGCACTCAAGTACAACCCCGGTTGTCATGTTGGTGGCATATGTATAATAATATCATATGAAACACATTTAAAAGAACAAATTTACATCCAATTTTCTTTATACGATATATGTCACTAATGCATCCGTTGCTATTTTATTTCTGTATGGATGAATTTAAAACAAAACCTTAATTGTTTATATATTCCTGTAGAGTCAATGAAAATATCGATAAAACCGCAAGTATATCGTTCCTTGTTACCATAAAGCGGGTAGTTATCGATAGGTTATTAATTTGGCGCTTTTTAGCGGTCTGCTTAAACTCGCCATATATTTACTCTTAGCTTAAGCACTTAGTGCACCACTTTGTATATGCCAAATTAAGAATCCGCAAAATTTGTGGCATACTTTTTCGGTTAAATATCGTTGAAAGTTACACCACGCCAAAATATGGTATCTTTTTACAGTAAGAACTTACCCCCCAAATAAAAAGAAAGAACAATTCAACTAGTAAATCAAACTTCCAAATTATAATAGTCACTCACATAATCGTAAGTCATCATTTGGTATTCGAAATGTTTGCCGACTGAGTTATGCCCTGATATTAGCCTAATGGTATGATTTTTAAGTCCAAAGTTATCGTTTTAATTGTGTTATTCAAATTGTATTCTCGTTTACCGTGTTCTATAATTTGTTAATACGAGATGATTAATTTGTATTTTAAAGTGCTTGTATTTAAGAGAATGAGAAAAAAAAACCTTTTAACCTTTTTCGGAGTGGATACAGGTCGTGAGGTCTTTAATTTTGAAATGTAGGTCAATGACTGTCAATGTTAGTTTTCAATGTGCCCGATGTAGAAAAAAATACTTTGTCCACTAAACAGGACAAACATATTATCGTACCAGCTTACAAAGCCCAATACAACATTGTCTTTGTTTGCAAAACGAATACATTCAACGTTTATTATTAAATGTAGACGTGGGAATTTATAGCGGTTATAAGACATATATTGCTGCTACCACACTCTTTGTCATCCTTAACCCCGCAGGAATCCACCCAAACAACTGTACGTGACTGAATCTCCAAAATGTACCATCAAACCTCTTTCAAAACATCTAACTTCTATATTTACATCTGTAAAAGAAGGTATACTTCTTACCACGACACTAGTGGTATTAGAGGACGCATACCCTACCGGTGCACCTGGTGCATGCTCTCAGTTTTTAGTGGAGTCTGAGTTGCTCATTTGCTTTTATTACTTTGTATGTATGCTTTTAGTTACTTTATGTTCTTTGTGTATGTCTGTTTTCTTTTGGTATTTGTCTCTGGATTAATTCTTTTGATTACCGCTATAACCTTGGTCCACTTGGTCCACTTGATTACTCCTTGACTCAAGTTATGTTTTTTTTTACTCTGATTTTCATACCCGTGTCATCTTTTTAACATGGCATGTCCATCCGTTGGGAATAACTTTTGTTTGGATCTGTTTCACTTGATGAAGATTGATGATACAATTGTGTTTACTTGTGTGCATGTAGTTAAAATTGATTCAACAATATCAATATCGCAGAGCGTTCAATGGAACGGTTGAGAACAAAAATGTCATATTAACGGGATTTTTTATTCAAAAGTAAAATTAAAAAAACAAAACAAAACAAAACAAAAAACAAAAACAAAAAAAAACATATGGTTAATTATAAAACTAATACAAAAATACGGAAACTGGGGTGCGTCTAGGAAACAATAACTACACCAACAAGTGAAAAGAAGCAATATGTCCATGTGATATATAAAAAAAAAGAATCATTGGGAGATACAAAAGACTGCCAGTTTAAACTCCAATTCCTTAAATAAAGTTTGGTCAATGACGATTTTATTTCGTCTGCCGAGTTCAGTAGATAGTAGCGATATAATTAATGGTGTAAGACTGTTGAACCACAACTATAAAACCTGAAACTCATCAAGGTTTTTGAAGAAAAAACAAAAACAAAAACAAAACAGACAAAAAACAAAACAAAACAAAACAAAAAACAAAAACTAAAACATAAAAAAAGCATACAGTTCTGAATGTATGTAGGGTTATCATTAGAATTCAAAAATATTTTTACTTTAATATTTGGTGATGGAAAAATATAACGATCATTTAAATACTCTAATACTATAAATAATTACAGAGTATACAGTAACTTTGTTGTGTCACCTAGAATATTTTATTTAAACATTATTTGGTTTGTTTGATAAAGGAAATCAAGAGATTAAAGAGACAATTAGCATCCGATATAGCTAAAATCGATCAAACGATATACCAAAATAACAGCCTTTATTATGTGGAAAACGATATAATGTCTGAATCTTCCTGTTACAGAGTGTATTCGTTGTTTGATTATAAAATACCCCTATAACGTTACCTTTGGTGGTATCTGTATATTTGAACACTGACACTCTGAGTTGTATCTGATATGTTCCACCCTTTATTATTTGAAATATGCATGTTCCTCTTCGTTGTTATCATCGTATGTTTCTTTTATCCGTTTGTCCAATGTCTCATTATATCATGTCTCTTTAACTTTATTATGATATGTTAAATATCTGATTTAGAGTATTACCTGACTGACTTTATATTGCGTTAAACATAAATTATCTAATGGACCACCGCGATTTTAACGTCGGTGGCATAAATCTAATACACGTAATGTCATAGAAATCATATTTAGAAGAACAAATTCACATTTCTTTATACAAGATATACTACTAATACTCTCATTACTATTGTATTTCTTTATAGATGAATTTGAAACAAACACTTAATCTTTTATACATCTCTGTAGAGTCAATGAAAATAATGATTTAACAGCAAGTATTTCTTCCCTTAAAACAGATTTTACATAATGACATATATTTTTCGCTTGGTCTTATTTTTGGCGTGTTTTAGTGGTTCTGTCTCTGAGCTGAAGCATTTTCGCACCACTAAGCATCCGCAAAATTATGTATCCGCAGAATTGATATTACATTTGTTTCGGCTTAATATCATTAAATATTACACCCGCCAAATACTGGTTTTAACAAATAAAAGGGAAAGGACAATGAAACGAGTAACCCCAATCTTCCAAATTTCAATTGTCGGTCATATAAACGTGAGTAATCATTATGGCATGCAAAATTAACCGAACCCCGTTATCTATTGGATAACACTGTTATCTATGGGTTCACGGTCCGTTATCTGTGGGTTAAAGGACCGTAACTCATAATATCACCTATGATCGATAATTAAATTCCGCTATCTATGGGTAAGCAATCCGTTACCCCACAAATAACTTTCGCTAACCCATAGATAACGGGAAATTAATTATCATTACCGTTTACTATTGATAAATAATTCTAGTTAATTCATTAAAAAGACCGTTATATACCAATTCCTTAACGAAATTTTCGTTATCTATGGGTTAGCATGTGCTAACTATAGGATACGGAAGTTACATCATGGATAACGGAATTAATTTATTGATAACAATTTGACCAATCAAATGACGTGTTACGTACATTTAGGTAGGACTTAAAGTGCTATTAGTTTTATGTTTGCTGTACGTGTCTGTTGGCGACGCTGTATATAATTTGTTAACACAAATATCGATCTTTCTATATAATATTTTTTTGAATGATTAAACCATAAAAATTTACTGTTGGGAAGGAAGGAAGTTAGAAGTATAGCCAGTGTAAATGTATAAAAAACCATCTCGTGCTTTCCATGGCAATTAGCTACAAGCCAGCACCATTCTCTCTGTCTCTATTGTAAATATTCCTTATCTAAATTTATTTTTTTAGCGACAAAAAAGTCATGATTTTTCCCCAAGCCAATTACTTAATTGTCTTTATTTCCATTGCCCCTCGGCTGTCTCCATTATGTAAAATGTTCATCATTTCAGATGTGATGCATTCATATTGATCAGGCCAGTTGTAAAAAAGATGTACAGAAGTGTGTTTCGACTACTTTAAAAATTATTGTCCTTTAGTATAAATTTAGGGGGTGCAACCCATTCCACCCCCGAGTCTAGCGTACGGCATAAATTTTGGACTGAGTCCAGCGTGCAATTCTACATCTGAGAAAGGTTTTTTTTGCATCTGGTGCTCTCATGTACTGTACTATGTGAGCGCTACAAAAACTGGCAGAATCCTGAAGAAGGGGTGGCACCCTTATTTAGTTAATTATGAGAGTAATAAATAGGCTTGTTGGTCGCCGCCCCCCCCCCTCCCCCGGAAAAAAAAAAGATAATATAGACTGAAGAATTACTGAGACCAACCGGTCTATATATTCTATATAAGTTGCCATTTAACTTGAAGTATCACAAACTAGTGTAGTTTACTAATCATCATCTGTGTGGAAAAGACAGGGAAAAAAACATATGTTAAGAGTATTCAAGGGAACCAAGGTTATAGCGGTAGTCAAAAGAACGTAATCCAGGGACAAAGACAACACAGGTACAACGAAATATCTGCCCTTATATACTCCAGCGACATTGTAGTAAACTGAAAGTGATAAGAGACAATTTATACAGATGCCTAGAATTCCTGACTTGTGACAGACGCAATAAATGCAACCGGTTTAAAGTAATTTAAAGTAACCACAATCTTCTCCAATTTAAATCTGGCTACTATGGAAAAAAGTTACAGAAGTAAACACAACACAAATACAGTTGAAGGGGTACTTTGTTAAAACAGAAATAGAAGAAACTGATTATACGTTACACAAATGTATAAACAAAGGACTACTAGCAGTTAACTGACATACCAGTTCTAGACCAGGTTAAACCTACAAAATGTTATGTCGTCATCGTATGAAATATAAATCCCAATTCTTCCCATGCGGATTGAAAACACGGTACATCATTAATCATACCAGAAGGACACAGATATTGTGTACTTGTTTCTATGTAAAAACCCTAAGAGGGAGTCCAGTTAAGACGAAATATGTTTTCTTTAAGTGTAATCAAGGGAACCAAGGTTATAGCGGTAATCAAAAGAATGTAATCCAGGGACAAAGACTAAACATGGAAAACAGACATACACAACAAAGTATATAAAGTAAATAAAATCATACCTACAAAGTAACAAATGCATATGAGCAACTCGGACACCACTAAAAACTGGGAGCATGGACCAGGTGCGCCGGTAGAGTAAGCGTCCTCTGCTTTTCTAGAACACCCGCCGAGTTGCTCATCAAAAGTCAAATCCGGGGTAGACAAAATAGTAAAGGAAAACGGTCACAATTTTATTCTTTTCGAATAAGCCTTAGTTATATTGTCTAAATTATTTTCTATTCAAAAGAAGTATGATCGTGTGTTATTTTCCGTTGATTTATTTTCTATATTTTTTTTCAAAATACATGGAATCGTTGAAATTTTTGACATAAATATATTCGGAAATCACGAGTTGATGTAAAATTTTCATAAGAACTTTTCGAATAAACTTGTGGATACTTTGCAATCAATCTAGCATACATATACATTTTTGTTATCCGGCAAACAAATGTTCAAAAACCTGTATATTCCGACCTTAAGTGATTGTCAAATTTTTAGGAGGCTTCTTACATTTAGGCTTCTGTAACAAGGTTATATTACTACAAGTTTGAAATAATCACTATAGAAAAAAATATGGTGAACTCACGGAGCGTTACGGTGTATCCATAAGCACCATGCAAACGGGTGTGTTCAACGTGCCATTGTTTTCCTTTCGTCTTCCGTCTGTAATGGGCATGACTTTTTATGAGCAACACTGCGTAATCCAAAATTTTAAAGAAACGGCAAAAATGCTCTGAATATACACTAATTTTAATAACAAAAATATGTTCAGTGTTATCTACTGATTCAGTGCAAACTAAGTGCGTTTTACTCAAATGTTGTTCATTTTAATCAGTAAAGCGTTAAGTATGGTCAGTTTTCCACTCTAAAGTCAATTCAGTGCGTTCAGTGGCTGTAAAATAATTTCCAGTGATTGAAAATTACGTTTGTGCAATAGCAAAATAGAGTTTGTTCAGTATGATAGTTTACAGTTGAAAATGAAATGATTTATATGACCAAGGTTTCCCCTATGGTGACCTCATGACTGAGGTAATTGTTCATTCTGTGGGTTACCAATAATTCTGTTAGACAAGTTACAATTTATCTCCATCACGTGGAAGTCTGATTTTATCACTCATGAATATTTAACAATTTTTTGTGTTGCTTATCATTTTGTTTCTATGTATGAGAATTGTATCTGATAATGTGGATCAAGAAATACTTTTTAGCGTACATGTGGCTTTATTTTTGTGCCGGATTCTTCAGACTTTAATTGTCGTTCGTTTGTCTTCATCGTGACCTTTGGACTTTGATGCCGCTGTTTGTAAGCGAAACATATATCAAATTTATATGTACTTTTTTGTGAAATTTTACGATACATGTGTGGCTTCGGTATATAGTGCCATTGTTTTCATAATTTTATTTGTATTAGTGATGTTGTAGCACGAGACATACTCTATGACTGTTATCTAATATGTGCTTTGTTTCATGTGAAGTTATATTTAGACTGCATGTGTGCGAAATACATTTCTTCCGGAAAAAAACTTTTGGTCGTTTTACCACATAACATTCTAATTTAAGACTTTATCATTCTGCATTCGATATTCACTTTGGTTCCCAAGCAGGCCTTACTGTGCCACAGTTAATTCATAAGCGACCAGACCTGTACAATTATTCATCTCCACCATACACCGTGTTCATTCAACTTGGTGAACTTTTTTTTCTCGAGTAGATACATCTCTCTCGGTAATATCTATTTTGATATAATTTTTGTATCATATTTATATATATATTCGCATTTCATTTATTTTGATGTCTTTTTTTTTCTTGTGGCACATGATATCTCATATGTACATGGTACTTTATATCATATTTGACAGACATCCTGGTACATGGTACCTTTTTTTAATTGGTACATGGTGCCAATTGTGTAGTGCCTTTGTAAACATGTGCATATTCGATTTTTTTTTTATCTTTCAGCTGCATCTAGTTTTTAGTGTCGTTTTTTACAATTGTTTGTAGCAATTTGTTTATATGTCAAGAACAACATGTTTAGAAGAAAAAGTTCAAATATATTGGTACATGTACATGTGTAGTTTAAATTTTACCCTGGTTTTTCAGGTACATTTTACATATAGAATTTTTTATCTTTATAGTTTAAGCAAGTTATTGACGATTATTGTAAGTTGGATATAATAAAATTTGCATACATTAAATCTGTATGCAGTTTTTTTATGAGTAACATGGGATTTTAGTTTACAGGTATTTATCATTGTTATAACATCTTGTATTTTAATGATAAACAGCAGTTTTCAAATACGGTTCATGTAATTGTATTAATGCCAAGGCTACATCAGTCTTCAAAGACCCCGATGTAGCAAAAACATTGTCTACTATACATGACAAATATGTTGTCGTACCAGCAGACAAAGCCCAAAACAACATTGTTTTTGTCTGCAAAACGTTTTATGTCCAATGTTTATTATCAGAGGTAGACGTAGAAAATACATGTAATAGCAGTGATAAGACCTATACTGCTACCACTCTCTCAAAAGAAGAGCTTGTAGAAAACCATAAATCTGTGCTATCTTCTTTTGGTCTCTCTACCAAGGACGATGATTGTGATTTACCGTCTATGTACTGGATTCCTAAACTTCACAAGAATCCATACAAACAACGTTTCATATCTGGATCTGCAATATGTACCACCAATCCTCTTTCAAATCTTTTAACTTCTATACTCACAACTGTCAAAGATGGTCTACAGACCTATCTCAACACTTGTTACTCCCGTAGTGGTATAAATCCTGAACAATTCGAAAGATCTTTTGGAGACAATCAGTTCAAGACTATTATCTGAATATAATAGCATTCAAACCTATGATTTTTTCAACACTGTATACAGTCAAACCTGTCTTATGTGACCCTTCAAGGGAGTAGGTAAAAAAAAGTCACATAAGACAGGTGGTCACTTAATACAGGTTTGACATCTAGGATTTTTTAAAAACACTTTAAAGACAAACGTTTGTCACTTAAATTAAAAACAAATAAAAACATTTTAAATAAAAAATAAACAAAAAAAAAAACAATTTTAGGAAGTTCTAAGTAAAAAGTCAATGTAATTTAAAAAATTTTAAAAACTAAAAAACATTATTAACATGATAAAGTTTTTTTTTAGTTTCTCTCAGCTGCAAAAAAAATATGTTATGTTAGTTTGTTTACATTGATTTGCACAAAGTATATTTAGTTCATCTTCAGCTTTACAGATGCTCTCTAAAAACATTGAAGAGCCTAAGTGTTTTCCAAAGAGCTAAAGCTTGGTTAACAAGTCACTGGCCTCGATTTTAGATATTGGGGCCGCTGCATCACTCGTATTGTCGTCGTTGTCATCACTACCACTGTCGCTGTCCTGTGATTTGAAGTGGTCTAGCAGATCATTTCCTGACATTTCCCTTTTTTTTTTCATTTGTATCACAAGTACATAAGGTCCTGTCAATACCTAAAAGTTCGTTAAATTCACGACCGAATATCTCACGTGACATCTTTAGTGCTGCTAACGGAATATTATCATCCTGTTCATCATCGCTTAAGCTTTCTTCAGTTTCAGTTTCAGAGAAAAACCAACATTTCTGAAAACACTTAAGGCTAAAAACCACTAATTCCACTTCCCATAGGCTTCTATGCTAATTTCACAATATTCAATGGCTTCTCTGGACTTTACCTTAACTTTAACCTGCAGAGGACTATATATCAGCATGATTCTACATATGTCAGCTCACAATCCTCAGAATGGCATGTGGGGTTAGCAGACTTGCAGTGCAGTACTGGTCACCGGAAGTGAAGGGTCTATAAATAGCATGGGAAATCCCAGTGTTTTCACAAGATAGGGGTATATTTAAAAATCATTATGGAGATTAAGCTTCACATCACAAGAAGCAAAATGCACCTATAAAATGTACAGAAATGTTTTTCCTTTCAGAAACTGTTTAAATTTTTTAAATAAGATGAGAACTTTTTTCACAGCACTATGAGGAACAGGGGCAATTTCTGCGTAGGACTATTTTTGCGTACGTTCCAAATGCTCATTGGTTGAATTGGTGGTCTGTAACCTTAAGAATGGTGTTTTTGTCTACCTCATTTCGTCGTCATTTTCGTATCTAATGTAAACTGTTTTCAACTGATTATTATTCATACGTCAGTATTTATTTCCGCGGGTTTCCGGATATTTTCGTAAATTTGACCGAATATTTTGTTTTAAAATTACTTTACTTCCGGTTTTCGAACACTTCTATTCCCCATACGGAGTTAAAATCCCGACTTAAAAGCATTATACATCGTTGTTTTTTCCAAAAAAGATGGTATACCTAGATACAATTACATAGTTCTTGGTAGAGATTCCTCATACTTTGTAAGAAATAATTCCAAATCATCTTCCAAATATACAGAGGAAGATGCTTACAAAATGCTGGAATTTTTAATTGACAACATATTTGTCCAGTGTGGTGGACGTGTTTTTCAACAAACGGTCGGCATTCCAATGGGAACAAAATGTGCTCCTTTACTTGCTGACCTATTCCTTCACTCTTATGAGGCTGACTTTATAGCTGATCTGATCAGAAAGAAAGAATATCATTTGGCTAGATCCTTCAATCTCAGTTTCCGCTATATAGATGACGTATTATCTTTAAACAATCCTAATTTCGGGGATTTGATACATCGCATCTACCCAAAAGAAATTGAGATAAAGGATACTACAGACACTGTTAAGTCAGCCTCATATCTTGACCTACACTTAGAAATCGATGGTAAAGGAAAACTATTAACCAAACTTTACGGCAAACGTGATGACTTTTCATTCAGAATTGTCAACTTTTCATTCATCAGTGGCAACATTCCTTCGGCTCCCGCGTTTGTTCATCACAACTCATACGTTATGCCAGAGCTTGCAAAAACTACGCAGACTTTTTGCATCGCGATAGAACTCTTACAAATAGGCATCTGGAACAGATTTATGTTGCTACAAGATTGAAGTCATCACTACAGAAGTTTTATGGCCGTTATCATTAACCCGTGGATCATTATGGTGTATCCATCAGCACCATGAAAACTGATTTATTCAACTGGTCATATGTTTCCTTCCCTCGTTTGTCTACCACGGACTTGACTTTTTATGAGCAACTCGGCGGGTTATTCTAGAAAAGCAGAGGACGCTTACCCTACCAGTGCACCTGGTCCATGCTCCCAGTTTTTAGTGGAGTCCGAGTTGCTCATTTACTGTTGTTACTATGTGTGTATGATTTTAGTTACTTTATGTTCTTTGTTGTGTATGTCTGTTTTCCATGTCTGATCTTTGTCCCTAAATTGCATTATTTTGATTACCGCTATAACCTTGGTTCCCTTGATTCCTCTTTAACGATGACAACCCACACACCAACAAAAAAAACTTTAGATACCGCCATATTCTTTGTTTCTGTCAGACTCCGAGGGTAAAAAAATGATTTAAAAAGTTAGTATCAAGTGAAAAATTAGATTAAACATTACACAAACGCAAAACAAAAACAAACAAAATATAATTGGTCTTTGATTACATTCCATGTGCTTTGAATTTAATACTTGAAACAGCATCTACACTGCAATTCAAAAGTATTCAAAATAAAGGTTTGACAGATGTTTAACTATTTTAGCCATGAAGAATGGCATTTTAAGACTGTACTAACTAAAACATATGAATGATTTTGAATTCAATTCAATCAGTTAACAAATGTATCAGTCTTCAAATGAAGGTATTAGGGGAAGCAAGTATGAACTTTATCACTGTGTTAAAATTTTCTCAATGCATTTAATAGAAATTTTACCAAGCAAATAATTTAAATTTATCCTCCCTTGATGAACTTTGCATTTTTTTTTCTACTAGAGTATATTTGTATGTATTCTGAATAATTATGTCGTCTTTTGAGGCTAATTTTTATTTTGGTTATCGCCACTAGGGATACAAACGCCAGATTAAAAACGCCTCAGCGAACATCATAATTATCTAAACTAATTTGTGGGATGTATACTACACGTGTAATCTTAATTTAAAATAGGCCTATGAAAGTGCAAATTGGCTGATGTATTGATGGGAAGTGGGTTACAAAACAGAAATAGTTAAATTATTTGCATTGCTATGATCGAGCTATTTTGCTCCATGAGCTGGATGCTGACATTCAATGACAAAATGACAAAACTGATGGGAAGTTGTAAAACCTAGATTAAAGTCATCATTTCGTTTGAAATGCCTGTACCAAGTCAGGATCAATGCAGTATCAGCTTCTCTGGTTTTGTAATATCTACTAGATTTTTTTTGGGACTTGACTTGATCATGAATCGGATTGGTGTTTGGTAACTTTGTTGTTACCATTTTTTTTAATGAGTTTTCAAATTAGGAATAAAAAAATGTTCCCTCGCGGATTAAAGAGAATTTGGGCTCATTAGAAACTTTAGAATCTTATAATTTGGAATAGACACTCTTTATATGAATAACGAATTTCTGTCGCTTCGTTTATTGCCTAATAACAAAAGAAAATACAAATTTCGGGCAAGGAAATTTCGCCAGAAATTGGAAGATTATTCATATACTGCAAAGTTCATACTAATCTTATTGCAGTTCTCTGATTTCTTACGTTGTGACCTCATTCGTTGTCTCAGCAGTATCAGAATTGGAATTCGCAAAACATTGTTGAAAAAAAAAAAAAACGCCGTCATATTGGCTTCCTCAGCAGCCACCTGTGATTAGATATGTCCTTGCCCCTGCGCTTCCTGCTATCCTACTGACTCCAAGCTGATGTGAGTAGCTGCTGAGAAAAGTGAGAAATAAATGTTACCAACACATGGACACACGGGAATAAGTACAAGTAAAACAGTATTCTCCTTTCTTTTGGAGAGGGAGTATGAATATGCCAACTTATATTTAAAATTGTACAAATGAACGGATTTACAGTTTAAAGTGATAACAAGCAGCTTATCTAAATACTCCTTTGCTAAGTATTGAATAATCGGCTATACGCGTGATGTTTTTTTTAAGTCAATGAAACATAACTTTGAACTATTCAAATAGGTCACGGCCTCAATTAAGTGGACTTTCCATGATCACTGTATATATAATTTATTAAAGATATGAAATAACAGAAGCATATGGAATATTTCATTTTTTTTTTGTTTCATGAGCGATGAACGTGTAAACGAAAGCGTCGGTTGGACGCACATTTTGTACACGAAGCACTTGCGCGCTTCATTGAAAATGTTTTACGCTTTTACAGGCTGATGAAACATGAAACATTTGATTCTTAGCACATTTCAACCAAATTAAACGCATTTTTATATAATGGATTATTCTTGTCTTATTAGGGACTTGGTAACTCATTACATTATATGTGATAGAAACATATTCTCATCTTATTTGACTACATTTTGTGATTTAATTAGCAGTCTGTCTTAAGTCAGATACGAAGTGATTCGTGCATGTCAAAAACTCAACGAATTTAGTATTATTTCTTGTTCAGAAACAGGTACTAATCACATAACCAGTCTTAGTTCTTCATTTTGTCGTTGCACTTTTGAGATAAAAAATGAAGTTCATTTTATTTTATTATTTTTTATTTTATATATTTATATATGTTTTTATTGATATATTTATATATTTTTTATTTATTTATTTATTTTTTCTTTGTATTTCTTTTTATTTTGAAAGGGGAAACATGTAAACAAACACAATACACAGACTTGTACAACAAGAAAGAAGTTCAGTTCATGAAATGACAATCATCATAATTATGAATTATACACAACAGAATTTAAAGTTCGGGTAGTGATTTGAACTGGGAATTGTGTAAAAAAGGATTTTGTTGTGACTAAAAAGGCCATGGAATTCAGAATTCAAATCATGTTCCCATTTTTTGCTGGGAATTAATTGTATCGTCCTGTTTTCTATCTGAATATATCTTATAAATATATCTACATATTTTGGCATTTGTCTTGATGAAATCTATCACTTTATCTTCAATGTTAGGTACTTTATTACAATTACCAATTAATGTTATCCATCTGCCTGGTATGGCATCGATAATTCCATAATATTCTAAAAAGCTAACATTTACATTGTATTCCCTTTTAAATTCACCATCAGAATAAAAAAAACTATTCGGTTTAGATATAAGATCATTTATGAAAATTATGCCATGCTGTGAGAACTTAGGTTTAATGCACAGTTTTTCCCCTATTTTCATAAATGGGTTAAGTCATAAGGATTGTTTTAGAATGGAATCAACTTCCATATCATTTCGATCTGTTGTGTCTTTCAAAATAGAATAAAAAAATGATAAATACATATCTCCAAAACAAATTATTATTTTTTTATGCCACAAGATACAGACCCTCAGAGCTGACATACAATATCTTATCACCCCCCATCTGTGTATATAATCTATCAAGAGAAATTTCCAAGGGGATTGATTTTGAGGATTTAATTGTTTATAAAGCCAACTTTACTGAAGGCTGTAACAGAATGATACAATATCTGGAATTTTAAGACTTCCTTCCTCAAAATCATTAATAATGACAGATCTCTTTATCTTGTCTCGGTTTTCATTCCAAAGAAAATTAAAGAAAATATTTTGAATCTCCCTTAGGATTGTATCAGGGGGATTTGGAAGCACTGTTAACACCTGAACTAATATAGGAAGAGCTTAGATCTTGATAACAGTTATCCTTCTGATATATGTCAGTTTTCTAAAGGTCCATGTGTTAGGTAGAGACTTGATGCTCTGAATTTTATCATAAAAATGGTTTTGTCAACCTTTGAAAATTCAAACCATATACCCAGTAATTTAAACCTTCCCGCGTTATTCCATTTTAAATCTTTGTGAGGAAAAATTTCCTCCCCACACCCCTTTCTTTAACCAATCCATATTGCTTCTGTCTTGTCAATATCAGACAAGATATTGTCAAACCAGCACACTCTGAGAATTTGTCAAAGAAATATAAAGAATTTTCTAATGAAATTTCACTGTCATCCAGAATTAACGAGGAGTTGTCCGCATTTTGACTTAGTAAGATCTCAGAGTCCTCTATCGGACACATTTTGATCATTTTAATCGTTGCCCTCAGCAACTCTAAAACCATAATAAACAGGTAAGGTGACAACTGGTCACCCTGGCGCACACACTTTCTAAAGTAAAGAATTCTGACATGTGTCCATTATTCAGAAATGTACTATAAATGTCTAAATAACATGTTTTGATACACTTATTGAAAGTCTGACCAAAACCATAGCATTCCAAAGTCTTTTCAGTAAAAGACCGTTCAACAGTATCAAAAACCTACTCAAAATCCACCAGCAGTAATAACCCAGGAATGTCATCCTTGTACATGAAGTTGGCATTCTGCAAAAGTTATCGTTCTTGCTTTAGTTTCATATGGCTGATTATAGAGTGGAACAAAAATATAATTTTCTAAAACGTGCATATCTGAATGCAGAAATGATTACCGTTGTGTAAAACTATAGGATATGTAGACTGAAAAAAAACATCGTTTGTTTCTTTTGGTTTTTTTTTACACCATGCATCACTTTACCATTTACAGAGTCAAAGTTGTATATGGACTGGTACTTAAATCGTAAATTGAATTGAAGAGATCATATGAGGAAGGTGAAATCTTTTAACCCCCCCCCCTTAAGAAACATTACTTCAAAGAACCTTTCTGGCCTTTCTAATACTAGTTTGTTTACATTTTCAGAGCTCATATTCCTGGTTGATTTCTTGTTTGGGTCAGTGATGTGCAAAGAGGAAGGAGGATTCTCTATATTTCAATCTTGGTGAAAAGTATAAGGAGATATTATAGGTTCTGAAGTATATTGACCATAGTCAAATTTTGACAATGTACTTTCATTTACAACCTGGGAGATTGACACTGGGGAATTCTATATCACAATGAATGTAATCATGGTCAACTAGAAATGTATTGGCAGTAATATTTAAATTTCGACCATTTTCTTTAGGATTTCTTGAAAAAATAAGTATGATCAGCCAAATTTCTTACTATATCAGCATCAGATTTTGGCTTTAACGGGATCTCCATGTTTTTAGAGGGTGAATTAAAGCTCGACGGAACTTCTGATGACACACAAAAGCTAATTTCAAACTTAACAAATTGCTCTTACCAAAATATACAGCCACATATTTCAAACAGTTTTAGCGAGGGCAGACGACTTAAACAATTGAAAATGCGCATTGGCTTTTGTAGAGCTCGTACACATTCCCCGATGTTTAAACCATAAGCAGGTGTTTTAATTTTATTTCTTTAATGATTTTATTTGTTTGTATTATTTTTGTAGGTAACCTCGCAGTTATTCCTTAAGCACAAACACCATGTCATTAAACGAACTCAAAAACGAATATACTTTATTGCGTAAGTCACGGTTATTCGTTCGAAATGTCTTAATGTCGTTTTGGCAATAGTACGAAATTATGGGTAATGGTATTTCCGTAAACGTTGGAGCGCCTTCTGTTGACTGTTTTGACAATCCATATCTTTGAAATAATATGATATGTTTTGAACTTAATCAAAAACGCTACTGAGACTGGTTCTGTTCTCAGTCACATTTTTCGAAGTGTACGAAAATGAAGCTGCTATTCATTATACAGTTTTTAAGTTCCTGAATTTACATGCACAAACCGGATATTGATGCATTTTCTGCCCATAAGTATACATGACCCAGTTGATAATACAGTCATTTACGCTCCCTTCTGGAGCGTATTAAAATCATCATGTGCAATATTTTGTTTTTATTTTGTACTGCATTCGTTTTAAACTTAGTATTTATGTGTGGATATGGATATTTTATTTGGTAACCTAATTTCAATATTTAAGGTATAACCCTCCAGGTAATATAACGCATCATTGAAAAATATTAGCATAAAAAAATATAGACAAAAAGAATGTCAACAGTGTGATGATTCAATTACGTAAAAATTCAAAAACATAGCCTGAACGTGAACACCTACATAGATCTACATTCACGATGTAGCAACCGAATAAAAAGATGACATATAAAAACCGACAAACTGAAGCACTAGCAATAAGAACTCCCATAAAAGGGGGCATCCAGAATGATTTGCATGTCCTGCACCGCCAGCGGCAACCACTAATTGCTAGTGAGTATAATCCGGTACTAATCAAGCAACAATAATGCAGTTCCGCGACACATGGCAAATGCTTAAAGGAATAAACATATTAGTTTGTCGAGCATAAGTTATTATAATAAGAATCACGTCGAAATAAAGTATATGTCATAAATGCTGCTCCCATCATTTAAAAAACACATAATTTCACCTGAAACATCTTTTGATATACCAGCACATTAAGCATTATTTTACCCTTACTATGCAAAGGGACGACTTATCAGCTTTGGGGATTTGTTTTGTTTTTCATAAGGTGACAATGCTAACTGCGCGATGAGCCAAAGACGAGGGAATCGAGCGGGGGATTCTTGTAAAATGAAGAAACGCTCTATATTAATTAGCATGCACTATATATCCACTATATATCCAGTAGTTGTTTGATCATTATCCACAACTTGATTCGTACTTGTTACATCATGCCTTAATAGGTGGGTTTTGTATTATTACTGACATAGCACACTAGTGTACAATTAAGTGCCTCTTCAATTGAAAGAGTAATCAAGTGAACCAAGGTCATATCGGTATAATATCCTATAATATAATGAACAGCATAATCGCATGTATAACTAAGGGTTTATACCTCAATGCTGGATCATTGGATCTGTTATTTGTTTTCGGTGCTGCATTATTGTTTTCATCATGTAATCAGTTTCTTGGCACGTCTATAAATACATGTATACGAGAATGTTATATTGAATATTTTACCAGCGGTTGTGCGTTATATGTTTAGAAACTTTAATCTGCATGGATATATATATTCATAATTTTATTTTAGACTTAAATACTAGTATTCTAACGGAAATTAGCGTGCTAAAATTACGCGCATTTTTTTTATTTAGTTACTTGTATGCAGACCCTTAGCATCAAGAAATATAGAGGTGTGAAAACAAATATTTTATCTTGTATTATTTACGAACAAACATGTGATATAGGCAGCTGGGAATTTAGACTAATAAACGTGTGCATGTGGTATGTATATGTGGTATGTATAGGAAAGAATTTTGCGTTATCATGCAAAATCATTCATCTACAACATTAACGCAGAACATCCGCTACAGACTTTGAATACATATCTCTCAATACTTATACAAGTTACATCTTAACAACAGATAGCCAGACACATTGTTTTCGGTGAAAAAGAGAGTGGAATTTCTTTTATTTGGCAGTACGACTAGTTTAAAGGAGGGTCTATACGACTGGTAAAGTCGTTCCCGTCCTTTCTGCAAAAAGACGAAAAACCATATAATTAAATGGTCAGGCATCTGGATATCGTTATACCTAAACTTGCAAAATGAGGATATGTAAAGGTGTAGGGTGTCCTTACTTCCGTCAGTCCACACAAACTTCCTTTCTTATGCTATATACGGGATGCATCTCGCATCTCTCATATATTCAATTATTTTTAAAATGCTAAAAACATATCTGTGTTTCTCTTCCGACTATATATAGATATACTTAAGATATAGATTGCAAATTAATCTAAAAAGATAATACTATTATTGACTGGCATGATTTAAATTCATTTTCTTCTCTATATACATAAACTCTTTTTATAAACTATAATTTTTATTTCATAAAAAAAACCGCACACACAACATACAAAAAACAAAAAAAAAAAGAAAAGAAAAGAAAAGTTCTTTTATTATTTTTTTTTCTATTTTTTTTTTTTTTTTTTTTATTTTTTTTTAATTAATCTATCACACGAATATTATATAACAACATAAGTCCGTAAAATAATGATACAAGATTATCATTTTATACGGTACCATGTTTATCGTTTATGTAATTCAAGTAGTTCATGTAGGTATTGTGATTTCGAGGATCGTAATGAATGCCACGTGCCGGCCGATTGTACGGTATATTGTATATTATCTGAATAGCGTAAATACTCGTATACAATTTTCTCTGGTATAATGATGAACGTCCCATATATGTATCTAGTGTTTTCATCTGGTCCTGTGTGTACCAAGGACTCCTGAGCGGTGTTAAGATGCACCGAATAGTGATTGAGATTCTTTTTAAAAATATCTTCGGGCTGAACAGGAGTGTTTAAGATAGGCTGGCTTCAGAGGTCACTACGAACATGTTTTCAAGCTATAATCTGCACATTTTATTCAAAATTTATGAAAGTAATATGTGTATTGTGATTTCGAGGATCGTAATAAATGCCACTCGCCAGGACCGGTTGCATGGTATATTGTATATTTGCTGAATAGCATAAATACTAGTATACAATTTTCTCTAGTATAATGATGAACGTCACATACAGGTATTTAGAATTTCTATCTGGTACTGTGTGTACCCAGGACACCTGAGCGGTGTTAATATACACACAAAAGTGATTCATATTCTTTTTAAAAATAACTTCGGAGCTGAACAGGAGTATTTAAAAAAAGACGTGCTTCAGAGGTTACCACGAACGGGTTTTCCAATTATAATCTGCACAAATTTTGCATAAAAGAGATACAGTGATTTTATCTTTGAATTTTTATATTAGGACTGTTTTCAGTCCTAAATTGTTAAATGTATGTTATCGACACAGTTTGAGATTCATTTAAGACAGTTCAAGATTTCTTTCAGACTATTCAAGTCTTGTAAGACTGTTCAAGACTCTTCTAGACAGGTTGAGATTTGTGAAAACTTGGTCGAGACTGGCCAAGACAAGATAAGACAAGTCGAGACTGAGTCAAAACAAGTCGAGACAAAGTCAAGACTTTTTGAGATTTGATTGGATATGGTGAGATTCAGTCGAGAAAATCCAAGTATTTTTCAGACATATTTAGAAAAATTAAGATGGAGTTAGAACAATTTAGAACAAAAATGTACCCTGTTCAAACTTATATAACTTAGTAGTGTATCTGTTCAACCTAGACCAGTTCCTGACAGGAGGGTGTTAGGACCCATTAAGATTATGACAAGCTTGTCCAAAGCCCTGACAGAGAAGGTGTGTCGCGGTTCAGAACAGTTTCAGGCAGTTTAGAACTGTTTTATGGCAGCGAATCCTGACAGGATCGCAGGGAAGTTAGAACTGATCGCAACTGTGGAGGAGCGTAATATTATCCCATTGAAATTCCACCATTATGAAAACATCTTCGGTTTATACGGAAGATGATTTGATTTTTTTTCTACAAACTATGAGGAATCTCTGACAAGAACATGTACCTAGGTGTACTGCATACCGATAACAATCTTGTATTGGGGGTTCCCACATTGAATTAATACCACTACGGGAGCAACACGTGGCTGGATAGGAATGTATACCTTCTTTTACAGATGTGAATATAAAGTTAGAACTTTTGAAAGAGGTTTGGTGGTACATTTTGCAGATCCAGCCATGTAGCGTTGTTTGTGTGGATTCCTGTGGAGTTAAGGAATACGGAGAATGTGGTAGCAGCAGTATATGTCTTATAGCCGCTATTGATTTCCACGTCTATCTCTAATAATAAACATTGGATGAAATACGTTTTCCAAACAAAGACAATGTTGTATTGGACTTTGTATGCTGGTACGATAATATGTTTGTCCTGTTTAGTGGACAAAGTTTTTTTCTACATCGAGCATATTGAAAACTGAC
Organism: Perna viridis; assembly: GCA_037379345.1. Classification (NCBI taxonomy): domain Eukaryota; kingdom Metazoa; phylum Mollusca; class Bivalvia; order Mytilida; family Mytilidae; genus Perna; species Perna viridis. Next base: position 43,929 of record CM074511.1, read on the forward strand.
ATTGACAGTCATTGACCTACATTTCAAAACTAAAGCTCTCAAGGCCTGTATCCACTCACTTAAAAGGTTAAAATGTTTTTTTTTTTTTGTCCCCATTCTCTTGAAGACAAACACTTTGATGTACAAATTATTCATATCTTATTGACAAATAAAGAATAAGGTATACGGTAATACAATAATGTGAATCGATAACTTTGTTCCTAAAATTCATACCACTAGGCTAATATCAGTGCATAACTCAATCGGAAACGTTTCGAATACCAAATGGTGACTTACGATTATAAGAGCGATTATTAAATTAATTATTAAAATTTATTTCTTTATATTTGGGGCTAAGTTCTTATTGCAAAAAATATATCATATTTTGGCGTGGTGTAAATTTCAACGATATTAAACCGAAAAAAGTATGCAACAAATTTTGCGGATATTTAATTTTGCAGATGTAAAGTGGTGCACTAAGTGTTTAGGCTCTGAGTAAATATAGTTTAAACAGTCTGCTAAAAAGCGCCAAATTAAGAACCCATCGAAAACTACCCGTTTATGGTAACAAGGAAATACATACTTGCGGTTATATCAATATTTTCATTGACTGTAGAAAGATATATAAACACTTTTGTTGTAAATTCAGCCATTAAGAAATAAAATAACAATGGATTCATTAGTGACGTATATTGTATACAGAAAATTGGATGTAAATTTGTTCTTTTAAATATGTTTCATATAATATTTATATGCATATGCCACCAACATGACAAACGAGGTGGTACTTAAGTGCATTGGATACATTTCAATTCACCCCATCAACTTATAAAGAATACTTCAAATAAAATCCACAATTCTAAACCAGATATTTAACAGATCGTAATAAAGTTAAAGGAACATGATATAATCAGACTTTGGACAAACGAATAAAAGAAACACACGATGACAACAACAAAGAAGAACTATCATATTTTAAAGGGTGGAACATATCAGATAAAATTCAGTGTCAGTGTTCAGAACTACAGATATCTCCTGAGGTAACGTTATAGGGGTATTTTATAATCAAACAACGGATACACTCTGTGACAGGAGATTTTAGAGATTATATCGTTTTCCACATGATATAAACTTGGTATATCTTTTAATCAATGTTCACTTTTACGGATCAGTATTGTCTTTTTTATCTTTTGATTTCTTTAACCAAGCAATCAAATTATGTCTCTCTCCTGGAGGTTATCAAAGCAATCTGAAACTTATTACAGCTTTTTTAAGATGTTTAAGGATCTTCAATTACCTGAGTTCCAAATTATTAATACAAAGAATTAAAATACTCTTGGTGACAGAAGACATTTCCTATAGCCTCTGTAATTATCTGTGTTATTTGACTATGTAAATAGTCATCATATTATACCATCTTCAAATAATGAAAGAAAAATATTGAAATCCTATGATAATCCTACTAAAACCGTTTTGAACATTTTTTTTTCAAACACCTTGATGAACTTCAATTATTATAGTTTTGGTTCATTTGGTTTGAGTCTTAAGGCAGTAATTATGAAATCCTTATGCTATCAAACAATTTCACCCGTTAGTTCAATTATATTTATTTATTTTGCTTTCTTTTGTTTATTCCTGTCTGTCTGGGAAAAGTAGTATAGCATTTTAAGCACATCGATCTCGAAATACTTTGAAACATTTGATTAAATAGACCTCGAACGACAAGTATAAGGATTAGCCTTACAAATGACGTTACTTCAGCATTTTTAGGAAAATAAAGAAAATAATGCGAATACGTATCATGAAGTATGCATGTACTTAAGGTGAGCTAGAGAAAATAGTCTATTGAATATAATGAACTTTGATTTGTGTCAGACAACATACAAAAAAGTAATACTGGCCACACACTAAATTCGTGCAAATATATCTGTTAAATTAATTTCTCAGAGTGAAGTGCATTAGAGACTTCAAAATCCTTGAAATGGTTGACATAAAGATGAATAGAATAAAACATTCTCATTTACCCAAAATAATTATTTTAGGTGCAAAACAAGTGCCAGTTTCAAGCATTATTTTGGTGTTCCGAAGGACATTTAGGCATTACCTCCACAAGTACTTTGGTTAAAGTCTTAAAAGGCCATTTCGGTCTGGGCAAAATTTGTTTTATGTTTTATATTAATTCAGTCGTTCAGTATCTACATGTAAGATACCTGCTGTGCGTGACCATTTAAGCTTTGTTCAGTCTAATTTAGGCGGTTCAGTCTTTCATGTAGTACGTTGGCTTTAATAACCCACCTTGCGACCTCGACCTATCCCCAACCCTCACTCATCGACTAAAATATGATTTTTTGCTGTCCTTATGTCACCCATTTACGAAACTTTTTGTTGCCAAAAAATAAATAAAGCATTCTTTTTTTTTCAAATCGTAAGGGTTACTGCATCTTTCTGGATACAATTGTAAAGATGAGACTTCGAGTTGCATAATGTTATTTATGTTAATTATGGTTCTTCATATATGCTGTACCAGGAAAACTTAGACCGTCGAGCAATTGAGTCAAAAACACGAAAAAAAAACATGTGATTGACATAAAAGCCTTTCATATAGGCTATCATAATATAAGAGGACGATTACTTCATCTTTTTAGACACAAATATACATATTCTACAAATGTTAGAAAGATTACACATGAATTGAAAATATGTGTATGCCTTTACACTTTATCGTTTTACGTTATGAAATCATTTCGTACGGTATAATTTTGTATAATACCGATATCTTTGTAATAAGTTTCAGTATATTGTTAGTAAACGTACATTCATTTGTGGGGGGCCTTTAATGAACTGTCTTAAATAAGCAAATGAGATCGTAACTATACTTAGGGCAATATTCTGAATAGCATGATATAGTAATAAGCATTGATAAAAGCAAAATTAATATTTTTAGTGGACTCCGAACGGTTCTCAATGTTTTCAATGTCCGGTCTTTGCCCCTATATTTTATTCTTTTGATTTCCTCTAGAATCTTGGTTCCCCTGACTACTCTTCTAGTAAACACGTGTAACTTGTGATGTACCTTTTTTTTCAGTTTGGATTAATACATGGTTTTAATAGGACTAGTGATTGAATGTTCAATAATTTATATTCTGCATAGAAAATAGGCATGAATAAAAATTTATTCAATGGAGAGGACTAAATGAAACCCTTTGCAACAACATATGGATCATCCTGTCCTGCTAAAAGATAAAAAAAACAAATATATTAAAGTAAGCGAGTGGTTTCTTAGGCGACTGGTTAGACGTGAGCGAAGTATTGAGATTGGTTGGCATACCGACGGATAGAACATTCTTAATGAAGAAAAAATCAAAATACCTATCAAATGATTGTACAGTTATTTGATGCCAGAACTGCACAGATTTTGCCAATGCTCCAAAAAAAATCTCATAGGCGTTAGAATGGAATGGATGTAAGATCAAATTCAAGCCAAGACAAAATTAAGGTTTGAAAGTAAAGGGAAAATATTGAGCCAAAAATTGAGACAGTAAGATCAAAGAATAAACTGAAAGGTGACGCAAGCACACTACAAGTAAAGGATCGACCCGGCTCAAATTCAAAACATATAAGTATGGACCAGGAGCAAAGGAAGTGCATCTTCCCTATTTCAGGTTTTCTTTACAATCACAAAAATGTTTCTATGACAAAAAAAAATACGAATTAGAATGATGTCTGACAAAACATTTTGTCAGCAGAAAATATTTGGAGTGATTAACTGGCTGTCTATCCATATATAAAGAAACATTTAATTAAGTGAGTTTTTCTGTTAGATTATTTTTTTGAATAATGATGAGTGAAGGGAGTAACCGTTTACCTTATTCCTGTTGACTCCTTTTACGACATCCCATAGATAAATAAAGATAGAATAATGATACAGAATCTCACTTTTTAAAGTTGAACCAGGAACGAATTTTCCCATATCCAGGTGTCAACAGGCTAAGATGTTGGTTTTACGAATCTTAACAAATCTCATCTGAATTTGTGGTGATCACAAAAACTGTGTTCTGTACACAACCTATTACCGATCGATTTCATAGCATTTTTTTTTTTTTTTTTTTTTTTTTTTTGATTGATCATGTTTCTGTAATATACTTGTGTGTACAATGAATTAAAAAAAGTTCTTACTTTGAAAGAATACTCAAGGAAACCAATGTTATAGCGGTAATCAAAAGAATGTAATCCAGAGACATGGAAAACAGACATACACAACAAAGAACATGAAGTGACTAAAATTATACATACAAAGTAACAAAAGCAAATGAGCAACTCAGACGCCAATAAAAATTAGCAGCATGGACCAGGTCCACCAAAAGGGTAAGCGTCCTCTACTTTTCTAGAAACACCCGCGGAGTTGCTCGAAAGAGGAGAGGAAAACTATGACACGTTGAGTAAATCAGTTTCATGGCGCAGATGGATACGAAAAAAAACAAATGATGAAGCAAAATGCCAGTAGGACTTGAGAAATTTTTGAAACCTAGTTCTTTTATTTCTTTTTCTTTGATTTTTCTTTCTGGGCAAAAGAATGGTAACCACACTTAACCACTAAAATCTGCCCCATTATGAAAGAAAATATTTGTTTATTACATATACTAACATCACACAATGTCTATCTGGAATGTCCTATTCAGAAACTTTAAATCGGTTATCAAAATCTCATGGCGACTGTAAAACTTCGGCCATAATGATATTTACTAATTACTAATTAGGAGTTATGTCAGTAGGTTTGTAATGAAGTGATTTCTCGTTTGCCACTCAGCGTTTTTGTTGTTGTTGTTGTTGTTCGTCCGTCTGTTTGAAATCATACGCAATATGGACAATTTATATATATTTAAATGATTGTATTTGTATTATTGTATAAGGGATGTTTTTTGGAATGTCTTTATAACGGTTAAGACACATTTTGTTTTCATTGTTTTTAACTTGTAATGATTAGTCCAAAGCATTTCTCAAATTTACAGATTTATTTACTCGTACTCAACATTTTTCTTTATTGTCGGAAGTAATTATTAAGGAAAATATAGACTTCCGTGCAAATGCAAAGATTTCTTAAGCAATCACCGTTAGGAGGCCCTCAACTTCGATACAGTAATGTTTACAGATTACAGGACATACCTAAAAAGGGATATAAAATTCTAACAAGTTGGGCAGTTACATGTTAACCGAAAGCTTCTGTCTTCAAATTGATCTTTTTTGTTTTAATTGTTCCAGTTGTTGTCATTAGACCACTGTGCGCCACCAGCTCCAAGGTAGACAGAAACACCTGTGGCCCTCACTTGTATTTTCAGAGGTAAAAATTCTACTACTGTCTAGCGTGGCGTAACCAATATGAAGTAAGACCCCAATTTTATGTTGAAAGACCTTCTTTATACTTTTGCACGTAGTGGTATTTTTTGTTTACATTATCAACATTTAATGTTGTATATTATATAGTGGCTGCTTGAAACCTTCCGGTTAACGGGGGAAAAAGTCGCTAAATATACAGGTCTGATGTGAAAACCGATAATTTTGGAGCTCTGTGGATCGATATCCGAGTATTGATCTGTAATCTTTTAGATTTTTTTTTATTTTGAATATAAAAATACAAATTATATCTAAATTGGAAATTGATGAAAATGAAATTAATGTCAATCGAATGTGAAATAAAAATCAAATGAATATCAAACGAATGCAAATTGAATATCAAACGAATGTCGAATAAGTAACCAACTTCACACTGCTGAAAATAAGCACTTTGATATACAAATCAATCGTCTCTATCTATGTGATAACACTGTTATCTATGGGTCCACGGGCCGTTTTCTATGTGTTAACTGTGATGGATAATTATATTCTGCTATCTATGGGTTAGCAATGTTTGGCCGACTTGTCTCATAGCCGATTCATCTTTTTCCTATATGGATGCTGTAGCCGATCTAATAATTGGTCTACTTCCCCAGATTGGGGATAATTCTGCCTTGTGTTCAGCTCCATACATTCATATAATGAAAAAATGATGTATAAATGGAAAAAAAAATGAGAAAACACATTCAGAGACAGTTTTTCTCACACTCTGGGGACTTAAAACAGTATTTATTGGATTTTTTACGGTAGGACGCTTACCCTACTGGTGCACCTGGTCCATGCTTCCAGTTTTAGTGGAATCCGAGTTGCTTATTTACTTTTGTTACATTGTATGTATGATTTTAATTACTTACTTTATGTTCTTTGTTGTGTATGTCTGTTTTCCATGTCGGGTCTTTGTCCCTGTATTACATTCTTTTGATTACCGCTATAACCTTGGTTCCCTTGATTACTCTTTCCTAAACCGGCTGATCAATGGAAGTGTTTTGACACACGCTTATAAGTTCTAGATTGGCATAGATCATGTATGTTTGAGATGACGAGTTCAGAATCGAAAAATATAGGTTTAACATTCTTTTCTTTATATTTTATCTTTAAATGAAATTTTCTGATATAGACAAATTTAACATACATTCGATTCTATGAATAAACCCGATATGCATTCTTTAAAGGGCAACTAGTTATTTTTATAGTTGTAACGAATGGTATCGATAGTTTTGGTGATTGGACGAAACCTAACTATTGTGAAAAAGGTCAATATGCACTGGAGTATAATATTTTGGTAAGATTTAACTAATAGTTGAAAAACAGCAGGACGTTTTCGGTTTAATAATATTAAATTTATAGCAAATATGTTCATACTAATATATCGTTATCTGGTTATTTATTGTGATTGTATAACAATTTAAAAAAAAGTACATCATTGAAGAGCATCATTCAAGTACTAATCACATTGATACTACCGGGTGTTCAGCAATATGACTTTTTAATCATAAAACAGTACATTACATGTACGAAAACTTATATTTTATACATAATTGATATTCAATAGTCAATTATTTAACAATTACGTTTTTTTCTTTTTTTTTTTTTTTTTTTGTTTTTTTGGTAAATAGACCTCTTCGTTCATTGAAGACCCATAAGTGGCCTTGAACTGACATTTTTCATCTCAGTTGGGTAGTTTTGATATATTTTTTCTACGTATTCAGTGCACGGGTGGGTTTTGCTGACACACTATGATCTTATCAACTGTAGATATGATATATACTGATTTGTTTTTAACATTGATGTAGATATTTTTAAGAGTTTTTTTTTTTTTGAAAAGTTTGAAATTTTTACCCCAAATATCATTTAGAAAACTCCCGTAATTAATTCATTACACTAAGTATTGAAGAATTAACCACACATGTAGCAATATAGGTTGTTAATTAAGTAATATCAATAATACAGTCCCGTTAAACTATCTTCTTGTAGTACATTTTTTTGTTTTCGGATTAGCTCTAATTAAAGAAGAAATATCAACATTGAACAACAGCAAAACAGTAAGACCTGCAATTTTCTTTAATTTGTTCACTTATTCATAAAAATGTAATAAATTCATATATTATTTAGTAAGATTCGTTGTGTATTCGCTATGAAATCGTTCAATTTGTTTCCTATCAGTTGTCAATACGGCTAGATCGTTAGCGGTTCGTATACATAACGTTTTGGTTCGGCCTGCAAACACCTTTGTACTTGTTCTTCGTGCGTTAAAATATTTTTCTGAATGCGATTTACTCTTAGCACATTCTTTTTAATTCGTTCAAACCATCAACTTTATATCTGACAGGTGATTGACATATATCTTGTCTGTTTTTTTTGTTTATTCATTTGCAGACCGTTATAGAGTAAGGGACCCTTTATCAAAATCGATACGAAAAATACACGTAACTTCTATGATGATTTGACCTATTCCTTCAGTCTAATGGAGCTGACTTTATAGCTGATCTGATTTGAAGAAACAATATAGTTTAACTAGATCCTTGAACATGAGTTTGCGTTATATAGGTGAAGTATTATCGTTAAACAATCCTAAATTCGGGGATTTAATATATTGCATCTACCCCAAAGAGCTTGATATATAAGATACTACAGCCTTATATCTTGACGTACACTTTACGACAATCGTGACTTTCAATTCAGAATTGTCAACTTTCCTTTCATATGTGGCAACATCCCGTCAGCACCTGCGTATGGAGCGTATCAAAACTTTTAGGTTATCTCAGAGCTTGCCATAACCATGCAGATTTTTTTAATCGCGTTAAAATTCTAATACATAGGCTTCATGACAGGGCTTTATTGCTACAAGATTGAACTCATTACAACGGACGTTTTATGGTCGTCATCGTGAACTCGTTGACCGTTAGGTGTATTCATCTGCGCCTTGAAAACTGATTTGTTCAACGTGTCATGGTTTCCCTTTTCTCTTTCGACTACCCAGGACTTGACTTTTTATGAGCAACTGGGTAGGTGTTTCTAGAAAATCAGAAGACGCTTACCCACACCGTTGCACCTGATCCATGCTCTCAGGTTTGAGTCCGAGTTGCTCATTTGCTTTTGTTACTTTGTATATATGATTTTAGTTACTTTGTGTATGTCTGTTTCCCATGTCTGGTCTTTGTCCCTGGGTTGCATTCTTTTGATTACCGGATTACCGCTATAACCTTGGTTCCCTATATTATTCTTTGATACCGAGTTTGACCAATATGTCTAGTAGACAACTACAAATAAAAACATTGGTTGTGGTTTTCCGTGAAAGAAAATGCAATCAAAAGCATTGATTCCCCATTCACCGATAGTTATTTTCAATCTGATCCCGAGCATGGAGTTTCCATTTTGTTAATATCACACTAATGTTTGTGCTGCATTTAACTTAATTGTGAGAATATCAATACTTTACAAATTCTTTACAAACAATGACATTTGAACAAATGCATGTGATTTGTCATGGCCTTCTTTGACATTAATAACTCCTAAAGATAAATAAGGTTTATATCCTACAAAGCTTTAGGCCCAAATGCATATTCATTAATGGAATAGAGGTTACTCATTCATTTTACTTTCCAGTTTGTTGTTAGTTATGTATTTCGCCATGTTTTTTATTTCATTTTAGTATCTTGACTTTCAAATTGATCCCGTTTTGATTAAAGTTACATTTGATCCTTTATCCGTAGCATTTCATTGCTTACATTTCGGATATTCTTCATTGTATTTCAACTGAAGATTTGGAAATACGTGAGTCTCTAACCAAGCGTGTTTAAAGAGACAGTGTTTTTTTTCTTTTTTTTTTATCTTAATATAATAACAATTCAGAAGGAATAATTCTTCATCAATGCAAATATTTAAATTTATTGAAAAGATAATATTTCGTTGGTCAAAGTGCAAATAACACTTTATAGATTATCCACGTCTTTTCAATTCAATTCAATTGTTTCAGTTCAACTTATATATGAAAACGTTCGGTCTGCACATTGTATTTGTTAATGGTTCATAATGCCCTTAACATTGATTGAATGTTCATTTATTCATCTTTTTTTTTATGTGTAATATAAGTCATTTAAGTACTAATCACATTGATACACCCGGACGTTCATCTATATGACATTTTAACCAACACAAAAACGGTACATTACATGTACAATAACTCTCGCACTAAACGCTTTAGATCAGAGCCTCAAAGATTTTTAAATCGTCAGTTTATCGCCATAAATGTAGGTAAACGATTGGTAAGCATAAAAGGTCTATCTTAACAGTCCAAAGCAGAACAAATGATTTAAAAGTCAAGAGACAAATAATGAAAAATAAATATAGGAAGTAATATACTGCAACGTGCAGACATCACTCTAAATTGAATGAGGATTTTCTGTCCCGTTTACAATAATATTGGAACACAATGGGAGCGTTTTTAAAGAGTAGTTCATGTTCAGGGCGACCTTGACACATTACTTTAATTTGTTCCTGTAGTGGAAAAAGCCACACTTCAAATGTCGTAAAATTATTGGGTCGGCTATAAATGTTGTAAAGAAGTGATATTCACGAGATTCGGTAAGCCTGATTTTTAGATGTTTAGTGTAGCCCATCACATTCGTGTACCATCAGACAGATGAAAATTCCTGGCAAAAGGAAAAACTGGATGTAATCATTAGAGAATGGCAAATCGATTGTATCAACCGTCTTTCTACATATACACAATAACCTATGGCGATACTCCTTCAATTTCAGTATTTGTTTGTGAAACTTGATACAATAAATACATTGAAGGACACACAAAACTTATAAAATCATTTTTCATTGTGATCAAACTCTTTATATAAAATTATTATGGAACTATTGTGTCGGTTTTAAAGACTGTTCCATACCTCCGTATAACTGACCAAATCTGAGGATTGCCCCCACTTTTTATACGGTCTAGGTTGTTTTATGTTGTTTGGTTTTGCCGGTTTTATTTTTTGTTATTGATAATTTGTTTGTTATTTCTGTGGTTTTTTATTTGTTAGTTTAAGGTTTATTTTTTGTTCTGTAATGGTTTTGTTGAGTTTGTTTAACTTAAGATATACTGTGTATATTATTTTCAGTTTTTAGTCTGAAAACGCAGGATGCAGTGAATGCATAACAGAGAGAACAACTCTATGGGGAGGGATACATATCAGTTCAAAGCCACCTATTCGTCTTTAGTGAATGAGGAGCAAACTTTCAAACATGGGTTATATTGCAGCTAGCCCAAAACAACAATATACATGGGTAGAGCAAACGGTTGCCCCTATCGACTCCAGCAACATAAAAGTAAACTGACAGTGAAAACGAAGCAATATGTACAGTGGCCCTGAAATTCCTGACTTGGGGCAGGGTCAATAAATGCGGCGGGCTTAAAGTACTTTAGCATGATCACAATCCTCCCTATTTCACGCATTAATGACTTTAACGTGATATTCTACAATTACATTTAGCTCTTTGCAACTGGAAAAATAAATATCCAGAAAAAAATAAGTATTAACTAAAATAAGCCTAACTGAGAGGAAGAACCAATAGTAAAACCATGGGAACAATGAAGTTAGTAATCGTGGTTTCCCCGATTTCTGCTTAGAAAAAAAAAACATTGTTTGACTTTATTCATAAAAAGATGCATTATTCCGATGACTGCTAAACATCTAGAAATGTCGTCTTTATATCTGCAAATAAAAAAAAAAAAACACTTAAGATATGAAATCCATTTAATAATTGGTTCAAACATATACAGGTAATTGCAATTAGTAAAAATATGCATGCATTTAAAAATTGCTTGTATTATCAGTACTTTTATTTAAACAAATAAGGTGGAAAATAATCAAAGTTACAATACCAACTTCTTAACACTTGTATCTTCTACGCAATGTACTCATATCGTAATATATTTGAGACAACTTTCAAGACGGTTGTGGGAATATTTAGATTTTTTTTTGGTATGATACATATAAACTCGATAAAAAATATACAACAAAATTTCGTTTCAACGTTTATTATATCTTAAAGAAATATTTAGACGATTTACTGGAAAGAATAACGCAAAGTTTACAAAAAACGAACAACGACAATGAACAAACAAAAAAATTCAAAGGAAATATGGCGATGTAATGTATGTATACCATCTAAACAGACATCAAACATGATGTTCGTGTTGTCTTGGTCTTAAAATACTACGAATGATAAAATATAATTATCTTATTATTTAAAAAGAATTAAGTCTCTTCTTAAATGTAAAAATGTCCATGAGATATTAATCAAGAGTCTGGCGTAAATAAAATGAATGTAATCTAGGGACAAAGACCAGACATGGAAAACAGACAGACACAACGAAAACATTATATAACGAAAATAATACATACAAAGTAACAAAAATAAATGGGCAACTCGGACTTCATACATAAAAACTGGAAGTATGCACCAGGTCCACCGGTATTGTAAGCGTCCTCTGCTTTTTAGTAACACCCACCGAATTGCTCATAAAAAGTCAAGTCTACAGTAGACAAAAGAAGAAGGAAAACTGTAACAAGTTGAATAATTCATTGTTCGTGGTGTAGATGGATGCACTTATTAAATGTCAACATATTTACAAAATGATGATCATGGTGTCATCCAGATCGAAAATTATATTTTAAGATATGAAATTCAAAAAAAAAAGTGCAAATTAGACAAAGCCCATGTGGTTGATATATCCGCAAAAAGTTGAAAAGGTAAAAGGTCAAACTTAAACCGAGTTGTTATACAGAAAGTTACCATGTAATTACATCCAGGTCCTAAATTTTACGCCATACAAAGTTTTAAACGTAAATTAGATAGTGATAGGGTTTTATGTGCTTTTTTTACAATCTTACAATCCAATATAAAGCAAATTGCTTAATATTACATCAAATCAAATAAATATCTCCCGAAACAAAACAAGTTGATATCGACAAAGGATAAGTTAAAGAAAAGGCTTATGAAATTGCGAACTTTTAACTGTAAGCTCTTAGTTTAAATAGAAATTTGTCTCCAACCTTGTCTTAAATTGTTGCCAAGAATTAAATAAATATTCAGAAATATATGTTGCAATAATAGCCGCATGATGTTAGTACAAAAATAAAGAACAAATATGATTATTTTTTGTAAGGCTTACCTTAGCATTGTTAAGATGGTAAACATTTATATTTCTCTATCATCTTCATTGTGATATTGATCGAGTAACAACACTTGACACATGCAAAACAAAAATGCAATATACGATAGTTTCTGCTGGACAGCTTCGAGGCACGCACATTAAATCTTTCCCAATTGATGAATTACTAAATTAAATTTCTTGTCCAGACATTCATTATTGCGATTTCTGCCTTCACCTCCGTAAGGAATTTCATGAATGCGTATTCATTTAGGCCGATCACGATGTAGAAGGAATTACTAAACCCGATTTGAACACAATAACATTTTTTTTTTCATTTTTGTGGATTTTGTTTTAATCTACACTTTTACTATTAACAGCGCTGTCGTTATTTTTGGTCGCGTGTCTTCTTGTCATCTTTGTTTTCCCTAATAAATGACAAATCTGCAATAAAGATATATTTATGACATATTCGAAATCGAATAAGAGCAAAGAACTCCATAACATAGACTAATTTCGTACATACTATATACAGTTGGCACATTTCTCACCACTCTTCGATTCTGTGAGAGTTTGCTCTCATTGAAGAGTTCTAAACAGTCAGAAACTGTTCTAAATCGCGACACACCTTGCCAGAATCTGTCGGGGGTTTAAATAAACTATGTCGTAATCTATCATGGGTCTTGAAACTCTCTTATTAGAAACTGTTATGTTTGACATCAATCTGTCAATCTGTATAACATCACCTAGCCAGAAATATTCAACTTCTAAATTGTGTTGATTAGAATAGTTTCTGACATATTTTCAAAGGGTATGGTGAGAAGGAAGCTTTGTTATATTTTAACTTATTCTATCAAGCTGATACCCTATTTTTCAATTAATGTACAACATCCAGTACCAACAGACAATATTGGTACGACCCTTGCCATATCTACCGTACCAGGCGCTACGTCACTTGAAAGTGTTCGCACTCATATATTTGCAAAAACATGTCAAATTAAAATAATTCTGACTGAAATATATTTGTCACAGTCATCCAAATGATAGTAAGATTTAAAACAAATACATTGTATACAATAATTTAAGATCCTTATTGAAATCATAAGTGCTCGCACTCAAAGATTCTGCAAACACATATCCAATGAGCTTCGACTTATCGAAATTACAAATGCTTTGCATGAAAATGTCGAATGTATAGCAATTTGGACTGAAGTAAATGTGTCACACGCAACCTAATGAAAATTAGATTGACATTTCATACAATAATTGTATACTCTTATTAAAATTTAAAGTGGTTAGCCTCATATATTTTATATATGTAAGAGCTTTATCGGGAATAAAAGTGTTCATACTCGTACAATTTGCAAGAAACAAACTGTAATTTGTAAAGAATTATGACTGAAATGTATGTGTCGCAGTCATGAGCACCCACATGATAGTGAAATAAAAAAAAATAAACCATTATATTCAATTCTTTTAGACGTAATGGAAATTATAAGTGCTTGCATTCATGCATTTTACAAGAAATATCATTCTTATAGAGTTGTGACTGAAATATGTGTGTTGTAGTCACCCACATATTAGTTAAACTTAAAACAAAGTAACACTTTATTAAATAATTGTAGACCCTTATGAAAATTAAAAGTGCTCATACACATACATTTTGCAAACATATGTATTTTTAGAATTTTGACTGTCACAAATATGTCCCAATTACCAGCATGATACTTACATTGGACACTTTTACAATGAGATGATAACCTTTTGGAAATTGAAAAGTGCTCACACCCATACATTTTGCAAGAAAATGTCATATCTAAAGTATTTTGACTAGAATATATATGTCATAGTCACCCACATGATAGCTATATCAAACCATCAGACAACAGGTCGAATTAATTCAATATCAATTTTAATGATTTATTGCTTTTAAGTATTAAAATAGTCCAAATTACATCAGACAGAAAAATTCAACCATTTAGTACTGTGTCCACTATTTTTTAACCAGACTTCCTGTTCTAACATAGACTGAACTAGTATCAATACCTGTCCAGTGGTATGACAGTTTAGAACAGCTTTTTGTTTTTCTTTGTCGTGAGCCAGGACAGTTTCTGTCAGGATAAGTCAGACTCTGTAAGGAATTTTGTTCTATTTTCTGTCATGGACCTCTTTTTTTGTCTGACAGATTCTGACGGATTTCAAGAGTAGGTAGAAGGGATCGCTACTGTATATTTGTCAATCACGGTTTACCTTTAACAGCCGAATAAGCTTATAATTATTAATAATATGTTTATATATGACTCTGAACTTATCAGCGAAACAATTTCTCTTGTTAATGGATGATATTGACTGATCTGTGATAGATCAAAAACTAGTGCCAGATTTCGTTTGCAGAATGCCGCCGCTATTTATTTACAGAAACTGTTTGACAGTTGAACAAATGATCTGAAACTATTAACTTATTAATAAATGATCGTAAACTTAGTTGCATAGATCGGTCTTGGTACTATATATGACGATTGGGTATGAGTGCATTAACAACTGTAATAAAACTGTTTAATAAGCAATAACTTAGCTTTAATAAGTTCCAAATTTCCTGTTCCTCAACCAACCAATCTAAAAATAAAAGTTATTCATAGTGTAAATACGTTTTTTTTATTTCTTGTTATTAAATTTACATTGCAAACAATCCAAAAATATTTCACTCCACATCGGTATTGATTAAGTACATTAACTACGTCGATAGATAACCGATCATTTATATATTTTTCCTTTAAAAGGCACCTAATTGAACAGTGTTCACACGATTTGCTTCATATGTTTTCAATATGAAACATGTAAAACAAAATATTTGGAAGTCTATACTTCAGCATTCACATTTACATTTCTAAATTAACTATCAAATATACTGCATTCTTTAATAATAATTATAAAAAAAAAACAAAACAAAAAAAAACACAGGACGAAAAAGATTAATAGTTATTTTAAATACTTCTATTTTCTTAACAATATGCAATATCTTCATTTTCTTTTGAAACATACTGTTTACAATCGATACCGTTTACAGTTTACAGTATTGGTACATTAAATATACTTCAAATGACTAATTCTTTAATGTTTTTGATAGGATTATCTTTGATCTCCTTGCAAGAATTTAATTATTAACAGCTCTACACTTTTCAAAAAGTATTGCAACAGTTTTGTTTAAAATATTTTTGATTCTTTAATAACCACAATATGATCAGGAATGCCGAAGAACGCCTAGATGTAACGGATGTGTGGAAATTTTTCTGTGCACTAGTTAAATCTTAATTCGTTGTTGGCACGAATGATCATATTCTGGTCATTAACGATAACCAATTGTTATCATATTAATCGTTGCTATTTTCAACAGGAATTTAAAATTGTGTGAGCGGCGGATTGATATTTGTGACATGTTGACGTGAGAAAGTGCGAGTGTAAAATTAACGAATTAATTACACAGTGTGAATTTTAGATTTTGTTTTTCACTGGGAACATTCTGCAAATCACTGCAACCTATATAATAAAACAGATAATTTCAACATCCAGTCGTGTAATAAAATATGTTAATCAAATAGTATACTTACTACATCAGTGTGGAAGTTATGATGGTAAGTGTATGTCTAGTAATATTTTCTAGTTATCCGCATAATTGAATATGGTCCTTTTAAGATTGAACCTCTGTTAGTTAGGTGTATTGGATTTTTCCTTGACCAATCATACTGTTGCCACGCCTACATAACCTCTACCAAGTAACGACCGATTAAAGTTCATTTCTTTGATCTAAAAGTAAAAAAAAATGAAATGAGCATTTTGTCGTTAAATGGTCCTGTATTTTGTTTCAAACACAGGACCTAACTATACTACACATTTAAATATGTTTGTAATGTGTATTATCAGCCATGCATGTAATACAAATCACACTGATATTATAAAGTTTCCCGTAAAAAGTTAATAATTGTTTCCTCAGACAAAGCTTACAAAGTGCTACTTTACGTCTGCGTTTTATTTTCTGTTTGCATGGAATTCCATTGTTCATCTATTGATTATTCAACAGTTAATCTAAATAACGTGTGGTTTGAAATGTTAATAATACAGACTAAATTGCAATACTGTGAACATGATTTTGTTTATACATGTTTTTTTCGATTTATAGCTAGACTTTATATCACAATAGTTGTGTAAAACGTTCATGATAATAAATATACTTATAGATTATATTTGATAAATAAATTACTATTCTTTTCAATAAAAAGTGTTTTTCATTGGAAATAACCACTAATCATCTCTTGATAACTAATTATTACATACAAGGTAAGAAATTTAAACATATCGCAAGATATTGGTTGTTTTTAAACCATGACTCAAAGCCAAGGTGCAGTGCAGTCTAAAACCTTTCAAAAACAATGTAAAAACTTACCATATTGAAGGCAGTATTCTTAAAGTTGAACTTTGTTGTGTCACGTAATTCGTTTTAAGAAGAATTACATTACATACTGTAGTTGTTAATTACATTATTGATAGTTAATATATATGTAAACAAGTTATAGTTTGTGACACTCATTTGAAATAATATAACCAGAACATTACTAATAACATATTTTATACCAAATAGACATAAATATGTTGAGTACGTTTTAAATGAAATGATGAAATTTGTGCCACCCACGTTACAATCGCGGTATATGTTGTGTGCATTAGATATATTTCAGACTGTTAGATTAAATAATACAGAAACAAGCTTAAGACACGCTAGAGAGATAATGTATAAGCAGACGCTAAACGACAGTTTAGAACACATCCACCATCAGATAGACTCAGAAGTAATGATAAAGAGATACGTTATAAAAAACGTTTTATAGCCAATGTTTATTATCAGAGGTAGACGTAGAAAATAATAGCAGTGATAAGACCTATACTGCTACCACTCTCTCCAAAGAAGAGATTGTGGAAAACCATAAATATGTGCTATCCTCTTTTGGTGTCTCTACCAAGGACGATGATTGTGATTTACCGTCTATTTACTTGATTCCTAAACTTCACAAGAATCCATACACACAACGTTTCATAGCTGGATCTGCAAAATGTACCACCAAAGCTCTTTCAAAACTTTTAACTTCTATACTCACAACTGTCTAAGAGGGTCTACAGTCCTACCACAACACTTGTTACTCCCGTAGTGGTATTAATTCAATGTGGATCCTGAAAAATTCAAAAGATCTTTTGGAGACAATCAGTTTAAGACTATTATCTGAATAAAATAGCATTAAAACCTATGATTTTTCAACACTGTATACTTCTATTTCCAATACTCAGTTAAAATCTCGACTTAAAACATTATACACTGTTGTTTTTTTTCGAAAAAAATGGTACACGTAGATACAAATATATAGTTCTTGGTAGAGATTCGTCATACTTTGTAAGAAATAATTCAAAATCATCTTCCAAATATAAAGAGGAAGATGTTTCCATGTGTTGGAAGTGTTAATCGACAATGTGGTTGACATGCTTTTCAACAAACGGTCGGCATTCCAATGGGAACAAATTGTGCTCCTTTACTTGCTGACCTATTCCTTTACTTTTATGAGGCTGACTTTATAGCTGATTTGATCTGAAAGAAAGAATATCGTTTGGCTAGATCCTTTAATCTCAGTTTCCGCTACAAAGATGAAGTATTATCTTTAAAAGAGTAATCAAGGGATCCAAGGTTATAGCGGTAATCAAAAGAATGTAATCCAGGGACAAAGACCAGACATGGAAAACAGACATACACAACAAAGAACATAAAGTAACTAAAATCATACGTACAAAGTATCAAAAGTAAATGAGCATCTCGGACTCCACTAAAAACTGGGAGCATGGACCAGGTGCACCGGTAGGGTAAGCGTCCTCTGCTTTTCTAGAAGCATCCGCCGAGCGGCTCATAAAAAGTCAAGTCCGGGGTAGACAAACGAGGAAAGGAAAACTAAGACCCGTTTAATAAATCAGTTTTCATGGTGCTGATGGATACACCATGACGATGTATGTAATTCACAGATAAATGGGGATGATAAAAAATAGGCACGTTTAAAAAGGAAAACTACAAAATAAAAACAAACAAAATACCAAATAATAGGGCAATATTTTTGCATCGCGGCCATCGTCTGAATTGATAAAAACATAAAAGAATTGGCCTTCAAACCCGAATAAAGAAGTAAGTCTTCTTGCGGTTGTTGAACAATAATAAAATAAAATAGTAGTTCATAAAATTGTAAGAAGGACACTAAATCTTGGAATTAAACTGAAAACAGGTAAATGCAACTCTCCTCATGTAGTGAATCATAACAGCAGGACATATAATTTGGATGTGTATATGCCTTATAAATGATAAATATGACATGGGATCATATTAGTTTAATCATGTCCGTTCGTTTGCCAGTTTGAGGAGAAAGTTAGTACATGGTCTTAATTTCTACCTAAAATTACAATTCTGGGGTTTAATATTTGGTTGACAACCAATTTCACCATTTGGAATGCTCATATAAAAACTACAGATATTTACAAGAGAAAATGAATAGATTTAAAAGTGGGTGTAATTCGTGTTATAAAGACATAATTTGTTTATCTTTATTTTCATGCATTTTGTTTTGTTTTGTTTTGTTTTTTGTTTTTTTCCAAAAATTAGGTCGGTTTTCGTCTTTTATGAGTAGTTTTACTTCATTAAGTTTGGGGCTTTAGATTTACAGCTCGCTTTATTTGTCAATATACTAGCCAATCACATCAATTATTAACAGAACAAGTGAAATGTATAAAGCAATTGCTCGGTATGGAGGTGACTTTATTCCTTACTCGACACGCGTGTTACCCGTTTATTTCAAGGTTTACCAATGAATAGCCTCCAGATATTTATACTTCGTAAAGAGCTTGGTAATGTCACAGCACAGCTTTCATCCTTCTTCTCCAATTATATTCGAGTACTTACGGAACATGCAGAACTAGCTCGGGTTGTAGAGAGCTATATCAGTGATGGGTATGGCAATTAAGGATTTATCAAAAGATCAGCCAATTTTACAGGCTACACACTCTTAACGGACCCGGTTTACTACTACAAATATGGTAAATTGGTAGCTTTCAGAAATGCAATAACACTTCACCTATCGTAACAATACCCTGTTAAAACTATTAAGATGAAATTCAATGTTTTCCACATTTCGTCATTTCATGTCCCAGTCCATAATACCACTACACAGTCAACTATTCCTAAAGATCTTCCGGACTATTTAGTAATCACAGAAGATATATGCCAATCTCTTGAGTTATGCTATTGATAAATGCACCGATACCATCCTTAGACACTGTCTTTCTAAACCTACTTTCCAACGGATTAATAATACCACAAATGATTGTGTCCTGGATTTCGATTTCGATAACCGTGACCCAATCAAACTGAATTGTGATTTTAGGTTTATTAAAGAGGACATTAAACCCAATATCTTACAATTGTCAGGCAATGAACTTGTGATTTACCACATACCAAATATTACTTTCCTTTGCATTGGCGTGAACGATACTATTCCTGGATGCGAATGTTGTGTTATAACATTGCCATGTATTTGCGAAGTGTACACTGAAGTTGCACATTTTCCCTGTTTTGTTTCTGCATGCCATAACGACACAACCATTAAGAAGGCCCATCCAGTAAATCTAGCAGTTTTACAGGAGTTATTTTTTTTCCTCTCAGTTGAAAGACATTCTTGTAAACACTACCTTTGATGACCCTATTTCTGTAGACGTCCCTGACTTCCAAGTTTATAAACATAAATTTGTCGATTTAATAGCTAATGATAAGAGAGACGATTTGATCCTCAAGAAAATAATCGCAACAGTGAAAAACAAGAATACTGTGTATTCCAACCTAACAGATTCCGTCTTAGCAGGTGAAATTGATATTAACAAAAGTTGTTCGACTCTTAATGATTTGTTGTCATTTGTAGCTTTTGTCTTGGGCTCTCTAAACACACTTGCTACGTTTACCTCATTTACACATTCCGTATTATCGCTGCGGCATTAACATTTTATAAACCGTTACGCGCAGAGGATTTTTTTATCTTCACTTCCCCTACCACCGAGGCACCACGAATAAATCAATGGGCTCAAATAATTCGTGATAGCATTGAATGGGATCACGTACTGTTCGCAAGTTCCTTTTTAATACTATTAGGAATCGGCATTTTAAGTGCATATAATATCAAAATGACTGCCTCCGAGACCATGATTTGCTTCGAAATTATAGATGGAAAACAGTGTGTTTTAGTGTCATTCCTATAATGCCCGCTTTGTACTACTTCTTATCATTTTAATCTACCTGATTCAATCGACAATTTTCAGTTAATAGGATCATTTCGCCCGAGACTTAGTATAGAATGGCCAAATGTTATAGTTATTGACAGAACATCCAGTCGTTTGATACGTGTTCCATCAATAAAAAAACATTTCATGTTTTAATTCTATAAAGGTCGGAACCATACTATCCCATCCATTTTTCGCCTATATAGTAGCAACTCACAAATAGTATAAGGTATACGATTCAATGGAACAAGCCAAAGAAAAACTCGACCGATATTTCCAGTGATAATATTAATGTTAAAGGAAATGATGGTGACACTATGTCCTTAAAGATAAGTCCGCCAATGTACTCAATCTATCCGTCTTTTCATTCTGTTTACATTCTGACATAAATTAGCTTTAAAATTAGTTTTTTCGTTTGATTTTAAATT
The DNA here is from genome assembly GCA_037379345.1 of Perna viridis. Taxonomy (NCBI): domain Eukaryota; kingdom Metazoa; phylum Mollusca; class Bivalvia; order Mytilida; family Mytilidae; genus Perna; species Perna viridis. The sequence goes on from CM074511.1 coordinate 65,226, forward strand.
TAATAATAACAGTGAACTTGCTGCTCGGACGTTAAACCCCAACAAACAAGCAATTGATTACTCTTTCAAAGAATTATTCTGAATAATTCGAGTGGAAGCATAGGAATTTCTATGATATTGTTCCATTATATTTTCTACCATTATAGTCAAGACTTGGACTGATTGTGGTGATAAAACATGAACGTTCCAGAAATTAGAGGCTAAAAAGGGGGACTAAAAGCATGCATTTTTCATGTAGGGACTTGTGGATTGATTTTGCAGGTTTAACTAGAACCATGTTGCAGTAAGGGCCAAAAAGCGACTGGTTCTGGTCAAATGTGTCCATGCTTGCTCCAACTGTTCAGGGTTTGACCTCTACGTACGTATCAAGCTGTTCCCTGAGAAGTACTTTATTTCTCTAGAGGCATTATTTATATCCGAGTAATTAATTTGATTAGATTAATATTTTTGCTATTTCATTTAATTAAATTTAACTTCATCACAAGCTATGCTTTTGCCATATGCATATTTGCATATCAGCATACTCATATATTCATCAGGTATGTTGACTTCCAATTTGCAGATTCACTTGTCTATACCAGGTTGAGCAAAAGTTTAATAAGTTAGATACATTTTTTTTTCAGCTCCACATGTCTTTAAAGCACAAGTCCTTCTAAACGCTTAAGCTTTTGATGAAATTTTATAGGATTCGTTGCATATTATATGTAGATGTACATGAAGGAGTAGAATTGCCGTCGGAGGACTCCAAAGGGATATTATCCAAATTAAGTAAGCACAGCTCCTCCTAAACCCCTCTTGGGATTTTATGGGAAATTTTTATGAAATTTTATGGGAAGGTGCGGCATCATGTGTAGATGTGCATGAAGGAATATAATAAGTCAGAGGACGCCAAAAGGAGATAGTCCAAACTAAGGGTCTGGCATTTTAAAACCTTGTAAACACAACACCTCTGAAACCAAGTGCATGACGAAATTTGAATCTAAAGGGAGATAATTCAAATTAAGGTCTAGGTTCAGGAAGGCGTATGTCCATGGAATAAAATTGTTAGGTGCAGTTAAAGAAATTAGAAATAGTAAGGCAGTGGACATTGGTCCAGTTAAAAAAAAATGACTGGACCGAAAACTTTCAAGTGGACCGACAAATGTGGACGGCCAGGGGTCTGGGGGCCTCTTAAGTCAGAAGCTCTGGGGTAAATGAAGCCAAATCATGCATTCTAGCACTCTCCTGACACTTTTTTTGTTTCACTTTTAAAGACTTTGAAAAACACCATTTTTTTGTGAGAATTAAGAAAAAGATTTTTTGTTGATTTTTTTATTTTCTTTATTCTCTAGAATAAAAAACAAAAGTTTGTCAAGTTCGTCTTCATTCATTTTAGTATCCGCATCATCCTCCACATCACTACATTCTGATTCATTCTCATCTTTTTCATCATCAACTCCTTTAGAGGGTTGGATAATCAGTCCACCTACTACAGCCTAAAATAATAAAAAATATATTGAGGTTAAGTAGTTTTCCAAATTATTCAGAATACATACAAATATACTCTAGTAGAAAATGAAAAATGCAAAGTTCATCAAGAAAGGATAGATTTAAATTATGTTCTGGGTAAAATTTCTATCAAATGCATTTTAATACAATGATAAAGTTCATACTTGTTCATACACAATTTATACCATTCATTCACTAATATTGAGAAATATGTCATTTGATAATCCAGAGGTACATGTGGCATTTAGACTTGGGAGATTAGAAGAGATACTTAGAGGTTTTTAAGATAATATTGGCTGATATTTCTAAACTTTTAGTATCAATATTGATAGAAGACCTATAGATCATAAGATATAAATTTGTTGTTTTCACATATTTCCTTTGTCCATTCATTTTTTTTTCTGAATATTCACAAAATGTACTGATTTGTAGCTATTGAATATTAAGATACATGGCAAGTTTAAGTTCATTTGCTTTCTTAAAATAAATACAACCTCCTTTACAGGGTCTGCCTCTGCACTGTCTGTGGTATTGGAGGTGGCAAAGTCATTTATATTGTTTGGGCTTTAGGTAGCAGGGTCATCAGCAACACCATCCTCTTCATCGTCTATTTCAGCGAAAGCTGGGACATGTGTACGTTTTCAAGTCCTATATATTATTCTTTATGCTACGTCACCTACTGCACCTGAAAGCATACAGTTCCTTGCTAGGTGCAATAATTGGGCTATATGAGATTAAGTTGTTTGATTGTGTTTTCAAGAAATCAAGGGGATCAAACTTTTTACTAGGATTATACAATAGCAAATGCCATAATGGTCCATAGTTTACTACCTGTTAGGCATGAAACAAGTAAAACAGTGTAGTAATAAATAACACAATATAATGAGACACACCAGATTTTAACATTTCAAGAGCTCATGATGTCTGTCATAGTTAGCAATTTGGTTTAAAACGGGGTTTCATTATTTTTATTAAGCATCAAAAGAAAAAGAAGTATTGCCAGAGTTCAAGGAAAAATGAATTTGCTAAACTGATCCGGTTTAATGGTATCTTACAAAATGAACATAATGGTTACTTAAGAAAGCCAGACATAGGGTCGTCTCGTCTCACTTTTTTAGATGGTTTTAACTAAATTTATTATCAGATTTTGAGAAAATAATGCACTGAAAACGAAAGAGTTCATATCAGGTGGATACAGAAATAAAGTTTGGCATGTCAATTTTGTTTACACTTAGTTTTATATTGTTTTGTTTTCAAACGGACAATGATATATATACATGCCTGGTGCTTCAAATCTTTATTGGATAAGACTCTTTTCTGTGGCCATAAATAATGGAACATACTCTTTCGGTTTAAAGGTCTTATGCACAGAATAATTAAGGGAACCAAGGTTATAGCGGTAATCAAAATAATGTAATCCAGGGGCAACGACAAGACATGAAAAACAGACATACACAACAGAAAACATGAAGTAACTAAAATCATGCATACAAAGTAACAAAGGCAAATGAGTAACTCGAACTAGAAGCATGGACCAGGTGTGCCAGTAGTGTAAGCGTCCTCTGCTTTTCTAGAAACACCCACCAAGTTCCTCATAAAAAGTCCGGGGTAGACAAACTAGGAAAGGAAAACTATGACACGTTGAATAAATCAGTTTTCATGGTGCTGATGGATACACCATAACGTTCCACAAGTTCATGATGACGACCATAAAACTTCTGTAGTGATGACGTCAATCTTGTAGCAACATAACCCTGTTCCAAAAGCCTATTTGTTAGAGTTCCAGCGCGATACAAAAAGTCTGATATAGATCTATTAATTTTTGTGCAAGACATTTGAAACACCAGGAAAATGCTCTCTGCATGCCCATTTTTGTTTTATTTTTTCAAATGGTTCAAGTCATGACCCTAGCTTCACCCATAGCCATCATTTTATGGTATAAATCTTTTTGTACAACTATTCACTTATACCCAAGTTAACTGTCTCACCACAGAATGCAAATAGATGTTAGAAATAAAACATGTAAAGAAAGTTGAAAAAAAAATCTTAGACCTGTTACTGAGAAGTGGACATATTTAGCTAACCTGTCCTAAAAGACCTTAATAGCTATTGCTATCACTTGGTGTCCATCGTCGTGTGTGTCGTAAACAATTTTTCAAAGTTTTTATTTTTCAACTTTAGACACTGCACTTCCAAATAATCTCATAAATGTATTTGTTCCAATACTTTTAGATCTTGTTTATTAACGAAATGCATGAAAAGTACTTCTTTTGAAATGCTTACAGCACTCGCATTCCTGTAAGACATTGTTTTCATACGCTATGGCGAAACTGTTTACTGTCAAGTTATTGGAATTATCTTGGGGACCATTTGTGCACTACTTATTCGGCAAAAGTCCATCCCATCATGCAGAAATATTTTACTCCCTGCCAGACTTGAGCTTAACCCAGCTATTGTTTTACATATTTGCAAAAATCTTATGGGGCATGGTCCCTTGACCCCTTAAAATTCATAGAAATTTAAGTGATATCTCCATATCTGAATTTTCAAGAGGAAAATAATATTAAATTTTCTTTTAAATTTGAAATTTAAAAATGTGTAAATGATTGTTTTTTGTTGGAGGCGTGGTCCCCTTTGGCCCTTATTTGAACAATGTAAGAGATATCTGAAATCTGATTGAAAATGAAAGAACAATCAAAATTTGAACAAAGTAAAACAGTTGATTTCTTTGCGGAGGGGCAGCCCTTATAGTTCAAAAAACTAAGAGATATATCCAAAATTAAAAAAACCCAGGCGGAACTTTTCATCTGGAATCCAATAAAAAAGTCAATTATTAAAAATTTAAAAACTTTTTTTTCGGTGTGGCACATTGACCCTCTATAACTTGAAAATGGCCTGAGATATCTGAACACAGCCAGGGATTTTCATAAAGAATGAAAGAAAAATATATTTCAAAATATACATGAGGCTCCCAGGAGCCTTAATCGCTCACCTTGTTGAGTTTTGACTTTCAAAGGCAATAAATTTAACAGGAAATTGTCCAACCATTTTGACTCAAGAAGTCCTTGGTAGGACTTATCATCAGGATCATTTCAACAATAGAATTTCTTTTTAATCTCTCACAGTTTTCACGATATTGACCGAAAACAGTTTTAAAAAGTCATTTTCTCCTTTTAAGGGCAATAACTCTTACAAGGAATCGTCTTACAACTTTATCCTTGAAGACTTGTAGTCCTAATAATAAGGTTCATTTCAGCTTTTGAAAGAATTTGACTAAACCTGACGGTTTTGGAGATATATACGAAGAACTACTGTCTGCCTCCTATATTCTATTTTTAGTAACGGCGCCATGTTTCTCGACGAATCAAAAATCCCAACATCAGTTCTATGCAAGATACCCCAAGGAACATTCATACAAGGTTTGGTTTCAATTGTCAAGTAGTGTCAAAGGAAAAGATTTTTGAAAGAAGTAACATTTAAAAATGCAAAATTCGTTGCACAAGGGCAATAAATCTAACAAGGCCTAAAGGATTACAACAAAAATTTGACCATAGATAGATCTCATCATGCTGAACACTCTTACCTAAGTCAGAATTTAGCTAAACCTAATGGTTTTGGAGATACATGCTAAAAACTACTGTCTGACTCTTATGTTTTATTTTTGTAACGGCTGTCATGTTTTTTTTTTCAACAAATAAAAAATCCACTCATTAGTTCTATGCAAGATATCCCCAAGGAACATTCATACAAGGTTTGGTTTCAATTGTCAAGTAGTGTCAAAGGAAAAGATTTTTGAAAGAAATAACATTTAAAAATGCAAAATTCGTTGCACAAAGGCAATAAATCTAACAAGGCCTAAAGGATTACAACAAAAAATTGACCATAGATAGATCTCATCATGCTGAACACTCTTACCTAAGTCAGAATTTAGCTAAACCTAATGGTTTTGGAGATACATGCTAAAAACTACTGTCTGACTCTTATGTTTTATTTTTGTAACGGCTGTCATGTTTTTTTTTTTCAAAAAATAATAAATCCACTCATTAGTTCTATGCAAGATATCCCCAAGGAACATTCATACCAGGTTTGGTTTTAATTAGACAAGTAGTTTTCAGAGGAGAATAGTTTTGTATAATTGTTAACGTCGACGATGAACGACGACAACGGACCCCAAGTGATGGCAATAGCTTACTTGGCCTTTGGCGAGGTAATCTAAAAAAGTTAATTTTTTGGGGGGTGTGTGGCCCTATTTTGTACCCCTTTGATTCCAAATCGGTTAATGATAAGCCTATCCTGTAAAAAAAAATTAACAGAATTTCAAAAGTAACTGACTGACATCTGAATCAAAAATCAATCAACAATAAACTTTCCTATCAATTCTAATGATAACACCAATTTTCTCCCTTTTTAGCCCTTTATTTCCAAAATTGGTGGGGCAAGGACCTACCACAAATATCTTGCCCTCTACCATCTATTTAGGAACAGTGTGTAAAAACTTCAAATATGTTGTCTTAATCTTTTTTTGAATCAGTTCCTACATGTTGAAGCTTGTTAAAAACAAATTTTGTGCCCACACTAGTCCTAAGTGCAACATGTTGCAGTTCTATCATGCTGCACTTAGCAAAGCTATGTATTTGCATTTGAAATAATCTGTAACATCTAAGAAAAACAGAAAATGCATTGTAATATTGGTGTATCATAATATTGAGTCAGTTATATCATCAGAAAATGCAGGTCTTTAAAAAAAAAAACAAAACAAAACAGTCATATATTTTAACCTCCCTGTCGCGATAAATTAACCCCCTGCTGCGATAAATTAATCCCCTGCTATGATATTTTAGCGCCCCCACTGCGTTATTTAAACCCCCATGCTACGATGAATTAAACCCCCTGCTGCGTTAAATTAACCCCCTGTTATGATATTTTAACCCTCTATTGTTGTATTTTAACCTCTCCTGCGATAAATGATCATCCCCTCCCCTTTGTAATGACATTTTAATCCGCTACTGCGATAAATTAACCCCCCTGTTCTGACAATTCAGCCCCATGCTGCGATATTTAACCTCCTTGCTTCGATAAATTACCCTTACTTTTTATGACATTTAAACCCCCTCCTGCGTAAAATTTACCCCCTCCTGCGATACTTTACCTCTCCCCCCTGTTGCAATAAATTAACCCCCCTGTCATATTTTAACCTCCTGTTGTGCTATACTAACTGCTGGTCTGTGATAAATTTACCCCCTACAGGGGGGTCAAAATTATCCTGGGGATCAATAATTCATACGATATATTGATCCCGCAGTTAAGATATCATATGATATATTAACCCCGGGGTCAATATTTCGCGGGGGTCAAAATATCATATGACACCGGTATAAGAATTAGAACATTCAGTATCATACAATAAATCGTTAATAAAGACAAATACAACAAGACTGACAAAAAGCACCCCCTGTCTCACTCCTTCCCCGTGCAGGTCCGGGTGTTAAAAGAATAGGCCTGCAGCAGCGCTAAGCTCGTCGTAAAAGTCGACTAAATAGTGCTCAGAACCCTAGCCCCTGTTCACAGAGCAACTGGGATGTGTGCCCCAGGTGGTGTAATGGGGTACCCCTGGCGTGTTACATGCTGGGGTTGTCAGGCTATAATACGGATAACCTGACCGCAAACCATAGTGGTGCACCGTGTTGGGAAAAATGCCACGTTCCTCGCACGTTAAAGAACCCTACTGTGGTATTCTCCCCGGGTAGAAACCATAGGGCTCCACCACAGGAGGCTTAACTGCCCGACCCTACCCACCTCTCCCTATTTTCAGTGGCAATCAAAATTTGTCGACCCCATTGTCCTTGTGTCCCATCCTTTTTTCATTTCATCATCATCAGTTCATGTTCATTTTATCATCAATTTCATGTTCATCGTCTGAATAAAGCTGAAATATTGCTGCTCGGACGTTAAACCCCAACAAACAAACAATGTCTCACTCCTTCAAGAATTGTGAAAAAAAAGTGACTAGTGTTCATTTACTCACAATAATACTATGAGTATGAATGTGACAGTCGTCAATGATCTGCCTTAATTTGCCTTTAACCCGTAACTGAGTTAACCTTTATCCCATACTGTAACTGATGCTTTCCTGCAAACTAGGAATGCACCATGTAAACATTTCCAAATTATAATGCTTGCTGTGCTCTGGGAAACATGTTATTGTTATCCTATGCACCAATCTACTTATAGACAGACCTGAATTACCTTTATATCGGAATTCTGATTTTTCAATGCCAGTTGTAACGTTATGATATCCCCCCTTTTTGTCGCTTGTATCTGGGTGAAAAATTGAGTGAGTATCTTAATGAATTCTTTTGAAATGTTGCACAGTTGTTTAGGACAGCATCGTTCATGCTTCATTATATATATATATATATATATATATATATATATATATGAACTGACTACATGTATGTACGAACTGACTACATGAATGATGTTCATGTTTAAAATTGGAACAACCAGCAATATAAATATGGTCTCTCACGGAAAGAACATTTATAGGAAAATAAAAGAATTTTTTGTCCGTAAAATTACATGTCATAATAGATTGGTCAATCTATAAATAACTGTATTGGATTTCTATGGGTCATGAGTGTAAGATCGATTTATCTCTGATGTGCATGCATGATACATGCGTGATCATGTACATGCATTCATCTGATTGGTAAATTGGTACATGATCCTAGGGTTATTCGGTTAAAGCAACAGATGACCCTCGCGGTCAGTCGCCGTACAAATTCCCAAGGATCAAGTCTGTATTTAACAAATGGTGACCTTTTTTAATTGGTAGCGGAAAACTCACAGTGTAGGCTTAGAATGGGAGATAAACAAAATCCATAATAACAATAATATTAATTGGCACAAACATATTTACAATAATTTACAACTGCCGTGGTTTTAATAACATGCTAACAGTATGAACAGAATGCTGTTCTCATAGAAGGTCAATTGTTTACATGATTACAAAACACTTCCGATAAAGTTGACAAAATACTGCAAAAATAACAATGGAGAAAATCACTACTTAATGAACTGTAATCTCTTGTGACAGTATTTTAGACCTTTTTATAACCCTTATGTAAAGCAAATCTATTCATCAAAGGTTTCACTGTCTTGTTATTTATATGATATCACTGCTTTATGATATTTTGTCTTCAACATTTTGTATACAGGTATTTACAAGCATTCCTTACAGCTTACTTAACACGTTGTTTACATCCAAAATCTATATTGCTGTCATTTCAAATCTGTTTGAAAATCATGATGTCATTAAATTAACTAACTACATTTTTAATTTAACATTTAACCTTGGAACTAATTCTTACTACAATCACTAAAAACTAAAGCCTATCCTCCAAATACATACCTTGACTTTTAAACCACAGTTTGTGCTAAAAACTAAGGTTTACTCCCAGGATTCATAACTTGTACGAACCACAGTTCTAATCTAAGTTTTTATTACACATAATATGTATTATAAAGTCTGAAAAAGAAATGAAATAATATTTAGAATACATACTCCAGTATAAAAGATACAAATGAAATATGATATCATTAATGTTATCAGTATTACCTCCCTTGACATATACTTGTGACTTCAGATCAAATTTTCTTATATCAAATAATTATTTTCTGTTGTTCTGATATTTACGTAACAGAACCAAAAAACTCATGGTGTAAAGACAGAAAGATATTATAACCAAATCATGGTTCAACCAAGAAAACTTTGATCAAAGTTGACAAAAAAGAATTATTTATCAAACTGTAAGAACAAGCCTTTTCTATCATTGCTTTTGACAGTCAAGTATTTATAACTGTTGACATCTTATCCAATATAACTTTATGTATTTTCTTCAACTTAGATATATTTACATTTATTCCATATAGCGTGTTTATGATGTTATCATCAACTGTCATTCACATTACAGTTCATAGCTAATGAAACATCTTTCAAACATCAAAAACTTAATTAGTTTTATGGAAGTTATTTGACCTTGAAACAACTTTTCTATTGTTAGGTGATTCTGAATAATTTTACCAGTCTTTCAATGTTCCATACCACTTACAGTAATAACATGTACCGCTGCCCTCTAATGCCACATTATGCAAATAACTTCCGTGATTTGTCTCTGCCTTTCCCTTTACTTGTCATTGTAAAATTCCTCATCCTTCCTTGGTTACAGTTTGACTTCAGCAATTCTTTATACTGAAAATTACAATATGCAGTCTGAGATCCTTTGATGTGAAGACATTAAAGGATATTGTTAGAAAGTAAGGTAAAGTGAAGACAAAGTATGATTTTGGGTGAAACAAACTTACTAAAAACAAATATAATAAAAAGTAGACACAAATCTATGTTAGCAATATACCAAAAGAAACTAGTGGCCACCTTTACCAGGTAGATTTACCTGAATTGCCGTATATTGAAATTCCTTTATCACCTGTACTTTTCCCTCCAATTTCTTGTCACTGCACTATTACACGTCAAGCAGTACAGAAGCCATTTTGAACAAGATGGGTATTACCTAGACTTTCTGCAAATTTATTATGATTATGTGCATCTTATTTTTGGAATGAAGGTATTATGATGTAACCAGTCAGTATTAAATGAGCTGCTGTGCGCCTGTATTATTTATTATCATCATGTATTATGTACAACCAGACCCCTACACCCTCATGTGAAGGTCTCATCTCAACTTTAGATTTTCCTTAATATCTGAGACCTCTAATAAAGAATCCATTTAACTACTAAGGAGGTCATTGTGTTTTACTTCCAATTACTCCCGATTGCACTGAGTAACACCTTTATTTCTAATAATGCTTTATATAACTGATAAAAAATTATGTATTCTTTATATTTCATATTGACCTCAAATCTGTAAAAGAGAAGAATTTCGTGATATTAATCATGGAAACTTTTCTATATACAGAAAAATAATTTTGCTTAGTTTATCAGTATTATCACCTTTAATGAGACGTAATAATAGATCAGATGAATATTTCATCCCTTTATACACAATTCTTTTATAATAAATATTCCACCAAATTATAGTCAATGATAACATGTCAGTATACTAATGATAAACTCACAACTTAATGTAGCAGATGAGTACTTACTTGGCAAATTTGGTAATTCAGTGAACAGTAACAGCCTATTTTGTCTATCCCGGAGTTGATTTTTTATGAGAAACTCGGCAGGTCTTCTACAAAATCAGAGGCTGATGACCGGTGCACCTGGTCCATGCTTCCAGTTTTTTTAAGGAGTGAGTTGCTCATTTACTTTTGTAACTTTGTATGTATTATTTTGGTTATTTATATTCTTTGTTATGTTTGTCTGTTTTCCATGTCTGATATTTGTCCTTGGATTACATTCTTTTGATTGTCACTAGAATCTCGAATCCTTGAATATACTTAAATAAATATAAAAACAGGAGATGTGGTATGATTGCCAATGAGACAGTCCTCCTCCAGAAGACATGCAACAAATCACCACACGGTCGTCAATGATACAATGTTAGGTAAAACTCATGCCATTAAACAAGTTTTAAATGCCCCGAAATAAATAAAGTGAAACTATTTAAAAAAGAAGAAAATCGATCTTATCTATAAAAAAAAGAAATAACAATGAACATAAAAAACAACCACTGGACTACAGGTTCCTGACTTGGAACAAGCACAATAAGTATGTTGCAGGGTATAAGGATACAAAGACTAAGGTCCCAACAAGAATCCAAACAATCATGATAAACAATGTTTACGAAATAGATATTTCTATGGATTTATGAGCTATTGAATCATATTGTAGCCAGTGGAGAAAAAAAAACTTTGTAGAGATTTAAAATATGTGTCCTGATGTTGATTATTACATGTATACTTTCCTGGGTACTTGGAAAGTGTTGTAATATGCATAAACAACAATTTTGTATCCAAAAACTTATTTACATGTATATTTAAATAACGTAGGAATCAACAATATCACAAAAACGTATGTTATTGAGGTTGTCAAATATATACACTTGGTTTTCGGGAAATAGACAGGTTTTCGGTAATACGGGGTTCCACATCACATGGCGCATCTTATTTACGTGTCTGATTGCACTTACCCGTCGAAAACACATCCAAGGACCATTCAACAAATAAAAAAAATAATACATTCGTAGATTATGAATCTGGAAACTTACTTGCTAAGCATATACATCTTTTGTTTACAGTTTCGTGAGTTCTTGCAGGGGAGTTCATGGATGCTTCTTGTCAAATCAAAATGAAATCTACCATTTCTGTATCATGTGATTTAACACGTGTTCATTTAATATCTCAAAACCACAAAAAACATTATCCTAAAAACGCACTTAAACGGCCTAAATATAACTTAAAGCCTAAATAAATGTACAATAAACGAAGCACCATTAAGTTCTAGATCCTTCAATCTCAGTTCCCGTTTATGACGTATTATCTATAAACAATCCTAATTTCGGGGATTTGATACATCGCATCTACCCAAAAGACTTTGAGATAAAGGATACTACAGACGCTGTGAAGTCAGACTCATATCTTGACCTACACTTAGAAATCGATGGTAAAGGAAAACTATTGACCAAACTTTACGACAAACGTAATGACTTTTCATTCAGAATTGTCTATTTTCCATTCATCTGTGGCAACATTCCTTCGGCGCTTACGTATTTAGTGTTCATATCACAACTCATCCGTTATGCCAGAGCTTTCTGAAACTACGCAGATTGTTTGTATTGTGTTAGAACTCTAACAAATAGGCTTCTGGAACAGGGTTATTTCTACAAAAGCAGGGGACGCTTACCCTACCGGTGCACCTTGTCCATGCTCCCAGTTTTTAGTGGAGTCCGAGTTGCTCATTTGCTTCTGTTACTTTGTATGTATGATTTTAGTTGCTTTGGTTTCTTTCTTGTGTATATCTGCTTTCCATATCTGGTCTTTGACCGAGGGTTGCGTTCTTTTAATTGCCGCTGTGGCGTTGGTGCATTTGATTACGTTTTTATATTAGAAATTCAATCATTTTTTTATGTATATAATTTTTTAATCGTAATTGAATACAACAAACCCATTTTCTAATATTAGAAAATCAATTTCTAGTATTAAAAAATCGTTTTTAAATATTAGAAATTCAATTGATTTTTTTATATTAAAAAGGGAATTTTTAATATCAAAAAGTGTTTTGGGATATTAGAAATTTAATTTGTAATATTCGAAAATGAATTTGTAATATTCGAAAATGAATTTGTAATATTCGAAAATGAATTTGTAATTTTAAAAAAATCATTTTTAAATATTTGCAAATACTCATTGTTGTCCACTTTGGCTTGCCATAATGGTCCGCTTTTCATACGGAGCGATGCCAGCCAGGATTCATCAGAAAATGTGGGGTGATGAGGCATTTTTTTGCCATTTCTTGCCAATTTTTCAAATGAAAATAATTTTCCATTAAAATGGGGTTGCAAACACTCTGCACACCCTGGATCCACCACTTAGTCTGTGATGCAAGTGAAAATAAATTTTAGCCATTAAAGAATTACAAACATATAATCATTTGACATTACTTGAACTTTTAAGCTCACGATCAAATTTACATCTTTCTATAGGTATATATACTCAGTTTTAATTAAAGATGGAATCTAGGTTCCCTCAGTCACGGTATAGTGTTACTATATCCCGCTTTTAAAGCACGCTTCCCTCTCTGGGAGTCACTTAAAGTATTATTTACAATTTGCGCCAGGATGGCTTGCGGATTTTTTTTCCTTTCTTCTTATTACAATTTTCTTTATTATAAAATCCTTCATTTCATACATGTACGTTAATTATGACATGAATTCGTTTGGAGGTCAGTGTCAACTTCTCTGCTGATACATGCTAAATGCTATATATATGATTATTGAAGATGTGTTTTGATTAAATGTGCACCTCCTGCTCCAAACTCTGGTTTCTCCTTCAATTACCTCTAATATGCACCTCCTGCTCCAAACACTGGTTTCTCCTTCAATTACCTCTAATATGCACCTCTTGCTCCAAACACTGGTTTCTTCTACAATTACCTTTAATGTGCACCTCCTGATCCAAACACTGATTTTCTCCTTCAATTATCTCTAATGTGCACCTCCTGCACCAAACAGTGGTTTCTCCTTCAATTACCTCTAATGTTTACCTCTTGCTCCAAACACTGGTTTCTCCTTCAATTACCTCTAATGTGCACCTCTTCCTCTAAACACAGGTTTCTCCTTGAATTACCTCTAATGTGAAACCCCTGCTCAAAACACTGGTTCCTCCTTCAATTACCTCTAATTTGTGTCTGTATACATAAATAAGAATACATTTGTAAACAACCATTCAAATATAATTTAATGACACATCATTTTTTTTTTTTGTAATTAACTTTAAAACACTGTGGCTAATATAATATGATTATGTGTTCACAGTGGGATCAATGATTGTAGTGGAACAAAGTAGATATCATCAGTACACATTCTCTCATTTTCTTTGAAAAAGCCAGAAAACTGCACTAAATAAAAATACTCAACACTATGCACTAGCCGAACAAAAAGAAAGCTACTGTCGAGTTTGCCTGGTTTGATAATAAGATTGTGGTCAAAGTGGAAAAAGAAAATGTTATGTACATGTATTTCCCTACATGCATAAGGTGTATTCTAATGACAACCTAGTTTTCAGTTAGGGTAATTCACATTTTATTTTGTTGATTAGATGTTGTCATCAAACCCTGGTTTACTTGACTGCAATCATTTTCAATGATTTAAAGTTATGACGTCATCGTTGATAAAAGTATTGTGACTCCATATCTAAAGACCATTTTATACTTAAGATTTTTTTTGTGAAAAAAACTGCTGAAACTTGTTTCTTATTTACATTTATAGCAAGCTATGACTTTTAAACTGTCAGTCCCTGTAAGAATCAGGTAGTAAGTGAAACATGTTATGAAAAATCCTATCATTTGATAGTGTAATTTGAATATTTGCACCATCAGAATCAAGAAAAACAGACAAGATTTTCCATATCATGCTGCACCATTGAGTTTAAAGTTTATTGAAATGCTCTGAAAATGAGTATTGCAAGAGTAAATACATTTTAATTCTGTCAAAAACCTATTTTTTTCTTAGATTCTATTGAAAAATTTCTGAGCAAATCCAATGATGCAGAGATCACATAATGGTCTTTTTAAATAGAGAAAGCATATTTGAGTGTATTTAATTGTCAGATTGGTGGAGTTTTGACATGTATGTCTATAATTTTTTCCACCTTGCCCGATTCTTACAAACAATTACACTTTAAAATTCACACCAATTACATGCATTGTATGCTATGAATAATTTAAAAAAAATCCTTTTCTATATCACCTTTTTATATGTATCAACAGACAGGTTTAGTTATTGGTCAGCAAAAAAAAAAGGAAAGATGGGAAGTCCGAATTCTTTAGAGATATAATCAACCTTTGGATGGCTAAAAATAGTGAAATGACTGCCAGAGTCCTTAGAGACAAGATAAAATTCATGGTCGGTGTCAGTGTATCTACATGTTCTTTAAGCAAGATCAGGCGTTAACTTGGTCAGTATACTTCAATGCTACATGTATTTACATTTATAATAGGTACAAGTTTTAGTCTTAATAAAAATCAGAAAAGAGGTGATTCATGCATGTCAGTTACATGTACATGTACAATAGAACAAGTCCCAAGTTTTTTTATCATTTAGACTAGTTGTTCCAATTTAGATAAAAGATACACGTATAGTATATGCGAATTAATATGAATTGGTGCATGTACATAATGACAAGTAAACAAACTGATGGAATGTTGTTGTTTTGTTAGCTTCCTTACACCACTAGTTATGACAGCATTACATAAATATTGTATGTAAAGTAAATAATAAATATACATTGGTGTACATTAGAATAAGGGGCCAAATTTGAAAACAAAGTAGTTTACATGACATTTTTTGCTTTAAACACTTGTGTGCTTGTACAACCGCAGTTTGATATAAATATACCGGTATGTGTGTTTGTACATCTGCAGTTTGATTATTACGGTGATATAAATATACCTGTATGTGTGCTTGTACAACTGCATTTTGATTATTAGGGAAGAATGGTACATTGTGGTTAATATTTAATTCCCTTGTACAGAAAATTTCATTTCACATTGAGAATGCTACATGTAGTTACTTTTTCTTACAATTCCAAATACTTATGTGCATTTTTAAGTACACACTTTTGGGTGGAATATCCTACAGAGGCAGAACCGACAGCTGTGTATGCAGATGAATCATGGACTCTGTAAGCTACCCCAGATATTGGACATGAATTTTCTACCATCTGTAGGAAACAAATTCCCTGATGGTTATAGATTATATCATGTAAGTATGTTGTAATAGTTGTACTTCAAGTTACTTGATTGATCATTACAATAATAGACTTTTACAATAAATTGCTGTCATATCATCATTCTGATCACAATATATATATATTTTTTGATGAATTTCCAGTTCATGTGTTTTAGATGGAGTCTCCGCTTTGTGATGTATCCACCATTTTTTAGTGTTTATTGTAGTTCGTTTGCTGTCTTTCAAATTCCCACATTATGATTTGCATACAATGTATAATGGTATTATTATTTATATTGTTAATCAAAAGGACTATACGAAAAAGGAGGATTCTCACATTATCCTAATTATTTAGCATGACATAATCTATTATCAGCTTTATACAATGATATTGAGCAGTTTATAAGTTTTGCCTAGCTTTTGTTGTATACAACAATGAACAAGTCAACTATTTCTTAGGTGGAAGAGAAGGAAATGGTTGACAATGTAATGAAGTGCCCTCTTTCATCGCCGGACATAAATGTGAATGTTTGGGCCTCCATGAAACGTTTGTGGGCGGGAACTGTAAATCCACAGACTAAGGACAAATTTGTGTTTGGAATAAGGACCTTTTGGGAGTTATTGACACTTAAAAACTATCGGCTTTACATTACCCATATTCCCAATGTGTTTCCAGTTGTGGTGCTGAATGACGGGGCATGTATAAATGTACTCGGTAGTTACAAAAGAAGAAATATTATCTCACAGACACAGGTAGATAGTTTGCAATACCTGTAAATAACATACACAGAAAACATCAAAGTTTCTACAAACTTCAGAGAGTATTAACAAAAATTCACATTTTATACGTCATACTACCATTTTTGTATAAGCCGCATTAGATTTTGAGTGGAAGAGCCAAAAGAAATGGTCGTTTATGACAAGAAAAATGCTTTATTGGTCAGTTATTAATCAAATGACTGTAGTACAGCAGTTCTTGTGCAGTTAATGTAGATTGAAAGTGACAATGCAAAAACAAAATATCTCAGTTTTTATATGTTATGTGTAGCAAGTGCTATTCTACCATGTTTAAGTCTCTATTCCAAGTATTGAAAAGTTTAAAAAATCTAAACAATTTATAATTCAGCAATTCGAGTCACTTAATTTATTTCTTCTTTAGTTGTTTTGAGAAAACTTTTAATACAAATAATTGCAATTCATTGGTCATCTTTAAAGTTGTTCCATTTAGTATAAAATATTATATATTTTTTTTTTTTTTTTTTTTTTTTTTTTTTTTTTTTTTTTTAAGAGAGAGATTTTAAGATAATTGAAGCTCAGTTTCCAATGAAATTGTGGTTATCAGGTCTCACTCTTGTATTATGTGCCCCATAGGCTTCTATAGTAAACCTCAAATGTGCATGATTGTTTAACAAAAATATACAAGAAGTTTCAACCTAACTTTTGACCATGTTTTTCCATTAAGGAAATGTCAGCAATAGTTTCTTGGTCGATTCTATAAAAACAGAACCCAGAACAGGTCGAACTAAAAATAGACTTCTTCTTCTTTCACTTTTATTTTGAGTTCAGCAAATACACCCCTTTGTGAAGCATTATTTTTGCATGACAATACAGGTTTTCCAAAAAAAAAAAAGTTCTTATGTCATAGCTTGATATTTATCTTGTACTTTTGATGAAAATTGATAATCATTTGTAAAAAAAAAACAAAAACAGGAAAAGGCAAAAACAAGGCGCAGTCTATACATTTTATAACTGTATGGTGTGATGCAAGTAATCATACCCATAAATATTGAACATGTTGTATATATCTGTAGTATGTAAGGGTCATCATGAATTTTGGAAATACATGTATGTTCCAGTGTATGTACTGAATGACAATCCACATGACGAAGATATGTGTAATGGAACTATGTCATTAAGTTCATGAATAATCATATAAAATGTACAAGATGTATATGTATCAAATATTACAGTTTTAAAAGAGTTTGAACGTGTATTTTACTGATGGTAAATAAATTTTGTTTTCATGTGCATTTGTCGGTAATAGTTAATAGGAGGGCAAAAGTGGATTTAGAAATAACATAGGTCAGTCAAATACTGTTCACAGAAAAAAAACAGACATGTAAAGACAAGGGTAGTCATATATTGGGCTAAGGAGGTGCTGAACTAGTGATTCTTTATAATCGAACTAACTGTTGGAGCATTGGTGGGTGTTGGCCACCAACAAGGATTAGTAGGCAAAGAAATGTACATATGAAGCAAATCCACTGTACAAATACATTTGAAAAAATGATCAAGGGAACAAAGGTTGTAGCGGTAATCAACAGAATGCAATTCATGGACAAAGACCAGACATGGAAAACAGACACACAACAAAGAACATAAAGTAACTGTAATCATACATACAAAGTAACAAACGCAAATGAGCAACTCGGATTCCACTAAAAACTGTGAGCATGGACCAGGTGCACTGGTAAGCGTAAGCGTCCCCTGCTTTTTAGAAACAGCCGCCGAGTTGCTCATAAAAAGTCAAGTCCGGGGTAGACAAACGAGGAAAGGAAAACAATGACCCGTTAAATAAATCAGTTTTTATAGCGCAGATGGATACACCATAACGATCCACGAGTTCATGATGACGACTATAACACTTCTGTAGTGATGATTTTAATCTTGTAGCAATATAATCCTGTTCCAGAAGCCTATCTGTTAGAGGTCTAGCGCGATACAAAAAGTCTGCGTAGTTTCCGCAAGCTCTGGCAAAACGGATGAGTTGTGATATGAACCCTCCATACGCAAGCACTGAAGGCATGTTGCCACAGATGAAAAGAAAGTTCACAATTCTGAATGAAAAGTCATCACGTTTGTCGTAAAGTTTGGTCAATAGTTTTCCTTTACCATCGAATTCTAAGTGTAGGTCAAGATTTGAAGCCGACTTCACAGTGTCTGTATTATCCTTTATCTTAAGTTCTTTGGGTTTAGTTGCGATGTAATTAGGATTGTTTAAAGATAAAACGTCATCTATATAGCGGAAACTGAGATTGAAGGATCTAGCCTAACGATTTTATTCCTTTAGGATCAAATCAGCTATAATGTCAGCCTCATAAGCATGAAGGAATATGTCAGCTTATCAAGAAGCACAAATAGTTGCTATTGGAATGCCGATCGTTTGTTGAAAAACACGTCCATCATACTGGACAAATATGTTGTCGATTAAAAATTCCTTCATTTTGTAAATATTTTCCTCTGTATATTTGGAAGAGGATTTAAAATTATTTATTATAAAGTGTGAAGAACCTCTACCAAGAACTATATATTTGTATATAGGCGTACAATTTGTTTTGGAAAAAAAACATCGATGTATAATGTTTTGAAATCGGAATTTTAAATGAGTATGTGGGATAGAAGTATACTGTGTTGAAAAATCATAGGTTTTAATTATATTTAGATAATAGTCTGGAACTGATTGTCACCACAAGATCGGGAGTAACAAGAGTTGTGGTAGGACTGCAGACCCTCTTTGACAGTTGTGAGTATAGAAGTTAAATGTTTTGAAAGAGGTTTGGTGGTACATTATGCAGATCCAGCCATGTAACGTTGTTTGTGTGGATTCTTGTGGAGTTTATGAATCCAGTACATAGACGGTAAATCACCATCATCGTCCTTGGTAGAGAGAGCAAAAGGAGACAGCACAAATTTATGGTTTTCCACAATCTCTTCTGTGGTTTTGGAGAGTGTGGTAGCAGTATAAGTCTTATCACTGCTATTAAAAGTTAGTTTTTATTTTAAAACAAAACTGCATTATCTTGAGTACCAGCAATCGCAAAGGTAATAAAACATTACACTAAAATTGTGAAATTATAAAATATTAGGTCATAAATAGGAAGTGGACAAGAAGCCATATTTTGTTTATAATATTTGAAATAATTTGTTTACTTTCTTAGATATATCTGCCAGTCCTCATATTATTATAGGGACCAGTACGAAATTATATAGACAGCCTTGCTTTCAAGTAAAGAACGTGACATCATGATTTAAGAAGTTCATATGTTTTCTCTGTCTTTTCCACACAATTGATTAATAGCAAACTACATTAGGTTAAATGTAACAGATATGAGCCGGTTTGTCTCAGTAATTATCATGTCTAAATGAATTTTGGGGGCAACCAACAAGTCCATTTATTATTCTTATAATTACCCAAATAAGGGTACAACAAACTTTTCATTATTCTGCCAGTTTATTAGCGCTCACATATTACTATACTTTTGCATGTGAGTACCAAATGCAAAAACCTTTCTCAGATGTAGAGTTGTGAATTGTAAGCTGGACTCATTCCACAATTTATGCCGTACGCTAGACTCGAGGGGGGGGTACACCCTCTAAATTTATACTAAAGAACAAGAATTGTTAAAAAAGTCGAACAACCCTTCTGAACAACTTGTAAACTACTGGCTTGATCAAAATGAATGCATCACGTCTGAAATGATGAACATTTTATATAATGGAGCTAGCCGAGGGGCAATGGAAATTAAGGCAATTTAGTAATTGGCTTGGGAAAATGACATTTTTGTCTCTAAAAAATAAATTCAGTTAGGAAATATTAACAATAGAGACATGGAGAAAGGTGCTGGCTCTTAGCTTCTTGCCATGGAAAGCACGAGGTCGTTCTTTATACATTTAAGCTGGCTATTCTTTTAACTTCTTTCCCAACAGTAAATTTAATGGTTTAATCATTCAAAAAATAGTTATATATAAAGATCGTTATTTGTGTTAACAAATTATATTCACCCTCGCCAACGGACACGTACAGCGAACATAAAACTAATAGCACTTCTAGTCTTACCCAAATGTACGTAACACGTCATTTGATTGGTCGAACTGTTATCAATTAATTAATTGCGTTATCTAAGAATTGGCTGTGGTATTTTATAGTTAGCCCATGCTAACCCATAGATAACGAAAGATTTCATTAATGAATGGAAACATAACGGTGTTTTTAATGCATTGACTAGAATTAATCATGAATAATAAACGGTAATGATAATTAGTTTCCCGTTATCTATGGGTTCCCTAACGTTATCTATGGGTTACCGGTTGCTTACCCATAGATAGCGGAGTTTAATTATCGATCACATGTGATATTGTGAGTTACGGTCTGTTAACCCATAGGTAAAGGATCGTGAACCCATAGATAACAGTATTGTCACATAGATAACGGGGTTTTGGTTAATTCTGCGTGCCATAATGTTTACTAACGTTTATGTGAGCGACAATTGAAATTTGGAAGCTTGGGTTATTTGTTGAATTGTCATTTCCCTTTTATTTCTGAAAAAAAATATTTGGCGGATGTAATATTAAAATGATATTAAGCCGAAAAAAAATATAATATAAATTTTGTGGATACTTAATATGGCGGATGCTTAGTGGTGCGAAAATGCTTCAGCTCAGAGACAGAACCGCCAAAACACGCCAAAATTAGCACCAAGCCAAAAATATACGTCATTATGTAACATCTGTTTTACTTGCTGTTAAATCAATATTTGCATTGACTCTACAGAGATGCATACAAGAGTAAGTATTTGTTTCAAATTCATCTATATAGAAAAAAAATAGCAATAAAAGTTCATTAGATACATTTATGTTTAACTCAATATGAAGTCAGTGAGGTACTATTCTAAATCAGATATTTAACATATCATAATAAAGTTAAAGAGACATGATATAATCAGACGTTGGACAAACGGATGAAAGAAACACACAGTGACAACAACAAAGACGAACTATCATATTTCAAATAATAAAGGGTGGAACAATCAGATAAAACTTCAGTGTTCAGGTCTACAGATGCTATTTGAAGTAACGTTATAGGGATATTTTATAATCAAACAACGGATACACTCTGTGACAGGAACATTCAGAGATTATATCGTTTTCCACATAATAAAGGCTAAGTTATTTTGGTATATCGTTTGATCAATTTTCGCTTTATCGGATGTTAATTGTCTTTTTAATCTATTGATTTCCTTTACCAAACAAACCAAATAATGTTTAAATAAAATACTCTGAGTGACACAACAAAGTTACTGTAGACTCTGTAATTATTTATATCATCAGAGTATTTAAATGATTGTTATATTTTTCCATCATCAAGTATTAACTAAAAAAATAGTTTTGAATTCTAATGATAACCCTACATAAACGTTTTAGAACTGTATGTGTTTTCTTTGTTTTTATTTTTGTTTTGTTTTTGTTTTGTTCTGTTTGTTAGTTTGTTTGTTTGTTTGTTTGTTTTTGTTTTGTTTGTTTTGTTCTTTTGTTTGTTTTGTTCTGTTTGTTGTTTTTGTTTTGTTTTGTTTTTGATTTGTTTTTTGATTTGGTGTTTTCTTTGAAACACCTTATTGAGCTTCAGGTACTATAGTTTTTGGTTCAACAGAGTCTTACAGCATTAATGATGAAATTTCTTATTTTTACCACTACTTTCTACTGAACTCGGCAGACGAAATCAAATCGTCATTGACGAAGCTTTATTTAAGAATTTGAACATATTGAAAATGAATTTAAACTGGCAGTCTTTTTCATCTCTCAATGATTTCGTTTTATTTCACATGGACATATTGCGTTTTTTCAGACACAGACATACACAACAAAGAACATATAGTAACTAAAATCAGACATAGAAAGTAAAAACTGAGAGCATGGACCAGGTGCATCGGTAGGGTAAGTGTCCTGTGCTTTTCTAAAGACACCCGCGAGCTGGTCATAAAAAAGTCAAATCCGGGGTAGACGAAAGAGGAAAGGAAAGCTATGACACGTTGAACAAATCAGTTTCCATGGCGCAGATGGATACACCGTAATGATCCACGAGTTCATATTGAAGAGCATAAACATTTGTAGTGATGACTTCAATCTTGTACAACATAACCATGTTCCAGAAGCCTATTTGTTAGAATTCTAGTGCGATACAAACAAAAGTCTGCGTAGTCTTGGCAAGGTCTGGTATAACGAATGAGTTGTGATATGAACACTCCATACGCAGGTGCTAAGGGGATGTTGCCACAGATGAAAGTAAACTTGACAATTGTGACTTGCAAAATCATCACGTTTGTCGTATAGTCAATAGTTTTCCTTTACCATCGATTTCTACGTGTAGGTCAAGATATGAGGCTGACTTCATAGTATCTGTATTATCCTTCATCTCAAATTCTTTGGGGTAGATGCGATGTATCAAATCCCCAAAATTAGGATTGTTTAAAGATAATACGTCATCTATATAGCGGAAACTGAGATTAAAGGATCTAGCTATACGATATTCCTTCTTTCGGATTAGATTAGCTATAAAGTCAGCCTCATAAGAGTGAAGAAATAGGTCAGCAGGTGAAGGAACGCAATTTGTTCCCATTAAAATGTCGATGTATATTTGGAAGACTTATTTGCCTATAATAATTTATAAGATCTTAGCAACCAAATGTGTTAAAATTAAGTACAAATTGCCACTTGTTTTGCTTATAACAAATAAGATGGATAACTCAACTCTTTCTGTGCAAATAAGTATTGCTGTGCAGAAAATTAAGAAAGTCAAAACAAATCTTCTTATACCCGACTTCAAGTTTTTCTTAGGTTTTGGGAAGTATCCATGATTTTCTTTAATTTCAGCCTCACATGCTGTACAGAGCTGAACACAAGGCAGAATTATCCCCAATTTGGGGTAGCAGACCAATTATTAGATCGGCTTCAGAATCCATACCCTGTGCCCAATTTTAATAAGAGTGATAGTAGTAAATTCCATACGAATGACGCTTTCCAACAAGCACAAGACATAGACAACTTAAAAAAAGTCTACTTCTTCTTAAGTGTGCACTATACACTTACATTTAGGCGCACTATCTCGCACACTAAGTTGATCGGGTCAAATTGTCTAAAAATTATAATTAAAAGATGAAATTTGGTGGATATACTGTTTAAATGTAGTTAAGCATATATACATACTCGAATTAATGGTAAACCGGTGTAATATAAATGAAGAATGGTATCCGGAAGGTTTCAGTCCCCTACCGTATTAGATTCTCTCTGAAATATCAGGTTCCTGATTTTCAAATCATTCATTTTTGTACGAACTTTTGGAACAAAAAATGTTAGAATATGAAATGCAAATGGTGCTATTATTTTTACCCCTTTTTCACCTATGTGCTTTTTTATAATAAAACACTGGAAATTGCTGTAAAGACTGCTTCAAAACAGCTTTATCTAAAAAAAATGAGACAAAGGCTTCAGGATTTACCTTATTGTATAACAGAACTGCCTTACACAAAATAAGGAAGTAACAAATGAACTCCTGCAATAAAATCGGGAGTCGGCTCAAGTGCTTCGCAAGTGTAAGCATACCAGTGGATTTTTTCATATTGAAAGTGGGTGTTATCTAGTATCCGATATCAAGTCCATATATTCATTAATGAACCATAATTGGGCGTCGTAGATAGTGTATGATTCCAAAAAAGTAAAGAAGCGTCCGATTTGCAGCAATTCAAATAAGTTTGTTCTAAACCATCGGTGGCTACCGTCATATTGCAAGTGATAATAATCTGGAAAATAATCCAAAAAAACAAAAATGAAGCTCCCGACACGAGTTACCGAGTGGTACAATTTAACAACACATCATGATTTAAAGTAAATGATGTGTGAATGGTCGAAGATTTTCATAATAAACATAATATGATGAAGGCGAAACCTTTTAACGGTCCCGATGAAACAGTAATTAAAAACAATTTTGATAATTATTGTCAGCTCTGATTTGATATATTATACCTGTAACCTTCAAATACGGTAAATTTTGTAATGATATATGTCCTGAAGCATTATACTAATTGTCATGGTCTGATATGTCTATGGTTCGAATTGTCCGGCAGTGGTTTCTTATGATTTACAAAAGTCTGAAAAAAAAACTCGTTTATTCAATTTAATTTCGCTTCATTCTGTTTCGCTTGGTACCGTTTTAATTTTGTTTTATTATGATTTCATTTTTTAACGAATTTGATTCTTTCTTTTATCACTTATTTTCGTTTTGTTTTGTTTCATTTTCGTTTCGCAATTTGTATTACCCGGGAATTATGGGTAATATTGATTAATTTATTTTCATAAACATCTGGGCGCCATATTCAAATTATTATGACTAACACTATCTTGGAAAAGCTATGATCAATTTAATCATTGAAACTAGCGAATATTTTCCGAGACTGGTTTGATTCTCAATCGCACATATACAAGTATACGCAAATGGAGCTGCCATTATGCTGTTTTTCAGCTCCTGAAAATGAAGGTACAAACCGGATATTGATGTTTTGCTTGCCATAAGTATACAAAACCAAGTTGGTAATACAACCATAAACGCTTACATAGGGAGTGTATTAGAATAAGATAAGAAAACAAAAACAATAAAACGTAGAATATGATAAGCGATATATATGAAAACGCAAACATTTGATCATGGTAATAAATAAAGGCGTGCCAAAAAAATGAAACGTGTCTCTGTGTAATTTTTACGCTCTCATCCGACGGTATTCTGATTAAGTTCTGTAATAGTATAGCAAATGTAATGGACATTTGTCTACAAAAGCAGAGGACGCTTACCCTACCGGTGCACCTGGGTCATATGCTTCCACTTTTTTGTGGAGTCCAAGTTCCGCATACACTTTTGTTACCTCGTACGCATTATTCCGGTTAATGTATGTTCTTTTTTGTGTGTGTCTGTTTTCACTGTTTTCACTTTTGGTCTCATTCCCTGAATAACATTCATTTCGTTTTGATTTTCGCTAAAATTTTGGTCGCCCAAAACCATGGTTCAAACGATAATCCAATTGGATATAATCCAAGAATAAAAACTAGACATAAAGGAGAAAAGACTCACGGAAACATATAATTTAGAATTTGCAGTGGCGTTTTTTAATGTTGGAATCTACAGAATAATTGCTGATTTGAAAAAGCTGCATTGCAAATTGCAACAACCCATTATACAACAAATGTCGACATATTGGACGTTTCTCTCATCCATATTATCTAAAATATTGAATGTATAAACAATAAACAAAAATACTTTGTTTACAGACTTTTCCTCATCCACGAGTTGAACTAGTGCCAAATTGTCGAGAAGCTGATGATATTTCAAGGGATAAAACTCCAGAAAGTTTTGATTACAAACAACATGTTGATATAACGAGAATGGAAATGATGAACATTCACCTGTATGAAAAATGTCCGCTAAGGGCCCCTTTTGTTCTTCAATGAACGCAGAAAAAACTATTCATATCACAGAACAGGCTATAACTTGGTCCACGAAAACATACATTATACGCAGATATAAGGAAATAACTGCCCTTATATACTCCAGCAACATTGAAGTAAACTGAAAGTGAATAGAGACAATTTATAGAGATGCCTGAAATTCCTGACTTGTGACAGGCGCAATAAATGCGACCGGGTTAAGGTAATTTACAGTAACCACAATCTTCTCCAATTTAAATCTAGCTACTATGGAAAAACAAGTTACAGAATAAAACACAACATAAATACAGTTAAAGGTGTACTTTGTTAGAACAGAAATAGAAGAAACTGATTATACGTTACACAAATGTATAAACAAAGGACTACTAGCAGTTCTAGACCAGGTTTAACCTACAAAATGTTATGTTATGAGACGAAATATGTTTTCTTTAAGAGTAAGCAAGGGAACAAGGTTATAGCGGTAATCAAACGAATGTAATCCAGGGACAAATACCAGACATGGAAAACAGACATACACAACAAAGAACATAAAGTCACTAAAATCATACATACAAAGTAACAAAAGTAAATGAGCCACTCGGACTCCACTAAAAACTGGGAGCATGGACGAGGGGCACCGATAGGGTAAGCGTCCTTTGCTTTTCTAGAAACACCCGCCGAGTTGCACATAAAAAGTCAAGTCCGGGGTAGACAAACGAGGAAAAGAAAACTATGACTTTACATTCTAATGTACCTACATATTCATACAATTTGTTCCCATTGGAATGCCGACGGTTCGTTGAAAAACAGGTCCAGCACACTGGACAAATATGTTGTCGATTAAAAATTCCAGCATTTTGTAAACATCTTCCTCTGTATATTTGGAAGATGATTTGGACTTATTTCTTACAAAGTATGAGGAACTTCTACCAAGAACTATATGTTTGTATCTAGGTGTACCATCTTTTTTGGAAAAACAACGATGTATAATGTTTTTAAGTCGGGATTTTAACTGAGTATGAGGAATAGAAATATACAGTGTTGAAAAATTATAGGTTTTAATGCTATTATATTCAGATAATAGTCTTGAACTGATTGTCTCCAAAAGTGCTTTCGAATTTTTCAGGATCCACATTGAATTAATACCATTACGGGAGTAACAAGTGTTGTGGTAGGAATGCAGACCATCTTTGACAGTTGTGAGTATAGAAGTTAAAATTTTTGAAAGAGGTTTGGTGGTACATTTTGCAGATCCAGCTATGAACCGTTGTTTGTATGGATTCTTGTGGAGTTTAGGAATCCAGTACATAGAGGGTAAATCACAATCATCGTCCGTGGTAGAGAGACCAAAAGAAGATAGCGCAGATTTATGGTTTTCCAAAATCTCTTCTTTGGAGAGAGTGGTAGCAGTATAGGTCTTATCACTGCTATTATTTTCGACGTCAACCTCTGATAATAAACATTGGATATAAAACTTTTTGCAGACAAAAACAATGTTGTTTTGGGCTTTGCCTGCTGGTACGACAACATATTTGTCATGTATAGTAGACAATGTTTTTCCTACATCGGGGTCTTTGAAAACTGATGTCGCCAATGACACTCATTGACCTACTTAAAACTTTCATTCGTTTCCAAAATTGAAGTCCTCATGGCCTTTTACCACTCTGACAGAGAATCAATGTCTTCTTGTTCTCGTTTTATCCATTTTCTTGCATAGACCTCGCCGGCATCCATAAGAACTTTAAAGTTATAATTCCAATTTATGGAGCGTGGTTCACGGTACTTTGGACCTTTAGAAAGGGTATTACGTAGAGATTCGTTTTCGATAATAGTTAAATCTCTCGTAACGACGTGACCAGAAGGACCATATTTGAATGGAGAGCTTTTGCAAGAACAGTCAGGTGGTTTAGCCTTGAAGTCCTCAATCTCGAGGTTCTGCAATAGCCTTTTATAATTGAAAATTTTGGATGCAATGGGTAAAGTAAAGGAATATGAAATAATTGGTATGGATTTGTCTTTGAAATATGGAGGAATTTTGTTGGTAACGTTTTTTTTTTTTGTGATTGAGGATGTTAGCCAAAATAATTGCATCTATACCTTTGTTGACAAACGGTAGTGAAAGAAATGATCGTTTTTCTTCATCCTGACTTTTCACACAAAATGGTTTAAAGAGTCTGTGGAAACCAATATCCAAAATGATGGCAACAAGTCTTTATAATGATGAGGTGGGGTCAGAAATAGGAGTGTCAAGACTTGTTTTGTAAATTGAGTGTAGTAGAGTTAGAGGTATAGAATAAAGTTTGGTTCTAATGTGATAAAGTCCAAGAGGTTTTTGTATGAAAGGAAGGAGACCATCTACGGAGACATCATGTAACTTAGGTGACGTATAGTGGCGATGGCCATGACTCCTTTCCCGTCTTGGATTTTTGTCTAACAAATTCATCATATTCATGCTATTGTTATATTGGCTTGAAAGGTTTCCTATATTTTTGATGTTGTCATTGCATTTGTAAGGTATTGCAGTACCTAGTCTGCGAATCCAGTACTCCTCTCTTTCCCTACAATTAGAGATAGAATGTGGTTTGGTGATTTTATTGATCTTCACTTGAGAATGACCCTTAGGCAGTAACAATGACACAAGGTTAATTTTCAAGCAATTCATTCAAGCCAAAAGAATCACTGTCTTTCTAGGATTGAACTGAGGCTTTTTACATTTATTTTTTATGGCAATATATTTTAAAAACATTTCCAATGGAAGCCTCAAATTAACTCATGTATCATTCGGAAAATAGTTGGGTTACGGGGAAATGATGTTTTTCATTATTATAATAAGTCCTTCAGAGTCTTGCGGAAGGCAAATCAACAACCATGACAAAAAGTGGTAGATGAAATATACAAGAAGGCTCTGTATACAAAGTCTTCCAAAGACCCTTCAAAACAGGGTAACCCATCCATATCCAAGAAAAATCAGCCCTTCCTTGGTACCTCAAGACATGGCAATGCTTTGTCTACAACACATATGGAAGTTGTGTAAAAAAAAACAAACAAACAAACAAAGAAACTGCAATTACGTCCATGCATGCAGGCTGTATAGAGGACTACGTCATGCATCAAAAGGCAGCAGAGTTCCTGGATTAGAGAACAAGGACAAAGATTGACAACCCCTTCCCAAGTATTGATTTGCAAGAATATGCTGTATTGAAAGCAAGATTAGGAATTGGGAATTGTGGGTGATCAAGAATAGCAAACAAACATCACTCAGCCATAACTAACTCAGACATTGTTTATGGAAAATAGCTAAATAATCTTTGAAACAGAGAATTATTAAACCCCGTTACCCAATTTAGTGTTCCTGGACAATTTCGGCTTATTCGTGACCTCTCCTTTTC
This sequence comes from Perna viridis, assembly GCA_037379345.1. Taxonomy (NCBI): domain Eukaryota; kingdom Metazoa; phylum Mollusca; class Bivalvia; order Mytilida; family Mytilidae; genus Perna; species Perna viridis. The sequence continues at coordinate 94,756 of CM074511.1, forward strand.
AAAAGACATTTCAGTACACTCCTGAATTCCCAGAGAGAATTTACAGTTAAATATGACAGTGTTTATGTAGTTTATTGTAAAACATCATGGCCTCTTTATTAAACTCGAATAATGTTATATAAAAGATGTTTTTCGCATTATCCCAGTAAATCCCTCTATATATCATTTATTTTGTCTCACATAGAAGAGTAATAAAGGGAACCAAGATTGTAGTAACTAAAATCATACATACAAAGTAACAAAAGTAAATGAGCCACTCGGACTCCACTAAAAACTGGGAGCATGGACCAAGTGCACCGGTAGGGTAAGCGTCCTCTGCTTTTCTAAAAACACCCGCCGAGGTGCTCATACAAAGTCAAGTCCAGGTTAGATAAACGAGGAAATGAAAACTATCATCCGTTGAAAAAATCAGTTTTCATGGTGCAGATGGATACACCATCACGATGCGCGAGTTCGTGATGACGACCATAAAACGTCTGTAGTGATGACGTCAATCTTGTAGCAACATAACACTGTTCCCGAAGATTACTTATTTAAGTTCTAGCGCGATACAAAAAGTCTGCGTAGTTTAGGCAAGCTCTGGCATAACGTATGAGTTGTGATATGAACACTCCATACGCAGGTGCAGGTGAAATATAGAATAATTAGAAAAAAAATAACAATTAAGACAAAAGACAAATAGGAAGATGACAACTGTTTCGTAGGATGGTTGAAGCCTATATTGATAAAATCTATATCTGAACAATAGATAGGATTTAGCATTTGCTTTAACATGTTATGGGGGAGTAATCAAGGGAACCAAGGAAAATGCATTAATGTAAACACACCGTGTTTAAATCAATATCACGAGTCTGTAATTAGTCTGACAATGATATTAAACATATCGAAGCACCTCCCTACATCAAAGCTAAACAAAAGGAAAAAGAAGAAAACACCATGGCAAATGTCTAGACATGTTGTTTTCAATTTTGTTTTTTATACGTCCTTAAATATATCCATTTACAATGTAGTTGTAAAACGTTGAGCTACTAGCAAATATTTCATCTACAAAAAAAATGCAGGTGTGAGAGCATCGATTTAGTTAACCTTATACATTTTTCCTCAGTCAAGTTGAAGAGTAATCAAGGGAACCAAGATTTTCGCGGAAATCAAACTAATGTAATCCAGGGACAAAGACCAGACATGGAGGACAGACAAACACAACAAAAAATATAAAGTAACTAAAATAACACATACAAAGTAACAAAAGTAACTGAGCAACTGAAAAAGTTGACCGATATATCTGTTTTTTTTCTTCTGTTGCCCGAACAATGCTGCACATAAAGGTTAGAGTGCGTATAAAAACAAGTCCGGGGTAGACGTAATAGGAAAGGAAATATATTACACGTTGAACAAATCATTTATCTTGGTGCAGATGGGTTCCATGAGTTAATGAAGACGACTATAAGACTTGTGCAAATTAGAAACCGTTGAAAGCTGCAAGACGTTTTGGCGTTTTGGAAAAAAATAAAGTAAGCAAGATATGCAATTATGATAATGTTCTAGAGTTGTATGATATCCATCAACATATGATAGGTCTGCAAAATACCGTATTATTTAATTCAAATTATCATTCAGTAAAAATAAAATGTGTGACGTTTGACCTTCAAATAAAACTTTTGTGGAATCTAATTTGCCTGTTCAACGGACAAATGAAGTAAATTGTATGAATATTGTGTTTTACATGATACACTGAGCACATAAGAAATATCTTATACGGTAAATATGATATACTTTATGACAATACATGTACATGTATATGTACAAGCAAAAACATGATTCGACTGGGAGTCGTCCGTTATTTCCTGCACGAGAAATTAGTTTGATTAATCCGATATCTTCCTGTAGATATGCCATATGATGGGATCCGTTTTCTGAAAAGTTCGACAAAAATGTCCTAATTACCAAGGACTTTGTTTATATTTTTAACTAACTTTTTTGAAAGTTGAAATTTTTGTCGAGATATGTTCATGACAGCGGCTAGAAATTGTAACACATTTCCCCTGTACACTCATGCTATAGACATGACATATGTTAGGATATGTTTCCTGGCTATCTTGGACTTTTTTCTCTTATGTCTAGATTGAAAGAGTGTATATTACCAGTGATAATCTTGTTTAAACTTAACCATGTCTGGACGCAGACTGGTATTGTCCGAAGAGCAAATTCGTTGTGTCTGCATTGGCTAGAAAACCAAATGTTGTGGTTCTTCTTTTATAGGGGTTATGCAGTGATTTTACAGCTGAAATATTATATGAAAGTTTACTTAATTTCCATTTAGTGGTGTAGGAGGAGTAAAATTAAGATATTAGAACTCTTTTGCGTAACAGAAGGATGGACACCTCTATCATCCCAAACCCCCACTAAAATTAGGGTTAGAATGATTGAGTTTATTTTTTTCTGCTATACATACATGTAGAAGAAATGGAGGGTACTTGTTCTTTTTTCAGAGTTGAAATCCTCAGCGTCACTTATATCGTTCGTTTGATTAGTTAACACTGCATTTCGAAGGATTGTTGAGGATTTTTGTGGTTAATATAAATAAAGTCAAATTATATCTTCGAAGCTACGTTGTCTTAGCATTATGATAAACGAAATGGTGCAACGGATATAAGAGAAGTGCTATGTTTTAAACTTTATTGTTATAGTGATATTTAATTAGACAGAAGGTTTTGTTGGAAATTAAGATTTATAAAATATGTAAACTTATATATGAATTATCACTACCTCTATCAGTTTATGAACGAGAGGAACCGATGGCGATATTCTCGAAAGTTCGAGGCATATTAGTGCTAGCAACAGTATGTGACTGTAAATGGCTGTGTTTAGTTTTTCATGATTGAAGACTCCGAGAAAAAAATTATTTTAAAAAGTTTGTATCAAGTGAAAAATCAAACATTAAACAAACGAATAAAACAAACAAAATACAAATGGTCTTTGATAACATTCCCTGTGCTTTGAATTTCATACTCGAAACAGCATCTACACTGCAATTCAAAAGAGTTCAAAATAAAGGTTTGATAGATGTTTAACTATTTTAGCCATGACGAACTCCTTGAACTTTGCATTTTTCATTTTCTACTAGAGTATATTTGTATGTATTCTGAATATTTATATCTTCTTGGGAGGCTAATTTTTATTTTGCTTGTCGCCACTAGGGCCACAAACGCCAGATTAGAAACGCCTCGACGAAAATTATGATTATCTAAACTAATTTGTGGGATGTATACTACACGTGTAGTTTATCTAAACTAATTTATGGGATGTATACTACACGTGTAGTATTAATTTAAAATAGGCCTATGTAAGTGCAAGGTGGGTGATGCATTGATGGAAAGTGGGTTACAAAACAGAATATAGTAAAAATACCTATTTGCCTTGATATGATATAAATGGAAGAATGCCATGAAGTGATTTGAACTGGAAATGGTGTAAAAAGGAGTTTTTTGTGGCTAAAAAGGCCATAGAATAAAATTATGACAATCGTCTAATTCAGAATGCAATTCATTTTCCAATTTTTTTTTGGGAATCAATTTTATCTCTCTTAATATATCTTATAAATATATCTACATATTTTGGAAATTTGTCTTGATGAAATCTATCACTTTATCTGCAATGTTTGGTAATTTATTAAATTACCAATTGATGTTACCCATCTGTCTGGTATGGCACCGATAATTCCATAATATTCTCAAAAGTTAACATTTATATTGTATTCCCTTTTAAATTCACCATAAGAATAAAAACTATAAAACTATTCAGATTAGATATCATATCATTTATGAAAAATATACCATTCTCTGAGAACTTAAGTTTAATGTACAGTTTTTCCCCCATTTACAAAAATAGGTTAAGCCAAAGGATTTTTTTTAGAATGGAATCAACATCCATATCATTTTGATCTTTTGTGCCTTTCAAAATAGAAAAAAAATTGATAATTACATCTCTCCAAAAAGAATTTGTTTTTTTTTTTTTTTGTGCCACAAGATACAGACCCTCAGAGCTGACATACAATATCTTATCACCACCCCATCTGTGTTTATAATCTATCAAGATAATTTTCCAAGGGGAGGAATTTTTTAGGATTTAATTGTTTACAAAGCCAACTTAACTGAAGGCTGTAACAAAATGTTACAATATCTGGAATTTTAAGACTCCCTTCCTAAAAATCATTAATAATGACAGATCACTTCATCTTGTCTCAGTTTTCATTCATAAGAAAATTAAAGAAAATATTTTGAATCTCCCTTAGGTTGGTACTGGGGGATTTTTAAGCACTGTTAACACCTGAACTAATATAAGAAGAGCTAAGGTCTTAATAACAGTTATCTTTCCGATATATGTCAATTTTCTATAGGTCCATGTGTTAGGTAGATACTTGATGCTCTGAATTTTATCATAAAAATTGCAAATGGTTTTGTCAACCTTTGCTAATTCAAACCATATGCCCAGTAATTTCAACCTTCCCGCGTGATTCCATTTTAAATCTTTGTGAGGAAGAATTTCTTCTCCACATCCCTTTCTTGAACCAATCCATATTGCTTCTCTCTTGTCAATATTAACTCCCAAACCAGCACACTCTGAGAATTTGTCAAAGAGATATAAGGAATTTTCTAATGACATTTCACTGTCATCCAGAATTAAAGAAGAGTCTTCCGCATTTTGACTTAGTAAGAACTCAGAGTCCTCTACCATGACACGGGACACATTTTGGTCATTTTAATCGCTGCACTCAGCAACTCTAAATAATAAACAAGTAAGGTGACAGCTGGTCACCCTGGCGCACACGCTTTTTAAAGTAAACAATGCTGACAGGTGTCCATTATTCAGAAATGTACTAGAAATGTCTAAATAGCATGTGTTGATCCACTTAATGAAGGTCGGACCAAAACCATAGAAGTCCAAAGTCTCTTCCATAAAGGACCGTTCAACAGTATCAAAGGCCGTCTCAAAATCCATCAGCAGTAATAACCCAGGAATGTCATCCTTGTACATGAAGTTGGCATTCTACAAAAGTTATCGTTCTTGCTTTGGTTTCGTATGACTGATTATAGAGTTAGCCAAATGTATAATGTTTTGTAAAACGTGCATATCTGAATGCAGAAATGATTACGTTGTGTAAAAGTATAGCATATGTAGACTGAAAAAAAACATCGTTTGTTTTTGTATGTTTTTTTTTTTTTTTTTTTTTTTTTATTGTTTGTTTTTTTTTTTTTTACACCATGCGTCACTTTACCATTAAGAGTGTTTAAATTGTATGTGGACTGGTATTTAAATCGTAAATTGAACTAAAGCGATATTAAAATTATCATGTGCAATACTTTTTTTTTATTTTGTACTGCATTCGTTTTAAACTTAGCATTTATGTGTGGATATGGATATTTATGTAGTAAATTGATTTGAATATTTAAGGTATAGCCCTCCGGATAATATAACGCATCATTGAAAAATATTAGCATAAAAAAATATCGACGAAAGGAATGTCGAAGCGTCAGCAGTGCGATACGTAAAAATCCAAAAATATAGCCTGAACGTGAACACATAAAACAGAGAAGATCTACATTCACAATGTAGCAACCGAATAAAAAAGATTACATCTAACAACTGACAATAATGGAAACAAGACGTAATACAAAACAAAAAAAAAAACTGAAGCACTAGCAATAAGAACTCCCATAAAAAGGGGTATCCAGAATGATGTGTATGTCCTGCACCGCCAGCAGCAACCACAAAGTTACTAGTGAGAATAATCCGGTACTAATCAAGCAACCATAATGCAGTTCCGCGACACATGACAAATGCTTAATTGAATAAACATATTAGTTTGTCAAGCATAAGTTATTATATTAAGGATCTCGCCAAAATAACGTATATGTCAGAAATGCTGCTCCCATCATTTAAAAAAAAATAATTTCACCTGAAACATCTTCTATATACCAGCTCATGAAGCATAATTTAACCCTTACTATGCAAAGGGACGATTTATCGGCTTTGGGGATTTGTTTTGTTTTTCATAAGGTGACAATGCTAACTGCACCTATGACATATCGTCGGCAGAAGTCAATGGGCAAAAGACGAGGGAATCGAGCGGGGGATTCTTGTAAACTGAAGAAATGCTCTATATTAAATGGCATGCACTATATATCCAGTAGTTTCTTGATCATTATACACAACCTGATTCAAAACTTGTGACATCATGAATAAATAGGTGGGTATTGTATTATTACTGACATAGCACACTAAAGTACAAACAAGTGCCTTTTCAATTTAAAAGAGTAATCAAGGGAACCAATGTTACAGCGGTAATCAAAGGAATGTTATCCAGGAACAAAGACCAGATTTTGAAAACAGACATACACAACAAAGAACATAAAATAGCTTAACTCATACAAATAAATTTACAAACGCAAATGAGCAATTCGGACTCCACTAAAAACTGGGAGCATGGACCAGGAACACCGGTAAGGTAAACGTCCTCTGCTTTTTTCTAGAAACACTCGGTGGGTTGCTCATAAGAAAGTCAACTTCGTGGTAGACGAAAGAGGAAAGGAAAACTATGACACGTTTGAAGTTATGAGATGGCGTATAATATCTGTTGGACAGCATTATCGCATGTATAACTAAGGGTATATACCTCAATGCTGGATCATTGGATCTATTATTTATTTTCGGTGCTGCATTATTATTTTCATCATGTAATCAAATTACTTGGCACATCTATAAATGCATGTATACGAGAATGTTATATTGAATATTTTACCAGCAGTTGTGTTTTGATCCGCGCCTGAATACATTACTTAACGCGTTATATGTTTAGGAAATTTAATCTGCATGGATATGTAAATTCGTAATTTTATTTTACAATAAAGTATTAGTATTCAAACGGAAATTAGTGTGTTAAAATTAAGCGTATTTTTTTTTATTTAGATACTCGTATGCAGACCCTTAGCATCCAGAAATATCGCGGTTTGAAAACAATAATTTTATTTTGAATTATTTTAGGACAAACATGGTAAAATATGCAGCTGGGAATTTAGACTTACAAACGTGTACATGTCGTATAGGAAAGTGGCTACAGTAAACTCTGTAGAGAAAATAGTGTAACAAAAAGCGTTGTCAAATCAAATAACAAAATATATAATAGTTTTTATTTTGAACACGTCATTGAAGATTCATTTGATTTTAGGGAGAGCTAGCTAGTTGCGCGTTATTTTTGTCGTACTTCAAATTATAAGTTTGTGTTTTTTGTACATGCAGGAACAGATAAAATACCATAATTAAATTCCAGTCTTATTGTTGAAATTTGCATGTATTATGAATAATACTCAAGACACACTTTTATATTCAATACTACATTTCAAATCTCAAGATATGATGTGGGGCGATTGTCTTACCATTGGACGTTTAAAAAGTGACATAACAAGTAAACGGACTGTAAGCGGCATATTAGAATTTGCATCAGGTTATTGAAATGGACAAAATATCCCGTGCTTCATTAAAATATGCTTTATTCTATACACCATAACCAATTAACTACAATGTTCTTTTAAATATGACACAAAACTTTGAAGTTTAAATAAATTACGTGTGTATAGAACACACTCAACTCTGTACGCATTCAGGGAACCAAGGTTATAGCGGTAATCAAAAAAATGTAATCCACGGACAAAGACCAGACACGGAAAACAGACACACACAACAAAGAACATACAGTAACTAAAGTCATACATACAAAGTAACAAAAGTAAATGAGCAACTCGGTCTCCACTAAAAACTGGGAGCATGAACCAGGTAGGGTAAGCGTCCTCTGCTTTTCTAGAAACACTCGCCGAGTTGCTCATAAAAAAGTCAAGTTCGGGGTAGACAAACGAGGAAAGGTAAACTATAACCCATTGAATAAAACAGTTGTCATGGTGCTGATGGATACATCATAGCAATCCACGAGTTCATGATGACGACAATAAAACTTCTGTAGTGATGACTTCAATCTTGTAGCAACATACTCCTCTTCCAGAAGCCTATTTGTTAGAGTTCTAGCGCGATACAAAAAGTCTGCGTGGTTTAGGCAAGTTCTGGTATAACGTATGAGTTGTGATATGAACACTCGATAAGGAGGAGCCAAAGGGATGTTGCCACAGATGAAAGGAAAGTTGACAATTCTCAATGAAAAGTCATCACGTTTGTCGTAAGGTTTGGTCAATAGTTTTCCTTTACGATCGATTTCTACGAGTAGGTCAAGATATGAGGCTGACTTAAAAGTGTCTGAAAAATACGTCTTGAATATTAGTTATCATGAACATCGAAACTGAATATTGTATACTTTGTATCCACCTTAGTATCCAGAATGTTTATATCAAACTGAAATTCTTATCTTACAACTTAATTAAAGTACTTACCATCTTAAAAAATGTGTTGCTTTAACTGTCCTGTCTCTCCTGGATACAGCTACTACTATAAAGAATGTCATTATCCCTTTCATATTTCAAAATAATGACAATGCATATTCTCCTTGAACCATTATTATTTACCTTTCTGTAAGTGTAATTGTAAAAGGAAATAGTGAAGTAATTGAATGTACATATAGCTCTCAAATGCATAATTATCAAATGACACGATATATGCGAACAAAAAATATTGGTTTCCAGTTTTAGCGAAAGAAAATGTATTTATTTACCACTATCATCAAGTTATGTTGTTAGTTAGATCATAAGAGTCGTCTATCATGTTCACATTTGAGTTGTTACCTACAATAAAATTTTCTATGGACAAGGCAGAGCATTAAATGATTAGACAATCTGCAACAGAAAGACAAAAATAATCATTAGAACAATGTAATAGAAAGTCATATATATCTAGAACATATGAGATTATAGAATCATATTGAAGTGGGACAAACTAATTTGAGGGTGTTTAGACACACCGTCTGGTCATTATATAGTATGTTCTTGTATTAGGTGCATACTTGGCGCAAACCGATAAAACAGATATATGATTTATATATATGTTTTTTTTAAATATATACACATATTTCCACATAACATGCAATTACAATTTAAGACTAATTTAAAAAAAAAAAACTCTTCACTAAGTGAAATGTATTAGATAAAAATGTGATTTACCAGTTATCGAAATCTAAAAATGATGAAAACTGTATTTACTATTGTAGAGGATTGCCTTTAGACGTCATCGGATAGACGTCCTTTCATGTCCCAGTCCATAATACCACTACACAGTCAATTATTATTAAACATCTTCCGGACTATTTAGTAATCACAGAAGATAAACAATTGTATGCCAACCTCTCGAGTTATACTATTGGTAAATGCACCGATACCATCCCTAGACACTGTCTTTCTAAACCTACTTTCCATCGAATTAATAATACCACTAATGATTGTGTCCTAGATATCTATTTCGATAACCATGGCTCAATCAAACAGAATTGTGATTTTAGATTCATTCAAGAGGAAATTAAACCCAATATCTTACAAATTGATAATAACAAAAGTTGGCCGACTCTTAATGATTTGTTGTCACTTGTAGCTTTTGTCTTGGGCTTTCTAAACACACTCGCTACGGTTTACCTCATTTGCTGCGGCATTAACATTTCATAAACCGTTACGCGCAGAGGATTCTTTTATCTTCACTTTCCCTACCACCGATGCACCATGAATAAATCAATGGGCTCAAACAATCCGCTATAATATTAAATGGGATCACATACTGTTCGCAGGTTCCTTTTTGATATTATTAGGAATCTGCATTTTAAGTGAATATAATATCAAAATGACTGCCTCCCAGACCATGATTTGTTTCGAAATTATAGATGGAAAACAATGTGCTTTAGTGTCATTCCTAACATTTCCGGTTTGTACTACTTCTTATTATTTTAATCTACCTGATTCAGTCGACAATTTATCTTTTCCCCCAAGACTTAGTCTAGAATGGGCAAATTTTACAGTTATTGACAGAACATCCAGTCGTTCGATACGTGTTCCATCAATAAAAACACATTTCATATTTTAATTCTATAAAGATCAGAACCATACTATCCCATCCATTTTTCGCCTATATAGTATCAACTCACAATGGTATAAGATATCCGATTCAATGGAACGAGCCAAAGAAAAACTCGACCGATATTTCCAGTGATAATATTTTTTGTAACGGGAAATAATGGTGACTCTATGTCCTTAAAGATAAGTCCGCCAATGTACTCAATCTATCCATCTTTACATTTTGTTTACATTCTGACATAAATTAGCTTTAAAATTAGTTTTTTTCCGTTTGATTTTAAATTTAATAATAACAGTGTATACATTGTCATATTTTGTAGTTTCTCAAGCACTTCCAGTGAGGACTTACAGTTTGTTTTGGGTGATTTAAAGAAATATATTTATCCTACAAAGATGGAAAGGAATACTTATCTTTCATTCATTTCATACTAACAAATGGGTATGCTTCCATAGCGCCAGATTTCGGTCGACATATGCAAATGCCGCCCTACTTCTTTGTTGATGAGTATATTCCGTACATAAAATTTTAAAAAAATATATCGGGACGAAGTTGATTTATTAAATTACAGACTGACAGTGTTTCCGAGTTGCAATTACCCATCTTGTTTGAAATCACATCAGCGTGAATTATATTTTAAAGAAGATGATATACAATTTCCAAAACAAACAAAACTTAAAGATTTGATTTTTATCCCAGGACGATAATTACTTTCTACACGTTCTTTCCTTACCGTATCATGGATGGCTAGCCTTTGACTACACATAATTCTTAGACGATATACTTTTCCTATACTCATATTCATAATACAAAATATACTTGTAATTGATTGTACATGCACAAGCAACGAATATCGTTCTTGCGCATACTTGTCATCGCTGATTTTACTTGTGGTCTTCTACAAGGAGTCTGTTCATTCCTGAACACGCTCCAAGTAGGTGGTATTGTACGCAGTTGCATCGACACTCGTTCAATTGTTGTAATTTCATTGACGACATCCAATTTATGTTATTATTTATATATTTGTGTTTGCCTATGTGACATTATTACAAATATTGTTTATTCTATGTATATATCTTGTTAACTTGTACTTCTTCACACTAAAAAAATAATAATTGTTCTTAACATTTATCTTATATATGTATATATACATTAATCTGTCATTTATGTTGTTATTATAGATTTATTACATGTACGTTGATGATTTTATGGATTCTTGTGTTTTTAAACAACTGAGGGCAGCTGCTAACTAAAAAGGGGGTGTTTTGTGATACAAAATTAGGTTTCGTGTACTTAACAAAATATATTAACTAGGTCAGAAAAAACAAGAACGAGCAATTTCATTACTTGATTAATCCCACTAGTCATTCTTTCGAAATAGATTCAGATACAAGTTATTTCAGAATTAACATGATGGCATTAATAATATTTCCAGCTAAATTAATTTCTTATTTTAAGTCATCACTACAGATGTTTTATGATCGTCATCATGAACTCGTGGATCGTTATGGTGTATCCATCAGCACCATGAAAACTGATGTATTCAACGGGTCATAGTTTTCCTTTCCTCGTTTGTCTACTTGACTTGACTTTTTATGAGCAACTCGGCGGGTGTTTCTAGAAAAGCAGAGGACGCTTACCCTACCGGTGCATCTGTTTCTTGCTCCGAGTTTTTAACGGAGTCCAAGTTGTTACTTTGTATGTATGATTTTAGTTACTTGATGTTCTTTGTTGTGTATGTCTGTTTTCCATGTCTGGTCTTTGTCCCTGGATTACATTATTTTGATTACCGCTATTACATTGGTTCCCTTGATTACCCTTTCAAAGAATTAATCTGAATAGTTCGAGTGGAAGCATAGGAATTTCTATGATATTGTTCCATTATATTTTCTATCATTATAGTCAAGACTTGGACTTATTGTGGTGATAAAACATGAACCTTTCAGAAATTAGAGGCCAAAAAGGGGGACTAAAAGCATGTCTTTTCCATGTAGGGACTTTTGGATTGATTTTGCAGGTTTAACTAGAACCATGTTGCAGTAAGGGCCAAAAAGCGACTGGTTCTGGTCAAATGTGTCCATGCTTGCTCCAACTGTTTTGGGTTTGACCTCTACGTACGTATCAAGCTGTCCCCTAAGAAGTACTTTATTTCTCTAGAGGCATTATTTATATCCGGTTAATTAATTTGATTATATTAATATTTTTGCTATTTCATTTAATTATATTTAACTTCATCACAAGCTATGCTTTTGCCATATGCATATTTGCATATCAGCATATTCATATATTCATCGGGTATGGTGACTTCCAATTTTCAGATTCACTTGTCTATACCAGGTTGAGCAACAGTGTAGGTTAGATACATTTTTTATTCTGCTCCACATGTCTTTAAAGCACAACTCCTTCTAAACGCTTAAGGCATTTTGATGAAATTTTATAGGATTCGTTGCATATTATATGTAGATGTACATGAAAGAATATAATTGCTGTCGGAGGACTCCAAAGGGATATAATCCAAATTAAGTAAGCACAACTCCTCCTAAACCCCTCTTTTTTTATAATTTTATGGGAAATTTTTATGAAATTTTATGAAGGCGTATGTCCATAGAATAAAATTGTTAGGTGCAGTTAAAGAAATTAAAAATAGTAAGGCAGTGGACATTGGTCCAGTTAAAAAAAATGACTGGACCTAAAAATTTCAAGTGGACCGAAAAATTTGGACGGCCAGGGGTCTGGGGGCCTCTTAAGTCAGAAGCTCTGGGGTAAATGAAGCCAAATCATGCATTCTAGCACTCTCCTGACACTTTTTTTTTTACTTTTAAAGACTTTGAAAAACACCATTTTTTTGTGAGATTTGAATTAAAAAAAAAGATTTTTTGTTGATTTTTTTATTTTTTTTTCTCTAGAATAAAAAAACAAAAGTTTGTCAAGTTCGTCTTCATTCATTTTATTATCCGCATGATCCTCCATATTACTACATTCTGATCCATTCTCATCTTTTTCATCATCAACTCCTTTAGAGGTTTGGATAATCAGTCCACCTAGTACAGCCTAAAATAATAAAAAAATATATTGAGGTTAAGTAGTTTTCCAAAATGTCACACAATTTATACCATTCATTCACTAATATTGAGAAATATGCCATTTGATAATCCAGAGGTACATGCGGCATTTAGACTTACGACATTAGATTGTCAAAGTCATCTATATTGTTTGGGCTTTAGGTAGCAGGGCCATCAGCAACACCATCCTCTACATCGTCTATTTCAGCGAAAGCTGGGACATGTTTACGTTTTCAAGTCCTGTATATTATTCTTTATGCTACGTCATCTACTGCGCCTGAAAGCATACAGTTCCTTGCTAGGTGCAATAATTGGGCTATATGAGATTAAGTTGTTTGATTGTGTTTTCAAGAAATCAAGGGGATAATTTTTTTTACTAGGATTATACAATAGCAGATGCCATAATGGTCCATACTTTACTACCTGTAAGGCATGAAACAAGTAAAACAGTATAGTAATAGATAACACAATATGTTAAAACACACCAGATTTTAACATTTCAAGAGCTCATGATGTCTGTCATTAGCAATGTGGTTTAAAACGGGGTTTCATTATTTTTTATCAAGCATCAATAGAAAAAAAGTATTGCCAGAGTTCAAGGAAAAATGAATTTGCTGAACTGATCCGGTTTAATAGTATCTTACAAAATGAACATAAAGGTTACTTAAGAAAGCCAGACATAGGGTCGTCTCGTCTCACTTTTTTAGATGGTTTTAACTAAATTTATTATCAGAATTTGAGAAAATAATGCACTGAAAACGAAAGAGTTCATATCAAGTGGATACAGCAATAAAGGTTGGCATATCAAGTTTTTTTTACACTTAGTTTTCAATGTTTTGTTTTCAAATTGAGGATAATATATATGCATGTCTGGTGCTTCAAATTTTCATTGGATAAGAGTCTTTTCTGTGGCCATAAATAATGGAACATACTCTTTCGGTTTAATGGTCTTATGCACAGAATAATTAAGAGAACCAAGGTTATAGCGGTAATCAAAATAATATAATCCAGGGAAAAAGACAAGACATGAAAAAAACAGATATACACAACAGAAAACATGAAGTAACTAAAACAATGCATACAAAGTAACAAAGGCAAATTAGTAACTCGAACTCCACAAAAAAACTAGAAGCATGGACCAGGTGTGCCAGTAGTGTAAGCGTCCTCTGCTTTTCTAGAAACACGCACCAAATTCCTCATAAAAAGTCCGGGGTAGACAAACGAGAAAAGGAAAACTATGACACGTTGAATAAATCAGTTTTCATGGTGCTGATGGATACACCATAACGTTCCACAAGTTCATGATCACGACCATAAAACTTCTGTAGTGATGACGTCAATCTTGTAGCAACATAACCCTGTTCCAGAAGCCTATTTATTAGAGTTCTAGCGGGATACAAAACGTCTGATATAGATCTATTAATTTCTATGCAAGACATTGGGAACACCAGGAAAATGCTCTCTGCATGCCCATTTTTGTTTTCTTTTTTCAAATGGTTCAAGTCATAACCCTAGCTTCACCCATAGCCATCATTTTTATGGTATGAATCCTTTTGTACAACTATTCACTTATACCCAAGTTAACTGTCTCACCACAGAATGCAAATAGATGTTAGAAATAAAACATGTATAGAAAGTTGAAAAAAAAAATCTTAGACCCCTTACTGAGAAGTGGACATAGTTAGCTAACATGTCCTAAAAGACCTTAATAACTATTGCTATCACTTGGTGTCCATCGTCGTGTGTGTCGTAAACAATTTTTCAAAGTTTTTATTTTTCAACTTTAGACACTGCACTTCCAAATAATCTCATAAATATACTTGTTCCAATACTTTTAGATCTTTCTTAATAACGAAAAGCATGAAAAGTACTTCTTTTGAAATGCTTACATCACTCGAATTCCTGTAAGACATTGTTTTCATACGCTATGGCGAAACTGTTCACTGTCAAGTTATTGGAATTCCCTTGGAGACCATTTGTGCACTACTTATTCGGCAAAGGTCCATCCCATCATGCAGAAATATTTTACTCCCTGCCAGACTTGAGCTTAACACAGCTATTGTTTTACATATTTGCAAAAATCTGATGGGGCATGGTCTCTTGACCCCTTAAAATTCATAGAAATTTAAGTGATATCTCCATATATGAATTTTCAAGAGGAAAATAATATTAAATTTTCTTTTAAATTTGAAATTTAAAAATGTGTAAATGATTGTTTTTTTTGGAGGCGTGGTCCCCTTTGGCCCTTATTTGAACAATGTAAGAGATATCTGAAATCTGATTGAAAATGAAAGAAAAATTAAAATCTGAACAAAGTTAAAAAGTTGATTTCTTTGGGGGGAGGGGGGCAGCCCTTATAGTTAATAAGACTAAGAGATATATCCAAAATTAAAAAGTCCAGGCGGAATTTTTATAT
This sequence comes from Perna viridis, assembly GCA_037379345.1. Taxonomy (NCBI): domain Eukaryota; kingdom Metazoa; phylum Mollusca; class Bivalvia; order Mytilida; family Mytilidae; genus Perna; species Perna viridis. The sequence goes on from CM074511.1 coordinate 110,287, forward strand.
GAAATCCAATAAAAAAAGTCAATTATCAAAAATTTAAAAACTTTTTTTTTGGTGTGGCACATTGACCATCTATAACTTGAAAATGGCCTGAGATATCTGAACACAGCCAGGGATTTTCATAAAAAATGAAAGAAAATTATATTCCATAATAAACAAGAGGCTCCCAGGAGCCTGAATCGCTCACCTTGTTGAGTTTTGACTTTCAAAGGCGATAAATTTAACAGGAAGTTGTCCAACAATTTTGACGCAAGAAGTCGTTGGTAGGACTTATCATCAGGATCATTTCAACAATAGAATTTCTTTTTAATCTCTCACAGTTTTCAAGATATTGACCGAAAACAGTTTAAAAAAAGTCATTTTCCCCTTTTAAGGGCAATAACTCATACAAGGAATCGTCTTACAACTTTATCCTTGAAGACTTGTAGTCCTAATAATAAGGTTCATTTCAGCTTTTGAAAGAATTTGACTAAACCTGACGGTTTTGGAGATATATACGAAGAACTACTGTCTGCCTCCTATATTCTATTTTTAGTAACGGCGCCCATGTTACTCGACGAATCAAAAATCCCAACATCAGTTCTATGCAGGATACCCCAAGGAACATTCATACAAGGTTTGGTTTCAATTGTCAAGTAGTGTCGAAAGAAATAACATTTAAAAATGCAAATTCGTTGCAAAAGGGCAATAACTCTAACATGGCCTATAGGATTACAACAAAAATTTGACCACAGCTAGATCTCATTGTGCTAAACACTTTTACCCAAGTCCGAATTTAGCTAAACCTAATGGTTTTGGAGATACATGCTAAAAACTACTGTCTGACTCCTATGTTCTATTTTTGTAACGACGGTCATGTTTTTTTTTTTTTTCAACAAATAAAAAAATCCCCTCATTAGTTCTATGCAGGATACCCCCAAGAAATATTCATACCAAGTTTGGTTTTAATTAGACAAGTAGTTTTCAGAGGAGAATAGTTTTGTATAATTGTTAACGACGACGATGAACGACGACAACGAACCCCAAGTGATGGCAATAGCTTACTTGGCCTTTGGCGAGGTAATCTAAAAAAGTTGTTTTTTGGGGGGTGTGTGGCTCTATTTTGTACCCCTTTGACTCCAAATCGGTTAATTATAAGCCTAACCTGTAAAAAAAAATTAACAGAAGTTCAAAAGTAACTAACTGACATCTGAATCATAAAAATCAATCAACAATAAACTTTCCTATCAATTCTAATGATAACACCAATTTTCTCCCTTTTTAGCCCTTTATTTCCAAAATTGGTGGGGCAAAGACCTACCAAAACTATCTTGCCCTCTACCATCTATTTAGGAACAGTGTGTAAAAACTTCAAATATGTTGTCCTAATCTTTTTTTTTAAACAAATTTTGTGCCCACACTTGTCCTACGTTCAACATGTTGCAGTTCTATCATGCTGCACTTAGCAAAGCCATGTATTTGCATTTGAGATAATCTGTAACATTTAAGAAAAACAGAAAATGCATTGTAATATTGTTGTATCATAATATTGAGTCAGATATTTTAACCCCCTACCGCGATAAATTACCGCCCCCCCCCCTTTTTTGATAATTTAGACCCATGCTGCGATATTTTAACCCCCTGCTGAAATAAATTAACCCTACTGTTATGACATTTAAACCCCATTCTGCTATAAATTAACCCCCCTGCTGCGATAAATTAATCCCCTGCTAAGATATTTTAGCCCCCCCCACAGCGATATTTTAGCCCCCATGCTACGATGAATTAAACCCCCTGCTGTGATATATTAACTCCTCTGCTGCGTTAAATTAACCCTCTGTTATGACATTTTAACACCCCTTTTGCTATATTTTAACCTCTCCTGCGATAAATGACCGCCCCCCAACCTTTGTAATGACATTTTAATCCGCTACTACGATAAACTAATCCCCTGCTATGATATTTTGGGGCCCCCACTGCGATATTTTAACCCCCCTGCTACGATGAATTAAACCCCCTCTGTGGCATTTTAACTCCTCTGCTGCGTTAAATTTACCCCCTGTTATGATATTTTAACCCCCCTTTTGCTATATTTTAACCTTCCCTGAGATAAATGACCACCCCCCTTTGTAATGACATTTTAATCCGCTACTGCGATAAGTTAGCCCCCTGTTATGATAATTTAGCCCCATGCTGCGATATTTAACCTCCTTGCTACGATAAATTACCTTTACTTTTACGACATTTAAACCCCCTCCTGCGTAAAATTTACCCCCTGCTGCGATACTTTACCCCCCCCCTGCTCCAATAAATTAACCCCCCCCCTGTTATGATATTTTAATCTCCTGTTGTGCTATACTAACTGCTGGTCTGTGATAAATGTATCCCCTACAGAGGGGTAAAAATATCATAAAGGGGGGTTATGTCAAAATTACCCTGGGGATCACTAATTCATACGATAAATTGATCCCGGAGTTAACATATCATATGATATATTAACCCCGGGGTCAATATTTCGCGGGGGTCAAAATATGACACCGGTATAAGAATTTGAACATTCAGTATCATACAATAGATCATTAACAAAGACAAATACAACAAGACTGACAAAAAGCACACCCTGTCTAACTCCTTCCCCGTGCAGGTCAGGGTGTTAAAAGAATAGGCCTGCAGCAGCGCTAAGCTCGTCGTAAAAGGCGACTAAATAGTGCTCAGAACCCTAGACGGGGGCTAGGGCGCTCTGTCCACAGAGCAACTGGGGTGTGTGCCCCAGGTGAAGGAATGGGGTACCCCTGGCGTGTTACATGCTGGGGTTGTCAGGCTATAATACGGAAAACCTGACCGCAAACCATAGGGGTGTACCGTGTTGGGAAAAATGCCACGTTCCTCGCACGTTAAAGAACCCTACTGTGGTATTCTGGTATTCTCCACGAGTAGAAACCATAGGGCTCCGCCACAGGAGGCTAAATTGCCCGACCCTACCCACCTCTCCCTATTTTCAGTGGCAATCAAAATTTGTCGACCCCATTGTCCTTGTGTCCCATCCCTTTTTCATTTCATCATCATCATTTCATGTTCATTTTATCATCAATTTCATGTTCATCGTCTGAATATAGCTAAAATATTGCTGCTCGGACGGTAAACCCAAACAAACAAACAAACAAACAATGTCTCACTCCTTCAAGAATTGTGAAAAAAAAGTTACTAGTGTTCATTTACTCACAATAATACTATGAGTACGAATGTGACAGTCGTCAATGATTTGCCTTAATTTGCCTTTAACCCGTAACTGAGTTAGCCTTTATCCCATACTGTAACTGATGCTTTCCTGCAAACGAGGAATGCAACATGTAAACATTTCTAAATTATAATGCTAGCTGTGCTCTGGGAAACATTTTATTCTTATACTATTCACCAATCTACTTATAGACAGACCTCAATTAACTTTATATCGGAATTCTGATTTTTCAATGCAAGTTTTAACGTTATGATTCGTTTTTTACTGTATATTTACTTCTGATTTTGCTATTTTCTGCTTTGTTTCTTGACCTTGGACAATTAGGTCTGTTAATAATTGAGAATTTTGTCTGAATTCTTGGTCTTTGTCATAAACCCAGGAATATATTACACTTTATAGATCGATGTCATTGAGGTGCACAAAGGTAAACACAGTCTTATTTAGTAAAATTTAAAAATAATAGGTGAAACTAAATGATGTTGATTGTGGGTAGTAAAGAGCTTACATGTAAATATGTGCAATACTTGGAAAAAATGCATGTAAAATGCATGCTTTAAGACGTCCAGAAAGCTTTAGATCCTCACTTGATTTCATTACTCTACACAAGCTGGATTTTTCTCAAAATACTTATTTTCGCAAAAACTTTAAAGTTAAAATTATGAAAAAAATCAGCAAAAACAGGTACATATTTTTTTATACATCACCGCAAGTAATGGCAAGGTATTATTTGATACCCTAAAAAAAATTTTGCGGTTGCGTGTCTGTCTGACCATAAGTTGAATTTTCAGATTAATTCAAAGTACACTTTTCAAGTTATGCAATTATTCTCTCTTTACCATCCTCCCTCTCACCTGTATCCGGGTGAAAAATTGAGTGAAAATCTTAATGAATTCTTTTAAAATGTTGCACAGTTGTTTAGGACAGAATTCTTCATGCTTCATATATATATGAACTTACTACATGTATGTACGAATTGACTACATGTATGATGTTCATGTTTAAAATTGGAACAACCAGCAATATAAATATGGTCTCTCACGGAAAGAACATTTATAGGAAAATAAAAAATTTTTGTCGTAAAATTACATGTCATAATAGATTGGTCAATCTATAAATGATTGTATCGGATTTCTATTGGTCATGAGTGTGCAGGTTTTAAGAGTCTGAAAGGGAAATTATTCAGATTTGTGTACATAAATGAAATCTGTAAGGTTATCAATATTACTTCCGTTGTCACACATCTTGTTCAGGAAGTCCTGATTCAGGCTTAAAACGAGTGGTACTTTTAACAGATAAATAATTTAATGTCTGTCCTACAAAAATATTGAATTCACTTTAGTCAATTTAGTCAGACAACAATGTCAAAATAACGAGAAATAAATACCTCTCTGATAGAAAATAAAGGACATCTTGGACAGGTTTTCTTTCATTAAATGTTAGAACAAATCTCTTCTAACAATGCCTTAGATAACTTATATATATATGAACTGACTACATGTATGTACGAACTGACTACATGTATGATGTTCATGTTTACCATTGGAACAACCAGCAATATAAATATGGTCTCTCACGGAAAGAACATTTATAGGAAAATAAAAGAATTTCTGTCTTTTAAATTACAAGTCATAATAGATTGGTCAATCTATAAATGGTTGTATCGGATTTCTATGGATCATGAGTGTAAGATCGATTTATCTCTGATGTGCATGCATGATACATGCGTGATCTTGTACATGCATTTATCTGATTGGTAATTTGGTACATGATCCTGGGGTTATTGGGTTACAGCAACAGATGACCCTCGCGGTCAGTCGCCGTACAAATTCCCAAGGATCAAGTCTGTATTGAACAAATGTTGGCACTTTTTAATTGGTAGGGGAAAACTCACAGTGTAGGCTTAGAATGGGAGATAAACAGAATCCATAATAACACTAATATTAATTGGCACAAACATATTTACAATAATTTACAACTGCCGTGGTTTTAATAAAATGCTAACAGTATGAACAGAATGCTGTTCTCATAGAAGGCCAATTATTTATAGGATGACAAAACACTTCCGATAAAGTTGACAAACTACTGCATAAATATCAATGGAGAAAATCACTACTTAATGAACTGTAATCTCTTGTGACAGTATTTTAGACCTTTTTATAATCCTTATGTAAAGCAAATCTATTCATCAAAGGTTTAACTGTCATCTTATTTATATGATATCACTGCTTTATGATATTTTTTCTTCAACATTTTGTATACAGGTATTTACAAGCATTCCTTACAGCTTACTTAACACGTTGTTTACTTCAAAAGTCTTTATTGCAGTAATTTCAAATCTGTTCGAAAATCATGATGTCATTAAATTAACTAACTACATGTTTTAATTTAACATTTAACCTTGGAACTAATTCTTACTACAATCACTAGAAACTAAAGCCTATCCTCCAAATACATACCTTGACTTTTAAACCACAGTTTGTTCTAGAAACTAAGGTTTACTCCCAGGATTTATAACTTGTACGAACCACAGTTCTAATCTAAGTTTGCATTATACAGAATATGTATTTTCAAGTCTGAAAAAGAAATGAAATACTATTTAGAATACATACTCCAGTATAAAAGATACAAATGAAATATGATATCATTAATGTTATCAGTATTACCTCCCTTGACATATACTTGTGACTTCAGATCAAATTGTCTTATATCAAATAATTCTTTTCTGTTTTTCTGATATTTACATAACAAAACCAAAAAGACCATGGTGTAAAGACAGAAAGATATTATAACCAAATCATGGTTCCAAGAAAACTTTGGTCAAAGTTGACAAAAAAGAATTAGTCATCAAACTGTAAGAACAAGCCTTTTCTATCATTGCTTTTGACAGTCAAGTATTTATAACTGTTGGCATCTTATCCAATATAACTTTATGTATTTTCTTCAACTTAGATATATTTACATTTATTCCATATAGCGTGTTTATGATGTTATCATCAACTGTCATTCACATTACAGTTCATAGCTAATGAAACATCTTTCAAACATAAAAAAACTTAATTAGTTTTTTAGAAGTTATATGACCTGGAAACAACTTTTCTATTGTTAAGTGATTCTGAATAATTTTACCAGTCTTTCAATGTTCCATACCATTTACAGTAATAACATGTACCGCTGCCCTCTAATGCCACTATATGCAAATAACTTCCGTGATTTGTCTCTGCCTTTCCCTTTACTTGTACTTGTAAAATTCCTCATCCTTCCTTGGTTACAGTTTGATTTCAGCAATTCTTTTTACTGAAAATTGTACAATATACAGTCTGAAATCATTTGATGTGAAGAAATTCAATGATATTGTTAAGAGTAAGGTAAAGTGAAGACAAAGTATGATTTTGGGTGAAACAAACTGAAAAAAAAAAACAAATATACTAAAAAATAGACACAAATCTATGTTAGCTATATACCAAAAGAAACTTGTGGCTACCTTTACCAGGTAGATTTACCTGAATTGCCTTATATTGAAATTCCTTTATCACCTGTACTTTTCCCTCCAATTTCTTGTCACTGCAGTATTACAAGTCAAGCAGTACAGAAGGCATTTTGAACAAAATGAGTTTTACCTTGACTTTCTGCACATTTATTATGATTCTGTGCATCTTATATTTGGAATGAAGGTATTATGATGTAACCAGTCAGTATTTAATGAGCTGCTGTGTGCCTCTATTATTTATTATCATCATGTATTATGTACAACCAGACCCCTACACCCTCATGTGAGGGTCTCATCTCAACTTTATATTTTCCTTAATATCTGAGACCTCTAATAAAGAATCCATTTAACTACTAAGGAGTGTCATTGTGTTTTACGTCCAATTACTCCCGATTGCGTTGAGTAACACCTTTATTTCTAATAATGCTTTATATAACTGATAAAAAATTATGTATGTATTGGCTAAACCTGACGGTTTTGGAGATATTTGCGAAAAACTACTGTCTGACGCATATGTTCTTGTTTTAGTAAGAGCTGCCATATTTTTCGACGGATCATAAATCCCCACAACAGTTCTATGTAGAATACACCAAGAAAAATTTATATCATGTATGGTTCCAATTGGTCAAGTAGTGTCAGAGGAGAAGAGTTTTGAAAAAATGTTAACGACGACGGCCAAAGACGCCAAGTGATGGCAATAACTCACTTGGTCTTTGGCCAGGTGAGCTAAAAAATTTAACCTAAAATCCACACTACATGAATAAAACAAAATACTGTAATACTGAAAGTCCATAATAAATTATAACATTCACTTTGCTTATATTTGTCACCTCTGACATTGTAAAATTTTGCAGTCAGAAGACGTGCATATGACTAGAATTCGTAAGTTGCATAGAGAATAGACAAATATATCAATGAATAATAAATATAAAGTTCTGTGTGTTATAGTGATATTCACACCCAACTCCATAAAACCTGAAGTTGATATCAGGCAGCAACTATGATGCTTCATCACTTTAAAGCTGACTACATGCACCAAAGATAAGTAGTAGCAAAGTTGAGTGAAACCAACATTGAATTGATGGACAAGGTGTTTCCAATATAATAATGTGATAAAGTATATTGTGCTACTTTAAACAAACTTTACACGTCTTTTATATATTCTGTATCTGTATTCTTTATATTTCATATTGACCTCAAATCTGTAAAAGAGAAGAATTTCATAATATTAATCATGGAATCTTTGCTATATACAGAAAAAATAATTTTGCTTAGTTTATCAGTATTATCACCTTTAATGAGATGTAATAATAGATCAGATGAATATTTCATCCCTTTATACACAATATTTTTTATAATAAATATTCCACCAAATTATAGTCAATGATAACATGTCAGTATACTAATGATAAACTCACACTTTAATGTAGCAGATGAGTACTTACTTGACAAATTAGGTAATTCAGTGAACAGTTACAGCCTATTTTGTCTATCCCGGAGTTGATTTTTTATGAGAAACTCGGCAGGTCTTCTACAAAATCAGAGGATGGTGACCGGTGCACCTGATCCATGCTTCCAGTTTTTTTTTTTTTTTTATATTTTATATATAGTTATTTATATTCTTTGTTATGTTTGTCTGTTTTCCATGTCTTTTCCAAAGACAATTACTGATAGTTTACATCAAATTTGTGTTGATAGTTTCTTGTTTATTATGGAAATGGCTATGAGCCGCGTTTAACTAATCAAAACAATGGTTAAATGACATAAAATTTATATTGATTCAATGTGTGTATGGTAATTATCATAGACAGACAAAAAAAATACAAAGTCAACTTATCCTACATACCCAATATAGGAAAACTAACTATTTGACTGTTTTTGTTTTTTTTTTCTGTGTATATGTGCTTTTGAAACAAGACAAATATCATGCAAGATTTACGCTAAGATGTTATTCGAACTCCGTATGTTGGTGTCGAATATATTATAAAACAATTGGATGTTTCAATGAATAATTTTGATTTGTCAGAAATGAAAAATGTGTGGTGGAAACAGGTTCCGGGTTTAAGGCAAACCGGAGGTTACTTTCATGAATGAGTGAAACTGGGATAGAGAGTTTTTCCCGATCAGCTGTACTTAACTGACGTTTTGAAATTGCTCCTGACAACTGACCTGTGTGCAGCTAAGACCACTGAAAGATGACTATAATTTCATTTCTAATGCTTTAAGAGGCGGTACCAGTTACATATACCCTTCTAAGATACTGAAAGTTACCTCTAGAAATTTAAAATTTCTTAAAGTTTTAAAACAGAAAATAATGAAAATTACCCTACAAAAGAAAATGTACCTGAATTGCAAAAAAATAATGAAACCCCTGTTACTATATAGACCCAATAATGGTATTGCGGTTGTATATGTGCGAACTCCAACTACTCAGAAACAGTGTTTATACTGGCTTTTTTGTTTACATATTTTCATGGAGTCAGTATTTCGTGTATCCCGAGCTCGAGCCCTAACTCAACTTCCGCGAGCTGAAAATGATTATTGCCGATATCTTCTTTAAAATTAGGTGAATTTCTTATATTTCCGGCACCAAATTTAATTTTGGATTTTTTTTTATTTTTTCCACAATAGGGTTTGCTGAGTCCAGACAAGTTTGAGAATTATTTATATATTACTTTATTTACAAATTAATCCATATATTGTCCTCGAAAAGATCAATTGATTTATCTAACTAATCTGAATCATTCAATAAAAAAGACGGTTCTTGGTCTATATTTTGTTGACAGCTTGATTGTAAGCTCATGTTGGTCTAGGTTTACAGGTATGTCTACTGCTCTGCTATTTTGACAAGCTGTATTAGTCTAGGTTACACTATTTAATGTGTGGCCACTAACTTTGTATGGTTTGTTAAAAACAATACCTCTTTCATCGAGTATTTGTTACTTAACAACATATCATCTGTGTTCTTTAATGTTTTAAATCTAGCCTACACACAGAAATCCGGAAAGACAAAAATACTTTCGGAATTAATGATAAATGATATGTATTTAGAATTGTCAGAAGAAATACGTGAAGGTTACAAAATGTTTGTAATACGTTGAAAAATATGTTGTACCAGCAGACAAAGCCCAAAGCAACACGTTCTACGTCCAATATTTATTATCAGAGGTAGACGTAGAAAATAATAGCAGTGATAAAACATATACTGCTACCACTCTCTCCAAAGAAGAGATTGTGGCAAACCATAAATCTGTGCTATCCTCCTTTGGTATCTCTACCAAGGACGATGATTGTGATTTACCCTCTATGTACTGGATTCATAAACTCCACAAGAATCCATACAAACAAAGCTTCATAGCTGGATCTGCAAAATGTATCACCAAGCTTCTTTCAAAACTTTTAACTTCTATACTTACAACTGTCAAAGAGAGTCTGCAGTCTTTCCACAACACTTGTTACTCCCGTAGTGGTATCAATTCAATGTGGATCCTGAAAAATTCGAAAAATCTTTTGGAGACAATCAGTTCAAGACTATTATCTGAATATAATCGCATTAAAACCTATGATTTTTCAACACTGTATACTTCTATTCCCCATACTCAGTTAAAATCCCGACTTAAAAACATTATACATCGTTGTTTTTTTCAAAAAGATGGTACATCTAGATACAAATATATAGTTCTTGGTAGAGATTCCTCATACTTTGTAAAAGATAATTCCACATCATCTTCAAAATATACAGAGGAAGATCTTTACAAAATGCTGCAATTTTTAATCGACAACATATTTGTCCAGTGTGGTGGACGTGTTTTTTAATAAACGGTCGGCATTCCAATGGGAACAATTTGTGCTCCTTTACTTGCTGACCCATTCCTTCACTCTCATGAGGCTGACTTTATAGCTGGTCTGATCAGAAAGAAAGAATATCGTTTGGCTAGATCCTTCAATCTCAGTTTCCGCTATTATATATGACGTATTATCTTTAAACAATCCTAATTTCGGGGATTTGATACATCGCATCTACCCAAAAGACTTTGAGATAAAGGATACTACAGACGCTGTGAAGTCAGACTCATAGCTTGACCTACATTTAGAAATCGATGGTAAAGGAAAACTATTGACCAAACTTTACGACAAACGTAATGACTTTTCATTCAGAATTGTCTATTTTCGATTCATCTGTGGCAACATCCCTTCGGCGCCTGCGTATGGAGTGTTCATATCACAACTCATCCGTTATGCCAGAGCTTACTGAAACTACGCAGATTGTTTGTATCGCGCTAGAACTCTAACAAATAGACTGCTGGAACATGTTATGTTGCTAAAAGATTGAAGTCATCACGACAGAAGTTTTATGGTCGTCATCATGAACTTGTGGATCGTTATGGTGTATCCATCTGCACCATGAAAACTGATTTATTCAACGGGTCATAGTTTTCCTTTCCTCGTTTGTCTACCCCGGATTTGACTTTTTATGAACAACGCGGCTGTTTCTAGAAAAGCAGGGGACGCTTACCCTACCGATGCACCTGGTCCATGCTCCCAGTTTTTAGTGGAGTCCGAGTTGCTCATTTGCTTCTGTTACTTTGTATGTATGATTTTAGTTGCTTTGTTTTCTTTGTTGTGTATGTCTGTTTTCCATATCTGGTCTTTGTCCGTGGGTTGCGTTCTTTGAATTGTCGCTGTGGCGTTGGTTCCTTTGATTACGTTTTAATATTAGAAATTCAATCATTTTTTTTATATATATAATTTTTTAATCGTAATTGAATACAACAAACCCATTTTCTAATATTAGAAAATCAATTTCTAGTATTAGAAAATCGTTTTTAAATATTAGAAATTAAATTGAATTTTTGATATTAAAAAGGGAATTTTTAATATCAAAAAGTGTTTTGGGATATTAGAAATTTAATTTCTAATATTCGAAAATGAATTTGTAATATTAAAAAATCATTTTTAAATATTAGCAAATACTCATTTTTGTCCACTTTGGCTTGCCATAATGGTCCGCTTTTCATACGGAGCGGTGCCAGCCAGGATTCATCAGAAAATGTGGGGTGATGAGGCATTTTTTGCCATTTCTTGTCAATTTTTCAAATGAAAATAATTTTCCATTAAAATGGGGTTGCAAACACTCTGCACACCATGGATCCACCACTTAGTCTGTGATGCAAGTGAAAAAAAATTTTAGCCATTAAAGAATTACAAAAATATAATCATTTGACATTACTTGAACTTTTAAGCTCATGAACAAATTCATATCTTTTTTATAGGTACATGTACTCAGTTTTAATTGAAGATGGAATCTAGGTTCCTTCAGTCACGGTATAGTGTTACTATATCCCGCTTGTAAAGCACGCTTCCCTCTCTGAGAGTCACTTAAAGTATTATTTACAATTTGCGCCAGGATGGCTTACGGATTTTTTTCCTTTCTTCTTATTACAATTTTCTTTATTATAAAATCCTTCATTTCATACATGTACGTTCATTATGACATGAATTCGGTTGGAGGTCAGTGTCAAATTCTGTGCTGATACATGCTAAATGCTATTTATATGATTATTGAAGATGTTTTTGATTGAATGTGCACCTCCTGCTCCAAACACTGGTTTCTCCGTCAATTACCTCTAATGTGCACCTCCTGCTCCAAACACTGGTTTCTCCTTCAATTACCTCTAATATGCACCTCCTGCATCAAACACTGGTTTCTTCTACAATTACCTCTAATGTGCACCTCCTGCTCCAAACACTGATTTTCTCTTTCAATTATCTCTAATGTGCACCTCCTGCACCAAACATTGGTTTCTCCTTCAATTATCTCTAATGTGCACCTCCTGCACCAAACATTGGTTTCTCCTTCAATTACCTCTAATGTGCACCTCTTGCTCCAAACACTGGTTTCTCCTTCAATTACCTCTAATGTGCACCTCCTGCTCCAAACACTGGTTTCTCCTTCAATTACCTCTAATGTGCACCTCCTGCTCCAAACACAAGTTTATCCTTCAATTACCTCTAATGTGCACCTCTTGCTCCAAACACTAGTTTCTCCTTCAATTACCTCTAATGTGCACCTCTTGCTCCAAACACTGGTTTCTCCTTCAATTACCTCTAATGTGCACCCCTTGCTCCAAACACTGGTTTCTCCTTCAATTACCTCTAATAAGCACCTCTTGCTCCAAACACTGGTTTCTCCTTCAATTACCTCTAATATGCACCTCCTGCATCAAACACTGGTTTCTTCTACAATTACCTCTAATGTGCACCTCCTGCTCCAAACACTGATTTTCTCTTTCAATTATCTCTAATGTGCACCTCCTGCACCAAACATTGGTTTCTCCTTCAATTATCTCTAATGTGCACCTCCTGCACCAAACATTGGTTTCTCCTTCAATTACCTCTAATGTGCACCTCTTGCTCCAAACACTGGTTTCTCCTTCAATTACCTCTAATGTGCACCTCCTGCTCCAAACACTGGTTTCTCCTTCAATTACCTCTAATGTGCACCTCCTGCTCCAAACACAAGTTTATCCTTCAATTACCTCTAATGTGCACCTCTTGCTCCAAACACTAGTTTCTCCTTCAATTACCTCTAATGTGCACCTCTTGCTCCAAACACTGGTTTCTCCTTCAATTACCTCTAATGTGCACCCCTTGCTCCAAACACTGGTTTCTCCTTCAATTACCTCTAATAAGCACCTCTTGCTCCAAACACTGGTTTCTCCTTCAATTACCTCTAATGTGCACCTCCTGCTCCAAACACTGGTTTCTCCTTCAATTACCTCTAATGTGCACCCCTTGCTCCAAACACTGGTTTCTCCTTCAATTACCTCTAATGTGCACCTCTTGCTCCAAACACTGGTTTCTCCTTCAATTACCTCTAATGTGCACCTCCTGCTCCAAACACTGGTTTCTCCTTCAATTACATCTAATGTGCACCTCCTGCTCCAAACTTTGGTTTCTCCTTCAATTACCTCTAATGTGCACCTCTTGCTCCAAACACTGGTTTCTCCTTCAATTACCTCTAATGTGAACCTCCTGCTCCAAACACTGGTTTCTCCTTCAATTACCTCTAATGTGCACCTCCTGCTCCAAACACTGGTTTCTCCTTCAATTACCTCTAATGTGCACCTCTTGCTCTAAACACAGGTTTCTCCTTGAATTACATCTAATGTGAACCCCCTGCTCAAAACACTGGTTCCTCCTTCAATTACCTCTAATGTGTGTCTATATACATTTATAAGAATACATTTGTAAACAACCATTCAAATATAATTTAATGACACATCATTTTTTTGTAATTAACTTTAAAACACTGTGGTCCATAGAGTAGTTGTTCCCGATTTCTTCAATGCATTCAGGCAAAATTAAAATGACGTTTTCTCTGTCTTTGTAGCTTCTTTTTTTAAATTCAAGCATGGTAAAAAATTCGTTTATTTCATCTCTGTGCTCTGTTTTAAGTTCTTCCCAGGTTTCTGAACTCAAAACACTACTCCAAAATTCCTCATGGCCGCTTCTTGCTTTTATTCACCAATAAATGTGACACAAGAAAAGTTTTTACTGACAAAACGTTTGTTTTTACCAAACATGATATGTTTGCATAGCTTCAACACAAACACACACACACACACACACACACACACACACACACATCCACAGACCAGCAACTCATCAATCATATACGAAATAATACAAATTCTCTGTATGGACATAGGGGGTCAGACATACATAGTCTCAGAATTGGATGATTTTTGTAGACATTGACTATTATCACCATGCAGCAACTTAGAAGACTTTGTATGTAAAAAAAGTCATGACGGTTGCCATCGCAACCGGCCGTGGTGATTTTGGACCAAAATGCAAGAATTTTCCATCAATTGTTATGAATTATACATTATTGATATAATAGTCGCATTACAAACACGATCGAAGCAATATTTTATCATTACAAATCGATATATAGAAATACTTTTTGACAACTCATTTATTTATACCATGACGGTAATGTAACCCTCCCCCTCCCTCCCCTTTTTCACATTTTCAAGAAGAAAGAAGTCCTATTTTTAGTGGTTTTTTTTTAAAGCTAACAAATGCACCGATATTAGTAAATGTTTTAATCATTATCCTTACCAAAATCAATAAAAAATCAGTTAGGTAAAAAGTTTTTTTTTTTTCTATTCTTACCAAACCCTAAGAAAACCCCAAAGAGGTAATTATTTTTCAAAAATTGGTCATGTATAAGGATTACTTTTGTCAACAGTTTACACATTTGAACTGTTATAACATGTCACCCTCTCCCGGACAAAATGGCTTCACGCACAGCAGCCATGATGTATTGCAA
This sequence comes from Perna viridis, assembly GCA_037379345.1. Classification (NCBI taxonomy): domain Eukaryota; kingdom Metazoa; phylum Mollusca; class Bivalvia; order Mytilida; family Mytilidae; genus Perna; species Perna viridis. The sequence goes on from CM074511.1 coordinate 125,326, forward strand.
GGAGTTAGTAGCACATCTGGGTTCTTTTGGATGAGTCTCGATGAGAAAAAGATTTTTCATTTACTGTGGCTAGAAGTGAGTTCAGGCTTTCCAATTCTCCTCTAATACACTTGATCCTTGATTGGTAATAAAAGTATCGGTCTCGGTACTTGTTGTTGAATAGACTTGAGGAAAATTGCTACTTATACCCTTTAAAAAATGACAAATTAATTAATACCCCAGAACAGGCCATCAAAACTAATGGGATGTTTCTGTAGGTCACAGTTAATTTATCTAGCTTTAGAACCCTTCTACATTTTTTTTTATGTGACAAAATCTGGTTATATTTTGACTTTTACAAGTCTTGCAACTCAAGATAATATTGGTTTAATTTTCAGAAATGTCAATTCTCATGTAACCAACATGATACTTCCCACTTAGCCAAAATATGTTAATGAACTAATTAAACTGTACTATAATTAAGGATATTCAAAATTTATGTATGTTTCATTACTTTTGTCAGTAAGGTCATTATGCCTTAAGCAATATTTTATTTAATGTATATATTTTATATAGCCTAGCTGGCCGAGTGGTCTAGGGCGCTGAACTTAGTGCAGGCGGTGTTGCCAAAGATGTCACAGCGGTATGAGTTCGAGTCCCCCGGAGGGAACGACAAAAATTTGCTTTGCAAATTTGACAGTTCTAACATCGTTGGGAATTTTTCAGACCCTTCTATAAGTTTACGTTATCTTCCCTGTATCAATTTGATCCGATGGAGCAATGTAGAGAATAGAGTCGTCACATTCTGAGACGTAGTATATATATATATATATATATATATATATATATATATATTGTAGTGTATTAACATCTTTATCGGTATCGTTGTAAAATCCTTTAGACTTATATATTTGTTTTTGTCTGTGCTGCATCGTCATGACTGGACGATCCGATACCCATTAAGTACCAATTACCTGGCCAGCGAAAGCTATATTTCTATATAGCCTAGCTGGCCGAGTGGTCTGGAGCGCTGAACTTTGTGCAGGGGGTGTTGCCATAGATGTAACAGCGGTACGAGTTCGAGTCCCGCGGAGGGAACGACCAAAAATTTGCATCGCAAATTTGACAGTTCTAACATCATTGGGAATTTTTCAAACCTTTCTATACGTTTACATATCTTCCCTGTATCAATTTGATTCGATGGAGCAGTGTAGTGAATACAGTTTCCACATTCTAAGACGTATATATATATAAGAGTCTGAAAAATTCCCAACAATGTTAGAACTGTCCAATTTGCGATGCAGAATAGAGTCGTCACATTCTGAGACGTTTGTCCCGCTAGTCACAGTGTCTCCACGTGCACACAACACAGTAAAACTTAATTAAATATTTCTGCCTCCATACCAAAATATATTATATGATTTTTGAAGTTTTGTTACATTTCTGTTACATTCAGAAAACATTTAACAAGAAATTTAAAGGAAATGCCCCACGTAAATGAAGTTAAATAAATAACCTATCAGTTTAATTACTCCCTTTGGAGTTATCCTACACTTACTACATTCCTTCACATCTACATATGATACACAACCTTACTATAAAGTTTCATCAAACTCCATTGAGCGGTTTAGGAGTAGTTGCACTTACAAGATTTAATATGTAAAACCTTGATAGGTTGTTGATACTGTATGTAATATCATGCATTAGAATAGACATATAAAGGGCAAATTTTAAGCCACATTCAATTTGTTTTAAGAATTTTAAGGTATAGATCAATACCTCAGGCTGCTCAGATAACGGTGTAGGTAAAGCTGAGGCTGAAGCAGGGGCAAGGATTTTCTCATTCTGTACCGTATGAGATACTTTATCTTCACCTAGAACACTCGCTAGTTAAATAGCTTCCTGCAGTTTAAACAAACAGCTGTTTTAAAAAAATAGAAATAAAAGATTTGATTCCTGATTAGAATGGATATACATACATGTATACATTTCAATTAAATGACATTATCTTAAGTCCTGTTCTAATGAACAAAGTTCCACATATGCAAATTTATTTGCATATATGTGAATTCAAAAATGCAAATCCGTCCATGTGAATGCATCTACTCTTGTGTAAATTTGCACAATATGTAAGTTAGCATTTGTTCAGGATAAAGCGCAAATTTACCTATGCGTGTGTCCAAATGTATTTATATGAGTATTTTTCTAAACTGATTTACAGGTGAACATATAGCAAAATTTACGTACCTCTTTTTTTTAATAAAAAGGGAAATTGTTTAGCCTTATTAAATCTACAACATATTTTTTTTCAAAGATATTTATATTTTCTTTGTCTTCGCAGATATTCGGTAAAGTAATGGTATGGTGGTTATGTAGACTACCGCAGTGGATAGATTGGTTCCCATACCTTGCTAATCACAAGACTAAGCAAATATTTCTACCCATTTTCGAGATAAGACCAAGGATCTCCCAACCCTTATTGGGGGTTAGACTACAGCGGAAAATATGTACTTGTATGCAGTCAAATAAAGTCCTGCTGCTTACTTTATTTACGAGACCTTTGTGTAATTTCATGGAATCCATATAAAAATAAATATATAGTCTGTTCTTTTGAAAATACCAAATATATGCCGGATTTGTGCAATCAGAATATTTTATTTTTAAACCATATATGCATAAATTATATGAACTGCAGTTGATACATGTACAAGTAAATGTATGCTATTACTATTCTACGGCAAACAAAATATGTGTTTCCAGTATTACACTTTAAAAAAGGGTAGGTAAGTAAGGATTTGTTCACTTTATATTTACATTACGTCTATGGAAGAATTATTCTGACTTAAACAGTGTTATTGAGAAGTTAGGCTACTTTAAATTTAGCTAAAAAATAGGATGAGTAGGGTAATGGGAAACACCTATCTTTTTTTTTAAATTTGACCTAAACAAACAATATTTCAAAAGGTATACAATAATACACACTTTTTCCAAATGTTGTGACTCAGGGTCAGATGTCGAGGGTGGGGTGACAGATCCAATAGAAAATAAATGAAAAAGGGGGAGGCTATACTTTGCTCATTTCTGCCAAATATCATGCAATATTAATTTATCATTTTTATAGCTGTAGCTACAGTATATTGTTTAAGCTGTATCAAAGCAAACAATTGTGATACTATACTAGGTAAACTACAATGGCACTTCATCAGATGCTCGGTAAAATCAGTTTTGATGCATCAAAATGTACTTCTTCACATGTAGTGTATTATGCCTATTGTGACCAAATATATGAGGTGTCATTGCTGGGTAAATGTGTTAAGGATTTTGAAACTTCAAATGCCTACCATATATGGCCATTTGGTCTTTATTATAAATTAAGCCGAGTTAAAGTCATAAACTCAATGTTTAATAATATTCACCTTAGTTAGCCAACTAGGGTAACAATGTCAAAAGAACGAGAAAAAAACACCTTTTCTGATAGAAAATTAAAGCAGCCAGTAGTATAAATTTATGTGCACTTTAATCATGGTGGCGGCTTAGAATGGGGAAAAAACATAATCAGAAGTAATAATTAATTGGCACAAACATAATTACAATATTTGTCTGGTTTTAACAACATAATACTGTTCTAAAATAAGGTCAATGGTTTATATGATTACAAGATACTTTCAATACAGTTTACAAACTACTGCTTAAATAACGATAGAGAAAATCATTACTTAATCACCTGAAATAATAATACATACCTCGTCATTTAAACCACAGTTTGTGCTACCAACTAAGGCTTACTTAACTTATATTGCTACAAGATTGACCCAACTTATATTGCTACAAGATTGAAGTCATCACTACAAAAGTTTTATGGCCGTCATCATGAACTCGTGGATCGTTACGGTGTATCCATCGGCGCCATGAAAACTGATTTGTTCAACGTGTTATAATTTCCTCTTTCGTCTATCCCGTACTTGACTTTTTATGAGCAACTCGGCGGGTGTTTCTAGAAAAGCAGAGGACGCTTACCCTACCGGTGCACCTGGTCCATGCTCCCAGTTTTTAGTGGAGTCCGAGTTGCTAATTTGCTTTTGTTACTTTGTATGTATGATTTTAGTTACTCTATGTTCTTTGTTGTGAATGTCTGTTTTCCATGTCTGGTCTTTGTCCCTACATTCTTTGATTACCCTATAACCTTGGTTCCCTTGATTACTCTCTCCCAGGATACATAACTTGTCTTAACCACAATTCTAACACTAGTTTTGCATTACACAAATGTTTTATTTAAAAGTCTGAAAATGAAATGAAATACCATTTACAATAAATATTCAAGTATGAAATATACAAATGAAATCTGATATCATTAATTTTATCAGTGCATGTACTACCTCCCTTGACATACATTTTGTAACTTAAGCTCAGATATCATCATATCAAATAATTCTGTTCAGTTTGAGATCAGTTGATGTAATGTGATTCAAAGATATTGTTAAAAAGTATGATTTTGTGTGAAACAAACTTCTAAAAAACAAATATGATAAACAATAGACCACAAAAAGTATATTTTTGCTATATACCTGAAGAAAACACTAGAAGTTCGCTGGTATAAATCCAAATTAGTAATCCATTCTACATGTATATGGTCTAACATTTTCATCAAGCACTAACATGGGACAAGACTGTTCAGAAAATCATCATTTCTCACATCGTTCTCCAGAACAATAATGTTATTAAATAAAATTAGCATTGTTACTACTTTAAAGGATATTAAGTCCATCACACGAGCACTGTGACCTTTTCCTTAGTAACCATTTTAGTTCCTTTTCATGTATTTCCTTGTTCTGACTATTCATAGTCACATTTTCTGATTGATAATACAAACTCATTGTAAATAATAACAATGACTTGTATTATGTCAATAGTTGTGCTTAATTCTCTAAAAGTATACCTAATCTTCACCTTCTACATCAGTTCCAAGTTTTTTTCACACTGCAGATTTTAAGAGTCTGAAAGTGGAATGTTTCAGATTTCTGTACATAAATGAAATCTGTAGGGTTATCAATATCGCCTCCGTTGTCACACATCTTGTTCAGGAAGTCCAGCGTCAGGCTTAACACGAGTGGTACTTTTAACAGATAAATAATTCAATGTCGGTCATACAAAAATATTGAATTCACTTTAGTCAATTAACTCAGATGACAATGTTCAAATAAAGAGAAATAAATACCTCTGTGATAAAAAATAAAGGACATCTTGGACAGGTTTTCTTTCATTAAATGTTAGAAAGAGTAAACAAGGCAACCAAGGTTATAGCGGTAATCAAAAGAATGTAATCCAGGGACAAAGACAAGACATGGAAAACAGAAATACAAAACAAAGAACATAAAGTAACTAAAATCATACATACAAAGTAACAAAATTAAATGAGCAACTCGGACTCCACTAAAAACTGGAAACATGGACCAGGTGCACCGGTAGGGTAATCGTCCTCTGCCTTTCTGGAAACACCCGCCGAGTTGCTCATAAAAAGTCAAGTCCGGGGTAGACAAACGAGGAAAGGAAAACTATGACCCGTTGAATAAATCAGTTTTCATGGTGCTGTTGGATACACCATAACGATCCACGAGTTCATGATGACGACCATAAAACTTCTGTAGTGATGACTTCAATCTTGTAGCAACATAACTACATGTATGATGTTCATGTTTAACATTGGAACAAGCAGCAATATAAATATGGTCTCTCTAGGAAAGAACATTTATAGGAAAATAAAATAATGTTTGTCCGTAAAATACATGTCATAATAGATTGGTCAATCTATTAATGATTGTATCGGATTTCTATGGGTCATGAGTGTAAGATCGATTTATCTCTGATGTGCATGCATGATACATGCGTGATCATGTACATGCATTCATCTGACTGGTCAATTGGTACATGATCCTGGGGATATTGGGTTACAGCAAGAGCTGACCCTCGTGGTCAGTCGCCGTAAACATTCCCAAGGATCAAGTCTGTATTTAACAAATATTGGCACTTTTTAATTGGTAGCGGAAAACTCACAGTGTAGGCTTAGAATGGGAGAAAAACAGAATCCATAATAATAATAATAATAAATGGCACAAACATATTTACAATAATTTACAAATGCCGTGGTTTTAATAACATGCTAAAATTATGAACAGAATGCTGTTCTCATAGAAAGTGAATTGTTTATATGATTACAAAACACTTCCGATAAAGTTTACAAACTACTGCATAAATATCAATGGAGAAAATCAATACTTAATGAACTGTAATCTCTTGTGACAGTATTTTAGACCTTTTTTTAACCCTTATGTAAAGCAAATCTATTCATCAAAGGTTTAACTGTCTTGTTATTTATATGATATCACTGCTTTATGACATTTTTTCTTCAACATTTTGTATACAGGTATTTACAAGCATTCCTTACAGCTTACTTAACACGTTGTTTACATCCAAAGTCTTTATTGCTGTAATTTCAAATCTGTTTGAAAATCATGATGTCATTAAATTTACTAACTACATGTTTTAATTTAACATTTAACCTTGGAACTAATTCTTACTACAATTACTAAAAACTAAAGCCTATCCTCCAAATACATACCTTGACTTTTAAACCACAGTTTGTGCTAAAAACTAAGGTTTACTCCCAGGATTCATAACTTGTACGAACCACAGTTCTAATCTAAGTTTTTATTACACATAATATGTATTTTAAAGTCTGAAAAAGAAATGAAATACTATTTAGAATACATACTCCAGTATAAAAGATACAAATAAAATATGATATCATTAATGTTATCAGTATTACCTCCTTTGACATATACTTGTGACTTCAGATCAAATTTTCTTATATCAAATAATTCTTTTCTGTTGTTCTGATATTTACTTAACAAAACCAAAAAGATCATGGTGTAAAGACAGAAATATATTATAACCAAATCATGGTTCCAAGAAACCTTTGGTCAAAGTTGACAAAAAAGAATTATTCATCAAACTGTAAGAACAAGCCTGTTCTATCATTGCTTTTGACAGTCAAGTATTTATAACTGTTGACATCTTATCCAATATAACTTTATGTATTTTCTTCAACTTAGATATATTTACATTTATTCCATATAGCGTGTTTATGCTGTTATCATCAACTGTCATTCACATTACAGTTCATAGCTAATGAAACATCTTTCAAACATCAAGAACTTAATTAGTTTTATGGAACTTATTTGACCTTGAAACAACTTTTCTATTGTTAAGTGATTCGGAATAATTCTACCAGTCTTTCAATGTTCCATACCACTTACAGTAATAACATGTACCGCTGCCCTTTAATGCCACTTTATGCAAATAACTTCCGTGATTTGTTTCTGCCTTTCCCTTTACTTGTACTTGTTAAATTCCCCATCTTTCCTTGGTTACAGTTTGATTTCAGCAATTATTTTTCCTGCAAATTGTACAATATACAGTCTGGGATCCTTTGATGTGAAGAAATGAAAGGATATTGTTAGAAAGTAAGGTAAAGTGAAGACAAAGTATGATTTTGGGTGAGACAAACTTAAAAAAAAAATATAATAAAAAATAGCCACAAATCTATGTTAGCTATATACCAAAAGAAAATAGTGTGCATGTATAAATCCAAATCATTAATCCATTCTACATGTGTTTGGTGTGACTTTTGAATCAAGCACTGTCATGGAATCAAACTGCTCAGAAAATCATCATTTCGTATATCATTCTCTAGAATAATGTTATTAAATAAAATTAGCATTGGTACTATTATAAAGGATATTAAGTCCATCACACGAGCACTGTGACATTTTCCTTAGTAACCATTTTAGTTCCTTTACATGTATTTCCTTGTTTTGTCTATTCATAGTCACATTTTCTAATTGATAATACAAATTCATTGTAAATAATAACAATGACTTGTATTATGTCAATAGTTGTGCTTAATTCTCTAAAAGTATACCTAATTTTCACCTTCTATAACAGTTCTAAGTACTTTCCACACTGCAGGTTTTAAGAGTCTGAAAGAGAAATGTTTCAGATTCTGTACCTAAATGATATCTGTAAGGTTATCAAGGTAAGCTCTGTACAGGTCTGGTTTAAATTGATCTGAAGTGACAGTTTTAGCTTTGAAACCACTTCTTATTGTTTTCAATGTACATTAGATATGTGTAGACCACTTTATGTTTGAAGTTGATCAATTCAAGTCATTGTCAGCATCATAAAATGAGTTTTTATATGTGTACCCCTATACATGGTCTAAAAGTGCATTGACCATGGCTGCATGTTTAAAAACCCATTTTTGGCCTTAAAGCAGCTGCAACTTGAGTAAACTGAACTTTATTGCATCAAATACACATAATATGATGCAACCAATGTAAAGAATCACAAAAATATTTCATTTAAAAAAAAAAGATGTGCATTTTAGAGGGGCCTTATCTCCTTCGACCATTGGACATGCGAGTCATGCAATGTACCACTGATACTAAATTTGCTATAACTTATATATGTTTCAACTAATCATGATGAACCTTTGTACTTGAAGCCAGAAAAAGTTTCATCTTGACATGAGTGCAGTTTTTATTCAAATTGAGCACATTTATTGATCTAATAAGGGGGTTGCCAGGGTATCAGAAATTGTATTTGCTGGGGGTAATTTGGTGTTTATTTTCAAGAATTCAGTAAATTTACATGAAATAATAAGATTTTGGCCCTTTATTCTCTATTTTCTGAAATTAAAATAAAAAAATATGGTTTCTATGGGATTTTCCATTGAAATTGCACTTTTGCTAAGGTGCTAGGTATGAAATATAGACCAGTGGGGAAAATATTGTACAGCTTTGAGTTTTTCTCCTCTAACTATACACTAGGAACATCAAATCAAGAAAAAACATACTTTACGAACAAGGTTTAGGCAGAAATCTGACAATTTAGTGTAATTTTTATGAACCTTGTCAATGAAATATGGCAAAATCAGGGGTTTTCACAGCCTTGTCTTAGGATCTATAAAATCACAGATATGTGTTTTATTGGTCTGAATCTTTTGTATTTGCTAGTAAATAATATAAATAATGTGAAAAAAAACTAATATATTCATTCCATTGATATTCATGCATCTAATGTAAGTCACTACATGTATATACCTTGTGATGTCTAAAAAACACCTAATTTTAGAGTTCCGCATACACTATAAGGTTTCAAAAATGAAATTTTTTGAAGAAAAACTGGAAAAATACAGCTGACTGTCTGCTTATGTACCTGATAAACTTAGAACCCTACATTATCTTACATTTGTTTCAGATTTTTCATCATTCAAAACCCAAATAAAGGCTAACTTTTAATATCGGACACAATCACACTTGAACAAGCTCTGTACAGGTCTGGTTTAAATTGATCTGGAGTGACAGTTTTAGCTTTGAAACCACTTCTTATTGTTTCCAATGTACATTAGATATGTGTAGACCACTTTATGTTTGAAGTTGATCAATTTAAGTCATTGTCAGCATCATAAAATGAGTTTTTATATGTGTACCCCTATACATGGTCTAAAAGTGCATCGACCATGGCCGCATGTTGAAAAACCCATTTTTGGCCTCAAAGCAGCTTCAACTTGAGTAAACTGAACTGTATTGCATCAAATACACATAATATGATGCAACCAATGTAAAGAATCACAAAAATATTTCATTTACAAAAAAAAGATGTACATTTTAGAGGGGCCTTATTTCCTTCGACCATTGGACATGCGAGTCATGCAATGTACCACTGATACTAAATTTGCTATAACTTATATATTTTTCAACTAATCTTGATGAACCTTTGTACTTGAAGTCAAAAAAGGTTCATCTTGACATGAGTGCAGTTTTTATTCAAATTGAGCACATTTATTGATCTAATAAGGGGGTTGCCAGGGTATCAGAAATTGTATTGGCTAGTATTTGCTGGGGGTAATTTGGTGTTTATTTTCAAGAATTCAGTAAATCTACATGAAAGAATAAGATTTTGGCCCTTTATTCTCTATTTTCTGAAATTAAAATAAAAAAATATGGTTTCTATGGGATTTTCCATTGAAATTGCACTTTTGCTAAGGTGCTAGGTATGAAATATAGACCAGTGGGGAAAATATTGTACAGCTTTGATTTTTTCTCCTCTAACTATACACTAGGATCATCAAATCAACAAAAAACATACTTTATGAACAAGGTTTAGGCAGAAATTTGACAATTTAGTGTAATTTTTATGAACCCAGTCAATGAAATATGGCAAAATCAGGGGTTTTCACAGCCTTGTCTTAGGATCTATAAAATCACAGATATGTGTTTTATTGGTCTGAATCTTTTGTATTTGCTAGTAAATAATATAAATAATGTGAAAAAAAAAAACTAATATATTCATTCCATTGATATTCATGCATCTAATGTAAGTCACTACATGTATATACCTTGTGATGTCTAAAAAACACCTAATTTTAGAGTTCCGCATACACTATAAGGTTTCAAAAATGAAATTTTTTGTAGAAAAACTGGAAAAATACAGCTGACTGTCTGCTTATGTACCTGATAAACTTAGAACCCTACATTATCTTCCGTTTGTTTCAGATTTTTCATCATTCAAAACCCAAATAAAGGCTAACTTTTAATATCGGACACAATCACACTTGAACAAGATCTGTACAGGTCTGGTTTAAATTGATCTGGAGTGACAGTTTTAGCTTTGAAACCACTTCTTATTGTTTTCAATGTACATTAGATATGTGTATACCACTTTATGTTTGAAGTTGATCAATTTAAGTCATTGTCAGCATCATAAAATTGGTTTTTATATGTGTACCCCTATACATGGTCTAAAAGTGCATCGACCATGGCCGCATGTTTAAAAACCCATTTTTGGCCTTAAAGCAGCTTCAACTTGAGTAAACTGAACTTTATTGCATCAAATACACATAATATGATGCAGCCAATGTAAAGAATCACAAAAATATTTCATTTACAAAAAAAAGATGTACATTTTAGAGGGGCCTTATTTCCTTCGACCATTGGACATGCGAGTCATGCAATGTACCACTGATACTAAATTTGCTATAACTTATATATTTTTCAACTAATCATGATGAAACTTTGTACTTGAAGTCAAAAAAGGTTCATCTTGACATGAGTGCAGCTTTTATTCAAATTGAGCACATTTATTGATCTAATAAGGGGGTTGCCAGGGTATTAGAAACTGTATTTGCTGGGGGTAATTTGGTGTTTATTTTCAAGAATTCAGTAAATCTACATGAAAGAATAAGATTTTGGCCCTTTATTCTCTATTTTCTGAAATTAAAATAAAAAAATATGGTTTCTATGGGATTTTCCATTGAAATTGCACTTTTGCTAAGGTGCTAGGTATGAAATATAGACCAGTGGGGAAAATATTGTACAGCTTTGAGTTTTTCTCCTCTAACTATACACTAGGAACATCAAATCAAGAAAAAACATACTTTATGAACAAGGTTTAGGCAGAAATCTGACAATTTAGTGTAATTTTTATGAACCCAGTCAATGAAATATGGCAAAATCAGGGGTTTTCACAGCCTTGTCTTAGGATCTATAAAATCACAGATATGTGTTTTATTGGTCTGAATCTTTTGTATTTGCTAGTAAATAATATAAATAATGTGAAAAAAACCTAATATATTCATTCCATTGATATTCATGCATCTAATGTAAGTCACTACATGTATATACCTTGTGATGTCTAAAAAACACCTAATTTTAGAGTTCCGCATTCACTATAAGGTTTCAAAAATGAAATTTTTTGTAGAAAAACTGGAAAAATACAGCTGACTGTCTGCTTATGTACCTGATAAGCTTAGAACCTTACATTATCTTACATTTGTTTCAGATTTTTCATCATTCAAAACCCAAATAAAGGCTAACTTTTAATATCGGACACAATCGCACTTGAACAAGCTCTGTACAGGTCTGGTTTAAATTGATCTGGAGTGACAGTTTTAGCTTTGAAAGCACTTCTTATTGTTTTCAATGTACGTTAGATATGTGTAGACCACTTTATGTTTGAAGTTGATCAATTTAAGTCATTGTCAGCATCATAAAATGAGTTTTCATATGTGTACCCCTATACATGGTCTAAAAGTGCATTGACCATGGCCGCATGTATAAAAACCCAATTTTTGGCCTTAAAGCAGCTGGAACTTGAGTAAACTGAACTGTATTGCATCAAATACACATAATATGATGCAACCAATGTAAAGAATCACAAAAATATTTTATTTACAAAAAAAAGATGTACATTTTAGAGGGGCCTTATTTCCTTCGACCATTGGACATGCGAGTCATGCAATGTACCACTGATACTAAATTTGCTATAACTTATATATTTTTCAACTAATCATGATGAAACTTTGTCCTTGAAGTTAAAAATGGTTCATCTTGACATGAGTGCAGTTTTATTCAAATTGAGCACATTTATTGATCTAATAAGGGGGTTGCCAGGGTATCAGAAATTGTATTGGCTAGTATTTGCTGGGGGTAATTTGGTGTTTATTTTCAAGAATTCAGTAAATCTACATGAAAGAATAAGATTTTGGCCCTTTATTCTCTATTTTCTGAAATTAAAATAAAAAAATATGGTTTCTATGGGATTTTCCATTGAAATTGCACTTTTGCTAAGGTGCTAGGTATGAAATATAGACCAGTGGGGAAAATATTGTACAGCTTTGATTTTTTCTCCTCTAACTATACACTAGGATCGTCAAATCAACAAAAAACATACCTTATGAACAAGGTTTAGGCAGAAATTTGACAATTTAGTGTAATTTTTATGAACCCAGTCAATGAAATATGGCAAAATCAGGGGTTTTCACAGCCTTGTCTTAGGATCTATAAAATCACAGATATGTGTTTTCTTGGTCTGAATCTTTTGTATTTGCTAGTAAATAATATAAATAATGTGAAAAAAAAAACTAATATATTCATTCCATTGATATTCATGCATCTAATGTAAGTCACTACATGTATATACCTTGTGATGTCTAAAAAACACCTAATTTTAGAGTTCCGCATACACTATAAGGTTTCAAAAATGAAATTTTTTGTAGAAAAACTGGAAAAATACAGCTGACTGTCTGCTTATGTACCTGATAAACTTAGAACCCTACATTATCTTCCATTTGTTTCAGATTTTTCATCATTCAAAACCCAAATAAAGGCTAACTTTTAATATCGGACACAATCGCACTTGAACAAGATCTGTACAGGTCTGGTTTAAATTGATCTGGAGTGACAGTTTTAGCTTTGAAACCACTTCTTATTGTTTTCAATGTACATTAGATATGTGTATACCACTTTATGTTTGAAGTTGATCAATTTAAGTCATTGTCAGCATCATAAAATTGGTTTTTATATGTGTACCCCTATACATGGTCTAAAAGTGCATCGACCATGGCCGCATGTTGAAAAACCCATTTTTGGCCTTAAAGCAGCTTCAACTTGAGTAAACTGAACTTTATTGCATCAAATACACATAATATGATGCAGCCAATGTAAAGAATCACAAAAATATTTCATTTACAAAAAAAAGATGTACATTTTAGAGGGGCCTTATTTCCTTCGACCATTGGACATGCGAGTCATGCAATGTACCACAGATACTAAATTTGCTATAACTTATATATTTTTCAACTAATCATGATGAAACTTTGTACTTGAAGTCAAAAAAGGTTCATCTTGACATGAGTGCAGCTTTTATTCAAATTGAGCACATTTATTGATCTAATAAGGGGGTTGCCAGGGTATTAGAAACTGTATTTGCTGGGGGTAATTTGGTGTTTATTTTCAAGAATTCAGTAAATCTACATGAAAGAATAAGATTTTGGCCCTTTATTCTCTATTTTCTGAAATTAAAATAAAAAAATATGGTTTCTATGGGATTTTCCATTGAAATTGCACTTTTGCTAAGGTGCTAGGTATGAAATATAGACCAGTGGGGAAAATATTGTACAGCTTTGAGTTTTTCTCCTCTAACTATACACTAGGAACATCAAATCAAGAAAAAACATACTTTATGAACAAGGTTTAGGCAGAAATCTGACAATTTAGTGTAATTTTTATGAACCCAGTCAATGAAATATGGCAAAATCAGGGGTTTTCACAGCCTTGTCTTAGGATCTATAAAATCACAGATATGTGTTTTATTGGTCTGAATCTTTTGTATTTGCTAGTAAATAATATAAATAATGTGAAAAAAACCTAATATATTCATTCCATTGATATTCATGCATCTAATGTAAGTCACTACATGTATATACCTTGTGATGTCTAAAAAACACCTAATTTTAGAGTTCCGCATTCACTATAAGGTTTCAAAAATGAAATTTTTTGTAGAAAAACTGGAAAAATACAGCTGACTGTCTGCTTATGTACATGATAAGCTTAGAACCTTACATTATCTTACATTTGTTTCAGATTTTTCATCATTCAAAACCCAAATAAAGGCTAACTTTTAATATCGGACACAATCGCACTTGAACAAGCTCTGTACAGGTCTGGTTTAAATTGATCTGGAGTGACAGTTTTAGCTTTGAAACCACTTCTTATTGTTTTCAATGTACATTAGATATGTGTAGACCACTTTATGTTTGAAGTTAATCAATTTAAGTCATTGTCAGCATCATAAAATGAGTTTTCATATGTGTACCCTTATACATGGTCTAAAAGTGCATTGACCATGGCCGCATGTATAAAAACCCAATTTTTGGCCTTAAAGCAGCTGGAACTTGAGTAAACTGAACTGTATTGCATCAAATACACATAATATGATGCAACCAATGTAAAGAATCACAAAAATATTTTATTTACAAAAAAAAGATGTACATTTTAGAGGAGCCTTATTTCCTTCGACCATTGGACATGCGAGTCATGCAATGTACCACTGATACTAAATTTGCTATAACTTATATATTTTTCAACTAATCATGATGAACCTTTGTACTTGAAGTCAAAAAAGGTTCATCTTGACATGAGTGCAGTTTTTATTCAAATTGAGCACATTTATTGATCTAATAAGGGGGTTGCCAGGGTATCAGAAATTGTATTGGCTAGTATTTGCTGGGGGTAATTTGGTGTTTATTTTCAAGAATTCAGTAAATCTACATGAAAGAATAAGATTTTGGCCCTTTATTCTCTATTTTCTGAAATTAAAATAAAAAAATATGGTTTCTATGGGATTTTCCATTGAAATTGCACTTTTGCTAAGGTGCTAGGTATGAAATATAGACCAGTGGGGAAAATATTGTACAGCTTTGAGTTTTTCTCCTCTAACTATACACTAGGAACATCAAATCAAGAAAAAACATACTTTATGAACAAGGTTTAGGCAGAAATCTGACAATTTAGTGTAATTTTTATGAACCCAGTCAATGAAATATGGCAAAATCAGGGGTTTTCACAGCCTTGTCTTAGGATCTATAAAATCACAGATATGTGTTTTATTGCTCTGAATCTTTTGTATTTGCTAGTAAATAATATAAATAATGTGAAAAAAAACTAATATATTCATTCCATTGATATTAATGCATCTAATGTAAGTCACTACATGTATATACCTTGTGATGTCTAAAAAACACCTAATTTTAGAGTTCCGCATTCACTATAAGGTTTCAAAAATGAAATTTTTTGTAGAAAAACTGGAAAAATACAGCTGACTGTCTGCTTATGTACCTGATAAGCTTAGAACCTTACATTATCTTACATTTGTTTCAGATTTTTCATCATTCAAAACCCAAATAAAGGCTAACTTTTAATATCGGACACAATCGCACTTGAACAAGCTCTGTACAGGTCTGGTTTAAATTGATCTGGAGTGACAGTTTTAGCTTTGAAACCACTTCTTATTGTTTTCAATGTACATTAGATATGTGTAGACCACTTTATGTTTGAAGTTAATCAATTTAAGTCATTGTCAGCATCATAAAATGAGTTTTTATATGTGTACCCCTATACATGGTCTGAAAGTGCATTGACCATGGCCGCATGTATAAAAACCCAATTTTTGGCCTTAAAGCAGCTGGAACTTGAGTAAACTGAACTGTATTGCATCAAATACACATAATATGATGCAGCCAATGTAAAGAATCACAAAAATATTTTATTTACAAAAAAAGATGTACATTTTAGAGGGGCCTTATTTCCTTTGACCGTTGGACATGCGAGTCATGCAATGTACCACTGATACTAAATTTGCTATAACTTATATATTTTTCAACTAATCATGATGAAACTTTGTACTTGAAGTTAAAAATGGTTCATCTTGACATG
The DNA here is from genome assembly GCA_037379345.1 of Perna viridis. NCBI lineage: Eukaryota > Metazoa > Mollusca > Bivalvia > Mytilida > Mytilidae > Perna > Perna viridis. The sequence goes on from CM074511.1 coordinate 141,636, forward strand.
AGTGCAGTTTTATTCAAATTGAGCACATTTATTGAACTAATATATTAGGTACGAGAACACAATTAATTTTTGGTTTTCGTTGTATAGTTCCCACTTTGGTAGTAGGTACCTTCCACATTTTTTCATATTTTTACTGGAGACTTATTTGCTGAAGTTTTGCCTCTAATTGGTAGAAAATAGGTTAAAATTACAAGGGATTTTTTTTCATTAATCAATTCTGACTAAAAGTTGTGATTTGGTTCAGTGGAAGAAGGTTAAAATTTAGGACTTTTAACTCAGTTCATTTGTCATGTTTACCCCATCTCCGAATTATATGTATTAATTTCAGAAAATGACGGTAAAATTTTCTACAATATATATATAAAATTTTGTTTGTACATATCTTTAGGCCAGAGAAGTTTTATTCAGTTTGCGCCAGTGGAATTTTTTTAATCTGCTCAAATGTGTATATTGAAATGCACTTGAAAATTAATTGCGGTCTCGTGCCTAATAAGGGGGTTGCCAGGGTATCAGAAATTGTATTTGCTAGTATTTGCTGGGGGTAATTTGGTGTTTATTTTCAAGAATTCAGTAAATCTACATGAAATAATAAGATTTTGGTATCAGTTATTGTGTTTCCTGTGGATATATGCGAATTTATTCATTTACAAGTATGTTAATCACACCGAACTTCACATTAAAATGATGTTCACACTCATCAACAACTTTACTAAACTTATTGTGTTTTAGATACAAACATATACGGACATACAGGACACACTCTGGCACACCATGAACCTTCCTGGCTTACTGGACTCCAAGACACAATCCGATTCAAAGAACTCGGTTGTTTTATTTTGTTTCATTTGGCAGGGAAAGACAGAATGCTACATTTCTGATAAGGGCAGTTCACCTCTTCAAGTAATAAAACAGTCGTTCCGATCGACGATTAAGATTTGATGTACTTTAAGCAACAAAATGTTAACATATTAATCGTAAGGGACGTATCATTTTTTTGTCTGGGAGGGGGGCTGGTCAAGAAATAGGGCATATCACTGTTTTGTTTTGATGGAAAAGGAGAGTACAGGTTTTTATCTATCTCTATAGATGGTGATCATTTCTCAAAACTTTCCTAATTGCTGAGATGCAAATTATATAAAAAGACTTATGACAGTGTATAATTATATAAAAAGTCTTATATTTGCATGTCCTCATTGTAATGAAGCTACCAACAAATATGACATGGCTACCAATATTGGAACACACTCGGTATCTGTCCACCCATCATATTATTGATGCTGAATTTTTACTTTGGGTATACCGCAATTTACATATCTGTACAATAACTATAAATGAAAAAGAGGGATAAAGTATTTTCCCTAGCTTGAAGAGGGGGGACCTAAAAATATCCCTATATTTAGGCGAGTGGTTCTTTGTTTTTTTCTCCAACTTTCAATTCTAAATGACTATCCCCTAGGCCTCCCAGCTAAAACAATGATACGTCCCTAAATACATATGTAAATATATTACATAGTCAAATCCCAATCCCCACTCAGCCTCTATGACGTATATGTTATATATGTATTTTCTTCAAGTCTTTGTAATTTGCTTTGTATATAATGTATGTGTTTTATGTTATGTTTCTAAAGTTGGTGATGGTGAATTGACATGTGTAATACTCTTTGACAGTAGCTGTTATATCATCATATCTGCAACTTCTGTCTCTGTGTTAGATGGCATGTAATGATCTTACAGAGCAGCCATTGGTTTATTTCACAACAGAAAACTGATTAAATCAATATCCCTAAATTATAGAAATTCAACCTACCTTGATCAGCTTCTCATTAATATTAATTGTACATTTTTCGTCATCGGCCTTTCATTTCTTCAATCAGTACACCCCAAAGTAGACATAGTTTTTTTCCTGCTTTTTGTACTACACTTCATTCGCATTAAAGGAAATGTTGAAATGAATCCAGGTCCTATAATTAACTCCTCAAAGTTTTCTATTAGCTCCTCCAGTAACGACAACTCCCTTTCACTATGTAACATTAGTATACAAAGTATTCGGAACAAACTAGATTTTTTAAACATGTTCTGTGAGGATTTGGATATCATAACCATAACGGAAACACACTTAGATCCAAATATAAAAGATGAAGATATACTTCTTGAATCCTTTTCTAAATCCGTCATCAGAAAAGATCGTATTAACTTTGGTGGCGGTATATTAATATATACAAAAGGCGATATTCGTGTAAAAAAACTGAATATTTTAGAAAATGATATCGACAAAACACTTTGGGTTGAGATCAGCGCAAAGGGTCAAAGATTTGTACTCTGTAATATTTATCGTGCCCTGGCAACTGATGTTGATTTTTTTACACGATTAAATCATGCGATAGGGTTGAGCTACCAGTTCACTGAAAACATTGTGGTCACGGGTGATTTAAATTCGGATCTATTTATGATTGATAACAATAGACTTGTTGACACAATAAATCTGTTCAATTTTACAAATGTGATTAACAAGCCTACTAGAACAACTGATAATCGAAGATCTTTATTAGATCTTATTATTATAAGCGACACAGCATCGTACACCATTGCCGATGTCTTTGATATTCCCAGATCTGTAAGTGACCACGACGCATGTATTGTATATTTGGTATATCCAAACAAAGATCCTGTCTCTTGTCCGGCCTTACGACCAAACTGACCAACAAAAATTTGCCGAGAAACTAGAGGCCTTGTATTGGGATATACTCCTTCCCGATGGCGCAGATGTGGATGTTATCACAGAAATGTTTACGGAAACATTTCTGTCCATCGCGAAGGAGTGCATTCCAACCAAAGAAGTTATCATTAGAAAAAAAAATGATAAATGTTGGTTTAATAACAAACTTAGAAAGGAAATTAGAAAGCGTGACCGTTCTAGAAAAAAAGCGTTGAAATCAAAAATTGAAAGTGATATTCTGAGGTACAAGAAGCATAGAAACAGAGTCAATAATTTTAAAAAAGCTGCCATAGGTAAATTTGAAAGTAATCTTGACAATTATATCTTAGAAAATGTAAATAATCCTAAAGCGTATTCGAAGATTGTGAAAATGCTGATAAAATCAAACAAAGGTACAAATTCTATCCCGCCCCTTCAAAATATAATAAACGATGATGCATTAAGTGACATAGTATACACAGATGATGAAAAAATGTACATAACTGAATAAATATTTTCTCAAAACTAGAGGAGGAAAACCATTAGTTATCAGACTTCGAAAGTAGGACAAATAGTTGTATTTCAAATATTAGAATAGATGAAAACTAAATCGTTGATATATTAAAGATCTTAAAACCCCAAAAAGCATCGAGACCAGATATTGTTAGTCATAGGATGCTCCAGCTTTGTCCAGAAAAAAAGTCGCTATCCCCTTAAAGAATTTTTTTAATAAATCAATCCAACAATGCAAATACCCAACTAGCTGGAAGATGGCAAATGTTACTGCTTTATTCAAGAAAGGAGACCCCTCTTTGCCTTCAAACTATAGACCAATATCGTTAATAAGTTGTGTTGCAAAGTCATGGAAAGAATTATATTTAAACATGTATATAATCATCTATATAGTAATAAGCTAATTTATCAGTACCAATCTGGTTTTCTGCCAAAATAGTTTACCGTGCATCAACTTCTTGAGATATACAGTAACATTTTAAATTCTCTTGAGAAAAGAAAATGAACTGTTTTGTTTTTTTTGTGATTTTTTGATAACGTTTGATAAAGTTTAGCACAAAGGTATATTAAAAAAGATTAAAACATATGGTATTTCAGGACATTTATTCAGTTGGTTTAAAAGTTACTTAGATGATAGACGTCAAAAGGTAATGTTGAATACAGCATCCTCAGATGATTGCCATCTTTCAGCTGGTGTTCCACAGGGATCTGTATTTGAACATCTTCTTTTTATTGTATATCCTTGACATCCTTGTGCAGACTTTTCGCAGACGACACTTCCTTCAATTACTCAGATTCGGACAGTGAACAAATCCTCTCTGTAATCAGTCACAATCTGAGTGAATTGGATGAATGGTCCAAAAAGTAACTGATGTCCTTTAATCCAGATAAAACCGAAATTATGATATTCTCCAATTATGAAACTCCCAACTTCACGTTTTCTTGAATGGAATAGACATTCAAATCAAAAACCAACATAAACATTTAGCAGTAACATTTAGCAGTAATGCCAAGTGGAACAACCATGTAGAAAATATTATTGCTAGTGTTTTACTTTGTTTAGTTTGGGGCTTTAGATTTACAACTCGCTTTATTGTTCAATAGACTAGCCAATCACATCAATTTATTAACAAAACAAATAAAATAATTGCTCGGTATGGAGGTGACTTCATTCCTTACTCGACATGCGTGTTACCCGTTTATTTCAAGGTTTACCTATGAATAGCCTCCAGATTTAATTCGTAAAGAGCTCGGTATTGTCACAGCATAGTTTTCATCCTTCTTCACCAATTAAATTAGAGTACTTACCGAACATACAGAACGCGCTCGGGTTGTAGAGAGCTATATCAATGATGTGCGTATTGCAATTAAGGATCTATCAAAAGATCAGCCAATTTTACAGGCTACACACTCTTAACAACGGACCCGGTTTACTACTACAAATATGGTAAATTTGTAGCTTTCAGAAATACAACACTTCACCTATCATTACAATTCCCTGTAATAACTATTAAGATTAAATACCATGTTTTCCACATTTCGTCCTTTCATGTCCCAGTCCATAATACCACTACACAGTCAATTATTATTAAACATCTTCCGGACTATTTAGTAATCACAGAAGATAAACAATTGTATGCCAACCTCTCAAGTTATACTTTGGTAAATGCACCGATACCATCCCCAGACACTGTCTTTCTCAACCTACTTTCCACCGGATTAATAATACCACTAATGATTGTGTTCTAGATATCTATTTCGATAACCATGACTCAATCAAACAGATGTGATTTTAGGTTTATTCAAGAGGAAATTAAACCCAATATCTTACAAATTGATAATAACAAAAGTTGGCCGACTCTTAATGATTTGTTGTCACTTGTAGCTTTTTTCTTGGGCTTTCTAAACACACTCGCTACGGTTTACCTCATTTACAAATTCCATATTATCGCTGCCGCATTAACATTTCATAAACCGTTACGCGCAGAGGATTCTTTTATCTTCACTTTCCCTACCACCGAGACACCATGAATAAATCAATGGGCTCAAACAATCCGCTATAGTATTGAATGGGATCACGTACTGTTCGCAGGTTCCTTTTTGATACTATTAGGAATCTGCATTTTAAGTGAATATAATATCAAAATGACTGCCTCCCAGACCATGACTTGTTTCGAAATTATAGATGGAAAACAATGTGCTTTAGTGTCATTCCTAACATTTCCGGTTTGTACTACTTCTTATCATTTTAATCTACCTGATTCCGTCGACAATTTTCAGTTAATATTATCGTTTCCCCCGAAACGTAGTGTAGAATGGGCAAATTTTACAGTTATTGACAGAACATCCAGTCGTTCGATACGTGTTCCATCAATAAAAAAACATTTCATATTTTAATTCTATAAAGTTCAGAACCATACTATCCCATCCATTGTTCGCCTATATAGTAGCAACTCACAATGGTGTAAGATATCCGATTCAATGGAACGAGCCAAAGAAAAACTCGACCGATATTTCCAGTGATAATATTTTTTGTAAAGGGAAATAATGGTGACACTATGTCCTTAAAGATAAGTCCGCCAATGTACTCAATCTATCCATCTTTACATTCTGTTTGTATTCTGACATAAATTAGCTTTAAAATTATTTTTTTTCGTTTGATTTTAAATTTAATAATAACAGTGTATACATTGTCATATTTTGTGGTTTCTCAGGCAATTCTAGTGAGGATTTACAGTTTGTTTTGGGTGATTTAAAAAAAAATTATCCTACAAAGATGGAAAGGAATACTTACCTTTCATTCATTTCCTACTAACAAAAGGGTATGCTTCCATAGCGCCAGATTTATTTAATTACAGACTGACAGTGTTTCCGAGTTGCAATTACCCATCTTGTTTGAAATCACATCGGCGTGAATTATATTTTAAAGAAGATGATATACAATTTCCAAAACAAACAAAACTTAAAGATTTGATTTTTATCCCAGGATGATAATTACTTTCTACACGTTTCTTTCCTTACTACATCATGGATGGCTAGCCTTTGACTACACATAATTCATAGACGTTATACTTTTCCTATACTCATATTCATAATACAAAATATACTTGTAATTGATTGTACATGCACAAGCAACGAATATCGTTCTTGCGCATACTTGTCATCGCTGATTTTACTTGTGGTCTTCTACAAGGAGTCTGTTCATTCCCGAACACGCTCCGAGTAGGTGGTATTGTACGCAGTTGCATCGACACTCGTTCAATTGTTGTAATTTCATTGACGACATCCAATTTATGTTATTATCTATATATTTGTGTTTGCCTATGTGACATTATTACAAATATTGTTTATTCTATGTATATATCTTGTTAACTTGTACTTCTTCACACTAAAAAAATAATAATTGTTCTTAACATTTATCTTATATATGTATATATACATTAAGCTGTCATTTATGTTGTTATTATAGATTTATTACATGTACGTTGATGATTTTATGGATTCTTGTGTTTTTAAACAACTGAGGACAGCTGTTTACTAAAAAGGGGGTGTTTTGTGATACAAAATTTAGGTTTCGTGTACTTAACAAAATATATTAACTAGGTCAGAAAAACAAGAACGAGCAATTTCATTACTTGATTAATCCCACTAGTCATTCTTTCGAAATAGATTCAGATACAAGTTATTTCAGAATTGACATGATGACATTAATAATATTTCCAGCTAAATTTATTTCTTATTTTAAGTCATCACTACAGATGTTTTATGATCGTCATCATGAACTCGTGGATCGTTATGGTGTATCCATCAGCACCATGAAAACTGATTTATTCAACGGGTCATAGTTTTACTTTCCTCGTTTGTCTAATTGACTTGACTTGACTTTTTATGAGCAACTCGGCGGGTGTTTCTAGAAAAGCAGAGGACGCCTACCCTACCGGTGCACCTGTTCCATGCTCCCAGTTTTTAATGGAGTCCAAGTTGCTCCTTTGCTTTTGTTACTTTGTATGTATGATTTTAGTTACTTTATGTACTTTGTTGTGTATGTCTCTTTTCCATGTCTGGTCTTTGTCCCTGGATTACATTATTTTGATTAGCGCTATTACCTTGCTTCCCTTGATTACCCTTTCAAAGAATTAATCTGAATAGTTCGAGTGGAAGCATAGAAATTTCTATGATATTGTTCCATTATATTTTCTACCATTATAGTCAAGACTTGGACTGATTGTGGTGATAAAACATGAACCTTTCAGAAATTAGAGGCCAAAAAGGGGGACTAAAAGCATGTATTTTCCATGTAGGGACTTTTGGATTGATTTTGCAGGTTTAACTAGAACCATGTTGCAGTAAGGGCCAAAAAGCGACTTGTTCTGGTCAAATGTGTCCATGCTTGCTCCAACTGTTTAGGGTTTGACCTCTACGTACGTATCAAGCTGTCCCCTAAGAAGTACTTTATTTCTCTAGAGGCATTATTTATATCCGGTTAATTAATTTGATTAGATTAATATTTGTGCTATTTCATTTAATTACATTTAACTTCATCACAAGCTATGCTGTTGCCATATGCATATTTGCATATCAGCATACTCATATATTCATCGGGTATGGTGACTTCCAATTTTCAGATTCACTTGTTTATACCAGGTTGAGCAAAAGTGTAGCTTAGATACATTTTTTGTCAGCTCCACATGTCTTTAAAGCACAACTCCTTCTAAACGCTTAAGGCATTTTGATGAAATTTTATAGGATTCGTTGCATATTATATGTAGATGTACATGAAGGAATATAATTGCTGTCGGAGGACTCCAAAGGGATATTATCCAAATTAAGTAAGCACAGCTCCTCCTAAACCCCTCTTTTTTATGATTTTATGGGAAATTTTTATGAAATTTTATGGGAAGGTGCGGCATCATGTGTAGATGTGCATGAAGGAATATAATAAGTCAGAGGACGCCAAAAGGAGATAGTCCAAACTAAGGGTCTCGCATGTTAAAACCTTGTAAACACAACACTTCTGAAACCAAGTGCATGACGAAATTTGAATCTAAAGGGAGATAATTCAAATTAAGGTCTAGGTTCAGGAAGGCGTATGTCCATAGAATAAAATTGTTAGGTGCAGAAAAAGAAATTAAATAGTAAGGCAGTGGACATTGGTCCAGTTAAAAAAAATGACTGGACCGAAAACTTTCAAGTGGACCGACAAATGTGGACGGCCAGGGGTCTGGGAGCCTCTTAAGTCAGAAGCTCTGGGGTAAATGAAGCCAAATCATGTATTCTAGCACTCTCCTGACACTTTTTTTTCACTTTTAAAGACTTTGAAAAACACCATTTTTTGTGAGATTTGAATTAGAAAAAAAGATCTTTTGTTGATTTTTTTATTTTCTTTTTTCTCTAGAATAAAAAAACAAAAGTTTGTCAAGTTCGTCTTCATTCTTTTTATTAACCGCATCATCCTCCACATCACTACATTCTGATTCATTCTCATCTTTTTCATCATCAACTCCTTTAGAGGGTTGGATAATCAGTCCATCTACTACAGCCTAAAATAATAAAAAATATATTGAGGTTAAGTAGTTTTCCAAAATGTCACACAATTTATACCATTCATTCACTAATATTGAGAAATATGTCATTTGATAATCCAGAGGTACATGCGGCATTTAGACTTACGAGATTAGAAGAGATACTTAGAGGTTTTTAAGATAATATGGGCTGATATTTCTAAAATTTTATTATCAATATTGATAGAAGACCTATAGATCATAAGATAAAAATTTGTTGTTTTTACATATTCCCTTTGTCCATTCATATTTTTTTCTGAATATTCACAAAATGTACTGATTTGTAGCTATTGAATATTAAGATACATGGCAAGTTTAAGTTCATTTGCTTTCTTAAAATAAATACAACCTCCTTTACAGGGTCTGCCTCTGCAATGTCCGTGGTATTGGAGGTGGCAAAGTCATCTATATTGTTTGGGCTTTAGGTAGCAGGGCCATCAGCAACACCATCCTCTACATCGTCTATTTCAGCGAAAGCTGGGACATGTGTACGTTTTCAAGTCCTATATATTATTCTTTATGCTACGTCATCTACTGCGCCTGAAAGCATACATTTCCTTGCTGGGTGCAATAATTGGGCTATATGAGATTAAGTTGTTTGATTGTGTTTTCAAGAAATCAAGGGGATCAAACTTTTTACTAGGATTATACAATAGCAAATGCCATAATGGTCCATACTTTACTACCTATAAGGCATGCAACAAGTAAAACAGTATAGTAATAGATGACACAATATGTTGAAACACACCAGATTTTAACATTTCAAGAGCTCATGATGTCTGTCATTAGCAATGTGGTTTCAAACGGGGTTTCATTATTTTTTATTAAGCATAAATAGAAAAAAAAGTATTGCCAGAGTTCAAGGAAAAATGAATTTGCTGAACTGATCAGGTTCAAACGGAGGATGATATATATACATGTCTGGTGCTTTAAATTTTCATTGGATAAGACTCTTTTCTGTGGCCATAAATAATGGAACATACTCTTTCGGTTTAATGGTCTTATGCACAGAATAATTAAGGGAACCAAGGTTATAGCGGTAATCAAAATAATGTAACCCAGGGACAAAGACAAGACATGAAAAACAGACATACACAACAGAAAACATGAAGTAACCAAAAGCATGCCTACAAAGTAACAAAGGCAAATGAGTAACTCGAACTCCACAAAAAACTAGAAGCATAGACCAGGTGTGCCAGTGGTGTAAGCGTCCTCTGCTTTTCTAGAAACACCCACCAAGTTCCTCATAAAAAGTCCGGGGTAGACAAACGAGGAAAGAAAAACTATGACACGTTGAATAAATCTGTTTTCATGGTGCTGATGGATACACCATAACGTTCCTCAAGTTCATGATGACGACCATAAAACTTCTTTAGTGATGACTTCAATCTTGTAGCAACCTAACCCTGTTCCAGAAGCCTATTTGTTAGAGTTCTTGCGCAATACAAAAAAGTCTGATATAGATCTATTAATTTTTATGCAGGACATTGGAACACCAGGAAAATGCTCTCTGCAGGCCCATTTTTGTTTTCCTTTTTCAAATGGTTCAAGTTATGACCCTAGCTTCACCCATAGCCATCATTTTATGGTATGAATCCTTTCGTACAACTATTCACTTATATTCAAGTTAACTGTCTCACCACAGAATGCAAATAGATGTTAAGAATAAAACATGTACAGAAAGTTGAAAGACATCTTACTGAGAAGTGGACATATTTAGCTAACCTGTCCTAAAAGACCTTAATAGCTATTGCTATCACTTGGTGTCGTAAACAATTTTTTAATGTTTTTATTTTTCAACTTTAGACACTGCACTTCCAAATAATCTCATAAATATATTTGTTCCAATACTTTTAGATCTTTTTAGCTACGAAAAGAATGAAAAGTACTTCTTTTGAAATGCTTACAGCACTCGAATACCTGTAAGACAATGTTTTCATACGCTATGGCGAAACTGTTTACTGTCAAGTTATTGGATTTCCCTTGGGGACCATTTGTGCACTACTTATTCGGCAAAGGTCCATCCCATCATACAGAAATATTTTACTCCCTGCCAGACTTAAGCTTAACCCAGCTATTGTTTTAGTTATTTGCAAAAATCTTATGGGGCATGGTCCCTTTGACCCCTTAAAATTCATAGAATTTTAAGTGATATCTCCATATCTGAATTTTCAAGAGGAAAATAATATTAAATTTTCTTTTAAATTTGACCAAAATTTTTTAAATGATTGTTTTTTGGGGGGCATGGTCCCCTTTGGCCCTTATTTGAACAAATTAAGAGATATCTGAAATCTGATTGAAAATGAAAGAACAATCAAAATCTGAACAAAGTTAAAAGTTGATTTCTTTGGGTCGGGGAGCAGCCCTTATAGTTAAAAAAAAACCTAAGAGATATATCCAAAATTAAAAAGCCCAGGCGGAATTTTTCATCTGGAATCTAATAAAAAAGTCAATTATCTAAAATTTAAAAACTTTTTTTTTGGTGTGGCACATTGACCCTCTATAACTTGAAAATGGCCTGAGATATCTGAACACAGCCAGGGATTTTCATAAAGAATGAAAGAAAAATATATTCCAAAATAAACAAGAGGCTCCCAGGAGCCTGAATCGCTCACCTGGTTGAGTTTTGACTTTCAAAGGCAATAAATTTAACAGGAAGTTGTCCAACAATTTTGACTCAAGAAGTCGTTGGTAGGACTTATCATCAGGATCATTTCAACAATAGAATTTCTTTTTAATCTCTCACAGTTTTCAAGATATTGACCGAAAACAGTTTAAAAAAGTCATTTTCCCCTTTTAAGGGCAATAACTCTTACAAGGAATCGTCTTTCAACTTTATTCTTGAAGACTTGTAGTCCTAATAATAAGGTTCATTTCAGCTTTTGAAAGAATTTGACTAAACTTGACGGTTTTGGAGATATATACGAAGAACTACTGTCTGCCTCCTATATTTTATTCTTAGTAACGGCGCCCATGTTTCTCGACGAATCGAAAATCCCAACATCAGTTCTATGCAAGATACCCCAAGGAACATTCATACAAGGTTTGGCTTCAACTGTCAAGTAGTGTCAAAGGAAAAGATTTTTGAAAGAAAAAACATTTAAAAATGCAAAATTCGTTGCACAAGGGCAATAACTCTAACATGGCCTAAAGGATTACAACAAAAATTTGACCACAGATAGATCTCATCATGCTGAATACTCTTACCCAAGTCAGAATTTAGCTAAACCTAATGGTTTTGGAGATACATGCTAAAAACTACCGTGTGACTCCTATGTTCTATTTTTGTAACGACGGTCATGTTTTTTTTTTCAACAAATAAAAAATCCCCTCATTAGTTCTATGCAGGATACCCCCAAGGAACATTCATACCAAGTTTGGTTTTAATTAGACAAGTAGTTTTCAGAGGAGAATAGTTTTGTATAATTGTTAACGACGACGATGAACGACGACAACGGACCCCAAGTGATGGCAATAGCGTACTTGGCCTTTGGCGATGTAATCTAAAAAAGTTGATTTTTTGGGTGTGTGTGGCCGTATTTTGCACCCCTTTGATTCCAAATCGGTTAATGATAAGCCTAACCTGTAAAATAATTTTAACAGAATTTCAAAAGTAACTGACTGACATCTGAATCATAAAAATCAATCAACAATAAACTTTCCTATCAATTTTAATGATAACACCATTTTTCTCCATTTTTAGCCCTTTATTTCCAAAATTCGTGGGGCAAAGACCTACCAAAACTATCTTGCCCTCTACCATCTATTTAGGAACAGTGTGTAAAAACTTCAAATATGTTGTCTTAATCTTTTTTTAAATCAGTTCCTACATGTTGAAGCTTGTCAAAAACAAATTTTGTGCTCACACTAGTCCTAAGTCCAACATGTTGCAGTTCTATCATGCTGTACTTAGCAAAGCTATGTATTTGCATTTGAGATAATCTGTAACATTTAAGAAAAACAGAAAATGCATTGTAATATTGGTGTATCATAATATTGAGTCAGTTATATCAACAGAAACTACAGGTCTTAAGAAAAACACAAAAAAAAAAACAGTCATATATTTTAACCTCCCTGCCACGATAAATTAACCCCCGTTATGATATTTTATCCCCTGCTGAGATATTTAACCCCCTGCCGCCATAAATTAACCCCCTGCTGCAATAAATTAACCCCCTGTTTGATATTTTAACCCCTTACCGCGATAAATTACCGCCCCCCTTATGATAATTTAGACCCATGCTGCGATATTTTAACCCCCTGCTGAAATAAATTAACCCCACTGTTATGACATTTTAACCCCTTCCTGCTATAAATTAACCCCCCTGCTGCGATAGATTAATCCCCTGCTATGATATTTTAGCGCCTCCACTGCGATATTTTAACCCCCATGCTACGATGAATTAAACCCCGTGTTGTGACATTTTAACTCATCTGCTGCGTTAAATTAACCCCCTGTTATGATATTTTAACCCCCCTTTTGCTATATTTTAACCTCTCCTGCGATAAATGACCACCCCCCTTTGTAATGACATTTTAATCCGCTACTGCGATAAATTAACCCCCCTGTTATGATAATTTAGCCCCATGCTGCCCGACCCTATCCACCTCTCCCTATTTTCAGTGGCAATCAAAATTTGTCGACCCCATTGTCCTTGTGTCCCATCCCTTTTTCATTTCATCATCATCATCATTTCATGTTCTTTTTATCATCAATTTCATGTTCATCGTCTGAATATAGCTGAAATATTGCTGCTCGGACGTTAAACCCCAACAAACAAACAAACAAACAATGTCTCAATTGTGAAAAAAAAAGTGACTAGTGTTCATTTACTCACAATAATACTATGAGTATGAATGTGACAGTCGTCAATGATCTGCCTTAATTTGCCTTTAACCCGTAACTGAGTTAACCTTTATCCCATACTGATGCTTTCCTGCAAACTAGGAATGCAACATGTTAACATTTCTAAATTATAATGCTAGCTGTCCTCTGGGAAACATTTTATTGTGATACTATGCACCAATCTACTTATAGACAGACCTGAATTAACTTTATATCGGAATTCTGATTTTTCAATGCAAGTTTTAACATTATGATTCGTTTTTTACTGTATATTTACTTCTGATTTTGCTATTTTCTGCTTTGTTTCTTGACCTTGGACAATTAAGTCTGTTAATAATTGAGAATTTTGTCTGAATTCTTGGTCTTTGTCATAAACCCAGGAATATATTACACTTTACAGATCGATGTCATTGAGGTACACAAAGGTAAACACAGTCTTATTTAGTAAAATTTCAAAATAATAGGTGAAACTAAATGATGTTGATTATGGGTAGTAAAGAGCTCACATGTAAATATGTGCAATACTTGAAAAAAATGCATCTAAAATGCATGCTTTAAGATGTCCAGAAAGCTTTAGATCCTCACTTGATTTCATTACTCTACACAAGCTGGGTTAAAAAGAATTTTTGTCCGTAAAATTACATGTCATAATAGATTGGTCAATCTATAAATGATTGTATCGGATATCTATGGGTCATGAGTGTAAGATCGATTTATCTATGATGTGCATGCATGATACATGCGTGATCATGTACATGCATTCATCTGATTAGTAAATTGGTACATGATCCTAAGGTTATTGGGTTACAGCAAGACCTGACCCTCGCGGTCAGTCGCCGTACAAATTCCCAAGGATCAAGTCTGTATTTAACAAATGTTGGCACTTTTTAATTGGTAGCGGAAAACTCACAGTGTAGGCTTAGAATGGGAGATAAACATAATCCATGATAACAATAATATTAATTGGCACATACAATAATTTACAAATGCCGTGGTTTTAATAACATGCTAACAGTATGAACAGAATGCTGTTCTCATAGAAGGTCAATTGTTTATATGATTACAAAACACTTCCGATAAACTTGATAAACTACTGCATAAATATCAATGGAGAAAATCACTACTTAATGAACTGTAATCTCTTGTGACAGTATTTTAGACCTTTTTATAACCCTTATGTAAAGCAAATCTATTCATCAAAGGTTTAACTGTCTTGTTATTTATATGATATCACTGCTTTATGATATTTTTTCTTCAACATTTTGTATACAGGTATTTACAAGCATTCCTTACAGCTTACTTAACACGTTGTTTACATCCAAAGTCTTTATTGCTGTAATTTCAAATCTGTTTGAAAATCATGATGTCATTAAAGTAACTAACTACATGTTTTAATTTAACATTTAACCTTGGAACTAATTCTTACTACAATCACTAAAAACTAAAGCCTATCCTCCAAATACATACCTTGACTTTTAAACCACAGTTTGTGCTAAAAACTAAGGTTTACTCCCAGGATTCATAACTTGTACGAACCACAGTTCTAATCTAAGTTTTTATTACACAGAATATGTATTTTAAAGTCTGAAAAAGAAATGAAATACCATTTAGAATACATACTCCAGTATAAAAGATACAAATGAAATATGATATCATTAATGTTATCAGTATTACCTCCCTTGACATATACTTGTGACTTCAGATCAAATTTTCTTATATCAAATAATTATTTTCTGTTGTTCTGATATTTACTTAACAAATCGAAAAAGACCATGGTGTTAAGACAGAAAGATATTACAACCAAATCATGCTTCCAAGAAAACTTTGGTCAAAGTTGACAAAAAAGAATTATTCACCAAACTGTAAGAACAAGCCTTTTCTATCATTGCTTTTGACATTCAAGTATTTATAACTGTTGACATCTTATCCAATATAACTTTATGTATTTTCTTCAACTTAGATATATTTACATTCATTCTATATAGCGTGTTTATGATGTTATCATCAACTGTCATTCACATTACAGTTCATAGCTAATGAAACATCTTTCAAACATCAAAAAACTTATTAGTTTTATGGAAGTTATTTGACCTTAAAACAATTTTTCTATTGTTAAGTGATTTTGAATAATTTTACCAGTCTTTCAATGTTCCATACCACTTACAGTAATAACATGTACCGCTGCCCTCTAATGCCACTTTATGCAAATAACTTCCGTGATTTGTCTCTGCCTTTCCCTTTACTTGTACTTGTAAAATTCCTCATCCTTCCTTGGTTACAGTTTGATTTCAGCAATTCTTTTTACTGAAAATTGTAAAATATACAGTCTGAGATCCTTTGGTGTGAAGAAATTAAAGGATATTGTTTGAAAATAAGGTAAAGTGAAGACAAAGTATGATTTTGGGTGAGACAAACTTAAAAAAAAACAAATATAATAAAAAAAATAGACACAAATCTATGTTAGCTATATACCAATAGAAAATAGTGTGCATGTATAAATCCAAATCAGTAATCCATTCTACATGTATTTGGTGTGACTTTTGAATCAAGCACTGTCATGGAACCAAACTGTTCAGAAAATCATCATTTCGTATATCATTCTCTAGAATAAATAAAATTAGCATTGGTACTACTATAAAGGATATTAAGTCCATCACACGAGCACTATGACCTTTTCCTTAGTAACCATTTTAGTTCCTTTTCATGTATTTCCTTGTTCTGTCTATTAATAGTCACATTTTCTGATTGATAATACAAACTCATTGTAAATAATAACAATGACTTGTATTATGTTAATAGTTGTGCTTAATTCTCTAAATGTATACCTAATTTTCACCTTCTATATCAGTTCTAAGTACTTTCCACACTGCAGGTTTTAAGAGTCTGAAAGAGAAATGTTTCAGATTTCTGTACCTAAAAGTATACCTAATTTTCACCTTCTATATCAGTTCTAAGTACTCATGCGTAATCATGTACATGCATTCATCTTATTGGTAAATTGGTACATGATCCTGGGGTTATTGGGTTACAGCAAGAGCTGACCCTCGCGGTCAGTCGCCGTACAATTTCCCAAGGATCAAGTCTGTATTTAACAAATGTTGGCACTTTTTAACTGGTAGCGGAAAACTCACAGTGTAGGCTTAGAATGGGAGATAAACATAATCCATAATAACAATAATATTAATTGGCACAAACATATTTACAATAATTTACAAATGTCGTGGTTTTAATAACATGCTAACAGTATGAACAGAATGCTGTTCTCATAGAAGGTCAATTGTTTATATGATTACAAAACACTTCCGATAAACTTGATAAACTACTGCATAAATATCAATGGAGAAAATCACTACTTAATGAACTGTAATCTCTTGTGACAGTATTTTAGACCTTTTTATAACCCTTATGTAAAGCAAATCTATTCATCAAAAGTTTAACTGTCTTGTTATTTATATGATATCACTGCTTTATGATATTTTTTCTTCAACATTTTGTATACAGGTATTTACAAGCATTCCTTACAGCTTACTTAACACGTTGTTTACATCCAAAGTCTATATTGCTGTAATTTCAAATCTGTTTGAAAATCATGATGTCATTAAATTAACTAACTACATGTTTTAATTTAACATTTAACCTTGGAACTAATTCTTACTACAATCACTAAAAACTAAAGCCTATCCTCCAAATACATACCTTGACTTTTAAACCACAGTTTGTGCTAAAAACTAAGGTTTACCTCCAGGATTCATAACTTGTACGAACCACAGTTTTAATCTAAGTTTTTATTACACAGAATATGTATTTTAAAGTCTGAAAAAGAAATGAAATACTATTTAGAATACATACTCCAGTATAAAAGATACAAATGAAATATGATATCATTAATGTTATCAGTATTACCTCCCTTGACATATACTTGTGACTTCAGATCAAATTTTCTTATATCAAATAATTCTTTTCTGTTGTTCTGATATTTACTTAACAAATCGAAAAAGACCATGGTGTTAAGACAGAAAGATATTACAACCAAATCATGGTTCCAAGAAAACTTTGGTCAAAGTTGACAAAAAAGAATTATTCATCAAACTGTAAGAACAAGCCTTTTCTATCATTGCTTTTGACAGTCAAGTATTTATAACTGTTGACATCTTATCCAATATAACTTTATGTATTTTCTTCAACTTAGATATATTTACATTTATTCCATATAGCGTGTTTATGATGTTATCATCAACTGTCATTCACATTACAGTTCATAGCTAATGCAACATCTTTCAAACATCAAAAAACTTATTAGTTTTATGGAAGTTATTTGACCTTAAAACAATTTTTCTATTGTTAAGTGATTTTGAATAATTTTACCAGTCTTTCAATGTTCCATACCACTTACAGTAATAACATGTACCGCTGCCCTCTAATGCCACTTTATGCAAATAACTTCCGTGATTTGTCTCTGCCTTTCCCTTTACTTGTACTTGTAAAATTCCTCATCCTTCCTTGGTTACAGTTTGATTTCAGCAATTCTTTTTACTGAAAATTGTAAAATATACAGTCTGAGATCCTTTGGTGTGAAGAAATTAAAGGATATTGTTTGAAAATAAGGTAAAGTGAAGACAAAGTATGATTTTGGGTGAGACAAACTTAAAAAAAAACAAATATAATAAAAAAAATAGACACAAATCTATGTTAGCTATATACCAATAGAAAATAGTGTGCATGTATAAATCCAAATCAGTAATCCATTCTACATGTATTTGGTGTGACTTTTGAATCAAGCACTGTCATGGAACCAAACTGTTCAGAAAATCATCATTTCGTATATCATTCTCTAGAATAAATAAAATTAGCATTGGTACTACTATAAAGGATATTAAGTCCATCACACGAGCACTATGACCTTTTCCTTAGTAACCATTTTAGTTCCTTTTCATGTATTTCCTTGTTCTGTCTATTAATAGTCACATTTTCTGATTGATAATACAAACTCATTGTAAATAATAACAATGACTTGTATTATGTTAATAGTTGTGCTTAATTCTCTAAATGTATACCTAATTTTCACCTTCTATATCAGTTCTAAGTACTTTCCACACTGCAGGTTTTAAGAGTCTGAAAGAGAAATGTTTCAGATTTCTGTACCTAAAAGTATACCTAATTTTCACCTTCTATATCAGTTCTAAGTACTCATGCGTAATCATGTACATGCATTCATCTTATTGGTAAATTGGTACATGATCCTGGGGTTATTGGGTTACAGCAAGAGCTGACCCTCGCGGTCAGTCGCCGTACAATTTCCCAAGGATCAAGTCTGTATTTAACAAATGTTGGCACTTTTTAACTGGTAGCAGAAAACTCACAGTGTAGGCTTAGAATGGGAGATAAACATAATCCATAATAACAATAATATTAATTGGCACAAACATATTTACAATAATTTACAAATGTCGTGGTTTTAATAACATGCTAACAGTATGAACAGAATGCTGTTCTCATAGAAGGTCAATTGTTTATATGATTACAAAACACTTCCGATAAACTTGATAAACTACTGCATAAATATCAATGGAGAAAATCACTACTTAATGAACTGTAATCTCTTGTGACAGTATTTTAGACCTTTTTATAACCCTTATGTAAAGCAAATCTATTCATCAAAAGTTTAACTGTCTTGTTATTTATATGATATCACTGCTTTATGATATTTTTTCTTCAACATTTTGTATACAGGTATTTACAAGCATTCCTTACAGCTTACTTAACACGTTGTTTACATCCAAAGTCTATATTGCTGTAATTTCAAATCTGTTTGAAAATCATGATGTCATTAAATTAACTAACTACATGTTTTAATTTAACATTTAACCTTGGAACTAATTCTTACTACAATCACTAAAAACTAAAGCCTATCCTCCAAATACATACCTTGACTTTTAAACCACAGTTTGTGCTAAAAACTAAGGTTTACTTCCAGGATTCATAACTTGTACGAACCACAGTTCTAATCTAAGTTTTTATTACACATAATATGTATTATAAAGTCTGAAAAAGAAATGAAATACTATTTAGAATACATACTCCAGTATAAAAGATACAAATGAAATATGATATCATTAATGTTATCAGTATTACCTCCCTTGACATATACTTGTGACTTCAGATCAAATTTTCTTATATCAAATAATTATTTTCTGTTGTTCTGATATTTACGTAACAGAACCAAAAAACTCATAGTGTAAAGACAGAAAGATATTATAACCAAATCATGGTTCCAAGAAAACTTTGGTCAAAGTTGACAAAAAAGAATTATTCATCAAACTGTAAGAACAAGCCTTTTCTATCATTGCTTTTGACAGTCAAGTATTTATAACTGTTGACATCTTATCCAATATAACTTTATGTATTTTCTTCAACTTAGATATATTTACATTTATTCCATATAGCGTGTTTATGATGTTATCATCAACTGTCATTCACATTACAGTTCATAGCTAATGAAACATCTTTCAAACATCAAAAACTTAATTAGTTTTATGGAAGTTATTTGACCTTGAAACAACTTTTCTATTGTTAGGTGATTCTGAATAATTTTACCAGTCTTTCAATGTTCCATACCACTTACAGTAATAACATGTACCGCTGCCCTCTAATGCCACATTATGCAAATAACTTCCGTGATTTGTCTCTGTCTTTCCCTTTACTTGTCATTGTAAAATTCCTCATCCTTCCTTGGTTACAGTTTGACTTCAGCAATTCTTATACTGAAAATTACAATATGCAGTCTGAGATCCTTTGATGTGAAGACATTAAAGGATATTGTTAGAAAGTAAGGTAAAGTGAAGACAAAGTATGATTTTGGGTGAAACAAACTTACTAAAAACAAATATAATAAAAAGTAGACACAAATCTATGTTAGCAATATACCAAAAGAAACTAGTGGCCACCTTTACCAGGTAGATTTACCTGAATTGCCGTATATTGAAATTCCTTTATCACCTGTACTTTTCCCTCCAATTTCTTGTCACTGCACTATTACACGTCAAGCAGTACAGAAGCCATTTTGAACAAGATGGGTATTACCTAGACTTTCTGCAAATTTATTATGATTATGTGCATCTTATTTTTGGAATGAAGGTATTATGATGTAACCAGTCAGTATTAAATGAGCTGCTGTGTGCCTGTATTATTTATTATCATCATGTATTATGTACAACCAGACCCCTACACCCTCATGTGAAGGTCTCATCTCAACTTTAGATTTTCCTTAATATCTGAGACCTCTAATAAAGAATCCATTTAACTACTAAGGAGGTCATTGTGTTTTACTTCCAATTACTCCCGATTGCACTGAGTAACACCTTTATTTCTAATAATGCTTTATATAACTGATAAAAAATTATGTATTCTTTATATTTCATATTGACCTCAAATCTGTAAAAGAGAAGAATTTCGTGATATTAATCATGGAAACTTTTCTATATACAGAAAAATAATTTTGCTTAGTTTATCAGTATTATCACCTTTAATGAGACGTAATAATAGATCAGATGAATATTTCATCCCTTTATACACAATTCTTTTATAATAAATATTCCACCAAATTATAGTCAATGATAACATGTCAGTATACTAATGATAAACTCACAACTTAATGTAGCAGATGAGTACTTACTTGGCAAATTTGGTAATTCAGTGAACAGTAACAGCCTATTTTGTCTATCCCGGAGTTGATTTTTTATGAGAAACTCGGCAGGTCTTCTACAAAATCAGAGGATGATGACCGGTGCACCTGGTCCATGCTTCCAGTTTTTTTAAGGAGTGAGTTGCTCATTTACTTTTGTAACTTTGTATGTATTATTTTGGTTATTTATATTCTTTGTTATGTTTGTCTGTTTTCCATGTCTGATATTTGTCCTTGGATTACATTCTTTTGATTGTCACTAGAATTTCGAATCCTTGAATATACTTAAAAGAAATATAAAAATAGGAGATGTGGTATGATTGCCAATGAGACAGTCCTCCTCCAGAAGACATGCAACAAATCACCACACGGTCGTCAATGATACAATGTTAGGTAAAACTCATGCCATTAAACAAGTTTTAAATGCCCCGAAATAAATAAAGTGAAACTATTTAAAAAAGAAGAAAATCGATCTTATCTATAAAAAAAAAAGAAATAACAATGAACATAAAAAACAACCACTGGACTACAGGTTCCTGACTTGGAACAAGCACAATAAGTTTGTTGCAGGGTATAAGGATACAAAGACTAAGGTCCCAACAAGAATCCAAACAATCATGATAAACAATGTTTACGAAATAGATATTTCTATGGATTTATGAGCTGTTGAATCATATCGTAGCCACTGGAGAAAAAAAACTTTGTAGAGATTTAAAATATGTGTCCTGATGTTGATTATTACATGTATACTTTCCTGGATACTTGGAAAGTGTTGTAATATGCATAAACAACAATTTTGTATCCAAAAACTTATTTACATGTATATTTAAATAACGTAGGAATCAACAATATCACAAAAACGTATGTTATTGAGGTTGTCAAATATATACACTTGGTTTTCGGGAAATATACAGGTTTTCGGTAATACGGGGTTCCACATCACATGGCGCATCTTATTTACGTGTCTGATTGCACTTACCCGTCGAAAACACATCCAAGGACCATTCAACAAATAAAAAAATAGTACATTCGTAGATTATGAATCTGGAAACTTACTTGCTAAGCATATACATCTTTTGTTTACAGTTTCGTGAGTTCTTGCAGGGGAGTTCATGGATGGTTCTTGTCAAATCAAAATGAAATCTACCATTTCTGTATCATGTGATTTAACACGTGTTCATTTAATATCTCAAAACCACAAAAAACATTATCCTTAAAACGCACTTAAACGGCCTAAATATAACTTAAAGCCTAAATAAATGTACAATAAACGAAGCACCATAAAGTTCTAGATCCTTCAATCTCAGTTCCCGTTTATGACGTATTATCTATAAACAATCCTAATTTCGGGGATTTGATACATCGCATCTACCCAAAAGACTTTGAGATAAAGGATACTACAGACGCTGTGAAGTCAGACTCATATCTTGACCTACACTTAGAAATCGATGGTAAAGGAAAACTATTGACCAAACTTTACGACAAACGTAATGACTTTTCATTCAGAATTGTCTATTTTCCATTCATTGGTGGCAACATCCCTTCGGCGCTTACGTATTTAGTGTTCATATCACAACTCATCCGTTATGCCAGAGCTTTCTGAAACTATGCAGATTGTTTGTATTGTGTTAGAACTCTAACAAATAGGCTTCTGGAACAGGGTTATTTCTACAAAAGCAGGGGACGCTTACCCTACCGGTGCACCTTGTCCATGCTCCCAGTTTTTAGTGGAGTCCGAGTTGCTCATTTGCTTCTGTTACTTTGTATGTATGATTTTAGTTGCTTTGGTTTCTTTCTTGTGTATATCTGCTTTCCATATCTGGTCTTTGACCGAGGGTTGCGTTCTTTTAATTGCCGCTGTGGCGTTGGTGCATTTGATTACGTTTTTATATTAGAAATTCAATCATTTTTTTATGTATATAATTTTTTAATCGTAATTGAATACAACAAACCCATTTTCTAATATTAGAAAATCAATTTCTAGTATTAAAAAATCGTTTTTAAATATTAGAAATTCAATTGAATTTTTTATATTAAAAATGGAATTTTTAATATCAAAAAGTGTTTTGGGATATTAGAAATTTAATTTGTAATATTCGAAAATGAATTTGTAATATTCGAAAATGAATTTGTAATATTCGAAAATGAATTTGTAATATTCGAAAATGAATTTGTAATTTTAAAAAATCATTTTTAAATATTTGCAAATACTCATTTTTGTCCACTTTGGCTTGCCATAATGGTCCGCTTTTCATACGGAGCGATGCCAGCCAGGATTCATCAGAAAATGTGGGGTGATGAGGCATTTTTTTGCCATTTCTTGTCAATTTTTTAAATGAAAATAATTTTCCATTAAAATGGGGTTGCAAACACTCTGCACACCCTGGATCCACCACTTAGTCTGTGATGCAAGTGAAAATAAATTTTAGCCATTAAAGAATTACAAACATATAATCATTTGACATTACTTGAACTTTTAAGCTCACGATCAAATTTACATCTTTCTATAGGTATATGTACTCAGTTTTAATTAAAGATGGAATCTAGGTTCCCTCAGTCACGGTATAGTGTTACTATATCCCGCTTGTAAAGCACGCTTCCCTCTCTGGGAGTCACTTAAAGTATTATTTACAATTTGCGCCAGGATGGCTTGCGGATTTTTTTTCCTTTCTTCTTATTACAATTTTCTTTATTATAAAATCCTTCATTTCATACATGTACGTTCATTATGACATGAGTTCGTTTGGAGGTCAGTGTCAAATTCTCTGCTGATACATGCTAAATGCTATATATATGATTATTGAAGATGTGTTTTGATTAAATGTGCACCTCCTGCTCCAAACTCTGGTTTCTCCTTCAATTACCTCTAATATGCACCTCCTGCTTCAAACACTGGTTTCTCCTTCAATTACCTCTAATATGCACCTCTTGCTCCAAACACTGGTTTCTTCTACAATTACCTTTAATGTGCACCTCCTGATCCAAACACTGATTTTCTCCTTCAATTATCTCTAATGTGCACCTCCTGCACCAAACAGTGGTTTCTCCTTCAATTACCTCTAATGTTTACCTCTTGCTCCAAACACTGGTTTCTCCTTCAATTACCTCTAATGTGCACCTCCTGCTCCAAACACTGGTTTCTCCTTCAATTACCTCTAATGTGCACCTCTTCCTCTAAACACAGGTTTCTCCTTGAATTACCTCTAATGTGAAACCCCTGCTCAAAACACTGGTTCCTCCTTCAATTACCTCTAATTTGTGTCTGTATACATATATAAGAATACATTTGTAAACAACCATTCAAATATAATTTAATGACACATCATTTGTTTTTTGTAATTAACTTTAAAACACTGTGGCTAATATAATATGATTATGTGTTCACAGTGGGATCAATGATTGTAGTGGAACAAAGTAGATATCATCAATACACATTCTCTCATTTTCTTTGAACAAGCCAGAAAACTGCACTAAATAAAAATACTCAACACTATGCACTAGCCGAACAAAAAGAAAGCTACTGTCGAGTTTGCCTGGTTTGATAATAAGATTGTGGTCAAAGTGGAAAAAGAAAATGTTATGTACATGTATTTCCCTACATGCATAAGGTGTATTCTAATGACAACCTAGTTTTCAGTTAGGGTAATTCACATTTTATTTTGTTGATTAGATGTTGTCATCAAACCCTGGTTTACTTGACTGCAATCATTTTCAATGATTTAAAGTTATGACGTCATCGTTGATAAAAGTATTGTGACTCCATATCTAAAGACCATTTTATACTTAAGATTTTTTCTGTGAAAAAAACTGCTGAAACTTGTTTCTTATTTACATTTATAGCAAGCTATGACTTTTAAACTGTCAGTCCCTGTAAGAATCAGGTAGTAAGTGAAACATGTTATGAAAAATCCTATCATTTGATAGTGTAATTTGAATATTTGCACCATCAGAATCAAGAAAAACAGACAAGATTTTCCATATCATGCTGCACCATTGAGTTTAAAGTTTATTGAAATGCTCTGAAAATGAGTATTGCAAGAGTAAATACATTTTAATTCTGTCAAAAACCTATTTTTTTTCTTAGATTCTATTGAAAAATTTCTGAGCAAATCCAATGATGCAGAGATCACATAATGGTCTTTTTAAATAGAGAAAGCATATTTGAGTGTATTTAATTGTCAGATTGGTGGAGTTTTGACATGTATGTCTATAATTTTTTCCACCTTGCCCGATTCTTACAAACAATTACACTTTAAAATTCACACCAATTACATGCATTGTATGCTATGAATAATTTTAAAAAAATCCTTTTCTATTTCACCTTTTTATATGTATCAACAGACAGGTTTAGTTATTGGTCAGCAAAAAAAAAGGAAAGATGGGAAGTCCGAATTCTTTAGAGATATAATCAACCTTTGGATGGCTAAAAATAGTGAAATGACTGCCAGAGTCCTTAGAGACAAGATAAAATTCATGGTCGGTGTCAGTGTATCTACATGTTCCTTAAGCAAGATCAGGCGTTAACTTGGTCAGTATACTTCAATGCTACATGTATTTACATTTATAATAGGTACAAGTTTTAGTCTTAATAAAAATCAGAAAAGAGGTGATTCATGCATGTCAGTTACATGTACATGTACAATAGAACAAGTCCCAAGTTTTTTTTTTTCATTTAGACTAGTTGTTCCAATTTAGATAAAAGATACACGTATAGTATATGCGAATTAATATGAATTGGTGCATGTACATAATGACAAGTAAACAAACTGATGGAATGTTGTTGTTTTGTTAGCTTCCTTACACCACTAGTTATGACAGCATTACATAAATATTGTATGTAAAGTAAATAATAAATATACATTGGTGTACTTTAGAATAAGGGGCCAAATTTGAAAACAAAGTAATTTACATGACATTTTTTTGCTTTAAACACTTGTGTGCTTGTACAACCGCAGTTTGATATAAATATACCGGTATGTGTGTTTGTACATCTGCAGTTTGATTATTACGGTGATATAAATATACCTGTATGTGTGCTTGTACAACTGCATTTTGATTATTAGGGAAGAATGGTACATTGTGGTTAATATTTAATTCCCTTGTACAGAAAATTTCATTTCACATTGAGAATGCTACATGTAGTTACTTTTTCTTACAATTCCAAATACTTATGTGCATTTTTAAGTACACACTTTTGGGTGGAATATCCTACAGAGGCAGAACCGACTGGTGTGTATGCAGATGAATCATGGACTCTGTAAGCTACCCCAGATATTGGACATGAATTTTCTACCATCTGTAGGAAACAAATTCCCTGATGGTTATAGATTATATCATGTAAGTATGTTGTAATTGTTGTACTTCAAGTTACTTGATTGATCATTACAATAATAGACTTTTACAATAAATTGGTGTCATATCATCATTCTGATCACAATATATATATATTTTTTGATGAATTTCCAGTTCATGTGTTTTAGATGGAGTCTCCGCTTTGTGATGTATCCACCATTTTTTAGTGTTTATTGTAGTTCGTTTGCTCTCTTTCAAATTCCCACATGATTTGCATACAATGTATAATGGTATTATTATTTATATTGTTAATCAAAAGGACTATACGAAAAAGGAGGATTCTCTCATTATCCTAATTATTTAGCATGACATAATCTATTATCAGCTTTATACAATGATATTAAGCAGTTTATAAGTTTTGCCTAGCTTTTGTTGTATACAACAATGAACAAGTCAACTATTTCTTAGGTGGAAGAGAAGGAAATGGTTGACAATGTAATGAAGTGCCCTCTTTCATCGCCGGACATAAATGTGAATGTTTGGGCCTCCATGAAACGTTTGTGGGCGGGAACTGTAAATCCACAGACTAAGGACAAATTTGTGTTTGGAATAAGGACCTTTTGGGAGTTATTGACACTTAAAAACTATCGGCGTTACATTACCCATATTCCCAATGTGTTTCCAGTTGTGGTGCTGAATGACGGGGCATGTATAAATGTACTCGGTAGTTACAAAAGAAGAAAAATTATCTCACAGACACAGGTAGATAGTTTGCAATACCTGTAAATAACATACACAGAAAACATCAAAGTTTCTACAAACTTCAGAGAGTATTAACAAAAATTCACATTTTATACGTCATACTACCATTTTTGTATAAGCCGCATTAGATTTTGAGTGGAAGTGCCAAAAGAAATGGTCGTTTATGACAAGAAAAATGCTTTATTGGTCAGTTATTACTTTTGATCAATCAAATGACTGTAGTACAGCAGTTCTTGTGCAGTTAATGTAGATTGAAAGTGAAAATGCAAAAACAAAATATCTCAGTTTTTATATGTTATGTGTAGCAAGTGCAATTCTACCATGTTCAAGTCTCTATTCCAAGTATTGAAAAGTTTACAAAAATCTAAACAATTTATAATTCAGCAATTTGAGTCACTTAATTTATTTCTTCTTTAGTTGTTTTGAGAAAACTTTTAATACAAATAATTGCAATTCATTGGTCATCTTTAAAGTTGTTCCATTTAGTATCAAATATGATATATTGTTTTTTTTATTTTTTTTATTTTTTTTTATTTTTTTTATTTTTTTTTTGAGAGAGAGAGAGATTTTAAGATAATTGAAGCTCAGTTTCCAATGAAATTGTGGTTATCAGGTCTCACTCTTGTATTATGTGCCCCATAGGCTTCTATAGTAAACCTCAAATGTGCATGATTGTTTAACAAAAATATACAAGAAGTTTCAACCTAACTTTTGACCATGTTTTTCCATTAAGGAAATGTCAGCAATAGTTTCTAGGTCCATTCTATAAAAACAGAACCCAGAACAGGTCGAACTAAAAATAGACTTCTTCTTCTTTCACTTTTATTTTGAGTTCAGCAAATACACCCCTTTGTGAAGCATTATTTTTCATGACAATACAGGTTTTCCAAAAAAAAAAGTTCTTATGTCATAGCTTGATATTTATCTTGTACTTTTGATGAAAATTGATAATCATTTGTAAAAAAAAAACAAAAACAGGAAAAGGCAAAAACAAGGCGCAGTCTATACATTTTATAACTGTATGGTGTGATGCAAGTAATCATACCCATAAATATTGAACATGTTGTATATATCTGTAGTATGTAAGGGTCATCATGAATTTTGGAAATATATGTATGTTCCAGTGTATGTACTGAATGACAATCCACATGACGAAGATATGTGTAATGGAACTATGTCATTAAGTTCATGAATAATCATATAAAATGTACAAGATGTATATGTATCAAATATTACAGTTTTAAAAGAGTTTGAACGTGTATTTTACTGATGGTAAATAAATTTTGTTTTCATGTGCATTTGTCGGTAATAGTTAATAGGAGGGCAAAAGTGGATTTAGAAATAACATAGGTCAGTCAAATACTGTTCACAGAAAAAAACAGACATGTAAAGACAAGGGTAGTCATATATTGGGCTAAGGAGGTGCTGAACTAGTGATTCTTTATAATCGAACTAACTGTTGGAGCATTGGTGGGTGTTGGCCACCAACAAGGATTAGTAGGCAAAGAAATGTACATATGAAGCAAATCCACTGTACAAATACATTTGAAAAAATGATCAAGGGAACAGAGGTTGTAGCGGTAATCAACAGAATGCAATTCAGGGACAAAGACCAGACATGGAAAACAGACATACAACAAAGAACATAAAGTAACTGTAATCATACATACAAAGTAACAAACGCAAATGAGCAACTCGGATTCCACTAAAAACTGTGAGCATGGACCAGGTGCACTGGTAAGCGTAAGCGTCCCCTGCTTTCTAGAAACAGCCGCCGAGTTGCTCATAAAAAGTCAAGTCCGGGGTAGACAAACGAGGGAAGGAAAACAATGACCCGTTAAATAAATCAGTTTTATGGCGCAGATGGATACACCATAACGATCCACGAGTTCATGATGACGACTATAACACTTCTGTAGTGATGATTTTAATCTTGTAGCAATATAATCCTGTTCCAGAAGCCTATCTGTTAGAGGTCTAGCGCGATACAAAAAGTCTGCGTAGTTTCCGCAAGCTCTGGCAAAACGGATGAGTTGTGATAAGAACCCTCCATACGCAAGCACTGAAGGCATGTTGCCACAGATGAAAAGAAAGTTCACAATTCTGAATGAAAAGTCATCACGTTTGTCGTAAAGTTTGGTCAATAGTTTTCCTTTACCGTCGAATTCTAAGTGTAGGTCAAGATTTGAAGCCGACTTCACAGTGTCTGTATTATCCTTTATCTTAAGTTCTTTGGGTTTAGTTGCGATGTAATTAGGATTGTTTAAAGATAATACGTCATCTATATAGCGGAAACTGAGATTGAAGGATCTAGCCTAACGATTTTATTCCTTTAGGATCAAATCAGCTATAATGTCAGCCTCATAAGCATGAAGGAATATGTCAGCTTATCAAGGAGCACAAATAGTTGCCATTGGAATGCCGATCGTTTGTTGAAAAACACGTCCATCATACTGGACAAATATGTTGTCGATTAAAAATTCCAGCATTTTGTAAATATTTTCCTCTGTATATTTGGAAGAGGATTTAAAATTATTTATTATAAAGTGTGAAGAACCTCTACCAAGAACTATATATTTGTATATAGGCGTACAATTTGTTTTGGAAAAAAAACATCGATGTATAATGTTTTGAAATCGGAATTTTAAATGAGTATGTGGGAAAGAAGTATACTGTGTTGAAAAATCATAGGTTTTAATTATATTTAGATAATAGTCTGGAACTGATTGTCACCACAAGATCGGGAGTAACAAGAGTTGTGGTAGGACTGCAGACCCTCTTTGACAGTTGTGAGTATAGAAGTTAAATGTTTTGAAAGAGGTTTGGTGGTACATTATGCAGATCCAGCCATGTAACGTTGTTTGTGTGGATTCTTGTGGAGTTTATGAATCCAGTACATAGACGGTAAATCACCATCATCGTCCTTGGTAGAGAGAGCAAAAGAAGACAGCACAAATTTATGGTTTTCCACAATCTCTTCTGTGGTTTTGGAGAGTGTGGTAGCAGTATAAGTCTTATCACTGCTATTAAAAGTTAGTTTTTATTTTAAAACAAAACTGCATTATCTTGAGTACCAGCAATCGCAAAGGTAATAAAACATTACACTAAAATTGTGAAATTATAAAATATTAGGTCATAAATAGGAAGTGGACAAGAAGCCATATTTTGTTTATAATATTTGAAATAATTTGTTTACTTTCTTAGATATATCTGCCAGTCCTCATATTATTATAGGGACCAGTACGAAATTATATAGACAGCCTTGCTTTCAAGTAAAGAACGTGACATCATGATTTAAGAAGTTCATATGTTTTCTCTGTCTTTTCCACACAGTTGATTAATAGCAAACTACATTAGGTTAAATGTAACATATATGAGCCGGTTTGTCTCAGTAATTATCATGTCTAAATGAATTTTGGGGGCAACCAACAAGTCCATTTATTATTCTTATAATTACCCAAATAAGGGTACAACCAACTTTTCATTATTCTGCCAGTTTATTAGCGTTCACATATTACTATACTTTTGCATGTGAGTACCAAATGCAAAAACCTTTCTCAGATGTAGAGTTGTGAATTGTGCGCTGGACTCATTCCACAATTTATGCCGTACGCTAGACTCGAGGGGGGGGGGGGGTACACCCTCTAAATTTATACTAAAGAACAAGAATTGTTAAAAAAAGTCGAACAACCCTTCTGAACAACTTGTAAACTACTGGCTTGATCAAAATGAATGCATCACATCTGAAATGATGAACATTTTACATAATGGAGCTAGCCGAGGGGCAATGGAAATTAAGGCAATTTAGTAATTGGCTGGGGAAAATGACATTTTTGTCTCTAAAAAATAAATTTAGTTAGGAAATATTAACAATAGAGACATGGAGAAAGGTGCTGGCTCTTAGCTTCTTGCCATGGAAAGCACGAGGTCGTTCTTTATACATTTAAGCTGGCTATTCTTTGAACTTCTTTCCCAACAGTAAATTTAATGGTTTAATCATTCAAAAAATAGTTATATATAAAGATCGTTATTTGTGTTAACAAATTATATTCACCCTCGCCAACGGACACGTACAGCGAACATAAAACTAATAGCACTTCTAGTCTTACCCAAATGTACGTAACACGTCATTTGATTGGTCGAACTGTTATCAATTAATTAATTGCGTTATCTAAGAATTGGCTGTGGTATTTTATAGTTAGCCCATGCTAACCCATAGATAACGAAAGATTTCATTAATGAATGGAAACATAACGGTGTTTTTAATGCATTGACTAGAATTAATTATCAATAATAAACGGTAATGATAATTAGTTTCCCGTTATCTATGGGTTCCCTAACGTTATATATGGGTTACCGGTTGCTTACCCATAGATAGCGGAGTTTAATTATCGATCACATGTGATATTGTGAGTTACGGTCTGTTAACCCATAGGTAAAGGATCGTGAACCCATAGATAACAGTATTGTCACATAGATAACGGGGTTTTGGTTAATTCTGCGTGCCATAATGTTTACTAACGTTTATGTGAGCGACAATTGAAATTTGGAAGCTTGGGTTACTTGTTGAATTGTCATTTCCCTTTTATTTCTGAAAAAAATATTTGGCGGATGTAATATTTAATGATATTAAGCCGAAAAAAAATATAATATAAATTTCGTGGATACTTAATATGGCGGATGTTTAGTGGTGCGAAAATGCTTCAGCTCAGAGACAGAACCGCCAAAACACGCCAAAATTAGCACCAAGCCAAACATATACGTCATTATGTAACGTCTGTTTTACTTGCTGTTAAATCAATATTTGCATTGACTCTACAGAGATGCATACAAGAGTAAGTATTTGTTTCAAATTCATCTATATAGAAAAAAAATAGCAATAAAAGTTCATTAGATACATTTATGTTTAACTCAATATGAAGTCAGTGAGGTACTATTCTAAATCAGATATTTAACATATCATAATAAAGTTAAAGAGACATGATATAATCAGACGTTGGACAAACGGATGAAAGAAACACACAGTGACAACAACAAAGACGAACTATCATATTTCAAATAATAAAGGGTGGAACAATCAGATAAAATTTCAGTGTTCAGGTCTACAGATGCTATTTGAAGTAACGTTATAGGGGTATTTTATAATCAAACAACGGATACACTCTGTGACAGGAACATTCAGAGATTATATCGTTTTCCACATAATAAAGGCTAAGTTATTTTGGTATATCGTTTGATCAATTTTCGCTTTATCGGATGTTATTGTCTTTTTAATCTATTGATTTCCTTTACCAAACAAACCAAATAATGTTTAAATAAAATACTCTGGGTGACACAACAAAGTTACTGTCGACTCTGTAATTATTTATATCATCAGAGTATTTAAATGATTGTTATATTTTTCCATCATCAAATATTAACTAAAAAATAGTTTTGAATTCTAATGATAACCTTACATAAACGTTTTAGAACTGTATGTGTTTTCTTTGTTTTTATTTTTGTTTTGTTTTGTTTTGTTCTGTTTGTTAGTTTGTTTGTTTGTTTGTTTGTTTTTGTTTTGTTTGTTTTGTTCTTTTGTTTGTTTTGTTCTGTTTGTTGTTTTTTTGTTTGTTTTATTTTTGTTTTGTTTTGTTTTTGATTTGTTTTTTTATTTAGCTGTTTTCTTTGAAACACCTTATTGAGCTTCAGGTACTATAGTTTTTGGTTCAACAGAGTCTTACAGCATTAATGATGAAATTTCTTATTTTTACCACTACTTTCTACTGAACTCGGCAGACGAAATCAAATCGTCATTGACGAAGCTTTATTTAAGAATTTGAACATATTGAAAATGAATTTAAACTGGCAGTCTTTTTCATCTCTCAATGATTTCGTTTTATTTCACATGGACATATTGCGTTTTTTCAGACACAGACATACACAACAAAGAACATATAGTAACTAAAATCAGACATAGAAAGTAAAAACTGAGAGCATGGACCAGGTGCATCGGTAGGGTAAGTGTCCTGTGCTTTTCTAAAGACACCCGCGAGCTCGTCATAAAAAAGTCAAATCCGGGGTAGACGAAAGAGGAAAGGAAAGCTATGACACGTTGAACAAATCAGTTTCCATGGCGCAGATGGATACACCGTAATGATCCACGAGTTCATATTGAAGAGCATAAACATTTGTAGTGATGACTTCAATCTTGTAGCAACATAACCATGTTCCAGAAGCCTATTTGTTAGAATTCTAATGCGATACAAAAAAAGTCTGCGTAGTCTTGGCAAGGTCTGGTATAACGAATGAGTTGTGATATGAACACTCCATACGCAGGTGCTAAGGGGATGTTGCCACAGATGAAAGTAAACTTGACAATTGTGACTTGCAAAATCATCACGTTTGTCGTATAGTCAATAGTTTTCCTTTACCATCGATTTCTACGTGTAGGTCAAGATATGAGGCTGACTTCATAGTATCTGTATTATCCTTCATCTCAAATTCTTTGGGGTAGATGCGATGTATCAAATCCCCAAAATTAGGATTGTTTAAAGATAATACGTCATCTATATAGCGGAAACTGAGATTAAAGGATCTAGCTATACGATATTCCTTCTTTCGGATTAGATTAGCTATAAAGTCAGCCTCATAAGAGTGAAGAAATAGGTCAGCAGGTGAAGGAACGCAATTTGTTCCCATTAAAATGTCGATGTATATTTGGAAGTCTTATTTGCCTATAATAATTTATAAGATCTTAGCAAACAAATGTGTTAAAATTAAGTACAAATTGCCACTTGTTTTGCTTATAACAAATAAGATGGATAACTCAACTCTTTCTGTGCAAATAAGTATTGCTGTGCAGAAAATTAAGAAAGTCAAAACAAATCTTCTTATACCCGACTTCAAGTTTTTCTTAGGTTTTGGGAAGCATCCATGATTTTCTTTAATTTCAGCCTCACATGCTGTACAGAGCTGAACACAAGGCAGAATTATCCCCAATTTGGGGTAGCAGACCAATTATTAGATCGGCTTCAGAATCCATACCCTTTACCCAATTTTAATAAGAGTGATAGTAGTAAATTCCATACGAATGACGCTTTCCAACAAGCACAAGACATAGACAACTTAAAAAAAGTCTACTTCTTCTTAAGTGTGCACTATACACTTACATTTAGGCGCACTATCTCGCACACTAAGTTGATCGGGTCAAATTGTCTAAAAATTATAATTAAAAGATGAAATTTGGTGGATATACTGTTTAAATGTAGTTAAGCATATATACATACTCGAATTAATGGTAAACCGGTGTAATATAAATGAAGAATGGTATCCGGAAGGTTTCAGTCCCCTACCGTATTAGATTCTCTCTGAAATATCAGGTTCCTGATTTTCAAATCATTCATTTTTGTACGAACTTTTGGAACAAAAAATGTTAGAATATGAAATGAAAATGGTGCTATTATTTTTACCCCTTTTTCACCTATGTGCTTTTTTATAATAAAACACTGGAAATTGCTGTAAAGACTGCTTCAAAACAGCTTTATCTAAAAAAAAATGAGACAAAGGCTTCAGGATTTACCTTACTGTATAACAGAACTGCCTTACACAAAATAAGGAAGTAACAAATGAACTCCTGCAATAAAATTGGGAGTCGGCTCAAGTGCTTCGCAAGTGTAAGCATACCAGTGGATTTTTTCATATTGAAAGTGGGTGTTATCTAGTATCCGATATCAAGTCCATATATTCATTAATGAACCATAATTGGGCGTCGTAGATAGTGTATGATTCCAAAATTATCGGCAAAAGTAAAGAAGCGTCCGATTTGCAGCAATTCAAATAAGTTTGTTCTACACCATCGGTGGCTACCGTCATATTGCAAGTGATAATAATCTGGAAAATAATCCAAAAAAACAAAAATGAAGCTCCCGACACGAGTTACCGAGTGGTACAATTTAACAACACATCATGATTTAAAGTAAATGATGTGTGAATGGTCGAAGATTTTCATAATAAACATAATATGATGAAGGCGAAACCTTTTAACGGTCCCGATGAAACAGTAATTAAAAACAATTTTGATAATTATTGTCAGCTCTGATTTGATATATTATACCTGTAACCTTCAAATACGGTAAATTTTGTAATGATATATGTCCTGAAGCATTATACTAATTGTCATGGTCTGATATGTCTATGGTTCGAATTGTCCGGCAGTGGTTTCTTATGATTTACAAAAGTCTGAAAAAAACTCGTTTATTCAATTTAATTTCGCTTCATTCTGTTTCGCTTGGTACCGTTTTAATTTTGTTTTATTATGATTTCATTTTTTAACGAATTTGATTCTTTCTTTTATCACTTATTTTCGTTTTGTTTTGTTTCATTTTCGTTTCGCAATTTGTATTACCCGGGAATTATGGGTAATATTGATTAATTTATTTTCATAAACATCTGGGCGCCATATTGCAAATTATTATGACTAACACTATCTTGGAAAAGCTATGATCAATTTAATCATTGAAACTAGCGAATATTTTCCGAGACTGGTTTGATTCTCAATCGCACATATACAAGTATACGCAAATGGAGCTGCCATTATGCTGTTTTTCAGCTCCTGAAAATGAAGGTACAAACCGGATATTGATGTTTTGCTTGCCATAAGTATACAAAACCAAGTTGGTAATACAACCATAAACGCTTACATAGGGAGTGTATTAGAATAAGATAAGAAAACAAACACAATAAAACGTAGAATATGATAAGCGATATATATGAAAACGCAAACATTTGATCATGGTAATAAATAAAGGCGTGCCAAAAAAATGAAACGTGTCTCTGTGTAATTTTTACGCTCTCATCCGACGGTATTCTGATTAAGTTCTGTAATAGTATAGCAAATGTAATGGACATTTGTCTACAAAAGCAGAGGACGCTTACCCTACCGGTGCACCTGGGTCATATGCTTCCACTTTTTTTGTGGAGTCCGAGTTCCGCATACACTTTTGTTACCTCGTACGCATTATTCCGGTTAATGTATGTTCTTTTTTGTGTGTGTCTGTTTTCACTGTTTTCACTTTTGGTCTCATTCCCTGAATAACATTTATTTCGTTTTGATTTTCGCTAAAATTTTGGTCGCCCAAAACCATGGTTTAAACGATAATCCAATTGGATATAATCCAAGAATAAAAACTAGACATAAAGGAGAAAAGACTCACGGAAACATATAATTTAGAATTTGCAGTGGCGTTTTTTAATGTTGGAATCTACAGAATAATTGCTGATTTGAAAAAGCTGCATTGCAAATTGCAGCAACCCATTATACAACAAATGTCGACATATTGGACGTTTCTCTCATCCATATTATCTAAAATATTGAATGTATAAACAATAAACAAAAATACTTTGTTTACAGACTTTTCCTCATCCACGAGTTGAACTAGTGCCAAATTGTCGAGAAGCTGATGATATTTCAAGGGATAAAACTCCAGAAAGTTTTGATTACAAACAACATGTTGATATAACGAGAATGGAAATGATGAACATTCACCTGTATGAAAAATGTCCGCTAAGGGCCCCTTTTTTTCTTCAATGAACGCAGAAAAAACTATTCATATCACAGAATAGGCTATAACTTGGTCCCCAAAAACATACATTATACGCAGATATAAGGAAATAACTGCCCTTATATACTCCAGCAACATTGAAGTAAACTGAAAGTGAATAGAGACAATTTATAGAGATGCCTGAAATTCCTGACTTGTGACAGGCGCAATAAATGCGACCGGGTTAAGGTAATTTACAGTAACTACAATCTTCTCCAATTTAAATCTGGCTACTATGGAAAAACAAGTTACAGAATAAAACACAAAATAAATACAGTTAAAGGTGTACTTTGTTAGAACAGAAATAGAAGAAACTGATTATACGTTACACAAATGTATAAACAAAGGACTACTAGCAGTTCTAGACCAGGTTTAACCTACAAAATGTTATGTTATGAGACGAAATATGTTTTCTTTAAGAGTAAGCAAGGGAACAAGGTTATAGCGGTAATCAAACGAATGTTATCCAGGGACAAATACCAGACATGGAAAACAGACATACACAACAAAGAACATAAAGTCACTAAAATCATACATACAAAGTAACAAAAGTAAATGAGCCACTCGGACTCCACTAAAAACTGGGAGCATGGACGAGGGGCACCGATAGGGTAAGCGTCCTTTGCTTTTCTAGAAACACCCGCCGAGTTGCACATAAAAAGTCAAGTCCGGGGTAGACAAACGAGGAAAAAAAAACTATGACTTTACATTCTAATGTACTTACATATTCATACAATTTGTTCCCATTGGAATGCCGACGGTTCGTTGAAAAACAGGTCCAGCACACTGGACAAATATGTTGTCGATTAAAAATTCCAGCATTTTGTAAACATCTTCCTCTGTATATTTGGAAGATGATTTGGACTTATTTCTTACAAAGTATGAGGAACTTCTACCAAGAACTATATATTTGTATCTAGGTGTACCATCTGTTTTGGAAAAACAACGATGTATAATGTTTTTAAGTCGGGATTTAAACTGAGTATGAGGAATAGAAGTATACAGTGTTGAACAATCATAGGTTTTAATGCTATTATATTCAGATAATAGTCTTGAACTGATTGTCTTGTCTCCAAAAGTGCTTTCGAATTTTTCAGGATCCACATTGAATTAATACCATTACGGGAGTAACAAGTGTTGTGGTAGGAATGCAGACCATCTTTGACAGTTGTGAGTATAGAAGTTAAACTTTTTGAAAGAGGTTTGGTGGTACATTTTGCAGATCCAGCTATGAACCGTTGTTTGTATGGATTCTTGTGGAGTTTAGGAATCCAGTACATAGGCGGTAAATCACAATCATCGTCCGTGGTAGAGAGACCAAAAGAAGATAGCGCAGATTTATGGTTTTCCAAAATCTCTTCTTTGGAGAGAGTGGTAGCAGTATAGGTCTTATCACTGCTATTATTTTCTACGTCAACCTCTGATAATAAACATTGGATATAAAACTTTTTGCAGACAAAAACAATGTTGTTTTGGGCTTTGCCTGCTGGTACGACAACATATTTGTCATGTATAGTAGACAATGTTTTTCCTACATCGGGGTCTTTGAAAACTGATGTCGCCAATGACACTCATTGACCTACTTAAAACTTTCATTCGTTTCCAAAATTGAAGTCCTCACGGCCTTTTACCACTCTGACAGAGAATCAATGTCTTCTTGTTCTCGTTTTATCCATTTTCTTGCATAGTCCTCGACGGCATCCATAAGAACTTTAAAGTTATAATTCCAATTTATGGAGCGTGGTTCACGGTACTTTGGACCTTTAGAAAGGGTATTACGTAGAGATTCGTTTTCGATAATAGTTAAATCTCTCGTAACGACGTGACCAGAAGGACCATATTTGAATGGAGAGCTTTTGCAAGAACAGTCAGGTGGTTTAGCCTTGAAGTCCTCAATCTCGAGGTTCTGCAATAGCCTTTTATAATTGAAAATTTTGGATGCAATGGGTAAAGTAAAGGAATATGAAATAATTGGTATGGATTTGTCTTTGAAATATTGAGGAATTTTGTTGGTAACGTTTTTTTTTTGTGATTGAGGATGTTAGCCAAAATAATTGCATCTATACCTTTGTTGACAAACGGTAGTGAAAGAAATGATCGTTTTTCTTCATCCTGACTTTTCACACAAACTGGTTCAAAGAGTCTGTGGAAACCAATATCCAAAATGATGGCAACAAGTCTTTATAATGATGAGGTGGGGTCAGAAATAGGAGTGTCAAGACTTGTTTTGTAAATTGAGTGTAGTAGAGTTAGAGGTATAGAATAAAGTTTGGTTCTAATGTGATAAAGTCCAAGAGGTTTTTGTATGAAAGGAAGGAGACCATCTACGGAGACATCATGTAACTTAGGTGACGTATAGTGGCGATGGCCATGACTCCTTTCCCGTCTTGGATTTTTGTCTAACAAATTCATCATATTCATGCTATTGTTATATTGGCTTGAAAGGTTTCCTATATTTTTGATGTTGTCATTGCATTCGTAAGGTATTGCAGTACCTAGTCTGCGAATCCAGTACTCCTCTCTTTCCCTACAATTAGAGATAGAATGTGGTGTGGTGATTTTATTGATCTTCACCTGAGAATGACCCTTAGGCAGTAACAATGACACAAGGTTAATTTTCAAGCAATTCATTCAAGCCAAAAGAATCACTGTCTTTCTAGGATTGAACTGAGGCTTTTTACATTTATTTTTTATGGCAATATATTTTAAAAACATTTCCAATGGAAGCCTCAAATTAACTCATGTATCATTCGGAAAATAGTTGGGTTACGGGGAAATGATGTTTTTCATTATTATAATAAGTCCTTCAGAGTCTTGCGGAAGGAAAATCAACAACCATGACAAAAAGTGGTAGATGAAATATACAAGAAGGCTCTGTATACAAAGTCTTCCAAAGACCCTTCAAAACAGGGTAACCCATCCATATCCAAGAAAAATCAGCCCTTCCTTGGTACCTCAAGACATGGCAATGCTTTGTCTACAACACATATGGAAGTTGTGTAAAAAAAAACAAACAAACAAACAAAGAAACTGCAATTACGTCCATGCATGCAGGCTGTATAGAGGACTACGTCATGCATCAAAAGGCAGCAGAGTTCCTGGATTAGAGAACAAGGACAAAGATTGACAACCCCTTCCCAAGTATTGATTTGCAAGAATATGCTGTATTGAAAACAAGATTAGGAATTGGGAATTGTGGGTGATCAAGAATAGCAAACAAACATCACTCAGCCATAACTAACTCAGACATTGTTTATGGAAAATAGCTAAATAATCTTTGAAACAGAGAATTATTAAACCCCGTTACCCAATTTAGTGTTCCTGGACAATTTCGGCTTATTCGTGACCTCTCCTTTTCAAAAGACATTTCAGTACACTCCTGAATTCCCAGAGAGAATTTACAGTTAAATATGACAGTGTTTATGTAGTTTATTGTAAAACATCATGGCCTCTTTATTAAACTCGAATAATGTTATATAAAAGATGTTTTTCGCATTATCCCAGTAAATCCCTCTATATATCATTTACTTTGTCTCACATAGAAGAGTAATAAAGGGAACCAAGATTGTAGTAACTAAAATCATACATACAAAGTAACAAAAGTAAATGAGCCACTCGGACTCCACTAAAAACTGGGAGCATGGACCAAGTGCACCAGTAGGGTAAGCGTCCTCTGCTTTTCTAAAAACACCCGCCGAGTTGCTCATAAAAAGTCAAGTCCAGGTTAGATAAACGAGGAAATGAAAACTATCATCCGTTGAAAAAATCAGTTTTCATGGTGCAGATGGATACACCATCACGATGCGCGAGTTCGTGATGACGACCATAAAACTTCTGTAGTGATGACGTCAATCTTGTAGCAACATAACACTGTTCCCGAAGATTACTTATTTAAGTTCTAGCGCGATACAAAAAGTCTGCGTAGTTTAGGCAAGCTCTGGCATAACGTATGAGTTGTGATATGAACACTCCATACGCAGTTGCAGGTGAAATATAGAATAATTAGAAAAAAAAATAACAATTAAGACAAAAGACAAATAGGAAGATGACAACTGTTTCGTAGGATGGTTGAAGCCTATATTGATAAAATCTATATCTGAACAATAGATAGGATTTAGCATTTGCTTTAACATGTTATGGAGGAGTAATCAAGGGAACCAAGGAAAATGCATTAATGTAAACACACCGTGTTTAAATCAATATCACGAGTCTGGTAATTAGTCTGACAATGATATTAAATATATCGAAGCACCTCCCTACATCAAAGCAAAACAAAAGGAAAAAGAAGAAAACACCATGGCAAATGTCTAGACATGTTGTTTTCAATTTTGTTTTTATACGTCCTTAAATATATCCATTTACAATGTAGTTGTAAAACGTTGAGCTACTAGCAAATATTTCATCTACAAAAAAATGCAGGTGTGAGAGCATCGATTTAGTTAACCTAATACATTTTTCCTCAGTCAAGTTGAAGAGTAATCAAGGGAACCAAGATTTTCGCGGAAATCAAACTAATGTAATCCAGGGACAAAGACCAGACATGGAGGACAGACAAACACAACAAAAAATATAAAGTAACTAAAATAACACATACAAAGTAACAAAAGTAACTGAGCGACTGAAAAAGTTGACCGATATATCTGTTTTTTCTTCTGTTGCCCGAACAATGCTGCACATAAAGGTTAGAGTGCGTATAAAAACAAGTCCGGGGTAGACGTAATAGGAAAGGAAATATATTACACGTTGAACAAATCATTTATCTTGGTGCAGATGGGTTCCTTGAGTTAATGAAGACGACTATAAGACTTGTGCAAATTAGAAACCGTTGAAAGCTGCAAGACGTTTTGGCGTTTTGGAAAAAAATAAAGTAAGCAAGATATGCAATTATGATAATGTTCTAGAGTTGTATGATATCCATCAACATATGATAGGTCTGCAAAATACCGTATTATTTAATTCAAATTATC
Organism: Perna viridis; assembly: GCA_037379345.1. Taxonomy (NCBI): domain Eukaryota; kingdom Metazoa; phylum Mollusca; class Bivalvia; order Mytilida; family Mytilidae; genus Perna; species Perna viridis. The sequence continues at coordinate 183,531 of CM074511.1, forward strand.
ATTCAGTAAAAATAAAATGTGTGACGTTTGACCTTTAAATAAAACTTTTGTGGAATCTAATTTGCCTGTTCAACGGACAAATGAAGTAAATTGTATGAATATTGTGTTTTACATGATACACTGAGCACATAAGAAATATCTTATACGGTAAATATGATATACTTTATGACAATACATGTACATGTATATGTACAAGCAAAAACATGATTCGACTGGGAGTCGTCCGTTATTTCCTGCACGAGAAATTAGTTTGATTAATCCGATATCTTCCTGTAGATATGCCATATGATGGGATCCGTTTTCTGAAAAGTTCGACAAAAATGTCCTAATTACCAAGGACTTTGTTTATATTTTTAACTTAACTTTTTTGAAAGTTGAAATTTTTGTCGAGATATGTTCATTACAGCGGCTAGAAATTGTAACACATTTCCCCTGTACACTCATGCTATAGACATGACATATGTTAGGATATGTTTCCTGGTTATCTTGGACTTTTTTCTCTTATGTCTAGATTGAAAGAGTGTATATTACCAGTGATAATCTTGTTTAAACTTAACCATGTCTGGACGCAGACTGGTATTGTCCGAAGAGCAAATTCGTTGTGTCTGCATTGGCTAGAAAACCAAATGTTGTGGTTCTTCTTTTATAGGGGTTATGCAGTGATTTTACAGCTGAAATATTATATGAAAGTTTACTTAATTTCCATTGAGTGGTGTAGGAGGAGTAAAATTAAGATATTAGAACTCTTTTGCGTAACAGAAGGATGGACACCTCTATCATCCCAAACCCCCACTAAAATTAGGGTTCGAACGATTGAGTATATTTTTTTCTGCTATACATACATGTAGAAGAAATGGAGGGTACTTGTTCTTTTTTCAGAGTTGAAATCCTCAGCGTCACTAATATCGTTCGTTTGATTAGTTAACACTGCATTTCGAAGGATTGTTGAGGATTTTTGTGGTTTATATAAATAAAGTCAAATTATATCCTCGAAGCTACGTTGTCTTAGCATTATGATAAACGAAATGGTGCAACGGATATAAGAGAAGTGCTATGTTTTAAACTTTATTGTTATAGTGATATTTAATTAGACAGAAGGTTTTGTTGGAAATTAAGATTTATAAAATATGTAAACTTATATATGAATTATCACTACCTCTATCAGTTTATGAACGAGAGGAACCGATGGCGATATTCTCGAAAGTTCGAGGCATATTAGTGCTAGCAACAGTATGTGACTGTAAATGGCAGTGTTTAGTTTTTCATGTGTATACATGAAATGACTTAACAATGACAACCCACACGCCAACTAAAAAAAACTTTAGATACCGCCCTATTCTTTGTTTCTGTCACGCCCTTGATTGAAGACTCCGAGAAAAAAAATGATTTTAAAAAGTTTGTATCAAGTGAAAAATCAAACATTAAACAAACGAATAAAACAAACAAAATACAAATGGTCTTTGATAACATTCCCTGTGCTTTGAATTTCATACTCGAAACAGCATCTACACTGCAATTCAAAAGAGTTCAAAATAAAGGTTTGATAGATGTTTAACTATTTTAGCCATGACGACTTCCTTGAACTTTGCATTTTTCATTTTCTACTAGAGTATATTTGTATGTATTCTGAATATTTATATCGTCTTGGGAGGCTAATTTTTATTTTGCTTGTCGCCACTAGGGCCACAAACGCCAGATTAGAAACGCCTCGGCGAAAATTATGATTATCTAAACTAGTTTGTGGGATGTATACTACACGTGTAGTTTATCTAAACTAATTTATGGGATGTATACTACACGTGTAGTATTAATTTAAAATAGGCCTATGTAAGTGCAAGGTGGGTGATGCATTGATGGAAAGTGGGTTACAAAACAGAATATAGTAAAAATACTTATTTGCCTTGATATGATATAAATGGAAGAATGCCATGAAGTGATTTGAACTGGAAATGGTGTAACAAGGACTTTTTTGTGGCTACAAATTTTCCAAGGGGAGGAATTTTTTAGGATTTAATTGTTTATAAAGCCAATTTAACTGAAGGCTGTAACAAAATGATACAATATCTGGAATTTTAAGACTCCCTTCCTAAAAATCATTAATAATGACAGATCACTTCATCTTGTCTCAGTTTTCATTCATAAGAAAATTAAAGAAAATATTTTGAATCTCCCTTAGGTTGGTACTGGGGGATTTTTAAGCACTGTTAACACCTGAACTAATATAAGAAGATCTAAGGTCTTAATAACAGTTATCTTTCCGATATATGTCAGTTTTCTATAGGTCCATGTGTTAGGTAGATACTTGATGCTCTGAATTTTATCATAAAAATTGCAAATGGTTTTGTCAACCTTTGCTAATTCAAACCATATGCCCAGTAATTTCAACCTTCCCGCGTGATTCCATTTTAAATCTTTGTGAGGAAGAATTTCTTCTCCACATCCCTTTCTTGAACCAATCCATATTGCTTCTCTCTTGTCAATATTAACTCCCAAACCAGCACACTCTGAGAATTTGTCAAAGAGATATAAGGAATTTTCTAATGACATTTCACTGTCATCCAGAATTAAAGAAGAGTCTTCCGCATTTTGACTTAGTAAGAACTCAGAGTCCTCTACCATGACACGGGACACATTTTGGTCATTTTAATCGCTGCACTCAGCAACTCTAAATAATAAACAGGTAAGGTGACAGCTGGTCACCCTGGCGCACACGCTTTTTAAAGTAAACAATGCTGACAGGTGTCCATTATTCAGAAATGTATTAGAAATGTCTAAATAGCATGTGTTGATCCACTTAATGAAGGTCGGACCAAAACCATAGAAGTCCAAAGTCTCTTCCATAAAGGACCGTTCAACAGTATCAAAGGCCGTCTCAAAATCCATCAGCAGTAATAACCCAGGAATGTCATCCTTGTACATGAAGTTGGCATTCTACAAAAGTTATCGTTCTTGCTTTGGTTTCGTATGACTGATTATAGAGTGAGCCAAATGTATAATGTTTTGTAAAACGTGCATATCTGAATGCAGAAATGATTACGTTATGTAAAAGTATAGCATATGTAGACTGAAAATAAACATCGTTTGTTTTTGTATGTTTTTTTTTTTTTTTTTTTTTTTTTTTTATTGTTTGTTTGTTTTTTTTTTTTACACCATGCATCACTTTACCATTAAGAGTGTTTAAATTGTATGTGGACTGGTACTTAAATCGTAAATTGAACTAAAGCGATATTAAAATTATCATGTGCAATACTTTTTTTTTATTTTGTACTGCATTCGTTTTAAACTTAGCATTTATGTGTGGATATGGATATTTATGTAGTAAACTTATTTGAATATTTAAGGTATAGCCCTCCGGATAATATAACGCGTCATTGAAAAATATTAGCATAAAAAAAATATCGACGAAAGGAATGTCGAAGCGTCAGCAGTGCGATACGTAAAAATCCAAAAATATAGCCTGAACGTGAACACATAAAACAGAGAAGATCTACATTCACAATGTAGCAACCGAATAAAAAAGATTACATCTAACAACTGACAATAATGGAAACAAGACGTAATACAAAACAAAAAAAAAACTGAAGCACTAGCAATAAGAACTCCCATAAAAAGGGGTATCCAGAATGATGTATATGTCCTGCACCGCCAGCAGCAACCACAAAGTTGCTAGTGAGAATAATCCGGTACTAATCAAGCAACAATAATGCAGTTCCGCGACACATGACAAATGCTTAATTGAATAAACATATTAGTTTGTCAAGCATAAGTTATTATATTAAGGATCTCGCCAAAATAACGTATATGTCAGAAATGCTGCTCCCATCATTTAAAAAAAAATAATTTCACCTGAAACATCTTCTATATACCAGCTCATGAAGCATAATTTAACCCTTACTATGCAAAGGGACGATTTATCGGCTTTGGGGATTTGTTTTGTTTTTCATAAGGTGACAATGCTAACTGCACTTATGACATATCGTCGGCAGAAGTCAATGGGCAAAAGACGAGGGAATCGAGCGGGGGATTCTTGTAAACTGAAGAAATGCTCTATATTAAATGGCATGCACTATATATCCAGTAGTTTCTTGATCATTATACACAACCTGATTCAAAACTTGTGACATCATGAATAAATAGGTGGGTATTGTATTATTACTGACATAGCACACTAAAGTACAAACAAGTGCCTTTTCAATTTAAAAGAGTAATCAAGGGAACCAATGTTACAGCGGTAATCAAAGGAATGTTATCCAGGAACAAAGACCAGATTTTGAAAACAGACATACACAACAAAGAACATAAAATAGCTTAACTCATACAAACAAATTTACAAACGCAAATGAGCAATTCGGACTCCACTAAAAACTGGGAGCATGGACCAGGAACACCGGTAAGGTAAACGTCCTCTGCTTTTTTCTAGAAACACTCGGTGGGTTGCTCATAAGAAAGTCAACTTCGTGGTAGACGAAAGAGGAAAGGAAAACTATGACACGTTTGAAGTTATGAGATGGCGTATAATATCTGTTGGACAGCATTATCGCATGTATAACTAAGGGTGTATACCTCAATGCTGGATCATTGGATCTATTATTTATTTTCGGTGCTGCATTATTATTTTCATCATGTAATCAAATTTCTTGGCACATCTATAAATGCATGTATACGAGAATGTTATATTGAATATTTTACCAGCAGTTGTGTTTTGATCCGCGCCTGAATACATTACTTAACGCGTTATATGTTTAGAAAATTTAATCTGCATGGATATGTAAATTCGTAATTTTATTTTACAATAAAGTATTAGTATTCAAACGGAAATTAGTGTGTTAAAATTAAGCGTATTTTTTTTTATTTAGATACTCGTATGCAGACCCTTAGCATCCAGAAATATCGCGGTTTGAAAACAAGAATTTTATTTTGAATTATTTTATGACAAACATGGTAAAATATGCAGCTGGGAATTTAGACTTACAAACGTGTACATGTCGTATAGGAAAGTGGCTACAGTAAACTCTGTAGAGAAAATAGTGTAACAAAAAGCGTTGTCAAATCAAATAACAAAATATATAATAGTTTTTATTTTGAACACGTCATTGAAGATTCATTTGATTTTAGGGAGAGCTAGCTAGTTGCGCGTTAACTTTGTCGTACTTCAAATTATAAGTTTGTGTTTTTTGTACATGCAGGAACAGATAAATACCATAATTAAATTCCAGTCTTATTGTTGAAATTTGCATGTATTATGAATAATACTCAAGACACACTTTTATATTCAATACTACATTTCAAATCTCAAGATATGATGTGGGGCGATTGTCTTACCATTGGACGTTTAAAAAGTGACATAACAAGTAAACGGACTGTAAGCGGCATATTAGAATTTGCATAAGGTTATTGAAATGGACAAAATATCCCGTGCTTCATTAAAATATGCTTTATTCTATACACCATAACCAATTAACTACAATGTTCTTTTAAATATGACACAAAACTGTGAAGTTTAAATAAATTACGTGTGTATAGAACACACTCAACTCTGTACGCATTCAGGGAACCAAGGTTATAGCGGTAATCAAAAAAATGTAATCCACGGACAAAGACCAGACACGGAAAACAGACACACACAACAAAGAACATACAGTAACTAAAGTTATACATACAAAGTAACAAAAGTAAATGAGCAACTCGGTCTCCACTAAAAACTGGGAGCATGAACCAGGTGCACCGGTAGGGTAAGCGTCCTCTGCTTTTCTAGAAACACTCGCCGAGTTGCTCATAAAAAAGTCAAGTTCGGGGTAGACAAACGAGGAAAGGTAAACTATAACCCATTGAATAAAACAGTTGTCATGGTGCTGATGGATACATCATAACAATCCACGAGTTCATGATGACGACAATAAAACTTCTGTAGTGATGACTTCAATCTTGTAGCAACATACTCCTCTTCCAGAAACCTATTTGTTAGAGTTCTAGCGCGATACAAAAAGTCTGCGTGGTTTAGGCAAGTTCTGGCATAACGTATGAGTTGTGATATGAACACTCGATAAGGAGGAGCCAAAGGGATGTTGCCACAGATGAAAGGAAAGTTGACAATTCTCAATGAAAAGTCATCACGTTTGTCGTAAGGTTTGGTCAATAGTTTTCCTTTACGATCGATTTCTACGAGTAGGTCAAGATATGAGGCTGACTTAAAAGTGTCTGAAAAATACGCCTTGAATATTAGTTATCATGAACATCGAAACTGAATATTGTATACTTTGTATCCACCTTAGTATCCAGAATGTTTATATCAAACTGAAATTCTTATCTTACAACTTAATTAAAGTACTTACCATCTTAAAAAATGTGTTGCTTTAACTGTCCTGTCTCTCCTGGATACAGCTACTACTATAAAGAATGTCATAATCCCTTTCATATTTCAAAATAATGACAATGCATATTCTCCTTGAAAACCATTATTTTTTACCTTTCTGTAAGTGTAATTGTAAAAGGAAATAGTGAAGTAATTGAATGTACATATAGCTCTCAAATGCATAATTATCAAATGACACGATATATGCGAACAAAAAATATTGGTTTCCAGTTTTAGCGAAAGAAAATGTATTTATTTACCACTATCATCAAGTTCTGTTGTTAGTTAGATCATAAGAGTCGTCTATCATGTTCACATCTGAGTTGTTACCTACAATAAAATTTTCTATGGACAAGGCAGAGCATTAAATGATTAGACAATCTGCAACAGAAAGACAAAAATAATCATTAGAACAATGTAATAGAAAGTCATATATATCTAGAACATATGAGATTATAGAATCATATTGAAGTGGGACAAACTAATTTGAGGGTGTTTAGACACACCGTCTGGTCATTATATAGTATGTTCTACTATTAGGTGCATACTTGGCGCAAACCGATAAAACAGATATATGATTTATATATATGTTTTTTTTTTAAATATATACACATATTTCCACATAACATGCAATTACAATTTAAGACTAATTTTAAAAAAAAAAACTCTTCACTAAGTGAAATGTATTAGATAAAAATGTGATTTACCAGTTATCGAAATCTAAAAATGATGAAAACTGTATTTACTATTGTAGAGGATTGCCTTTAGACGTCATCGGATAGACGTCCTTTCATGTCCCAGTCCATAATACCACTACACAGTCAATTATTATTAAACATCTTCCGGACTATTTAGTAATCACAGAAGATAAACAATTGTATGCCAACCTCTCGAGTTATACTATTGGTAAATGCACCGATACCATCCCTAGACACTGTCTTTCTAAACCTACTTTCCATCGAATTAATAATACCACTAATGATTGTGTCCTAGATATCTATTTCGATAACCATGGCTCAATCAAACAGAATTGTGATTTTAGATTCATTCAAGAGGAAATTAAACCCAATATCTTACAAATTGATAATAACAAAAGTTGGCCGACTCTTAATGATTTGTTGTCACTTGTAGCTTTTGTCTTGGGCTTTCTAAACACACTCGCTACGGTTTACCTCATTTACAAATTCCATATTATCGCTGCGGCATTAACATTTCATAAACCGTTACGCGCAGAGGATTCTTTTATCTTCACTTTCCCTACCACCGATGCACCATGAATAAATCAATGGGCTCAAACAATCCGCTATAATATTAAATGGGATCACATACTGTTCGCAGGTTCCTTTTTGATATTATTAGGAATCTGCATTTTAAGTGAATATAATATCAAAATGACTGCCTCCCAGACCATGATTTGTTTCGAAATTATAGATGGAAAACAATGTGCTTTAGTGTCATTCCTAACATTTCCGGTTTGTACTACTTCTTATTATTTTAATCTACCTGATTCAGTCGACAATTTATCTTTTCCCCCAAGACTTAGTCTAGAATGGGCAAATTTTACAGTTATTGACAGAACATCCAGTCGTTCGATACGTGTTCCATCAATAAAAACACATTTCATATTTTAATTCTATAAAGATCAGAACCATACTATCCCATCCATTTTTCGCCTATATAGTAGCAACTCACAATGGTATAAGATATCAGATTCAATGGAACGAGCCAAAGAAAAACTCGACCGATATTTCCAGTAATAATATTTTTTGTAACGGGAAATAATGGTGACTCTATGTCCTTAAAGATAAGTCCGCCAATGTACTCAATCTATCCATCTTTACATTTTGTTTACATTCTGACATAAATTAGCTTTAAAATCAGTTTTTTCCGTTTGATTTTAAATTTAATAATAACAGTGTATACATTGTCATATTTTGTGGTTTCTCAAACACTTCCAGTGAGGACTTTCAGTTTAATTTGGGTGATTTAAAGAAATATATTTATCCTACAAAGATGGAAAGGAATACTTATCTTTCATTCATTTCATACTAACAAATGGGTATGCTTCCATAGCGCCAGATTTCGGTCGACATATGCAAATGCCGCCCTACTTCTTTGTTGATGAGTATATTCCGTACATAAAATTTAAAAAAAAATATATCGGGCCGAAGTTGATTTATTTAATTACAGACTGACAGTGTTTCCGAGTTGCAATTACCCATCTTGTTTGAAATCACATCAGCGTGAATTATATTTTAAAGAAGATGATATACAATTTCCAAAACAAACAAAACTTAAAGATTTGATTTTTATCCCAGGATGATAATTACTTTCTACACGTTCTTTCCTTACCATATCATGGATGGCTAGCCTTTGACTACACATAATTCATAGACGATATACTTTTGCTATACTCATATTCATAATACAAAATATACTTGTAATTGATTGTACATGCACAAGCAACGAATATCGTTCTTGCGCATACTTGTCATCGCTGATTTTACTTGTGGTCTTCTACAAGGAGTCTGTTCATTCCTGAACACGCTCTAAGTAGGTGGTATTGTACGCAGTTGCATCGATACTCGTTCAAGTGTTGTAATTTCATTGACGACATCCAATTTATGTTATTATTTATATATTTGTGTTTGCCTATGTGACATTATTACAAATATTGTTTATTCTATGTATATATCTTGTTAACTTGTACTTCTTCACACTAAAAAAAATAATAATTGTTCTTAACATTTATCTTATATATGTATATATACCTTAAGCTGTCATTTATGTTGTTATTATAAATTTATTACATGTACGTTGATGATTTTATGGATTCTTGTGTTTTTAAACAACTGAGGGCAGCTGCTAACTGAAAAGGGGGTGTTTTGTGATACAAAATTAGGTTTCGTGTACTTAACAAAATATATTAACTAGGTCAGAAAAAACAAGAACGAGCAATTTCATTACTTGATTAATCCCACTAGTCATTCTTTCGAAATAGATTCAGATACAAGATATTTCAGAATTAACATGATGGCATTAATAATATTTCCAGCTAAATTAATTTCTTATTTTAAGTCATCACTACAGATGTTTTATGATCGTCATCATGAACTCGTGGATCGTTATGGTGTATCCATCAGCACCATGAAAACTGATGTATTCAACGGGTCATAGTTTTCCTTTCCTCGTTTGTCTACTTGACTTGACTTTTTATGAGCAACTCGGCGGGTGTTTCTAGGAAAGCAGAGGACGCTTACCCTACCGGTGCATCTGTTTCTTGCTCCGAGTTTTTAACGGAGTCCAAGTTGTTACTTTGTATGTATGATTTTAGTTACTTTATGTTCTTTGTTGTGTATGTCTGTTTTCCATGTCTGGTCTTTGTCCCTGGATTACATTATTTTGATTACCGCTATTACATTGGTTCTCTTGATTACCCTTTCAAAGAATTAATCTGAATAGTTCGAGTGGAAGCATAGGAATTTCTATGATATTGTTCCATTATATTTTCTACCATTATAGTCAAGACTTGGACTTATTGTGGTGATAAAACATGAACCTTTCAGAAATTAGAGGCCAAAAAGGGGGACTAAAAGCATGTCTTTTCCATGTAGGGACTTTTGGATTGATTTTGCAGGTTTAACTAGAACCATGTTGCAGTAAGGGCAAAAAGCGACTGGTTCTGGTCAAATGTGTCCATGCTTGCTCCAACTGTTTTGGGTTTGACCTCTACGTACGTATCAAGCTGTCCCCTAAGAAGTACTTTATTTCTCTAGAGGCATTATTTATATCCGGTTAATTAATTTGATTAGATTAATATTTTTGCTATTTCATTTAATTATATTTAACTTCATCACAAGCTATGCTTTTGCCATATGCATATTTGCATATCAGCATACTCATATATTCATCGGGTATGGTGACTTCCAATTTTCAGAGTCACTTGTCTATACCAGGTTGAGCAACAGTGTAGGTTAGATACATTTTTTATTCAGCTCCACATGTCTTTAAAGCACAACTCCTTCTAAACGCTTAAGGCATTTTGATGAAATTTTATAGGATTCGTTGCATATTATATGTAGATGTACATGAAAGAATATAATTGCTGTCGGAGGACTCCAAAGGGATATAATCCAAATTAAGTAAGCACAACTCCTCCTTAACCCCTCTTTTTTATAATTTTATGGGAAATTTTTATGAAATTTTATGAAGGCGTATGTCCATAGAATAAAATTGTTAGGTGCAGTTAAAGAAATTAAAAATAGTAAGGCAGTGGACATTGGTCCAGTTAAAAAAAATGACTGGACCGAAAAATTTCAAGTGGACCGAAAAATTTGGACGGCCAGGGGTCTGGGGGCCTCTTAAGTCAGAAGCTCTGGGGTAAATGAAGCCAAATCATGCATTCTAGCACTCTCCTGACACTTTTTTTTTTACTTTTAAAGACTTTGAAAAACACGATTTTTTTGTGAGATTTGAATTAAAAAAAAAGATTTTTTGTTGATTTTTTTATTTTTTTTCTCTAGAATAAAAAAACAAAAGTTTGTCAAGTTCGTCTTCATTCATTTTATTATCCGCATGATCCTCCATATCACTACATTCTGATCCATTCTCATCTTTGTCATCATCAACTCCTTTAGAGGTTTGGATAATCAGTCCACCTACTACAGCCTAAAATAATAAAAAAATATATTGAGGTTAAGTAGTTTTCCAAAATGTCACACAATTTATACCATTCATTCACTAATATTGAGAAATATGCCATTTGATAATCCAGAGGTACATGCGGCATTTAGACTTACGACATTAGATTGTCAAAGTCATCTATATTGTTTGGGCTTTAGGTAGCAGGGCCATCAGCAACACCATCCTCTACATCGTCTATTTCAGCGAAAGCTGGGACATGTGTACGTTTTCAAGTCCTGTATATTATTCTTTATGCTACGTCATCTACTGCGCCTGAAAGCATACAGTTCCTTGCTAGGTGCAATAATTGGGCTATATGAGATTAAGTTGTTTGATTGTGTTTTCAAGAAATCAAAGGGATAATTTTTTTTACTAGGATTATACAATAGCAGATGCCATAATGGTCCATACTTTACTACCTGTAAGGCATGAAACAATTAAAACAGTATAGTAATAGATAACACAATATGTTAAAACACACCAGATTTTAACATTTCAAGAGCTCATGATGTCTGTCATTAGCAATGTGGTTTAAAACGGGGTTTCATTATTTTTTATTAAGCATCAATAGAAAAAAAAGTATTGCCAGAGTTCAAGGAAAAATGAATTTGCTGAACTGATCCGGTTTAATAGTATCTTACAAAATGAACATAATGGTTACTTAAGAAAGCCAGACATAGGGTCGTCTCGTCTCACTTTTTTAGATGGTTTTAACTAAATTTATTATCAGAATTTGAGAAAATAATGCACTGAAAACGAAAGAGTTCATATCAAGTGGATACAGCAATAAAGGTTGGCATATCAAGTTTTTTTTACACTTAGTTTTCAATGTTTTGTTTTCAAATTGAGGATGATATATATGCATGTCTGGTGCTTCAAATTTTCATTGGATAAGAGTCTTTTCTGTGGCCATAAATAATGGAACATACTCTTTCGGTTTAATGGTCTTATGCACAGAATAATTAAGGGAACCAAGGTTATAGCGGTAATCAAAATAATATAATCCAGGGAAAAAGACAAGACATGAAAAAACAGATATACACAACAGAAAACATGAAGTAACTAAAACAATGCATACAAAGTAACAAAGGCAAATTAGTAACTCGAACTCCACAAAAAAACTAGAAGCATGGACCAGGTGTGCCAGTAGTGTAAGCGTCCTCTGCTTTTCTAGAAACACGCACCAAATTCCTCATAAAAAGTCCGGGGTAGACAAACGAGAAAAGGAAAACTATGACACGTTGAATAAATCAGTTTTCATGGTGCTGATGGATACACCATAACGTTCCACAAGTTCATGATCACGACCATAAAACTTCTGTAGTGATGACGTCAATCTTGTAGCAACATAACCCTGTTCCAGAAGCCTATTTATTAGAGTTCTAGCGGGATACAAAACGTCTGATATAGATCTATTAATTTCTATGCAAGACATTGGGAACACCAGGAAAATGCTCTCTGCATGCCCATTTTTGTTTTCTTTTTTCAAATGGTTCAAGTCATAACCCTAGCTTCACCCATAGCCATCATTTTTATGGTATGAATCCTTTTGTACAACTATTCACTTATACCCAAGTTAACTGTCTCGCCACAGAATGCAAATAGATGTTAGAAATAAAACATGTATAGAAAGTTGAAAAAACAATCTTAGACCCCTTACTGAGAAGTGGACATAGTTAGCTAACATGTCCTAAAAGACCTTAATAACTATTGCTATCACTTGGTGTCCATCGTCGTGTGTGTCGTAAACAATTTTTCAAAGTTTTTATTTTTAAACTTTAGACACTGCACTTCCAAATAATCTCATAAATATATTTGTTCCAATACTTTTAGATCTTTCTTAATAACGAAAAGCATGAAAAGTACTTCTTTTGAAATGCTTACATCACTCGAATTCCTGTAAGACATTGTTTTCATACGCTATGGCGAAACTGTTCACTGTCAAGTTATTGGAATTCCCTTGGAGACCATTTGTGCACTACTTATTCGGCAAAGGTCCATCCCATCATGCAGAAATATTTTACTCCCTGCCAGACTTGAGCTTAACCCAGCTATTGTTTTACATATTTGCAAAAATCTTATGGGGCATGGTCTCTTGACCCCTTAAAATTCATAGAAATTTAAGTGATATCTCCATATATGAATTTTCAAGAGGAAAATAATATTAAATTTTCTTTTAAATTTGAAATTTAAAAATGTGTAAATGATTGTTTTTTTGGAGGCGTGGTCCCCTTTGGCCCTTATTTGAACAATGTAAGAGATATCTGAAATCTGATTGAAAATGAAAGAAAAATTAAAATCTGAACAAAGTTAAAAAATTGATTTCTTTGGGGGGAGGGGGGCAGCCCTTATAGTTAATAAAACTAAGAGATATATCCAAAATTAAAAAGTCCAGGCGGAATTTTTCATATGGAATCCAATAAAAAAAGTCAATTATCAAAAATTTTAAAAATTTTTTTTTTGGTGTGGCACATTGACCATCTATAACTTGAAAATGGCCTGAGATATCTGAACACAGCCAGGGATTTTCATAAAGAATGAAAGAAAATTATATTCCATAATAAACAAGAGGCTCCCAGGAGCCTGAATCGCTGACCTGGTTGAGTTTTGACTTTCAAAGGCGATAAATTTAACAGGAAGTTGTCCAACAATTTTGACGCAAGAAGTCGATGATAGGACTTATCATCAGGATCATTTCAACAATAGAATTTCTTTTTAATCTCTCACAGTTTTCAAGATATTGACCGAAAACAGTTTAAAAAAAGTCATTTTCCCCTTTTAAGGGCAATAACTCATACAAGGAATCGTCTTACAACTTTATCCTTGAAGACTTGTAGTCCTAATAATAAGGTTCATTTCAGCTTTTGAAAGAATTTGACTAAACCTGACGGTTTTGGAGATATATACGAAGAACTACTGTCTGCCTCCTATATTCTATTTTTAGTAACGGCGCCCATGTTTCTCGACGAATCAAAAATCCCAACATCAGTTCTATGCAGGATACCCCAAGGAACATTCATACAAGGTTTGGTTTCAATTGTCAAGTAGTGTCGAAAGAAATAACATTTAAAAATGCAAATTCGTTGCAAAAGGGCAATAACTCTAACATGGCCTATAGGATTACAACAAAAATTTGACCACAGCTAGATCTCATTGTGCTGAACACTTTTACCCAAGTCCGAATTTAGCTAAACCTAATGGTTTTGGAGATAGATGCTAAAAACTACTGTCTGACTCCTATGTTCTATTTTTGTAACGACGGTCATGTTTTTTTTTTTTCAACAAATAAAAAAATCCCCTCATTAGTTCTATGCAGGATACCCCCAAGAAATATTCATACCAAGTTTGGTTTTAATTAGACAAGTAGTTTTCAGAGGAGAATAGTTTTGTATAATTATTAACGACGACGATGAACGACGACAACGAACCCCAAGTGATGGCAATAGCTTACTTGGCCTTTGGCGAGGTAATCTAAAAAAGTTGTAATTTGGGGGGTGTGTGGCTCTATTTTGTACCCCTTTGACTCCAAATCGGTTAATTATAAGCCTAACCTGTAAAAAAAATTAACAGAAGTTCAAAAGTAACTAACTGACATCTGAATCATAAAAATCAATCAACAATAAACTTTCCTATCAATTCTAATGATAACACCAATTTTCTCCCTTTTTAGCTCTTTATTTCCAAAATTGGTGGGGCAAAGACCTACCAAAACTATCTTGCCCTCTACCATCTATTTAGGAACAGTGTGTAAAAACTTCAAATATGTTGTCCTAATCTTTTTTTTTAAACAAATTTTGTGCCCACACTTGTCCTACGTTCAACATGTTGCAGTTCTATCATGCTGCACTTAGCAAAGCCATGTATTTGCATTTGAGATAATCTGTAACATTTAAGAAAAACAGAAAATGCATTGTAATATTGTTGTATCATAATATTGAGTCAGATATTTTAACCCCCTACCGCGATAAATTACCGCCCCCCCCCCCCATTTTTTGATAATTTAGACCCATGCTGCGATATTTTAACCCCCTGCTGAAATAAATTAACCCTACTGTTATGACATTTAAACCCCTTTCTGCTATAAATTAACCCCCCTGCAGCGATAAATTAATCCCCTGCTATCTAAAAAAGATATTTTAGCCCCCCCCCCCCCCCACAGCGATATTTTAGCCCCCATGCTACGATGAATTAAACCCCCTGCTGTGATATTTTAACTCCTCTGCTGCGTTAAATTAACCCTCTGTTATGTCATTTTAACACCCCTTTTGCTATATTTTAACCTCTCCTGCGATAAATGACCGCCCCCCCAACTTTTGTAATGACATTTTAATCCGCTACTACGATAAACTAATCCCCTGCTATGATATTTTGGCGCCCCCACTGCAATATTTTAACCCCCCTGCTACGATGAATTAAACCCCCTCTGTGACATTTTAACTCCTCTGCGGCGTTAAATTTACCCCCTGTTATGATATTTTAACCCCCCTTTTGCTATATTTTAACCTTCCCTGAGATAAATGACCACCCCCCTTTGTAATGACATTTTAATCCGCTACTGCGATAAGTTAGCCCCCTGTTATGATAATTTAGCCCCATGCTGCGATATTTAACCTCCTTGCTACGATAAATTACCTTTACTTTTACGACATTTAAACCCCCTCCTGCGTAAAATTTACCCCCTGCTGCGATACTTTACCCCCCCCCCCTGCTCCAATAAATTAACCCCCCCCCCCGTTATGATATTTTAATCTCCTGTTGTGCTATACTAACTGCTGGTCTGTGATAAATGTATCCCCTACAGAGGGGTAAAAATATCATAAAGGGGGGTTATGTCAAAATTACCCTGGGGATCAATAATTCATACGATAAATTGATCCCGGAGTTAAGATATCATATGATATATTAACCCCGGGGTCAATATTTCGCGGGGGTCAAAAAATCATATGACACCGGTATAAGAATTTGAACATTCAGTATCATACAATAGATCATTAACAAAGACAAATACAACAAGACTGACAAAAAGCACACCCTGTCTAACTCCTTCCCCGTGCAGGTCAGGGTGTTAAAAGAATAGGCCTGCAGCAGCGCTAAGCTCGTCGTAAAAGGCGACTAAATAGTGCTCAGAACCCTAGCCGCAGAGCAACTGAGGTGTGTGCCCCAGGTGGTGGAATGGGGTACCCCTGGCGTGTTACATGCTGGGGTTGTCAGGCTATAATACGGAAAACCTGACCGCAAACCATAGTGGTGTACCGTGTTGGGAAAAATGCCACGTTCCTCGCACGTTAAAGAACCCTACTGTGGTATTCTGGTATTCTCCCCGAGTAGAAACCATAGGGCTCCGCCACAGGAGGCTAAATTGCCCGACCCTACCCACCTCTCCCTATTTTCAGTGGCAATCAAAATTTGTCGACCCCATTGTCCTTGTGTCCCATCCCTTTTTCATTTCATCATCATCATTTCATGTTCATTTTATCATCAATTTCATGTTCATCGTCTGAATATAGCTGAAATATTGCTGCTCGGACGGTAAACCCAAACAAACAAACAAACAAACAATGTCTCACTCCTTCAAGAATTGTGAAAAAAAAGTTACTAGTGTTCATTTACTCACAATAATACTATGAGTACGAATGTGACAGTCGTCAATGATTTGCCTTAATTTGCCTTTAACCCGTAACTGAGTTAACCTTTATCCCATACTGTAACTGATGCTTTCCTGCAAACGAGGAATGCAACATGTAAACATTTCTAAATTATAATGCTAGCTGTGCTCTGGGAAACATTTTATTCTTATACTATTCACCAATCTACTTATAGACAGACCTCAAATAACTTTATATCGGAATTCTGATTTTTCAATGCAAGTTTTAACGTTATGATTCGTTTTTTACTGTATATTTACTTCTGATTTTGCTATTTTCTGCTTTGTTTCTTGACCTTGGACAATTAGGTCTGTTAATAATTGAGAATTTTGTCTGAATTCTTGGTCTTTGTCATAAACCCAGGAATATATTACACTTTACAGATCGATGTCATTGCGGTGCACAAAGGTAAACACAGTCTTATTTAGTAAAATTTAAAAATAATAGGTGAAACTAAATGATGTTGATTGTGGGTAGTAAAGAGCTTACATGTAAATATGTGCAATACTTGGAAAAAATGCATGTAAAATGCATGCTTTAAGACGTCCAGAAAGCTTTAGATCCTCACTTGATTTCATTACTCTACACAAGCTGGATTTTTCTCAAAATACTTATTTTTGCAAAAACTTTAAAGTTAAAATTATGAAAAAATCAGCAAAAACAGGTACATATTTTTTATACATCACCGCAAGTAATGGCAAGGTATTATTTGATACCCTAAGAAAAATTTTGCGGTTGCGTGTCCGTCTGACCATAAGTTGAATTTTCAGATTAATTCAAAGTACACTTTTCAAGTTATGCAATTTTTCTCTCTTTACCATCCTCCCTCTCACCTGTATCCGGGTGAAAAATTGAGTGAGAATCTTAATGAATTCTTTTGAAATGTTGCACAGTGGTTTAGGACAGAATTCTTCATGCTTCATATATATATGAACTTACTACATGTATGTACGAATTGACTACATGTATGATGTTCATGTTTACCATTGGAACAACCAGCAATATAAATATGGTCTCTCACGGAAAGAACATTTATAGGAAAATAAAAGAATTTTTGTCGTAAAATTACATGTCATAATAGATTGGTCAATCTATAAATGATTGTATCGGATTTCTATTGGTCATGAGTGTGCAGGTTTTAAGAGTCTGAAAGGGAAATTATTCAGATTTGTGTACATAAATGAAATCTGTAAGGTTATCAATATTACTTCCGTTGTCACACATCTTGTTCAGGAAGTCCTGATTCAGGCTTAACACGAGTGGTACTTTTAACAGATAAATAATTTAATGTCTGTCCTACAAAAATATTGAATTCACTTTAGTCAATTTAGTCAGACAACAATGTCAAAATAACGAGAAATAAATACCTCTCTGATAGAAAATAAAGGACATCTTGGACAGGTTTTCTTTCATTAAATGTTAGAACAAATCTCTTCTAACAATGCCTTAGATAACTTATATATATATGAACTGACTACATGTATGTACCAACTGACTACATGTATGATGTTCATGTTTACCATTGGAACAACCAGCAATATAAATATGGTCTCTCACGGAAAGAACATTTATAGGAAAATAAAAGAATTTTTGTCCGTAAAATTACATGTCATAATAGATTGGTCAATCTATAAATGATTGTATCGGATTTCTATGGATCATGAGTGTAAGATCGATTTATCTCTGATGTGCATGCATGAAACATGCGTGATCATGTACATGCATTCATCTGATTGGTAAATTGGTACATGATCCTGGGGATATTGGGTTACAGCAACAGATGACCCTCGCGGTCAGTCGCCGTACAAATTCCCAAGGATTAAGTCTGTATTTAATAAATGTTGGCACTTTTTAATTGGTAGAGGAAAACTCACAGTGTAGGAATGGGAGATAAACAAAATCCATAATAACACTAATATTAATTGGCACAAACATATTTACAATAATTTACAACTGCCGTGGTTTTAATAACATGCTAACAGTATGAACAGAATGCTGTTCTCATAGAAGGTCAATTGTTTACATGATTACAAAACACTTCCGATAAAGTTGACAAACTACTGCATAAACATCAATGGAGAAAATCACTACTTAATGAACTGTAATCTCTTGTGACAGTATTTTAGACCTTTTTATAATCCTTATGTAAAGCAAATCTATTCATCAAAGGTTTAACTGTCTTCTTATTTATATGATATCACTGCTTTATGATATTTTTTCTTCAACATTTTGTATACAGGTATTTACAAGCATTCC
The DNA here is from genome assembly GCA_037379345.1 of Perna viridis. Classification (NCBI taxonomy): domain Eukaryota; kingdom Metazoa; phylum Mollusca; class Bivalvia; order Mytilida; family Mytilidae; genus Perna; species Perna viridis. Next base: position 202,467 of record CM074511.1, read on the forward strand.
TTACAGCTTACTTAACACGTTGTTTACTTCAAAAGTCTTTATTGCTTTAATTTCAAATCTGTTCGAAAATCATGATGTCATTAAATTAACTAACTACATGTTTTAATTTAACATTTAACCTTGGAACTAATTCTTACTACAATCACTAGAAACTAAAGCCTATCCTCCAAATACATACCTTGACTTTTAAACCACAGTTTGTTCTAGAAACTAAGGTTTACTCCCAGGATTTATAACTTGAACGAACCACAGTTCTAATCTAAGTTTGCATTATACAGAATATGTATTTTAAAGTCTGAAAAAGAAATGAAATACTATTTAGAATACATACTCCAGTATAAAAGATACAAATGAAATATGATATCATTAATGTTATCAGTATTAAATTAAATGATATTGTTAGAAAGTAAGGTAAAGTGAAGACAAAGTATGATTTTGGGTGAAACAAACTGAAAAAAAACAAATATACTAAAAAATAGACACAAATCTATGTTAGCTATATACCAAAAGAAACTTGTGGCTACCTTTACCAGGTAGATTTACCTGAATTGCCTTATATTGAAATTCCTTTATCACCTGTACTTTTCCCTCCAATTTCTTGTCACTGCAGTATTACAAGTCAAGCAGTACAGAAGGCATTTTTAACAAAATGAGTTTTACCTAGACTTTCCGCACATTTATTATGATTCTGTGCATCTTATTTTTGGAATGAAGGTATTATGATGTAACCAGTCAGTATTAAATGAGCTGCTGTGTGCCTGTATTATTTATTATCATCCTGTATTATGTACAACCAGACCCCTACACCCTCATGTGAGGGTCTCATCTCAACTTTATATTTTCCTTAATATCTGAGACCTCTAATAAAGAATCCATTTAACTACTAAGGAGTGTCATTGTGTTTTACGTCCAATTACTCCCGATTGCGTTGAGTAACACCTTTATTTCTAATAATGCTTTATATAACTGATAAAAAATTATGTATGTATTGGCTAAACCTGACGGTTTTGGAGATATTTGCGAAAAACTACTGTCTGACGCATATGTTCTTGTTTTAGTAAGAGCTGCCATGTTTTTCGACGGATCATAAATCCCCACATCAGTTCTATGTGGAATACACCAAGAAAAATTCATATCATGTATGGTTCCAATTGGTCAAGTAGTGTCAGAGGAGAACAGTTTTGAAAAAATGTTAACGACGACGGCCAAAGACGCCAAGTGATGGCAATAACTCACTTGGTCTTTGGCCAGGTGAGCTAAAAAAGTTTAACCTAAAATCCACACTACATGAATAAAACAAAATACTGTAATACTGAAAGTCCATAATAAATTATAACATTCACTTTGCTTATATTTGTCACCTCTGACATTGTAAAATTTTGCAGTCAGAAGACGTGCATATGACTAGAATTCGTAAGTTGCATAGAGAATAGACAAATATATCAATGAATAATAAATATAAAGTTCTGTGTGTTATAGTGATATTCACACCCAACTCCATAAAACCTGAAGTTGATATCAGGCAGCAACTATGATGCCTCATCACTTTAAAGCTGACTACATGCACCAAAGATAAGTAGTAGCAAAGTTGAGTGAGACCAACATTGAATTGATGGACAAGGTGTTTCCAATATAATAATGTGATAAAGTATATTGTGCTACTTTAAACAAACTTTAAACGTCTTTTATATATTCTGTATCTGTATTCTTTATATTTCATATTGACCTCAAATCTGTAAAAGAGAAGAATTTCATAATATTAATCATGGAATCTTTGCTATATACAGAAAAAATAATTTTGCTTAGTTTATCAGTATTATCACAATTAATGAGACGTAATAATAGATCAGATGAATATTTCATCCCTTTATACACAATATTTTTATAATAAATATTCCACCAAATTATAGTCAATGATAACATGTCAGTATACTAATGATAAACTCACACTTTAATGTAGCAGACGAGTACTTACTTGACAAATTAGGTAATTCAGTGAACAGTTACAGCCTATTTTGTTTATCCCGGAGTTGATTTTTTATGAGAAACTCGGCAGGTCTTCTACAAAATCAGAGGATGGTGACCGGTGCACCTGATCCATGCTTCCAGTTTTTTTTTTTTTTTTTTTTATATTTTATATATAGTTATTTATATTCTTTGTTATGTTTGTCTGTTTTCCATGTCTTTTCCAAAGACAAATACTGATAGTTTACATCAAATTTGTGTTGATAGTTTCTTGTTTATTATGGAAATGGCTATGAGCCGCGTTTAACTAATCAAAACAATGGTTAAATGACATAAAATTTATATTGATTCAATGTGTGTATGGTAATTATCATAGACAGACAAAAAAATACAAAGTCAACTTATCCTACATACCCAATATAGGAAAACTAACTATTTGACTGTTTTTGTTTTTTTTTCTGTGTATATGTGCTTTTGAAACAAGACAAATATCATGCAAGATTTACGCTAAGATGTTATTCGAACTCCGTATGCTTGTGTCGAATATATTATAAAACAATTGGATGTTTCAATGAATAATTTTGATTTGTCAGAAATGAAAAATGTGTGGTGGAAACAGGTTCCGGGTTTAAGGCAAACCGGAGGTTACTTTCATGAATGAGTGAAACTGGGATAGAGAGTTTTTCCCGATCAGCTGTACTTAACTGACGTTTTGAAATTGCTCCTGACAACTGACCTGTGTGCAGCTAAGACCACTGAAAGATGACTATAATTTCATTTCTAATGCTTTAAGAGGCGGTACCAGTTACTTATACCCTTCTAAGCTACTGAAAGTTACCTCTAGAAATTTAAAATTTCTTAAAGTTTTAAAACAGAAAATAATGAAAATTACCCTACAAAAGAAAATGTACCTGAATTGCAAAAAATAATGAAACCCCTGTTACTATATAGACCCAATAATGGTATTGCGGTTGTATACGTGCGAATTCCAACTACTCAGAAACAGTGTTTATACTGGCTTTTTTGTTTACATATTTTCATGGAGTCAGTATTTCGTGTATCCCGAGCTCGAGCCCTAACTCAACTTCCGCGAGCTGAAAATGATTATTGCCGATATCTTCTTTAAAATGAGGTGAATTTCTTATATTTCCGGCACCAAATTTAATTTTGGATTTTTTTTTTTTTTATTATTTTTTCCACAATAGGGTTTGCTGAGTCCAGACAAGTTTGAGAATTATTTATATATTACTTTATTTACAAATTAATCCATATATTGTCCTCGAAAAGATCAATTGATTTATCTAACTAATCTGAATCATTCAATAAAAAAGACGGCTCTTGGTCTATATTTTGTTGACAGCTTGATTGTAAGCTCATGTTGGTCTAGGTTTACAGGTGTGTCTACTGCTCTGCTATTTTGACAAGCTGTATTAGTCTAGGTTGCACTATTTAATGTGTGGCCACTAACTTTGTATGGTTTGTTAAAAACAATACCTCTTTCATCGAGTATTTGTTACTTAACAACATATCATCTGTGTTCTTTAATGTTTTAAATCTAGCCTACACACAGATATCCGGAAAGACAAAAATACTTTCGGAATTAATGATAAATGATATGTATTTAGAATTGTCAGAAGAAATACGTGAAGGTTACAAAATGTTTGTAATACGTTGAAAAATATGTTGTACCAGCAGACAAGGTCCAAAGCAACACGTTCTACGTCCAATATTTATTATCAGAGGTAGACGTAGAAAATAATAGCAGTGATAAAACATATACTGCTACCACTCTCTCCAAAGAAGAGATTGTGGCAAACCATAAATCTGTGCTATCCTCCTTTGGTATCTCTACCAAGGACGATGATTGTGATTTACCCTCTATGTACTGGATTCATAAACTCCACAAGAATCCATACAAACAAAGTTTCATAGCTGGATCTGCAAAATGTATCACCAAGCTTCTTTCAAAACTTTTAACTTCTATACTTACAACTGTCAAAGAGAGTCTGCAGTCTTACCACAACACTTGTTACTCCCGTAGTGGTATCAATTCAATGTGGATCCTGAAAAATTCGAAAAATCTTTTGGAGACAATCAGTTCAAGACTATTATCTGAATATAATAGCATTAAAACCTATGATTTTTCAACACTGTATACTTCTATTCCCCATACTCAGTTAAAATCCCGACTTAAAAACATTATACATCGTTGTTGTTTTCAAAAAGATGGTACATCTAGATACAAATATATAGTTCTTGGTAGAGATTCCTCATACTTTGTAAAAGATAATTCCACATCATCTTCACAATATACAGAGGAAGATCTTTACAAAATGCTGGAATTTTTAATCGACAACATATTTGTCCAGTGTGGTGGACGTGTTTTTTAATAAACGGTCGGCATTCCAATGGGAACAATTTGTGCTCCTTTACTTGCTGACCCATTCCTTCACTCTCATGAGGCTGACTTTATATCTGATCTGATCAGAAAGAAAGAATATCGTTTGGCTAGATCCTTCAATCTCAGTTTCCGCTATATATATGACGTATTATCTTTAAACAATTTCGGGGATTTGATACATCGCATCTACCCAAAAGACTTTGAGATAAAGGATACTACAGACGCTGTGAAGTCAGACTCATAGCTTGACCTACACTTAGAAATCGATGGTAAAGGAAAACTATTGACCAAACTTTACGACAAACGTAATGACTTTTCATTCAGAATTGTCTATTTTCCATTCATCTGTGGCAACATCCCTTCGGCGCCAGCGTATGGAGTGTTCATATCACAACTCATCCGTTATGCCAGAGCTTACTGAAACTACGCAGATTGTTTGTATCGCGCTAGAACTCTAACAAATAGACTTCTGGAACATGTTATGTTGCTAAAAGATTGAAGTCATCACGACAGAAGTTTTATGGTCGTCATCATGAACTTGTGGATCGTTATGGTGTATCCATCTGCACCATGAAAACTGATTTATTCAACGGGTCAGTTTTCCTTTCCTCGTTTGTCAACCCCGGATTTGACTTTTTATGAACAACGCGGCTGTTTCTAGAAAAGCAGGGGACGCTTACCCTACCGGTGCACCTGGTCCATGCTCCCAGTTTTTAGTGGAGTCCGAGTTGCTCATTTGCTTCTGTTACTTTGTATGTATGATTTTTGTTTTCTTTGTTGTGTATGTCTGTTTTCTATATCTGGTCTTTGTCCGTGGGTTGCGTTCTTTGAATTGTCGCTGTGGCGTTGGTTCCTTTGATTACGTTTTAATATTAGAAATTCAATCATTTTTTTATATATATAATTTTTTAATCGTAATTGAATACAACAAACCCATTTTCTAATATTAGAAAATCAATTTCTAGTAGTAGAAAATCGTTTTTAAATATTAGAAATTAAATTGAATTTTTGATATTAAAAAGGAAATTTTTAATATCAAAAAGTGTTTTGGGATATTAGAAATTTAATTTCTAATATTCGAAAATGAATTTGTAATATTAAAAAATCATTTTTAAATATTAGCAAATACTCATTTTTGTCCACTTTGGCTTGCCATAATGGTCCGCTTTTCATACGGAGCGGTGCCAGCCAGGATTCATCAGAAAATGTGGGGTGATGAGGCATTTTTTGCCATTTCTTGTCAATTTTTCAAATGAAAATAATTTTCCATTAAAATGGGGTTGCAAACACTCTGCACACCCTGGATCCACCACTTAGTCTGTGATGCAAGTGAAAAAAAATTTTAGCCATTAAAGAATTACAAAAATAAAATCATTTGACATTACTTGAACTTTTAAGCTCATGAACAAATTCATATCTTTTTATAGGTACATGTACTCAGTTTTAATTGAAGATGGAATCTAGGTTCCTTCAGTCACGGTATAGTGTTACTATATCCCGCTTGTAAAGCACGCTTCCCTCTCTGGGAGTCACTTAAAGTATTATTTACAATTTGCGCCAGGATGGCTTACGGATTTTTTTCCTTTCTTCTTATTACAATTTTCTTTATTATAAAATCCTTCATTTCATACATGTACGTTCATTATGACATGAATTCGGTTGGAGGTCAGTGTCAAATTCTGTGCTGATACATGCTAAATGCTATATATATGATTATTGAAGATGTTTTTGATTAAATGTGCACCTCCTGATCCAAACTCTGGTTTCTCCTTTAATTACCTCTAATGTGCACCTCCTGCTCCAAACACTGGTTTCTCCTTCAATTACCTCCAATATGCCCCTCCTGCATCAAACACTGGTTTCTTCTACAATTACCTCTAATGTGCACCTCCTGCTCCAAACACTGATTTTCTCCTTCAATTATCTCTAATGTGCACCTCCTGCACCAAACATTGGTTTCTCCTTCAATTACCTCTAATGTGCACCTCTTGCTCCAAACACTGGTTTCTCCTTCAATTACCTCTAATGTGCACCTCCTGCTCCAAACATTGGTTTCTCCTTCAATTACCTCTAATGTGCACCTCCTGCTCCAAACACAGGTTTCTCCTTCAATTACCTCTAATGTGCACCTCTTGCTCCAAACACTGGTTTCTCCTTCAATTACCTCTAATGTGCACCTCTTGCTCCAAACACTGGTTTCTCCTTGAATTACCTCTAATGTGCACCTCCTGCTCCAAACACTGGTTTCTCCTTCAATTACCTCTAATGTGCACCCCTTGCTCCAAACACTGGTTTCTCCTTCAATTACCTCTAATGTGCACCTCCTGCTCCAAACACTGGTTTCTCCTTCAATTACCTCTAATGTGCACCTCCTGCTCCAAACATTGGTTTCTCCTTCAATTACCTCTAATGTGCACCTCTTGCTCCAAACACTGGTTTCTCCTTCAATTACCTCTAATGTGCACCTCCTGCTCCAAACACTGGTTTCTCCTTCAATTACCTCTAATGTGCACCTCCTGCTCCAAACACTGGTTTCTCCTTCAATTACCTCTAATGTGCACCTCCTGCTCCAAACACTGGTTTCTCCTTCAATTACCTCTAATGTGCACCTCTTGCTCTAAACACAGGTTTCTCCTTGAATTACATCTAATGTGAACCCCCTGCTCAAAACACTGGTTCCTCCTTCAATTACCTCTAATGTGTGTCTATATACATATATAAGAATACATTTGTAAACAACCATTCAAATATAATTTAATGACACATCATTTTTTTGTAATTAACTTTAAAACACTGTGGTCCATAGAGTAGTTGTTCCCGATTTCTTCAATGCATTCAGGCAAAATTAAAATGACGTTTTCTCTGTCTTTGTAGCTTCTTTTTTTAAGTTCAAGCATGGTAAAAAATTCGTTTATTTCATCTCTGTACTCTGTTTTAAGTTCTTCCCAGGTTTCTGAACTCAAAACACTTCTCCAAAATTCCTCATGGCCGCTTCTTGCTTTTATTCACCAATAAATGTGACACAAGAAAAGTTTTGACTGACCAAATGTTTGTTTTTACCAAACATGATATGTTTGCATAGCTTCAACACAAACACACACACACACACACATCCACAGACCAGCAACTCATCAATCATATACGAAATAATACAAATTCTCTGTATGGACATAGGGGGTCAGACATACATAGTCTCAGAATTGGATGATTTTTGTAGACATTGACTATTATCACCATGCAGCAACTTAGAAGACTTTGTATGTAAAAAAAGTCATGACGGTTGCCATCGCAACCGGCCGTGGTGATTTTGGACCAAAATGCAAGAATTTTCCATCAATTGTTATGAATTATACATTATTGATATAATAGTCGCATTACAAACACGATCAAAGCAATATTTTATCATTACAAATCGATATATAGAAATACTTTTTGACAACTCATTTATTTATACCATGACGGTAATGTAACCCTCCCCCTCTTTTTCACATTTTCAAGAAGAAAGAAGTCCTATTTTTAGTGGGTTTTTTTTAAAGCTAACAAATGCACCGATATTAGTAAATGTTTTAATCATTATCCTTACCAAAATCAATAAAAATTCAGTTAGGTAAAAAGTTTTTTTTTCTATTCTTACCAAACCCTAAGAAAACCCCAAAGAGGTAATTATTTTTCAAAAATTGGTCATGTATAAGGATTACTTTTGTCAACACATTTGAACTGTTATAACATGTCACCCTCTCCCGGACAAAATGGCTTCACGCACAGCAGCCATGATGTATTACAAGGAGTTAGTAGCACATCTGAGTTCTTTTGGATGAGTCTCGATGAGAAAAGATTTTTCATTTACTGTGGCTAGAAGTGAGTTCAGGCTTTCCAATTCTCCTCTAATACACTTGATCCTTGATTGGTAATAAAAGTATCGGTCTCGGTACTTGTTGTTGAATAGACTTGAGGAAAATTGCTACTTATACCTTTTAAAAAATGACAAATTAATTAATACCCCAGAACAGGCCATCAAAACTAATGGGATGTTTCTGTAGGTCACAGTTAATTTATCTAGCTTTAGAACCCTTCTACATTTTTTTTATGTGACAAAATCTGGTTATATTTTGACTTTTACAAGTCTTGCAACTCAAGATAATATTGGTTTAATTTTCAGAAATGTCAATTCTCATGTAACCAACATGATACTTCCCACTTAGCCAAAATATGTTAATGAACTAATTAAACTGTACTATAATTAAGGATATTCAAAATTTATGTATGTTTCATTACTTTTGTCAGTAAGGTCATTATGCCTTAAGCAATATTTTATTTAATGTATATATTTTATATAGCCTAGCTGGCCGAGTGGTCTAGGGCGCTGAACTTAGTGCAGGCGGTGTTGCCAAAGATGTCACAGCGGTATGAGTTCGAGTCCCGCGGAGGGAACGACAAAAATTTGCTTTGCAAATTTGACAGTTCTAACATCGTTGGGAATTTTTCAGACCCTTCTATAAGTTTACGTTATCTTCCCTGTATCAATTTGATCCGATGGAGCAATGTAGAGAATAGAGTCGCCACATTCTGAGACGTTGTATATATATATATATATATATATATATATATATTGTAGTGTATTAACATCTTTATCGGTATCGTTGTAAAATCCTTTAGACTTATATATTTGTTTTTGTCTGTGCTGCATCGTCATGACTGGACGTTCCGATACCCATTAAGTACCCATTACCTGGCCAGCGAAAGCTATATTTCTATATAGCCTAGCTGGCCGAGTGGTTGAGCGCTGAACCTTGTGCAGGGGGTGTTGCCATAGATGTAACAGCGGTACGAGTTCGAGTCCCGCGGAGGGAACGACAAAAAATTTGCATCGCAAATTTGACAGTTTTAACATCATTGGGAATTTTTCAAACCTTTCTATACGTTTACATATCTTCCCTGTATCAATTTGATTCGACGGAGCAGTGTAGTGAATACAGTCTCCACATTCTAAGACGTATATATATATAAGAGTCTGAAAAATTCCCAACAATGTTAGAACTGTCCAATTTGCGATGCAGAATAGAGTCGTCACATTCTGAGACGTTTGTCCCGCTAGTCACAGTGTCTCCACGTGCACACAACACAGTAAAACTTAATTAAATATTTCTGCCTCCATACCAAAATATATTATATGATTCTTGAAATTTTGTTACATTTCTGTTACATTCAGAAAACATTTAACAAGAAATTTAAAGGAAATTCCCCACGTAAATGAAGTTAAATAAATAACCTATCAGTTTAATTACTCCCTTTGGAGTTATCCTACACTTACTACATTCCTTCACATCTACATATGATACACAACCTTACTATAAAGTTTCATCAAACTCCATTGAGCGGTTTAGGAGTAGTTGCACTTACAAGATTTAATATGTAAAACCTTGATAGGTTGTTGATACTGTATGTAATATCATGCATGAGAATAGACATATAAAGGGCAAATTTTAAGCCACATTCAATTTGTTTTAAGAATTTTAAGGTATAGGATCAATACCTCAGGCTGCTCAGATAACGGTGAAGGTAAAGCTGAGGCTGAAGCAGGGGCAAGGATTTTCTCATTCTGTACCGTATGAGATACTTTATCTTCACCTAGAACACTTGCTAGTTAAATAGCTTCCTGCAGTTTAAACAAACAGCTGTTTTACAAAAATAGAAATAAAAGATTTGATTCCTGATTAGAATCGATATACATACATGTATACATTTCAATTAAATGACATTATCTTAAGTCCTGTTCTAATGAACAAAGTTCCACATATGCAAATTTATTTGCATATATGTGAATTCAAAAATGCAAATCCGTCCATGTGAATGCATCTACTCTTGTGTAAATTTGCACAATATGTAAGTTAGCATTTGTTCAGGATAAAGCGCAAATTTACCTATGCGTGTGTCCAAATGTATTTAGATGAGTATTTTTCTAAACTGATTTACAGGTGAACATATAGCAAAATTTACGTACCTCTTTTTTTTAATAAAAAGGGAAATTGTTTAGCCTTATTAAATCTACAACATATTTTTTTTTCAAAGATATTTATATTTTCTTTGTCTTCGCAGATATTCGGTAAAGTAATGGTATGGTGGTTATGTAGACTACCGCAGTGGATAGATTGGTTCCCATACCTTGCTAATCACAAGACTAAGCAAATATTTCTACCCATTTTCGAGATAAGACCAAAGATCTCCCAACCCTTATTGGGGGTTAGACTACAGCGGAAAATATGTACCTGGATGCAGTAAAATAAAGTCCTGCTGCTTAGTTTATTTATGAGACCTTTGTGTAATTTCATGGAATCCATATAAAAATAAATATATAGTCTGTTATTTTGAAAATACCAAATATATCAGAATATTTTATTTTTAAACCATATATGCATAAATTATATGAACTGCAGTTGATACATGTACAAGTAAATGTATGCTATTACTATTCTACGGCAAACAAAATATGTGTTTCCAGTATTACACTTTAAAAAAGGGTAAGTAAGTAAGGATTTGTTCACTTTATATTTACATTACGTCTATGGAAGAATTATTCTGACTTAAACAGTGTTATTGAGAAGTTAGGCTACTTTAAATTTAGCTGAAAAAATAGGATGAGTAGGGTAATGGGAAACACCTATCTTTTTTTTTAAATTTGACCTAAACAAACAATATTTCAAAAGGTATACAATAATACATACTTTTTCCAACTGTTGTGACTCAGGGTCAGATGTCGAGGGTGGGGTGACAGATCCAATAGAAAATAAATGAAAAAGGGGGGAGGCTATACTTTGCTCATTTCTGCCAAATATCATGCAATATTAATTTATCATTTTTTATAGCTGTAGCTACAGTATATTGTTTAAGCTGTATCAAAGCAAACAATTGTGATACTATACTAGGTAAACTACAATGGCACTTCATCAGATGCTCGGTAAAATCAGTTTTGATGCATCAAAAATGTACTTCTTCACATGTAGTGTATTATGCCTATTGTGACCAAATATATGAGGTGTCATTGCTGGGTAAATGTGTTAAGGATTTTGAAACTTCAAATGCCTACCATATATGGCCATTTGGTCTTTATTATAAATTAAGCCGAGTTAAAGTCATAAACTCAATGTTTAATAATATTCACCTTAGTTAGCCACCTAGGGTAACAATGTCAAAAGAACGAGAAATAAACACCTTTTTCTGATAGAAAATTAAAGCAGCCAGTAATATAAATTTATGTGCACTTTAATCATAGTGGCGGCTTAGAATGGGGAAAAAACATAATCAGAAGTAATAATTAATTGGCACAAACATAATTACAATATTTGTCTGGTTTTAACAACATAATACTGTTCTAAAATAAGGTCAATGGTTTATATGATTACAAGATACTTTCAATACAGTTTACAAACTACTGCTTAAATAACGATAGAGAAAATCATTACTTACTCAGCTGAAATAATAATACATACCTCGTCTTTTAAACCACAGTTTGTGCTACCAACTAAGGCTTACTTAACTTATATTGCTACAAGATTGACCCAACTTATATTGCTACAAGATTGAAGTCATCACTACAAAAGTTTTATGGCCGTCATCATGAACTCGTGGATCGTTACGGTGTATCCATCGGCGCCATGAAAACTGATTTGTTCAACGTGTTATAATTTCCTCTTTCGTCTATCCCGTACTTGACTTTTTATGAGCAACTCGGCGAGTGTTTCTAGAAAAGCAGAGGACGCTTACCCTACCGGTGCACCTGGTCCATGCTCCCAGTTTTTAGTGGAGTCCGAGTTGCTAATTTGCTTTTGTTACTTTGTATTTATGATTTTAGTTACTCTATGTTCTTTGTTGTGAATGTCTGTTTTCCATGTCTGGTCTTTGTCCCTACATTCTTTGATTACCCTATAACCTTGATTCCCTTGATTACTCTCTCCCAGGATACATAACTTGTCTTAACCACAATTCTAACACTAGTTTTGCATTACACAAATGTTTTATTTAAAAGTCTGAAAATGAAATGAAATACCATTTACAATAAATATTCAAGTATGAAATATACAAATGAAATCTGATATCATTAATTTTATCAGTACATGTACTACCTCCCTTGACATACATTTTGTAACTTAAGCTCAGATATCATCATATCAAATAATTCAAAGATATTGTTAAAAAGTATGATCTTGTGTGAAACAAACTTCTAAAAAACAAATATGATAAACAATAGACCACAAAAAGTATATTTTTGCTATATACCTGAAGAAAACACTAGAAGTTCGCTGGTATAAATCCAAATTAGTAATCCATTCTACATGTATATGGTCTAACATTTTCATCAAGCACTAACATGGTACAAGACTGTTCAGAACATCATCATTTCTCACATCGTTCTCCAGAACAATAATGTTATTAAATAAAATTAGCATTGTTACTACTTTAAAGGATATTAAGTCCATCACACGAGCACTGTGACCTTTTCCTTAGTAACCATTTTAGTTCCTTTTCATGTATTTCCTTGTTCTGTCTATTCATAGTCACATTTTCTGATTGATAATACAAACTCATTGTAAATAATAACAATGACTTGTATTATGTCAATAGTTGTGCTTAATTCTCTAAAAGTATACCTAATCTTCACCTTCTACATCAGTTCCAAGTTTTTTTCACACTGCAGATTTTAAGAGTCTGAAAGTGAAATGTTTCAGATTTCTGTACATAAATGAAATCTGTAGGGTTATCAATATCGCCTCCGTTGTCACACATCTTGTTCAGGAAGTCCAGCGTCAGGCTTAACACGAGTGGTACTTTTAACAGATAAATAATTCAATGTCTGTCATACAAAAATATTGAATTCACTTTAGTCAATTAACTCAGATAACAATGTTCAAATAACGAGAAATAAATACCTCTGTGATAAAAAATAAAGGGCATCTTGGACAGGTTTTCTTTCATTTAATGTTAGAAAGAGGAATCAAGGCAACCAAGGTTATAGCGGTAATCAAAAGAATGTAATCCAGGGACAAAGACAAGACATGGAAAACAGAAATACAAAACAAAGAACATAAAGTAACTAAAATCATACATACAAAGTAACAAAATTAAATGAGCAACTCGAACTCCACTAAAAACTGGAAGCATGGACCAGGTGCACCGGTAGGGTAATCGTCCTCTGCCTTTCTAGAAACACCCGCCGAATTGCTCATAAAAAGTCAAGTCCGGGGTAGACAAACGAGGAAAGGAAAACTATGACCCGTTGAATAAATCAGTTTTCATGGTGCTGTTGGATACACCATAACGATCCACGAGTTCATGATGACGACCATAAAACTTCTGTAGTGACGACTTCAATCTTGTAGCAACATAACTACATGTATGATGTTCATGTTTAACATTGGAACAACCAGCAATATAAATATGGTCTCTCACGGAAAGAACATTTATAGGAAAATAAAATAATGTTTGTCCGTAAAATACATGTCATAATAGATTGGTCAATCTATTAATGATTGTATCGAATTTCTATGGGTCATGAGTGTAAGATCGATTTATCTCTGATGTGCATGCATGATACATGCGTGATCATGTACATGCATTCATCTGACTGGTCAATTGGTACATGATCCTGGGGATATTGGGTTACAGCAAGAGCTGACCCTCGTGGTCAATCGCCGTACACATTCCCAAGGATCAAGTCTGTATTTAACAAATGTTGGCACTTTTTAATTGGTAGCGGAAAACTCACAGTGTAGGCTTAGAATGGGAGAAAAACAGAATCCATAATAATAATAATAATAATAAATGGCACAAACATATTTACAATAAGTTACAAATGACGTGGTTTTAATAACATGCTAAAATTATGAACAGAATGCTGTTCTCATAGAAAGTGAATTGTTTATATGATTACAAAACACTTCCGATAAAGTTTACAAACTACTGCATAAATATCAATGGAGAAAATCAATACTTAATGAACTGTAATCTCTTGTGACAGTATTTTAGACCTTTTTTTAACTCTTATGTAAAGCAAATCTATTCATCAAAGGTTTAACTGTCTTGTTATTTATATGATATCACTGCTTTATGATATTTTTTCTTCAACATATTTATAGACCCTTCACTTCCGGTGACCAGTACTGCACTGCAAGTCTGCTAACCCCACATGCCATTCTGAGGATTGTGAGCTGACATATGTAGAATCATGCTGATATATAGTCATCTGCAGGTTAAAGTTAAGGTAAAGTCCAGAGAAGCCATTGAATATTGTGAAATTAGCATAGAAGCCTATGGGAAGTGGAATTAGTGGTTTTTAGCCTAATGTATTTACAAGCATTCCTTACAGCTTACTTAACACGTTGTTTACATCCAAAGTCTTTATTGCTGTAATTTCAAATATGTTTGAAAATCATGATGTCATTAAATTTATTAACTACATGTTTTAATTTAACATTTAACCTTGGAACTAATTCTTACTACAATCACTAGAAACTAAAGCCTATCCTCCAAATACATACCTTGACTTTTAAACCACAGTTTGTGTTAAAAACTAAGGTTTACTCCCAGGATTCATAACTTGTACGAACCACAGTTCTAATCTAAGTTTTTATTACACATAATATGTATTTTAAAGTCTGAAAAAGAAATGAAATACTATTTAGAATACATACTCCAGTATAAAAGATACAAATAAAATATGATATCATTAATGTTATCAGTATTACCTCCCTTGACATATACTTGTGACTTCAGATCAAATTTTCTGATATCAAATAATTCTTTTCTGTTGTTCTGATATTTACTTAACAAAACCAAAAAGACCATGGTGTAAAGACAGAAATATATTATAACTAAATCATGGTTCCAAGAAACCTTTGGTCAAAGTTGACAAAAAAGAATTATTCATCAAACTGTAAGAACAAGCCTGTTCTATCATTGCTTTTGACAGTCAAGTATTTATAACTGTTGACATCTTATCCAATATAACTTTATGTATTTTCTTCAACTTAGATATATTTACATTTATTCCATATAGCGTGTTTATGCTGTTATCATCAACTGTCATTCACATTACAGTTCATAGCTAATGAAACATCTTTCAAACATCAAAAACTTAATTAGTTTTATGGAAGTTATTTGACCTTGAAACAACTTTTCTATTGTTAAGTGATTCGGAATAATTTTACCAGTCTTTCAATGTTCCATACCACTTACAGTAATAATATGTACCGCTGCCCTCTAATGCCACTTTATGCAAATAACTTTCGTGATTTGTTTCTGCCTTTCCCTTTACTTGTACTTGTTAAATTCCCCATCTTTCCTTGGTTACAGTTTGATTTCAGCAATTATTTTTCCTGAAAATTGTACAATATACTGTCTGGGATCCTTTGATGTGAAGAAATGAAAGGATATTGTTAGAAAGTAAGGTAAAGTGAAGACAAAGTATGATTTTGGGTGAGAAAAACTTAAAAAAAACAAATATAATAAAAAATAGCCACAAATCTATGTTAGCTATATACCAAAAGAAAATAGTCTGCATGTATAAATCCAAATCAGTAATCCATTCTACATGTGTTTGGTGTGACTTTTGAATCAAGCACTGTCATGGAATCAAACTGCTCAGAAAATCATCATTTCGTATATCATTCTCTAGAATAATGTTATTAAATAAAATTAGCATTGGTACTATTATAAAGGATATTAAGTCCATCACACGAGCACTGTGACCTTTTCCTTAGTAACCATTTTAGTTCCTTTACATGTATTTCCTTGTTTTGTCTATTCATAGTCACATTTTCTAATTGATAATACAAACTCATTGTAAATAATAACAATGACTTGTATTATGTCAATAGTTGTGCTTAATTCTCTAAAAGTATACCTAATTTTCACCTTCTATAACAGTTCTAAGTACTTTCCACACTGCAGGTTTTAAGAGTCTGAAAGAGAAATGTTTCAGATTTCTGTACCTAAATGATATCTGTAGGGTTATCAAGGTAAGCTCTGTACAGGTCTGGTTTAAATTGATCTGGAGTGACAGTTTTAGCTTTGAAACCACTTCTTATTGTTTTCAATGTACATTAGATATGTGTAGACCACTTTATGTTTAAAGTTGATCAATTTAAGTCATTGTCAGCATCATAAAATGAGTTTTTATATGTGTACCCCTATACATGGTCTAAAAGTGCATTGACCATGGCCGCATGTATAAAAACCCAATTTTTCGCCTTAAAGCAGCTGGAACTTGAGTAAACTGAACTGTATTGCATCAAATACACATAATATGATGCAACCAATGTAAAAAATCACAAAAATATTTCATTTAAAAAAAAAAAGATGTACATTTCAGAGGGGCCTTATTTCCTTCGACCATTGGACATGCGAGTCATGCAATGTACCACTCATACTAAATTTGCTATAACTTATATATTTTTCAACTAATCATGATGAAACTTTGTACTTGAAGTCAAAAATGGTTCATCTTGACATGAGTGCAGTTTTTATTCAAATTGAGCACATTTATTGATCTAATAAGGGGGTTGCCAGGGTATCAGAAATTGTATTTGCTAGTATTTGCTGGGGGTAATTTGGTGTTTATTTTCAAGAATTCAGTAAATCTACATGAAAGAATAAGATTTTGGCCCTTTATTCTCTATTTTCTGAAATTAAAATAAAAAATATGGTTTCTATGGAATTTTCCATTGAAATTGCACTTTTGCTAAGGTGCTAGGTATGAAATATAGACCAGTGGGGAAAATATTGTACAGCTTTGAGTTTTTCTCCTCTAACTATACACTAGGAACATCAAATCAACAAAAAACATACCTTATGAACAAGGTTTAGGCAGAAATCTGACAATTTAGTGTAATTTTTATGAACCCAGTCAATGAAATATGGCAAAATCAGGGGTTTTCACAGCCTTGTCTTAGGATCTATAAAATCACAGATATGTGTTTTATTGGTCTGAATCTTTTGTATTTGCTAGTAACTAATATAAATAATGTGAAAAAAACCTAATATATTCATTCCATTGATATGCATGCATCTAATGTAAGTCACTACATGTATATACCTTGTGATGTCTCAAAAACACCTAATTTTAGAGTTCCGCATACACTATAAGGTTTCAAAAATGAAATTTTTGTAGAAAAACTGGAAAAATACAGCTGACTGTCTGCTTATGTACCTGATAAGCTTAGAACCTTACATTATCTTACATTTGTTTCAGATTTTTCATCATTCAAAACCCAAATAAAGGCTAACTTTTAATATCGGACACAATCGCACTTGAACAAGCTCTGTACAGGTCTGGTTTAAATTGATCTGGAGTGACAGTTTTAGCTTTGAAACCACTTCTTATTGTTTTCAATGTACGTTAGATATGTGTAGACCACTTTATGTTTGAAGTTGATTTTTATATGTGTACCCCTATTCATGGTCTAAAAGTGCATTGACCATGGCCGCATGTATAAAATCCCAATGTTTGGCCTTAAAGCAGCTGGAACTTGAGTAAACTGAACTGTATTGCATCAAATACACATAATATGATGCAACCAATGTAAAAAATCACAAAAATATTTCATTTAAAAAAAAAAAGATGTACATTTTAGAGTGGCCTTATTTCCTTCGACCATTGGACATGCGAGTCATGCAATGTACCACTCATACTAAATTTGCTATAACTTATATATTTTTCAACTAATCATGATGAAACTTTGTACTTGAAGTCGAAAATGGTTCATCTTGACATGAGTGCAGTTTTTATTCAAATTGAGCACATTTATTGATCTAATAAGGGGGTTGCCAGGGTATCAGAAATTGTATTTGCTAGTATTTGCTGGGGGTAATTTGGTGTTTATTTTCAAGAATTCAGTAAATCTACATGAAAGAATAAGATTTTGGCCCTTTATTCTCTATTTTCTGAAATTAAAATAAAAAAATATGGTTTCTATGGAATTTTCCATTGAAATTGCACTTTTGCTAAGGTGCTAGGTATGAAATATAGACCAGTGGGGAAAATATTGTACAGCTTTGAGTTTTTCTCCTCTAACTATACACTAGGAACATCAAATCAACAAAAAACATACCTTATGAACAAGGTTTAGGCAGAAATCTGACAATTTAGTGTAATTTTTATGAACCCAGTCAATGAAATATGGCAAAATCAGGGGTTTTCACAGCCTTGTCTTAGGATCTATAAAATCACAGATATGTGTTTTATTGGTCTGAATCTTTTGTATTTGCTAGTAACTAATATAAATAATGTGAAAAAAACCTAATATATTCATTCCATTGATATGCATGCATCTAATGTAAGTCACTACATGTATATACCTTGTGATGTCTCAAAAACACCTAATTTTAGAGTTCCGCATACACTATAAGGTTTCAAAAATGAAATTTTTGTAGAAAAACTGGAAAAATACAGCTGACTGTCTGCTTATGTACCTGATAAGCTTAGAACCTTACATTATCTTACATTTGTTTCAGATTTTCCATCATTCAAAACCCAAATAAAGGCTAACTTTTAATATCGGACACAATCGCACTTGAACAAGCTCTGTACAGGTCTGGTTTAAATTGATCTGGAGTGACAGTTTTAGCTTTGAAACCACTTCTTATTGTTTTCAATGTACATTAGATATGTGTAGACCACTTTATGTTTGAAGTTGATTTTTATATGTGTACCCCTATTCATGGTCTAAAAGTGCATTGACCATGGCCGCATGTATAAAATCCCAATTTTTGGCCTTAAAGCAGCTGGAACTTGAGTAAACTGAACTGTATTGCATCAAATACACATAATATGATGCAACCAATGTAAAAAATCACAAAAATATTTCATTTAAAAAAAAAAAAGATGTACATTTTAGAGTGGCCTTATTTCCTTCGACCATTGGACATGCGAGTCATGCAATGTACCACTCATACTAAATTTGCTATAACTTATATATTTTTCAACTAATCATGATGAAACTTTGTACTTGAAGTCGAAAATGGTTCATCTTGACATGAGTGCAGTTTTTATTCAAATTGAGCACATTTATTGATCTAATAAGGGGGTTGCCAGGGTATCAGAAATTGTATTTGCTAGTATTTGCTGGGGGTAATTTGGTGTTTATTTTCAAGAATTCAGTAAATCTACATCAAAGAATAAGATTTTGGCCCTTTATTCTCTATTTTCTGAAATTAAAATAAAAAAATATGGTTTCTATGGAATTTTCCATTGAAATTGCACTTTTGCTAAGGTGCTAGGTATGAAATATAGACCAGTGGGGAAAATATTGTACAGCTTTGAGTTTTTCTCCTCTAACTATACACTAGGAACATCAAATCAACAAAAAACATACCTTATGAACAAGGTTTAGGCAGAAATCTGACAATTTAGTGTAATTTTTATGAACCCAGTCAATGAAATATGGCAAAATCAGGGGTTTTCACAGCCTTGTCTTAGGATCTATAAAATCACAGATATGTGTTTTATTGGTCTGAATCTTTTGTATTTGCTAGTAAATAATATGAATAATGTGAAAAAAACCTAATATATTCATTCCATTGATATTCATGCATCTAATGTAAGTCACTACATGTATATACCTTGTGATGTCTCAAAAACACCTAATTTTAGAATTCCGCATACACTATAAGGTTTCAAAAATGAAATTTTTGTAGAAAAACTGGAAAAATACAGCTGACTGTCTGCTTATGTACCTGATAAGCTTAGAACCTTACATTATCTTACATTTGTTTCAGATTTTCCATCATTCAAAACCCAAATAAAGGCTAACTTTTAATATCGGACACAATCGCACTTGAACAAGCTCTGTACAGGTCTGGTTTAAATTGATCTGGAGTGACAGTTTTAGCTTTGAAACCACTTCTTATTGTTTTCAATGTACATTAGATATGTGTAGACCACTTTATGTTTGAAGTTGATCAATTTAAGTCATTGTCAGCATCATAAAATGAGTTTTTATATGTGTACCCCTATTCATGGTCTAAAAGTGCATTGACCATGGCCGCATGTATAAAATCCCAATTTTTGGCCTTAAAGCAGCTGGAACTTGAGTAAACTGAACTGTATTGCATCAAATACACATAATATGATGCAACCAATGTAAAAAATCACAAAAATATTTCATTTTAAAAAAAAAAGATGTACATTTTAGAGTGGCCTTATTTCCTTCGACCATTGGACATGCGAGTCATGCAATGTACCACTCATACTAAATTTGCTATAACTTATATATTTTTCAACTAATCATGATGAAACTTTGTACTTGAAGTCGAAAATGGTTCATCTTGACATGAGTGCAGTTTTTATTCAAATTGAGCACATTTATTGATCTAATAAGGGGGTTGCCAGGGTATCAGAAATTGTATTTGCTAGTATTTGCTGGGGGTAATTTGGTGTTTATTTTCAAGAATTCAGTAAATCTACATGAAAGAATAAGATTTTGGCCCTTTATTCTCTATTTTCTGAAATTAAAATAAAAAAATATGGTTTCTATGGAATTTTCCATTGAAATTGCACTTTTGCTAAGGTGCTAGGTATGAAATATAGACCAGTGGGGAAAATATTGTACAGCTTTGAGTTTTTCTCCTCTAACTATACACTAGGAACATCAAATCAACAAAAAACATACCTTATGAACAAGGTTTAGGCAGAAATCTGACAATTTAGTGTAATTTTTATGAACCCAGTCAATGAAATATGGCAAAATCAGGGGTTTTCACAGCCTTGTCTTAGGATCTATAAAATCACAGATATGTGTTTTATTGGTCTGAATCTTTTGTATTTGCTAGTAAATAATATGAATAATGTGAAAAAAACCTAATATATTCATTCCATTGATATTCATGCATCTAATGTAAGTCACTACATGTATATACCTTGTGATGTCTCAAAAACACCTAATTTTAGAATTCCGCATACACTATAAGGTTTCAAAAATGAAATTTTTGTAGAAAAACTGGAAAAATACAGCTGACTGTCTGCTTATGTACCTGATAAGCTTAGAACCTTACATTATCTTACATTTGTTTCAGATTTTCCATCATTCAAAACCCAAATAAAGGCTAACTTTTAATATCGGACACAATCGCACTTGAACAAGCTCTGTACAGGTCTGGTTTAAATTGATCTGGAGTGACAGTTTTAGCTTTGAAACCACTTCTTATTGTTTTCAATGTACATTAGATATGTGTAGACCACTTTATGTTTGAAGTTGATCAATTTAAGTCATTGTCAGCATCATAAAATGAGTTTTTATATGTGTACCCCTATTCATGGTCTAAAAGTGCATTGACCATGGCCGCATGTATAAAATCCCAATTTTTGGCCTTAAAGCAGCTGGAACTTGAGTAAACTGAACTGTATTGCATCAAATACACATAATATGATGCAACCAATGTAAAAAATCACAAAAATATTTCATTTTAAAAAAAAAAGATGTACATTTTAGAGTGGCCTTATTTCCTTCGACCATTGGACATGCGAGTCATGCAATGTACCACTCATACTAAATTTGCTATAACTTATATATTTTTCAACTAATCATGATGAAACTTTGTACTTGAAGTCAAAAATGGTTCATCTTGACATGGGTGCAGTTTTTATTCAAATTGAGCACATTTATTGAACTAATATATTAGGTACGAGAACACAATTAATTCCCCTTGGTTTTCGTTGTATAGTTCCAACTTTGGTAGTAGGTACCTACCACATTTTTTCATATTTTTACTGGAAACTTATTTGCTGAAGTTTTGCCTCTAATTGGTAGAAAATAGGTTAAAATTACAAGGGATTTTTTTTCATTAATCAATTCTGACTAAAAGTTGTGATTTGGTTCAGTGGAAGAAGGTTAAAATTTAGGACTTTTAACTCAGTTCATTTGTCATGTTTACCCCATCTCCGAATTATATGTATTAATTTCAGAAAATGACGGTAAAATTTTCTACAATATATATATAAAATTCTGTTTGTACATATCTTTAGGCCAGAGAAGTTTTATTCAGTTTGCGCCAGTGGAATTTTTTTAATCTGCTCAAATGTGTATATTGAAATGCACTTGAAAATTAATTGCGGTCTTGTGCCTAATAAGGGGGTTGCCAGGGTATCAGAAATTGTATTTGCTAGTATTTGCTGGGGGTAATTTGGTGTTTATTTTCAAGAATTCAGTAAATCTACATGAAATAATAAGATTTTGGTATCAGTTATTGTGTTTCCTGTGGATATATGCGAATTTATTCATTTACAAGTATGTTAATCACACCGAACTTCACATTAAAATGATGTTCACACTCATCAACAACTTTACTAAACTTATGGTGTTTTAGATACAAACATATACGGACATACAGGACACACTCTGGCACACCATGAACCTTCCTGGCTTACTGGACTCCAAGACACAATCCGATTCAAAGAACTCGGTTGTTTTATTTTGTTTCATTTGGCAGGGAAAGACAGAATGCTACATTTCTGATAAGGGCAGTTCACCTCTTCAAGTAATAAAACAGTCGTTCCGATCGACGATTAAGATTTGATGTACTTTAAGCAACAAAATGTTAACATATTAATCGTAAGGGACGTATCATTTTTTTGTCTGGGAGGGGGGCTGGTCAAGAAATAAGGCATATCACTGTTTTGTTTTGATGGAAAAGGAGAGTACAGGTTTTTATCTATCTCTATAGATGGTGATCATTTCTCAAAACTTTCCTAATTGCTGAGATGCAAATTATATAAAAAGACTTATGACAGTGTATAATTATATAAAAAGTCTTATATTTGCATGTCCTCATTGTAATGAAGCTACCAACAAATATAACATGGCTACCAATATTGGAACACACTCGGTATCTGTCCACTCATCATATTATTGATGCTGAATTTTTACTTTGGGTATACCGCAATTTACATATCTGTACAATAACTATAAATGAAAAAGAGGGATAAAGTATTTTCCCTAGCTTGAAGAGGGGGGACCTAAAAATATCCCTATATTTAGGCGAGTGGTTCTTTGTTTTTTTTCTCCAACTTTCAATTCTAAATGACTATCCTCTAGGCCTCCCAGCTAAAACAATGATACGTCCCTAAATACATATGTAAATATATTACATAGTCAAATCCCAATCCCCACTCAGCCTCTATGACGTATATGTTATATATGTATTTTCTTCAAGTCTTTGTAATTTGCTTTGTATATAATGTATGTGTTTTATGTTATGTTTCTAAAGTTGGTGATGGTGAATTGACATGTGTAATACTCTTTGACAGTAGCTGTTATATCATCATATCTGCAACTTCTGTCTCTGTGTTAGATGGCAGGTAATGATCTTACAGAGCAGCCATTGGTTTATTTAACAACAGAAAACTGATTAAATCAATATCCCTAAATTATAGAAATTCAACCTACCTTGATCAGCTTCTCATTAATTTTAATTGTACATTTTTCGTCATCGGCCTTTCATTTCTTCAATCAGTACACCCCAAAGTAGACATAGTTTTTTTCCTGCTTTTTGTACTACAGGTTACAGACCACCAATTCAACCAATGAGCATTTGGAACGTACGCAAAAATAGTCCTACGCAGAAATTCGACAACTCCCTTTCACTATGTAACATTAGTATACAAAGTATTCGGAACAAACTAGATTTTTTAAACATGTTCTGTGAGGATTTGGATATCATAACCATAACGGAAACACACCTAGATCCAAATATAAAAGATGAAGATATACTTCTTGAATCCTTTTCTAAATCCGTCATCAGAAAAGATCGTAGTAACTTTGGTGGCGGTATATTAATATATACAAAAGGCGATATTCGTGTAAAAAAACTGAATATTTTAGAAAATGATATCGACGAAACACTTTGGGTTGAGATCAGCGCAAAGGGCCAAAGATTTGTACTCTGTAATATTTATCGTGCCCTGGGAACTGATGTTGATTTTTTTACACGATTAAATCATGCGATAGGGTTGAGCTACCAGTTCACTGAAAACATTGTGGTCACGGGTGATTTAAATTCGGATCTATTTATGATTGATAACAATAGACTTGTTGACACAATAAATCTGTTCAATTTTACAAATGTGATTAACAAGCCTACTAGAACAACTGATAATCGAAGATCTTTATTAGATCTTATTATTATAAGCGACACAGCATCGTACACCATTGCCGATGTCTTTGATATTCCCAGATCTGTAAGTGACCACGACGCATGTATTGTATATTTGGTATGTCCAAGCAAAGATCCTGTCTCTTGTCCGGCTTTACGACCAAACTGACCAACAAAAATTTGCCGAGAAACTAGAGGCCTTGGATTGGGATATACTCCTTCCCGATGGCGCAGATGTGGATGTTATCACAGAAATGTTTACGGAAACATTTCTGTCCATCGCGAAGGAGTGCATTCCAACCAAAGAAGTTATCATTAGAAAAAAAATGATAAATGTTGGTTTAATAACAAACTTAGAAAGGAAATTAGAAAGCGTGACCGTTCTAGAAAAAAAGCGTTGAAATCAAAAATTGAAAGTGATATTCTGAGGTACAAGAAGCAGAGAAACAGAGTCAATAATTTAAAAAAAGCTGCCATAGGTAAATTTGAAAGTAATCTTGACAATTATATCTTAGAAAATGTAAATAATCCTAAAGCGTATTCGAAGATTGTGAAAATGCTGATAAAATCAAACAAAGGTACAAATTCTATCCCGCCCCTTCAAAATATAATAAACGATGATGCATTAAGTGACATAGTATACACAGATGATGAAAAATGTACATAACTGAATAAATATTTTCTCAAAACTAGAGGAGGAAAACCATTAGTTATCAGATTTCGAAAGTAGGACAAATAGTTGTATTTCAAATATAAGAATAGATGAAAACTAAATCGTTGATATATTAAAGATCTTAAAACCCAACAAAGCATCGAGACCAGATATTGTTAGTCATAGGATGCTCCAGCTTTGTCCAGAAAAAGTCGCTATCCCCTTAAAGAAATTTTTTAATAAATCAATCCAACAATGCAAATACCCAACTAGCTGGAAGATGGCAAATGTTACTGCTTTATTCAAGAAAGGAGACCCCTCCTTGCCTTCAAACTATAGACCAATATCGTTAATAAGTTGTGTTGCAAAGTCATGGAAAGAATTATATTTAAACATGTATATAATCATCTATATAGTAATAAGCTAATTTATCAGTACCAATCTGGTTTTCTGCCAAAATAGTTTACCGTGCATCAACTTCTTGAGATATACAGTAACATTTTAAATTCTCTTGAGAAAAGAAAATGAACTGTTTTGTTTTTTTGTGATTTTTTGATAACGTTTGATAAAGTTTAGCACAAAGGTTTATTAAAAAAGATAAAAACATATGGTATTTCAAGAAATTTATTCAGTTGGTTTAAAAGTTACTTAGATGATAGACGTCAAAAGGTAATGTTGAATACAGCATCCTCAGATGATTGCCATCTTTCAGCTGGTGTTCCACAGGGATCTGTACTTGAACATCTTCTTTTTATTGTATATCCTTGACATCCTTGTGCAGACTTTTCACAGACGACACTTCCTTCAATTACTCAGATTCGGACAGTGAACAAATCCTCTCTGTAATCAGTCACAATCTGAGTGAATTGGATGAATGGTCCAAAAAGTAACTGATGTCCTTTAATCCAGATAAAACCGAAATTATGATATTCTCCAATTATGAAACTCCCAACTTCACGTTTTCTTGAATGGAATAGACATTCAAATCAAAAACCAACATAAACATTTAGCAGTAACATTTAGCAGTAATGCCAAGTGGAACAACCATGTAGAAAATATTATTGCTAGTGTTAAACGACATCTAAATATTCTTTGGAAGTTGAAGTATCAACTTACTAGAAACACTTTAGAGAAGTTATATTTAATATATATAAGACCTTTACTTGAATATGCACCTGAAGTTTGGAATAATTGTGGTGTATGTAATACTTCCATATTCGGAAGACTTCAATCAGAAGCAGCGAGAGTTGTCACGGGTTTACCTATTGTTACAAAGATAGAAAAAAAATATATCAAGAAGTTAAGTGGGAACCACTAGATATTAGACGCAAAAGAAGAGAGTTACAAATGATTTATAACATAAAAATGCTCCATCTTATTTGGTTGACATAATACCACCCAAAGTACAATCCCTTACTAATTATCCCCTTAGAAACGGAGATGACATAGCACAGCCATTTTGTAGATTATCTGTAACAAGCGAGTCTTTTTTCCCTGTTACTATTAAAGAATGGAATAAACTTGATGTATCCACAATTAGACACTATTTCCAACTTTAAAGTTAAAGAAGGATACACACAAACCACTGGTGCCTAATTATTATTATATTGGTGAACGAGAATTGAATATTATGTGGACACAATTAAGATGTTCTGCTTCTTCTTTAAACCATGACTTATATAGGGTCAATATCGTAAGTAGTTCTTTATGTAGATACGGAGATGTTGAGGATGCTCATCATTTCTTTCCTGACTGTCCCTTACACGAATCCTTATGAATAACATTAGTTGGCTGCACGATGATTTGCCATTGAATGTAAATCTTTTGACTCATGGAAATCCAAATTTAACTTATGATCAAAATGTTCGTTTAATAAAACACGTCAAAGAAACTAAAAGATTTTCTGTTGCTTGATGAAATAGTGATATTCCTGTGTTTTCTTCACCATCACCACATTCCTCTCAACTCTCTTATTTTTTCTTTCCTTTTCTCAAACTCTTCTCTTCTATGTCTTATTTTTCACTTTATTTTTTATCTAGTATTTGAACAATGTAATTGATGCATGCTCGGTTTGACAAAATATTGTATATTGCTATTGTATATGGAAGAGGACCTCGTAAGTATGTTTTTATGTTTTACTTTTGTCCAATCCTTTTTGTTTATTACAAAATATGTTTAAACTAACAAAATGTCGTGTACAGGGTTGTTTTAGGGTAACAAAAATACCTCCTATATATGTGATTCATTGATAAATGGGAATGATAAATAAAAATAGCCACGTTTAAAAAGGAAACTACAAAATGAATACAAACAAAATCCCAAATAATAGGGCAACATTTTTGCATCGCAGCCTTTGTCAGAATTGATAAAAAAACATAAAAGAATCAGCCTTCAAAGCCGAATATAGAAGTAAGTCTTCTTGCGGTTATTGAACACTAATAAAATAAAATATTAGTTCGTAAAATTGTAAGAAGGACACTAAATCTTGGAATAAACCTGAAAACAGGTAAATGCCACTCTCTTCATGTAGTGAATCATAACAGCAGGATATTTTAGTTAGACGTGTATATGCCTTATAAATGATAAATATGACATGGGATCATATTAGTTTAATCATGTCCGTTCGTTCGCCAGTTTGAAGAGAAAGTTAGTACATGGTCTTAATTTCTACCTAAAATTACAATTCTGGGCCTTAATATTTGGTTGAAAACCAATTTCATCATTTGGAATGCTCATATAAAAACTACAGATATTTACAAGACAAAATGAATAGATTTAAAAGTGGGTGTATTTCGTGTTATAAAGACATATGGTTTTTTTTCTTTATTTTCATGCGTTTTTTTTTTTTTTTGGTATTTTTAAATGATTAGGTCGGTTTTCGTCTTTTATGAATAGTTTTACTTTATTTAGTTTGGGGCCTTAGATTTACAACTCGCTTTATTGTTCAATAGACTAGCCAATCACATCAATTTATTAACAAAACAAATAAAATAATTGCTCGGTATGGAGGTGACTTCATTCCTTACTCGACATGCGTGTTACCCGTTTATTTCAAGGTTTACCTATGAATAGCCTCCAGATTTAATTCGTAAAGAGCTCGGTATTGTCACAGCATAGTTTTCATCCTTCACCAATTATATTAGAGTACTTACCGAACATACAGAACGCGCTCGGGTTGTAGAGAGCTATATCAATGATGTGCGTATTGCAATTAAGGATCTATCAAAAGATCAGCCAATTTTACAGGCTACACACTCTTAACAACGGACCCGGTTTACTACTACAAATATGGTAAATTTGTAGCTTTCAGAAATACAACAACACTTCACCTGTCATTACAATTCCCTGTTATAACTATTAAGATGAAATACCATGTTTTCCACATTTCGTCCTTTCATGTCCCAGTCCATAATACCACTACACAGTCAATTATTATTAAACATCTTCCGGACTATTTAGTAATCACAGAAGATAAACAATTGTATGCCAACCTCTCAAGTTATACTATTGGTAAATGCACCGATACCATCCCTAGACACTGTCTTTCTAAACCTACTTTCCACCGGATTAATAATACCACTAATGATTGTGTCCTAGATATCTATTTCGATAACCATGACTCAATCAAACAGATGTGATTTTAGGTTTATTCAAGAGGAAATTAAACCCAATATCTTACAAATTGATAATAACAAAAGTTGGCCGACTCTTAATGATTTGTTGTCACTTGTAGCTTTTTTCTTGGGCTTTCTAAACACACTCGCTACGGTTTACCTCATTTACAAATTCCATATTATCGCTGCCGCATTAACATTTCATAAACCGTTACGCGCAGAGGATTCTTTTATCTTCACTTTCCCTACCACCGAGACACCATGAATAAATCAATAGGCTCAAACAATCCGCTATAATATTGAATGGGATCACGTACTGTTCGCAGGTTCCTTTTTGATACTATTAGGAATCTGCATTTTAAGTGAATATAATATCAAAATGACTGCCTCCCAGACCATGACTTGTTTCGAAATTATAGATGGAAAACAATGTGCTTTAGTGTCATTCCTAACATTTCCGGTTTGTACTACTTCTTATCATTTTAATCTACCTGATTCAGTCGACAATTTTCAGTTAATATTATCGTTTCCCCCGAGACCTAGTGTAGAATGGGCAAATTTTACAGTTATTGACAGAACATCCAGTCGTTCGATACGTGTTCCATCAATAAAAAAACATTTCATATTTTAATTCTATAAAGATCAGAACCATACTATCCCATCCATTGTTCGCCTATATAGTAGCAACTCACAATGGTATAAGATATCCGATTCAATGGAACGAGCCAAAGAAAAACTCGACCGATATTTCCAGTGATAATATTTTTTGTAAAGGGAAATAATGGTGACACTATGTCCTTAAAGATAAGTCCGCCAATGTACTCAATCTATCCATCTTTACATTTTGTTTGTATTCTGACATAAATTAGCTTTAAAATTATTTTTTTTCGTTTGATTTTAAATTTAATAATAACAGTGTATACATTGTCATATTTTGTGGTTTCTCAGGCACTTCTAGTGAGGATTTACAGTTTGTTTTGGGTGATTTAAAAAAAAATTTTTATCCTACAAAGATGGAAAGGAATACTTACCTTTCATTCATTTCCTACTAACAAAAGGGTATGCTTCCATAGCGCCAGATTTATTTAATTACAGACTGACAGTGTTTCCGAGTTGCAATTACCCATCTTGTTTGAAATCACATCGGCGTGAATTATATTTTAAAGAAGATGATATACAATTTCCAAAACAAACAAAACTTAAAGATTTGATTTTTATCCCAGGATGATAATTACTTTCTACACGTTCTTTCCTTACTACATCATGGATGGCTAGCCTTTGACTACACATAATTCATAGACGTTATACTTTTCCTATACTCATATTCATAATACAAAATATACTTGTAATTGATTGTACATGCACAAGCAACGAATATCGTTCTTGCGCATACTTGTCATCGCTGATTTTACTTGTGGTCTTCTACAAGGAGTCTGTTCATTCCTGAACACGCTCCGAGTAGGTGGTATTGTACGCAGTTGCATAGACACTCGTTCAATTGTTGTAATTTCATTGACGACATCCAATTTATGTTATTATTTATATATTTGTGTTTGTCTATGTGACATTATTACAAATATTGTTTATTCTATGTATATATCTTGTTAACTTGTACTTCTTCACACTAAAAAAATAATAATTGTTCTTAACATTTATCTTATATATGTATATATACCTTAAGCTGTCATTTATGTTGTTATTATAGATTTATTACATGTACGTTGATGATTTTATGGATTCTTGTGTTTTTAAACAACTGAGGACAGCTGTTTACTAAAAAGGGTGTGTTTTGTGATACAAAATTTAGGTTTCGTATACTTTATATTAACTAGGTCAGAAAAACAAGAACGAGCAATTTCATTACTTGATTAATCCCACTAGTCATTCTTTCGAAATAGATTCAGATACAAGTTATTTCAGAATTGACATGATGGCATTAATAATATTTCCAGCTAAATTTATTTCTTATTTTAAGTCATCACTACAGATGTTTTATGATCGTCATCATGAATTCGTGGATCGTTATGGTGTATCCATCAGCGCCATGAAAACTGATTTATTCAACGGGTCATAGTTTTCCTTTCCTCGTTTGTCTAATTGACTTGACTTGACTTTTTATGAGCAACTCGGCGGGTGTTTCTAGAAAAGCAGAGGACGCTTACCCTACCGGTGCACCTGTTCCATGCTCCCAGTTTTTAATGGAGTCCAAGTTGCTCCTTTGCTTTTGTTACTTTGTATGTATGATTTTAGTTACTTTATGTTCTTTGTTGTGTATGTCTCTTTTCCATGTCTGGTCTTTGTCCCTGGATTACATTATTTTGATTACCGCTATTACTTTGCTTCCCTTGATTACCCTTTCAAAGAATTAATCTGAATAGTTCGAGTGGAAGCATAGGAATTTCTATGATATTGTTCCATTATATTTTCTACCATTATAGTCAAGACTTGGACTGATTGTGGTGATAAAACATGAACCTTTCAGAAATTAGAGGCCAAAAAGGGGGACTAAAAGCATGTATTTTCCATGTAGGGACTTTTGGATTGATTTTGCAGGTTTAACTAGAACCATGTTGCAGTAAGGGCCAAAAAGCGACTTGTTCTGGTCAAATGTGTCCATGCTTGCTCCAACTGTTTAGGGTTTGACCTCTACGTACGTATCAAGCTGTCCCCTATGAAGTACTTTATTTCTCTAGAGGCATTATTTATATCCGGTTAATTAATTTGATTAGATTAATATTTGTGCTATTTCATTTAATTACATTTAACTTCATCACAAGCTATGCTGTTGCTATATGCATATTTGCATATCAGCATACTCATATATTCATCGGGTATGGTGACTTCCAATTTGCAGATTCACTTGTTTATACCAGGTTGAGCAAAAGTGTAGGTTAGATACATTTTTTGTCAGCTCCACATGTCTTTAAAGCACAACTCCTTCTAAACGCTTAAGGCATTTTGATGAAATTTTATAGGATTCGTTGCATATTATATGTAGATGTACATGAAGGAATATAATTGCTGTCGGAGGACTCCAAAGGGATATTATCCAAATTAAGTAAGCACAGTTCCTCCTAAACCCCTCTTTTTTATGATTTTATGGGAAATTTTTATGAAATTTTATGGGAAGGTGCGGCATCATGTGTAGATGTGCATGAAGGAATATAATAAGTCAGAGGATGCCAAAAGGAGATAGTCCAAACTAAGGGTCTCGCATGTTAAAACCTTGTAAACACAACACTTCTGAAACCAAGTGCATGACGAAATTTGAATCTAAAGGGAGATAATTCAAATTAAGGTCTAGATTCAGGAAGGCGTATGTCCATAGAATAAAATTGTTAGGTGCAGTAAAAGAAATTAAATAGTAAGGCAGTGGACATTGGTCCAGTTAAAAAAAATGACTGGACCGAAAACTTTCAAGTGGACCGACAAATGTGGACGGCCAGGGGTCTGGGAGCCTCTTAAGTCAGAAGCTCTGGGGTAAATGAAGCCAAATCATGTATTCTAGCACTCTCCTGACACTTTTTTTTTCATTTTTAAAGACTTTGAAAAACACCATTTTTTGTGAGATTTGAATTAGAAAAAAAGTTTTTTTGTTGATTTTTTTATTTTCTTTTTTCTCTAGAATAAAAAAACAAAAGTTTGTCAAGTTCGTCTTCATTCATTTTATTAACCGCATCATCCTCCACATCACTACATTCTGATTCATTCTCATCTTTTTCATCATCAACTCCTTTAGAGGGTTGGATAATCAGTCCATCTACTACAGACTAAAATAATAAAAAATATATTGAGGTTAAGTAGTTTTCCAAAATGTCACACAATTTATACCATTCATTCACTAATATTGAGAAATATGTCATTTGATAATCCAGAGGTACATGCTGCATTTAGACTTACGAGATTAGAAGAGATACTTAGAGGTTTTTAAGATAATATGGGCTGATATTTCTAAAATTTTATTATCAATATTGATAGAAGACCTATAGATCATAAGATAAAAATTTGTTGTTTTTACATATTCCCTTTGTCCATTCATATTTTTTTCTGAATATTCACAAAATGTACTGATTTGTACCTATTGAATATTAAGATACATGGCAAGTTTAAGTTCATTTGCTTTCTTAAAATAAATACAACCTCCTTTACAGGGTCTGCCTCTGCACTGTCCGTGGTATTGGAGGTGGCAAAGTCATCTATATTGTTTGGGCTTTAGGTAGCAGGACCATCAGCAACACCATCCTCTACATCGTCTATTTCAGCGAAAGCTGGGACATGTGTACGTTTTCAAGTCCTATATATTATTCTTTATGCTACGTCATCTACTGCGCCTGAAAGCATACATTTCCTTGCTAGGTGCAATAATTGGGCTATATGAGATTAAGTTGTTTGATTGTGTTTTCAAGAAATCAAGGGGATCAAACTTTTTACTAGGATTATACAATAGCAAATGCCATAATGGTCCATACTTTACTACCTATAAGGCATGCAACAAGTAAAACAGTATAATAGATGACACAATATGTTGAAACACACCAGATTTTAACATTTCAAGAGCTCATGATGTCTGTCATTAGCAATGTGGTTTCAAACGGGGTTTCATTATTTTTTATTAAGCATAAATAGAAAAAAAAGTATTGCCAGAGTTCAAGGAAAAATGAATTTGCTGAACTGATCCGGTTCAAACGGAGGATGATATATATACATGTCTGGTGCTTTAAATTTTTATTGGATAAGACTCTTTTCTGTGGCCATAAATAATGGAACATACTCTTTCGGTTTAATGGTCTTATGCACAGAATAATTAAGGGAACCAAGGTTATAGCGGTATTCAAAATAATGTAACCCAGGGACAAAGACAAGACATGAAAAACAGACATACACAACAGAAAACATGAAGTAACCAAAAGCATGCCTACAAAGTAACAAAGGCAAATGAGTAACTCGAACTCCACAAAAAACTAGAAGCATAGACCAGGTGTGCCAGTGGTGTAAGCGTCCTCTGCTTTTCTAGAAACACCCACCAAGTTCCTCATAAAAAGTCCTGGGTAGACAAACGAGGAAAGAAAAACTATGACACGTTGAATAAATCAGTTTTCATGGTGCTGATGGATACACCATAACGTTCCACAAGTTCATGATGACGACCATAAAACTTCTGTAGTGATGACTGCAATCTTGTAGCAACCTAACCCTGTTCCAGAAGCCTATTTGTTAGAGTTCTAGCGCAATACAAAAAAGTCTGATGTAGATCTATTAATTTTTATGCAAGACATTGGGAACACCAGGAAAATGCTCTCTGCAGGCCCATTTTTGTTTTCTTTTTTCAAATGGTTCAAGTTATGACCCTAGCTTCACCCATAGCCATCATTTTATGGTATGAATCCTTTCGTACAACTATTCACTTATATTCAAGTTAACTTTCTCACCACAGAATGCAAATAGATGTTAAGAATAAAACATGTATAGAAAGTTGAAAGACCTCTTACTGAGAAGTGGACATATTTAGCTGACCTGTCCTAAAAGACCTTAATAGCTATTGCTATCACTTGGTGTCCATCGTCGTGTGTGTCGTAAACAATTTTTCAATGTTTTTATTTTTCAACTTTAGACACTGCACTTCCAAATAATCTCATAAATATATTTGTTCCAATACTTTTAGATCTTTTTAGCTACGAAAAGCATGAAAAGTACTTCTTTTGAAATGCTTACAGCACTCGAATACCTGTAAGACAATGTTTTCATACGCTATGGCGAAACTGTTTACTGTCAAGTTATTGGATTTCCCTTGGGGACCATTTGTGCACTACTTATTCGGCAAAGGTCCATCCCATCATGCAGAAATATTTAACTCCCTGCCAGACTTAAGCTTAACCCAGCTATTGTTTTAGTTAGTTACAAAAATCTTATGGGGCATGGTCCCTTTCACCCCTTAAAATTCATAGAATTTTAAGTGATATCTCCATATCTGAATTTTCAAGAGGAAAATAATATTAAATTTTCTTTTAAATTTGACCAAAATTTTTTAAATGATTGTTTTTTGGGGGCATGGTCCCCTTTGGCCCTTATTTGAAAAATGTAAGAGATATCTGAAATCTGATTGAAAATGAAAGAACAATCAAAATCTGAACAAAGTTAAAAAGTTGATTTCTTTGGGTCGGGGAGCAGCCCTTATAGTTAAAAAAAACTAAGAGATATATCCAAAATTAAAAAGCTCAGGCGGAATTTTTCATCTGGAATCTAATAAAAAAGTCAAGTATCTAAAATTTAAAAACTTTTTTTTTTTTTTTTTGGTGTGGCACATTGACCCTCTATAACTTGAAAACGGCCTGAGATATCTGAACACATCCAGGGATTTTCATAAAGAATGAAAGAAAAATATATTCCAAAATAAACAAGAGGCTCTTAGGAGCCTGAATCGCTCACCTGGTTGAGTTTTGACTTTCAAAGGCAATAAATTTAACAGGAAGTTGTCCAACAATTTCGACTCAAGAAGTCGTTGGTAGGACTTATCATCAGGATCATTTCAACAATAGAATTTCTTTTTAATCTCTCACAGTTTTCAGGATATTGACCGAAAACAGTTTAAAAAAGTTATTTTCCTCCTTTAAGGGCAATAACTCTTACAAGGAATCGTCTAACAGTTTTATCCTTAAAGACTTGTAGTCCTAATAATAAGGTTCATTTCAGCTTTTGAAAGAATTTGACTAAACCTGACGGTTTTGGAGATATATACGACGAACTACTGTCTGCCTCCTATGTTCTATTTTTAGTAACGGCGCCCATGTTTCTCGACGAATCAAAAATCCCAACATCAGTTCTATGCAGGATACCCCAAGGAACATTCATACAATGTTTGGTTTCAATTGTCAAGTAGTGTCAAAGGAAAAGATTTTTGAAAGAAATAACATTTAAAAATGCAAAATTCGTTGTAAAAGGGCAATAACTCTGACATGGCCTAAAGGATTACAACAAAACTTTGACCACAGATAGATCTCATCGTGCTAGACACTTTTACCCAAGTCAGAATTTATCTAAACCTAATGGTTTTGGAGATACATGCGAAAAACTACAGTCTGACTCCTATGTTCTATTTTTGTAACGACGGTCATGTTTTTTTTTCAACAAATAAAAAATCCCCTCATTAGTTCTATGCAGGATACCCCCAAGGAACATTCATACCAAGTTTGGTTTTAATTAGACAAGTAGTTTTCAGAGGAGAATAGTTTTGTATAATTGTTAACGACGACGATGGACGACGACAACGGACCCCAAGTGATGGCAATAGCTTACTTGGCCTTTGGCGAGGTAATCTAAAAAAGTTGATTTTTTTGGGGTGTGTGGCCCAATTTTGTACCCCTTTGACTCCAAATCGGTTAATGATAAGCCTAACCTGTAAAAAATTGTTTAACAGAATTTCAAAAGTAACTCACTGACATCTGAATCATAAAAATCAATCAACAATAAACTTTCCTATCAATTCTAATGATAACACCAATTTTCTCCCTTTTTAGCCCTTTATTTCCAAAATTGGTGGGGCAAAGACCTACCAAAACTATCTTCCCCTCTACCATCTATTTAGAAACAGTGTGTAAAAACTTCAAATATGTTGTCTTAATCTTTTTTAAATAGGTTCCTACATGTTGAAGCTTGTCAAAAACAAATTTTGTGCCCACACTTGTCCTAAGTTCAACATGTTGCAGTTCTATCATGCTGCACTTACCAAAGCTATGTATTTGCATTTGGGATAATCTGTAACATTTAAGAAAAACAGAAATGCATTGTAATATTGGTGTATCATAATATTGAGTCAGTTATATCAACAGAAAATACAGGTCTTAAAAAAAACATAAACAGTCATATATTTTAACCTCCCTGCTGCGATAAATTAACCCCTGTTATGATATTTTACCCCCTGCTGAGATATTTAACCCCCTGTTTTTTTTTAATCCCTTACCGCGATAAATTACCGCCCCCCTTATGATAATTTAGACCCATACTGCGATATTTTAACCCCCTGATGAAATAAATTAACCCCACTGTTATGACATTTTAACCCCTTCCTGCTATAAATTAACCCCCCTGCTGCGATAAATTAATCCCCTGCTATGATATTTTAGCGCCCCCACTGCGATATTTTAACCCCCATGCTACGATGAATTGAACCCCCTGCTGTGACTTTTTAACTGTTCTGCTGCGATAAATTAACCCCCTGTTATGATATTCTAACCCCCCTTTTGCTATATTTTAACCTCTCCTGCGATAAATGACCCCCCTTTGTAATGACATTTTAATCCGCTACTGCGATAAATTAACCCCCCTGTTATGATAATTTAGCCCCATGCTGCGATATTTAACCTCCTTGCTTCGATAAAAAACCCTTACTTTTATGACATTTAAACCCCCTCCTACGATACTTAACCCCCCCCCCCCCCGCCGCAATAAATTAACCCCCCTGTTATGATATTTTAACCTCCTGTTGTGCTATACTAACTGCTGGTCTGTGATAAATTGACCCCCTACAGGGGGGTTAAAATATCATAAAGGGGGTTATGTCAAAATTACCCTGGGGATCAATAATTCATACGATATATTGATCCCGGAGTTAAGATATCATATGATATTTTAACCCTGGGGTCAATATTTCGCGGGGGTTAAAATATCATATGACACCGGTATAAGAATTTGAACATTCAGTATCATACAACAGATCGTTAACAAAGACAAATACAACAAGACTGACAAAAAGCACACCCTGTCTCACTCCTTCCCTGTGCAGGTCCGGGTGTTAAAAGAATAGGCCTGCAGCAGCGCTAAGCTCGTCGTAAAAGGCGACTAAATAGTGCTCAGAACCGTAGCCGGGGGCTAGGGCGCTCTGTCCACAGAGCAACTGGGATGTGTGCCCCAGGTGGTGGAATGGGGTACCCCTGGTGTGTTACATGCTGGGGTTGTCAGGCTATAATACGGAAAACCTGACCGCAAACCATAGTGGTGCACCGTGTTGGGAAAAATGCCACGTTCCTCGCACGTTAAAGAACCCTACTGTGGTATTCTCCCGGAGTAGGAACCATAGGACTCCGCCACAGGAGGCTAAATTGCCCGACCCTACCCACCTCTCCCTATTTTCAGTGGCAATCAAAATTTGTCGACATCATTGTCCTTGTGTCTCATCCGTTTTTCATTTCATCATCATCATTTCATGTTCATTTTATCATCAATGTCATGTTCATCGTCTGAATATAGCTGAAATATTGCTGCTCGGACGTTAAACCCCAACAAAAAAACAAACAAACAATGTCTCACTCCTTCAAGAATTGTGAAAAAAAAGTTACTAGTGTTCATTTACTCACAATAATACTATGAGTATGAATGTGACAGTCAATGATTTGCCTTAATTTGCCTTTAACCCGTAACTGAGTTAACCTTTATCCCATACTGTAACTGATGCTTTCCTGCAAACTAGGAATGCAACATGTAAACATTTCTAAATTGTAATGCTAGCTGTGCTCTGGGAAACATTTTATTGTTATACTATGCACCAATCTACTTACAGACAGACCTGAATTAACTTTATATCGGAATTCTGATTTTTCAATGCAAGTTTTAACGTTATGATTCGTTTTTTACTGTATATTTACTTCTGATTTTGCTATTTTCTGCTTTGTTTCTTGACCTTGGACAATTAGGTCTGTCAATAATAAAGAATTTTGTCTGAATTCTTGGTCTTTGTCATAAACCCAGGAATATATTACACTTTACAGATCGATGTCATTGAGGTGCACAAAGGTAAACACAGTCTTATTTAGTAAAATTTAAAAATAATAGGTGAAACTAAATGATGTTGATTGTTGGTAGTAAAGAGCTCACATGTAAATATGGGCAATACTTAAACAAAATGCATGTAAAATGCATGCTTTAAGATGTCCAGAAAGCTTTAGATCCTCACTTGATTTCATTACTCTACACAAGCTGGGTTTTTCTCAAAATGCTTATTTTCGCACAAACTTTAAAGTTAAAATTATGAAAAAAATGAGCAAAAACAGGGACATATTTTTAAATACATCACCACAAGTAATGGCAAGGGTAGTATATGATACTCTAAGAACAATTTTGCGGTTGCGTGTCTGTCTGTGCATAAGTTGAATTTTCAGCTGAAACCAAAGTACACTTTTCAAGTTATGCAATTTTTCTCTCTTTACCATTCCCCCTTTTTTCACCTGTATCCAGGTGAAAAATTGAGTGAGAATCTTAATGAATTCTTTTGAAATTTTGCACAGTTGTTTAGGACAGCATTGTTCATGCTTCATTATGTGTGTATATATATATATATATATATATATATATATATATATATATATATAGATAGATAGATAGATAGATAGATAGATCTGACAAATTCCCAACGATGTTAGAACTGTCAAATTTGCACAGCAAATTTTTGTCGTTCCCTCCGCGGGACTCGTACTCATACCGCTGTGACATCTATGGCAACACCGCCTGCACAAAGTCCAGCGCCCTAGACCACTCGGCCAGCTAGGCTGGACTTTGTGCAGGCGGTGTTGCCATAGATGTCACAGCGGTATCAGTTCGAGTCCCACGGAGGGAATGACAAAAAATTTGCATCGCAAATTTGACAGTTCTAACATCGTTGGGAATTTTTCAGACCTTTCTATACGTTTACATATCTTCCCTGTATCAATTTGATCCGATGGAGCAGTGTAGCGAATAGAGTCGTCACATTCTAAGACGTTGTATATATATATGTGTGTGTGTGTGTGTGTGTGTGTGTGTGTGTGTGTGTGTGTGTGTGTGTGTGTGAAATGACAACAAACTGATTTTACTTAATTTACAAGTCCTGAAGATTGGTTACTGCAATACTGGTCCATTGTGCATGCAATGCAGCAAGTCACACTTTTATTGTAATGAATTAAATTAATTTTCTGTACAATACCACCAATTGCCAGAAAAGGGATAGAAGAATATGCCCCACAACTTGGCAAGTGTTAGAATTTGCACCCTGCCGGTTCCATTTAGGTAAAACGGTACTATTTATCTCTCATATACATATAGGCAACAATTGTAAAACGTCTGAAAAATTGACCTTTTTAAATAATAAATGCATTGCATATTGAACTTACCCTGAATTGCATGGTACTTAAAATACTATATATAGCTTCAAAGCAGTTATCTGATTCACATAATACCTCGCCATTTCGCGTGGCGGGGTATACAAAACCCAAGATCAGAAAAAAAAACAATATTTAAAAAAAAATATTTATAAAACACTTGATATATGAACACAAAAAATAATCGGGACTGGCCCTTGTTATGGTTTTATGGATGATATAAACAGCGCACAATCCGATTACATCTACATGTCTGTAAATACAATACATATTTACAGACAATTTCGCGCAGTACATATAAATTTGAAATATTGTATAGGATTCAAAATGTAATACCAAATAAGCGGGGTCTAGGTTAATAATGATGTGGGGGATGCATTTATTTTTTCCTCATTTAAATAATTCTTCAAACTTAGATATTAAAACCATGTCACATATGTTACATATCAATGCATGTTTATACAATATACATGTATTTTCGGTCAGTTTTGAATATAAGTTAACTGTACACAGAATTCGGAGGTAGTTCAGCACATCTTGTCGCTGGCAAGTTTTTTTATCTACAATTACCCGATAAATTATTTACATGTATTCAATAAGATCTGTTACAGTTTAGTATTTATTTCTACATCAAACGAAGGCATACCGAATTCACAAAGTGTGACTAAAAATTATTATAACAACAAAATGTTTTAAATTACTTAAATATATATATATATATATATACATAATTAATCGTCTAAATAATAGTCAACTATCACTCTTACGGGGTGATGGATCGTTAAAAACGATGCGAAACATAACAATAAATTAAATAAAATAACTGATATCCTTCCTCAGCATAAAACTATATACTTTTATGAGTTTTTCAATTTAACTTTTACCATCTTCTGGTGATGTTAAACATATCTAGACGTACATATATATATATATATATATATATATATATATATATATATAACGTCTCAGAATGTGACGACTCTATTTGCTACACCGCTCCATCGGATCAAATTGATACAGGGAAGATATATAAACGTAAAGAAAGGTCTGAAAAATAGTGTAGCAAATAGAGTCGTCACATTCTGAGACGTTGTATAATATTGATTTGTTGTGACATGCATCGTTAATTTGATCCTCTATCCGACATATTAACATCTAAATGAACTGTCCCGTACCACCATACATCGTGTACTAAGTTACAGCCCTAGATAAATCCTACGAGGAGGAATGACCCGGCCAGCGAAAGCTATATTTTATATAGCCTAGCTGGCCGAGTGGTCTAGGGCGCTGGACTTTGTGCAGGCGATGTTGCCATAGATGTCACAGCAGTAGGAGTTCGAGTCCCGCGGAGGAAATGACAAAAAAATTGCATCGCAAATTTGACAGTTCTAACGTCGTTGGGAATTTTTCAGACCTTTATATATATATATATGTATATATATAAAGTCTAAAGGAATCTGCCAACCAGCAAACTTAATGGATATCGGAATTCCAGTCATGACGATGCAGCACAAACAAAAATAATAATATAAGTCTAAAGGATTGTACAACGATACCGATAAAGATGTTAACACACTATAATAAAGTATATAATGGACAAAATCTTCAGTCAACAAATGACCTTCTTCAGTGCCTTAAAAAACTGAGTGTGTATGAAAGTAAATGGTCTGTGAACACAACTCACTACCTAATCAGGTGAGTACCTGTGACGTATAAAATTTTACCTACAGTAACAAAGATCTTGAACATTGTGCTATAGACACACGTTGTGTGTTCATCTTGAATACTGAACTATAAAAATAAAAATATTTACAAACACTGTTATAAGAAACTATACAAAATAGGAAGAACTTAATGTTTTTTGTTATTTGTTGTAAATAATTTTAAGAATCAAAAGGAAAAAAAATAATTTTGATGTATATTTACTCACGTTAGCCTGTTCACGTTCAAATTTTACAAATTACCGCGTCTTTAAAGCATTAACTCCGGGCATTAGCATTTTCTCTTACGAAGGGCGCCACTTACACTCGTGAAAAATTTAGGTTTCAAAAGAAATTAATGACACATTTTAAACAAAATTAGTGAAAATTTAACTGGAACATCACCGAATTTAACCGAGAACAACGTCGAATTTTATTAGGAACAAGTTCGAATTTAAATAGGAACATCCGTTATCTCAGGTTATTTAGGGTAGATGCGATGTATAAAATACCTGAAACAAGGATAATGAAGGACTATGATGCTGACAAGTACATGAGCCCTATTTGTTCCTATTGGAATTCTAATCGTTTGCAGAAAAACACGTACGCCACACTGGAGAAGTATGTTGTCAATAAACAATTCCAGCATTTTTAAAACATATTTTTCGATATATTTAGAAGATGATTTGGAATCGTTTTTACTAAGTATGAGGGATTTCTACCTCTCTCGAAATGGGCATCAAAACGATGTGATTAAAAATTGTAATACAGAACATAACTTAGCCACATTGATTAGTGTCAAAGGGGCACCTTAACTGTGGCAGTTCACATTTCCACTCATGTTTTAGTAATTTGTGTAGGGGAACCTGATGATGATTTGATTTTTCAAGAAGGTATATCCCCATTCCTCCGAGAAATATGGTGCCCCTTGCCAAGACATTTGTATCATAAATGTCTTAAAGCGTGTATGACGTTTGCTCAGAATGCCTTCACTATATACAAAATAAATATTTGCTTTATAGAAACACTAGTAATAATTTTCTCAATCTTTATTTTTTTTTCAGATCCCAATTTTGTCTATTTCGTTTCGTCGATAGCAGCTAAAAAGCATATTTTAAATGACAACTTAATTCGTGGAGGAATTTTAGCAACTCGGAGTATACATATTGTCGAGTCTTCCTTGTATTCTGTCAAATTATAACCTTAAGAAATATTTATTTTTTGTCATATGCTCTCTTACATGCGAATAGTTTTACTTTGCATAACTCAACCTTAAACATTTTATAGTATAAATAATATCTTATCGATATATGAAATAGATGTTGTTCCCGTCGGGCCTCGTCAGTCAGGTACGGGAACTATTGATGTCTAAAAATGACTCTTGTTTATTAACTTTAACATCGTCTCAAGTCATTTTAAGACAACCTGAGACCTTCCTGGTGTGGCAATTTTATGATAGATGTTGTAAGTCAACAGGTTTTTTTTTTTTGGTTTTTTTTTTTTTTTGTTTTTTTTTTTTTTTAATTCTTTATCTATATTTGTTATCAATTAGTATTATCATATCATTGTTCTTTGTAATTGAATA
Organism: Perna viridis; assembly: GCA_037379345.1. NCBI lineage: Eukaryota > Metazoa > Mollusca > Bivalvia > Mytilida > Mytilidae > Perna > Perna viridis. The sequence continues at coordinate 245,649 of CM074511.1, forward strand.
GGCATTATAGTTAAAATTATCATTGATCTTAGTAATTAAGTCTGCATTAGAACTTGAATCATCTCTGTTCTTGATAATTGGGTATGCATTGAAATGTGTACATTTTCATAGTCTGAACAGAAAATGAAACAAAAATACACCAGGAAAGTTTCGGCCCAGATTAGTCAGACAGTGACAATTATACGACAATCGCTTCATATTGTTATAAGCATGAAAAAGAAAATGCATTTATAAAGCCAACTAGTGAACAATTATAAATGTATCATCTGATCCAACAAATACTTGTTATCCACAGAAAAGATTTAACATTCTTAGATCAACCAGAGGTACAAAGTACTTGATTGGTAAAAATGCCTCGTCTTTATTACACTTATTAAAACAAACAACCAACAATACAGGGTTAGAATATAGGACCGTATTAGTACCACTATAATATGAAATAAATACATACATTTTTTGTCTAACTAATTTACACATCCTGCTTCCAATATTTCAACGTACGTGCCACTACCTCTATTTCTACAATACAATTGATACTATCTGGTAATGAGTTAAATCACCTTTGATCTGCCAATTAGCCTCTTATTGCAATGGGTTCCATTAAAACACTCATATTTTCACTGTGAGGTTTTATGATGTTACAGTTTTAATAACGATTTACATTTAATAGTCTGGAAAAGATGCATCGACTTAAGTTTGTATATTTATTAAACACTTGAATAAATGAATAGCATATTTCAATACAAATATATTTAAAAAGAACTTACCATTTTGAAAACAAATTCAGTACCATTTAGAAATTAGAGCATGGGTCTACTATTTGTCACCGGAAATATAAGTAAAACTTCCAGAAATTGAACAATACATCTTGAATATGAATTATCATGAACATCGGAAATGCATATTGTATACTTTGTATCCACCTTAGTATCTAGAATGTTTATATCAAACTGAATTTCTTATCTTACACCTTAATAAAAGTACTTACCATCTTAATAAAGGTGTTGCTTTAACTGTCCTGTCTCTCCTGGATACAGCTACTACTATAAAGAATGACATAATCCTTTATATTTCAAAATAATGAAAATGCATATTCTACTTCAAACCATTATATTTTACCTTTCTGTAAGTGTAATTGTAAAAGGAAATAGTGAAGTAATTGAGTGTAAATATTGCTCTCAAATTTATCAAATGACACGATATATGTAAACAAAAAATATTGGTTTCCAGTTTTAGCGATAAGAAATGTATTTAATTACCACTATCTTCAAGTTCTGTTGTTTGTTAGATAAATCATAAGATTCGTCGATCATTTTCACATCTGAATTGTAACCTGCAATAAAACTTTCTATGGACAAAGCAGAGCATTAAATGATTAGACAATCTGCAAAAGACAGAAAAAAATAATCATTAGAACAAGGTAATAGAAAGTCATATATATCTAGAACATATGAGAATATAGAATCATATTGAAGTGGGACAAACTATGTTGAGGATGTGTAGTCACACCGTCTGGTCATTATATAGTACATACTAAGTCAAATAATCTGTTTCCACTGTGGAAGAGTGTATGGCTTAATCATAAAACTGTTATATAAACAACAAAAAACATCTAAAGGAGTTAATACATACATCAGGATAAAGTGGGTATCAACACACATCATTCAATGTATGAGTCTTGTATTAGGTGCATACTTGGGGTAAACCGATATAACAGATATTTGATTTACATATATATTGTTTAAATAGTTAAACACATTTTCATTTTAATTAACATGCAATTACAATTTAAGAATAATCAAGTCTATTTGATTAAACAAATATCAAACAGACTTTAATTGCAAGAGTATTCAAGAAAAACAAGATTCTAGAGGAAATCAAAAGAACGCAATACATATATGTATAATCCTTTTGTATGGCATGTAGTCTGATTATATAACAATATAAGACAAATCGGAACAAATTTAAGAACAAACAAAAAAGGTCAAGTCATATATGTTACATATACATTATAAATATTTGATATGCAATGATACAAGTTGACTTATAAGAATGTAAATTTATATTACCCGTTCATCACAAAGATCAAGAAATGGTGAAGAAGGTGAATTAATAAGGAAAAACAATTGTTTCATATTTTTCTGTTTACTAAAAGAATAGGAAACAGGCTTAAAACATAATTTGTGTACTAATGACACAATACATGTTTATCAGACCATCATGGTAGATTTAAACAGATTCTTCAATAAAAATAGATACACAACTAAGGCTTACCTTTTGAAACTGTCTGAAACTAACGTGAATTTTATTTATTAGTATTTTTCTCTGTAATTAGAAGTAAAATATAAATGATTATAATAGATATTACGTTACTCATTTTTTTACAAAACACCGGGAAGATGTAAACAACGGACCGAAACTAGCTACATATTTGGTTCTCGTTTAAAAGAACTATTTAGTAAGTGAAATCTATAGATAAAACTTACCAGTTATCAAAGTCTAAAAATGATGAAAACTTTATATATTATTGTGGAAGTTTACTTTGGACGTTATCGGAAAGTAAACGGAATTGTATCATATATGCACGCATTCTCGATATGAACCGGAATATGACCAAATAACATACGAAAAAAAAACGGCGCGGTTTAGTACCATCATTCTATAGAGAAAATTCAGGGAGACACTTCATAGGTAATACAGTCGAAAAATCTGTATTTGTAACAGTAATCAAGGGAACCAAGGTTATAGCGTAATCAAAAGAATGTGATCCAGGGACAAATACCAGACATTGAAAACAGACACACACAAGAAAGAACATAAAGTAACTAAAATCATACATACAAAGTAACAAAATGTAAGTCTTCTTTCACAGTTTTAAAGCTAATTGGTAAAAATATTACTTACCTGGTATCGAAATCTACAAATAATGAGAACTATATTTATTATTATATTAAAGGCTTACCTTTAGACGTTATCTGAAAGTAAACAGAATGTAACCATACAATGGTTTGCTGAAACCACAGCAATACGACGATTACCACAAAGCCAATACAGATAACGTATTACATAGTATATGTGTACCCAGGAATGACAGTATGTATCACACAACATCAGATAGTATCACCCTTATTCATATTGATATGTATAACATCGATCAGACTCTTTCTGGAAACACTTAGTCGGTGACCATCAGCCATTTATTATATTTTCTTCGTGGATCTATGTGAAAAACATTATACTTTGCAACACATATATGTATTTCTTTCAACGAATACACTGTTATTATTATAAATGGACCAACAATAACTTTGATTGTTCATATATGCACGCATTCTCGATATGAACCGGAATATGACCATATAGTTAAGAAAAAAAAACGGCGCGGTTTAGTACCATCATTCTATCGAGAAAATTCAGGGAGACAATTCATAGGTAATATAGTCGAAAAACCTGTATTTGTAACAGCAATCAGGGGAACCAAGGTTATAGCGTAATCAAAAGAATGTGATCCAGGGATAAATACCAGACATTGAAAACAGACACACACAAGAAAGAACATAAAGTAACTAAAATCATACATACAAAGTAACAAAATGTAAGTCTTCTTTCACAGTTTTAAAGCTAATTGGTAAAAAATATTACTTACCTGGTATCGAAATCTACAAATAATGAAAACTTTATTTATTATTATATTAAAGGCTTACCTTTAGACGTTATCTGAAAGTAAACAGAATGTAACCATACAATGGTTTGCTGAAACCACAGCAATACGACGATTACCACAAAGCCAATACAGATAACGTATTACATAGTATATATGTACCCAGGAATGACAGTATGTATCACACAACATCAGATAGTATCACCCTTATTCATATTGATATGTATAACATCGATCAGACTCTTTCTGGAAACACTTAGTCGGTGACCATCAGCCATTTATTATATTTTCTTCGTGGATCTATGTGCAAAACATTATACTTTGCAACACATATATGTATTTCTTTCAACGAATACACTGTTATTATTATAAATGGACCAACAATTACTTTGATTGTTCATATATGCACGCATTCTCGATATGAACCGGAATATGACCAAATAACATAAGAAAAAAAAACGGCGCGGTTTAGTGTCATCATTCTATAGAGAAAATTCAGGGAGACACTTCATAGGTAATACAGTCGAAAAATCTGTATTTGTAACAGTAATCAGGGGAACCAAGTTTATAGCGTAATCAAAAGAATGTGATCCAGGGACAAATATCAGACATTGAAAACAGACACACACAAGAAAGAACATAAAGTAACTAAAATCATACATACAAAGTAACAAAATGTAAGTCTTCTTTCACAGTTTTAAAGCTAATTGGTAAAAATATTACTTACCTGGTATCGAAATCTACAAATAATGAAAACTTTATTTATTATTATATTAAAGGCTTACCTTTAGACGTTATCTGAAAGTAAACAGAATGTAACCATACAATGGTTCGCTGAAACCACAGCAATACGACGATTACCACAAAGCCAATACAGATAACGTATTACATAGTATATGTGTACCCAGGAATGACAGTATGTATCACACAACAGCTAGTAGTACCACCCATATTCATATTGATATGCTTAATATCTAATAGACTCTTTCTGGAAAATGAGTTAAGGAAGATAAGAACCAAAAACAGCGCGATTTTCTACCTTCATTCTAGCATGACACCTTAAGTACACATAAGTAATACAGATGAATAAACTGTATTTGTATGTTTCTTTTTTTTTGGGGGGGGCGGGGGGCGGGTTTCACAACGTTTGGAATATGAAAGAACATTTCAATAAAGGAACAATATGCACAACAATAACAAGGTACGTTTTTATCATGTAACATATAATATGATCATGTCATACAATACACCATTAATTTGAACATGTATAAAGACTTTAATCAACTAATTTTGTATGAGACAAAGAACAGGACAAATTTTAAGATTCAATTTAGAAATAACAAATAAAATAAAAATGTATAATATTTCAAAATAATCTTACCTTAAAAGAAGCAACTAAAAGGAAGGTAAATTTGATTTGTTAATATGTGTCTGGAATAAAACGTAGCATTAAATCATAAATATAACGAAACCAAACTCCTTAATATTGCATGCTTAACCTTAATGATGACCTGGAAAAAAATCAAATGTAATCTATTAATGTCTAGAATATACCAAAGTCATTAGTACTTAAGGAAATGATTTTGATTACTGAAAAAGAACAAATATTTTATGTATTGATTAATATGTAAGTGTTTGAGGAGAAGAATGCAAGAAAATACACGAAAACTTAATAAACTTACCATTTATAAATATGAAGTTTAGCATCACTTTAATATATTTATGAACCAATGATACACATAGTATATACAACATAGTTTTCATAATAATTTACACATAAACCGAGAAAGTTTCAAATAACATTATTAATATTAGTCATCATGCACTATTTATGAACGATATAAATTATATGCATTTTTATCAGAATACCTGAATGTAATCACATTTAATTTCATCATACAAGGTTAAGACAAAATCTAAATCCTGTATATATATCATCCACGGAAAATAATAGATAAACAACACAGTGCTAAATAAATGACGTTAACGACATTATAAGGTGGTTATATACGGCAAATCTTAATACCCTCTTTAAAATTGAAACATAGATCAAATTACTGTACAGATTTGTTGTAGTGTTTGATCTGTATTACATAAGTATGTATATGCATGTGTTCCAAAGATGTGAGGATTCGGGTTTTATCATAATCAGAACAACTAAAAATAACGACAAACACCAGTCATACAACAGTTGGTGTTGAAGCCGAGCACGTTGTTTATACTCCGGACGCGGTCCTTATAATCCTCAAATAAAACGACCACATCCTGGAGACATATTTTAATCTATTAAGGGCTTTTTTAACCAAAATATATCATTTAGCAATTTAAGACATCAATCAATAAAAATAGTCCTATATAAATATTTCGTGTCACAACAAAAACTATACTTGATGTTCTTTTAATATTCATTTCGGGATCAATTTTTCCATTGTAAAGATAATCTTTCTGACACGACGACATCAGTAACAGTAAAAGACCAGCAGGACACACTTCACCAATAATCTTTGAAAATGTTGTTTGAAGTATTTGCAGGCAATAAGTATGTGAAAACCTAAAACAAAAATGATATTGAAATTAGTATTACAGTTTTATTAATAAAACAACAAACATAACTATTATTGTCATCTACTGATTTAAAATATACTCGAGGACAATTGAGGAATTGATAATTAAACATTTCTCCTTTTAATATGTACTTTTTTCTTCATTTGTTTTTTGTCTGTCTCTGTATATCTCCTGACAGAAATTACAAACAGAGACATACAATAAGCGCAAAACAATTTGGAAAGTGAAAGAACCAAACATAGCTAACAGATGAATCGAAAGCTTCCATGGAGTTGTTGAATTTGGAAAATCACGTATTTGAAGACAGTACAAGAGTTTAGTAATAGTATGAAAGAGCCTAGGCTAGGCTACAGACCTAACAAACAACAATACAAGTGGAAAATATTCCAAAAGGGAAGCTACATGTATATGCCAGAAGAATCCTGATAGCCTATAAAGCAATGTTCAATGTTCAATTTTGACTAAGAAACCGATATCATACCTCTCGCCATAAATTGATTGGGACCACAGAGCAGGAATACCCCGAGAGACGAATTGTGTTGGTAAATCGGCGTGTGTACAAACATTTACACTCATGCATAGTGGGTAAATAGCGGAAAAGAAGAGAGTCGATAAACTTGTCGGTTACGTTTTCTATTAGAGTTAACTCTGTCAAATCTAGGAAAATCCCATCACGTTAGTCATGATAGGCAACTGATCTTTAAAGTCCTCTGACAGTAATTATATTGCCTCATGCATATCATCATATGATACCCGTTCTGCTGTAAAATAACATCAAAACACCCGAGCGTTTGAGGGAGGGGTGCGCTTACTTGTTATAATATGTAAAACCCTCAATAAGGATTATACACCTTCAGAGTCCTCTGACAGAAATTATATTTCCTCATGCACATCTACACATAATACCTAACCTTCCTATGAAATTTATTAAAATCCTTTAAGCGGTTATAGAGGAGTTTTGCTCTTGAGATTTCAACATGTAAAACACTGAATTAGGATTATTTCCCTTTGGAGTACTCTGGCAATAAATATATTCCCTCATGCACATTTACAAATTATACATAACCTTTCTATGAAATTTCATCAGCATCCTTTAAACGGTTAAGAGGAGTTGCGCTTACAAGATTTTAACATATTAAAAACACTGGGCTTGGATTATCTAACTGTGGAGTCCTATGAGAACAAATATATTTCTTCATGCACATATACATATGATACCTAATCTTTCTATGAAATTTCATCAAACTCTTTTCAGCAGTTTTGGAGGAGTTATGCTTACGATGTTTTAACATGTTCTTCCTTGCACTTGGATTATATCCCTTAGGAGTTCACTGATGATAAATATACTCCTTTGTGTAAATCTACATAGAAATTTCGCCCCGTGTAGGTCCAGGTGTCAAAAGAATAGGCTTGCAGCAGCGCTTAGCTTGTCGTACAAGACAACTTAATATGGCGCTCTGCCCACATAGAAACTGGGTTGTATGCCCCAGGTGGTGGAATGGGGTACCACTGGTTTGCTAAATGCTGAAGTTGTCAAGCTTTATTACGAAAAACCTGACCGCAAACCATACTGGTGCACGGTGTTGGAAAGATACCACGTTGCTCGCACGTCAAGGAACCCTGCTGTGGTATTCGGTAGGAGTAGGCGCCACAGGAGGCTTAATTGCCCGACCCTACCCATCCGTCCCTTTTTCAAGTGGCAATCAAAATTTGTCGACCATATTATCCTTTTGTCCGCTACCTTTTTTCATTTCATCATCATCATCATCATTTCGTGTTCATTTTATCATCCATGTCATGTCCATCACCTGGATATAACGGAAATATTGCTGCTCGGGCGTTAAACCCCAAAAATCAATCATTCAATCCTACGAAATTTCAACAAAATCATTGTAGCTCTTTAGGAGGATACTTGCATGCGAGGTTTTAACTTGTAAAACCCTAAATTTGCATAATTTCCCTTTGGAGTCTTCTGACAAAAATATCTTTCATCATGCATATCTACATATTATTCCTTACCTTTACAAGAAACTTCATAAAATCTTTTCAGCGGTTTAGTAGGAGTTGCGTTTACGAAGTTTTAACATGTAAAACCATTGTTTTAACCTCCCTCTGGAGTCCTCCGGTAGTGTACACATTCCTCATGCACATTTACATAAGGTAACCAATTTTTCTCAAAAACTTCATGAACACCCCTCGAGCGGTTTAGGATGAGTTGCGTTTACAAGAAATATGGACGGACGGATGGACTGGCACACAGATAGACCGACAGACAGATAGAAAGACAAAGAGACGAGGTGATTCTTATTTACTCCCCCCAAACTTTGTTGTGGGAGTTGGTTTAATTATGAAAAAGAATAAATCTGAATTTCAGCAAAAATATCGAAGCGTATAAAAACTGAATATAAAGGAAACTTGACACGTAGAAACAAAATTAAGCACTAGTAATATGAACTAGCATCTAAATATCAAACTTATATTGAATATAAAAGTCTTATAGAATGGAGCCCATAAAAGAGAGTTACAAAAGTCCACCTATGCGGAAACCACTATAATTCAAAGCTAGTCAGCAACAAACGATAAAAATGGAGACGTGAAAGATTTTTGCTATGAAGCATTTCAGCCTCAGATTGGTAACACCTAACACGATGTTTTATTCATCATTAGTAACAAAAATGTCAACGTAAGTGGAAAGAAAAACAGGAAGAATTAAAACTAAAACTTGTCACGGCTGACCCAACTACAACAACAAAGGCGATTTTTATCTATTTGTAACAGAGTTTCACTTAAATTTTTATAATGACACCTTAATAGAAAGATGATCTTGGAAATTGTGACAACTATAGAGGCATCACCCTAATCTCAATCCAAAAACAATACGGTCTTTTATTATGTACTTCTTAACAAAATTTATATTAAAAAAAAGACAATAAAATTGTGAGTGAATGGAACAAGCAACATTTAGGAAAGGGTGTTTTGCATTGATTGGATGATTACCCCCAGATTCATTATTGGACGATGGATTTGAATGGAAAATGTCACAAATAGTCAATAAAATCGACTTCAAGAATGTATTTTATAGTATTTATAGACACACTCTGCCAAATGTTAAGATCGTATTGATAAGCAAACAAAATTGTGATGCTCATCAAATGCTGGCATACGCAGTTTGAATGTTCTGTCTTATTGAATACCAAGGAAACGAATGGCTTGCTATTATTTCGAAGGTAATACAAGGCTGTATCATCTTTATTATTTTAAATCCAGTAGTCATAGATTGGATATTAAGGAACGCCATAAGTGACGAGAAAAGCGAAATAAATAATGCCCTATAATCATGTAAGCATGATCATGTTCAGAAAACACATTCTGCCTCTTTGCAAATCAAGCTGGACTTCAACAAATGCAAAGGAAATGAGCTTCATTACTTGATTTTGTTGGATACTAAAGGTGAATGGAAATGAGATCCTGCATTTGGAAACATTAGTTGACCTACGGACACTCATAAGTACTGAAGACTCTCACACAGATTTGCAAAAGCAAAAACGGCATTGTCAGAGCTAACAAGCACTTGTATATTAAATCATTACAGTAGTAAACCAAAGCAAAACTATATAACAACAACATGACATCAGTTCTTCTATATGGTAGTAAATGATGGGGTGTCACAAAAGTAGACACCTAATATAGGTCACTACACAGTTTTTATCACAGCTGTCCCTGATACATTTACATAATATTTTGGCCAAACACAATATCAAATAAGAACCTATTCAAAATGAGAGAATCTACGTGTATGATAGACCAAATAAAAGTACTGCCCTTCCGATGGTTTGGGTATAATATGAAAATGTAAAGTTCAGACATCACAGACACAGTATTAGGTAGACGCTGCAAGGCAAAATCCCTAGTGGCCGACCGAAACCAACATTTCGAAAATGGGTAAAAACACAACATGGATTGAATCAAATGTTTTGTTAAAGAAACGTGCTGAGTGGAGAGACCTTATCTAAACCTTGTGCCGTAAATAAGGTTAAACTTTGATATTGTGAGTATTATTTTATATTTCAATTACGGTACTTACAAGGCTTACTTATAAATTGCAGACAGTGGCATGGCTTGAGTAAATACTGCACTACTTTATCTGAAGGTTCCAGTTTATTTTGGTATCTCAACTGATATAATCCATTCTGTTCTTCCTTGCATGATCCGTACAAATGCTTCTCCGTAACTCTACTCATAAAGGCATGATGGAGGTAATCATCTATCTTAAATAGAAAGGTTTGTATATTATCTATAGTCGGATATTTATTTACATGAGATATGAAAGGAAAAAAAAGTTATTTTTCTTTTAGAATGTATAAGTTGTGCCATTGCTGCGTTAACTTAACATATTTCAAATTAAAAAAAGAAACTGAATACACATAAAATACAAATAAAATACAAATACGAAGACATTGAGGCCTAATGGTAAAAGAAAATATAACCGGCCGATGGAACAACAACTGCCAACTAATGTTCAAGGAAATCAATAAGATCTTCAAAGCAAAGATCGTGAAGGATTAAAGAAATAAAAAACAAGAATGAACTGTGTCATTATAATTATGTGTACTGTTGTTTATAAGACGGGTACATTCCGGCTCCTAGAAAACTGGTTATGCGTTGTTCCAGTCATTGTCGCCGTTGTTTTTTTTTTACGTCAGCAAGTTTGTTTTAGAATAGTCTCTTGCATGTTAAAGATACTGTAATTGACCTCTAGTATTTCACTATTTTCTTTGTGCGAACTCTGTCTTCAAAATAACCATGGAACCCCAAAAACAATAGACGAAGAACAAATAACAAAATTCAAAAGAACCTAAAAAGTGCACGTACTAACCCAAAACCGATGGAAAGCAATGAGTTAAGTCAGTCACTCCTATAGAGTGAGCAACTCTCTTTGAAGCCATTTGGAGAGGAGAGTCTCTCTTTATGACGTTTGAATTTGCGTGCAGCATTTTATCGTCCCATTAATTTCTGCGTAAGCTTGTTAGCCTGTGTAGAAACACTGTGTAATGATTTGAATTTCCTGCAAAGTGTTTGATACGAGGAAAGACGTTCCATTTTCTCTGGAGCTGCTAGAATATCACAATATATGATTAAATAATTGGCCAGAAAAAAAGTCAGGTAAACAGGTAGTTGTTTTAGTGAGTCTGTAATGCCATTGGTTTTATGCTATTCAAGACACTTAAATTAAAGTACTGTGTGTCAACTTTAGTTACAGTGTAAAGGAACTTTGAATAAAGTCTGCAATCTAGGGATGTAGGCAAAGTTCAGTGCGTAGTAGTTCACTGGGATGCATACTATCTGTTCAACATTATAATCCTCCAAAATGGACTTATATTTGGGCAGTTTGAAAACTCAACATAGTAATCGTTCCATGAAAAAAAAAACATAACAACAAATACGAGGAGGGACAAAAAATAAATCATACAATAAGTCAAATTCAAAGCAAGAACTAAGTGAAACTACCACAATGACAGGTTTATTTCTGGTCTTTTGAGAATTACCTCTGATATGTAAATGTCATATCCATGGGAAAAAGATATATGAAATAAGAGAAATCAAGTTTGTATGCTCTCGTTATGAATGACTGGCCATAATTACTTACAAGGACAAAGTGAAAGCAACATTTTTTGGTTTTTGGTCTTCAAACTTAAATTGAATGACGCCTAATATTGGAGTACGAACTCGTTGTGAAAAACAAAATCAACCGGAATTAAGACTGCTAGATAAAATAGCCCAATAAAAAGGTCCACAATGGTAATGAAGGACAAATGGACAAGTACTTTAGGTATAATAGCTTTTAGCAAGATAGCACATTATATTAGTCTACAAACTCATGTCAAGGGGTACACTAGATAGGTCTTCACAAAGATTTTGAGAGCTGTTTACTTGAAAGATTTGGTTGAAAGTTGGCAGCGAAAGAAAAACTATATGACAACTTATAGAAAACCAATCAAACTTAAACATTCGAAATTAATTCAACTGCAACACAAGAAAAAAAAGATCATGTAAATTTGGAGTATATATTGCTCTCTTTGTCAGGTTGTAATTAGTAGATGACTAATATTACCACAGAGAAACGCAATATTTGAGATTCAAGTGATTATTTGAAGATAAATACAAATATGATTGTTGTGAATATCATGGATGTTATTTACTTTCCAAAGGTGAAATTTTACATCTGTAATTTCGTCATTAGTAATACTTATCTTTTTAAATTACTACCATTTTCATCTCCGGGATTTTCAGCAGTGTATGACGTTTTCATTGAATGTGTCTCTACATACTGCATCTGATTGGTTAATACACCTGTAAACCGATAACAGAAAATTAACAGATTGCAAAACAAGCAGCTAATTTTATCTTTTATAACATACATACGTTTTGAAGATGTTCCATTTCGGTCCTCTCAAATATAACGAAAAAGGCCGAAAAAAAAACCGAATCCGCTTGTTTATCTGTAACCAAAAAATGAGGACACAGACATTTCACTTAATTACATAATCCATAAATCCGTATGTCAATTAAGTGCATCATAGTTCAAATGAAAAATAATCTCCTAACCTGTAACATCCCAGATTATTTGGTTTAAACCAAAACCAGAGTAAAACTGGGTTTATACATAACATGATACACATGATTGAGTCTTATATGCTATGATTAAAAGTACTAACACACAAATAAACTTACCTTTCTAATATCTTGAAGCACAGCATATCCTTTTGTCATTTACAATATTTTCTCTCAACAGTCCTCATGACTCTTTAATATTACCAAGAAAATGTCTCGTTCAAAAATACGCGATTAAACAATCCGCCTTTAAACAATAATTCAACAATATAGTGCTTAGATAAAGGTCTCATAGCCGTCAAGTAGCATGCCATAAAAAAAACGTGAATGGTGAATAATTTGAATTCGTTTGATATACATACATCAAAGCAAACCATATGGTATTTCCAAGAATGGTGATCAATTGTTCAACGAATATACCGTCTGGTCGACTGAAAGAAATTTATTGCACAATGGACTGAATACAAAACGTTTACGTGATGATAAGGGCAGCTGAAATATCAATTATGCATTGAACGTGTAAATCACAAGTGAATATGCTATGAAACATTGTATAGATGACATACTTCTATCAGAGATATGATATAAATTATTGCATGGCATAGTATAGTATATAACTAATATAAGAATATTAAATAATGATTGAACTATAATTCACCGCTTGGTTGGTTATGAATCTTCGTATGTCTTTTGTAGCTTTATAATTGGACATATCAGAGGGACAACCAATTTCCTACAATAGAAATTACAAAAAAACTCTTTAATGATTTTCATTGTCAACGTCAGCTCCTGATTATTTAATTTGCCAAGCTTATGTTATCTTATCCAATTGTATTAATGTGTTTCCAATGTAAGGAATAATTATAGCATTTTATTTCTTCTAACGTCTTTATTTTTATAAAACACCTTGAAATGCGACGGAAAAATGAATATATGTATCTACTTTGTATCTGATTTAGGGAGCGCTATAAAAACCCATCTTTCATATCGGAATGCCCGTACTGCCAGGACCATTTAAGTGGTTTTCAACTTTTTAGTTTTCATCCTGGTATTGCCAATATGTTACACTGACATTTCGTATTGAGTACTGCCAAGAATTTTTATGTTTGGTAATTTTGTAATTAACCTTCATTATTCAAACGTTATATGTACCAAGAGTAATCAAAAGAACCAAGGTTATAGCGGTAATCAAAAGAATGTTATCCAGGGACAAAGACCAGACATGAAAAACAGACATACACAACAAAGAACATAAAGTAACTAAAATCATACATACAAAGTAACAAAAGCAAATGAGCATATCGGATTCCACTAAAAACTGGGAGCATGGACCAGGTGCACCGGTAGGGTAAGCGTCCTCTGCTTTTCTAGAAAATGCCCTAACCCTAACAACAGCGGGACTTACCAGTCTGTTTCTTTATTCAACAGTTTCAACGATTCTTGTTCTTTTTTTTCTTATTCACTATTTCTAAAACATAAATAATATCATTCTTATTTTCTACAAATGTATTTTTATCAAGCAAATGTTTCGTCATCCTGAAACAATCATTCCATGATTAGGAATATAGTAATTTAAAATTTCAACTTAACAAAATATCTTTCTAGAAAATTCTATCTACGAATTGTTGCGATGAGTAACGTAAAATGATTGGAGAATAGGAGATAAACATGAAATGATTTGTCATTAACTATATTTGGCTTTATGTTTTATCATCTTCATTCAGGTTACAAGAAAAAGACATACCAGCATGTTTACTCTGTGAATACAAGTTATAACGATCTGTGTCTTCTTTGTTAGTAATTCTGTAACAGAAACGATAGCATGCACAATTGCAACGTTTTTCAGCAACAGGGTTATGTTGCTACAACATTGAAGTCATTACTACAGAAGTTTATGGTCGTCATCATGAACTCGTGGATCGTTAATGTGTATCTATCTGCGCTAGGGAAAACTAATTTGTTCAACGTGTCATTTTTTCCTTTTCTCTTTCGACTACCCCGGACTTGACTTTTTATGAGCAACTCGGCAGGCGTTTCTAGAAAAGCATAGGACGCTTACGCTATCGGTGCACCTGGTCTGCGCTCCGAGTTTTTAGTGGAGTCCGAGTTGCTCATTTACTTTTGTTACTTTGAATGATTTTAGTTACTTTATGTTCTTTGATGTATATGTCTGTTTACCATGTCTCGTCTTTGTACCTGGATTGCATTATTTTGATTACCGCTATAACCTTGGTTCCCTGGATTACTCTTTAACAAACAAATTATCATCCCGATAAATTTATTAGTTACTACTCTAATTGAAGGGTAACAGATACATGCCCAAAAAGCCTATGTGTAAGCCGCTGAATTATATTTTGCAATTTGGTGTATTGGTTACAATTTAACGAACTCGTTATTTTACTGATTGATTCTGTCTTTTTTTTTCAAAAAGTAAAACAGTTACATCTTTGAGGCTAAACTTAATATTTTATATCAAAGTCATGTATGATTTTACAAGTAACTCACAGTTTGCTTACACAGCTAGTATTAATAGCAACATGTATTAAAACGTCAGAAGCCTAATATATATTTTTTTCATATCTTAATGTGTTACTTCACCTTCTTATGTAATGTGTGCAAGAAATAATGCATGATTTAGATAGTTTAAGGATGTAATATATCTAAAAACAAGATAAAAATGCCTTACCTGTAAAGACTCCTCTCCAAAATTAATGTTAAAATGATATTTTGTCTTTTTATCAACAGAACCTGTAAGAATAGATATCAATTTGTTTCATCAAATCAATGTACCATTTGACCAACTTTATATTTGTCCACATAAATACTCTCGTCATACAATATAAGGCTAACTCAAACTGTGGTAACAATACACCCCCCGTTTACTGCACCTCAAATAAAAGACAATCTTAATCCGTGTTAACCCGTTCTCATGACATTCCAAATGCAATGATTTAATTTGGTTTAACTATTCTTTGCAATTAACAGCGCATCATTTATTTTTACTTTGTAATATTTAATCAGACTGTACACATCTATAATAACAACAGCGGGACTTACCAGTCTGTTTCTTTATTGAAAAGTTTCAACGATTCTTGTTCTTTTTCGTATTCACTAATTCTAAAACATAAATGATATCATTCTTATTTTCTACAAATTTATTTTTATCAAGCAAATGTTTCGTCATCCTGGAACAATCATTTCATGATTAGGAATATAGTAGTTTAAAATTGCAACATAAAAAAATATCTTTCTAGAAAGTTCTATATACGAATGGCTGCGATGAGTAACGTAAAATGATTGGAGAATAGGAGATAAACATGAAATGATTTGTCATTAACTATATTTTGCTTTATGTTTTATTATATTTATTACTTTATATCTTAATGTTTCACTTCATCTTATAAAGTAATGTGTGCAAGACATAGTCCATGATTTAGATAGATGAAGAATGTAATATATTTAAAAGAAGATAAAAATGCCTTACCTATAACATATGTATAAGGACTCCTTTCCAAATGTAATGTTAAAATGATATTTTGTCTTTTTTATCAACAGAACCTGTAAGAATAAATATCAATTTGTCACATCAAATAAATGTGCCATTTGACCAATTCGTATATTTGTCCACATAAATACACGCATCATACCAGATAAGGCTAACTGAAACAATGGTAACAACACACCACACTTTTTACCACCTTAAATGAAAGACAAACGTAACCCGTGTTCGACCGGTCTCATGACATTCACGCAACAAGGATTTAATCCGGGTTAACTATTGTTTGTAATTAACAATATATAGTTTATTTTACTGTGTGATATTTAGCCAGCCTGTACACAACTATAATACCTTTCTTTTACCTTTTGGTTATAAAGTTTGGATTTTGCTATTTTGCTGTTCTGTTAAATTGATTATACTGAGAGTTGAATTGAAATATACCTATACTATTCACAAGTTTATCAAATAGTTGCAACATCTACAGATGTGTGTTACCCCTTTTTTATTAGTATCTATTATTTTACTGTCTGCTTAATGTAGAGATGAAATTCGTGGTCAACAACATCAGGTGATCAAAACGTATTACATAATAGATAAACTTATTCTTTGCACATCGGTCAAGCGTTTTTGGTTTTGGTAAAAATGAATGCAATTGATTCGACGATAAAATGAAGAAAATCACCTTTATTGCAGCATATCAATTTTATTATTCATCCATGTATGTATTATCCTTGAACATATTAATTAGACCCCCATCTAAGTAAAACCTTTGGTTGCCGGGGTTTTCGTTATATATCGCAAACACGCCATACAATCGAAATCAAAATGTTTACTTAGAATGTTTAAAGGATATCTATTGTGTTTTATTTCAAGATTGGGGAAAATCATTCGAACGAAGATAAAAATGCAATATAATTTTAAATATGATATAGGTATTTTTTTTATTTTTTTTTTTTTTTGGCATTATATTACTTATTGACTCTTACAGAAGACTGTTTTTGTATTTTTAATATTTGAAACATTTTATGCTTACATTACACAGAGAAAACAATGCAACATAATGTTTCCCATCTGTTTTTAATATGTTTAGGACCGCCATGTAAAACATATGAAAAACATATATTGAGACTTACAAATTATTTCATGAAAAACAGGTAATAAATTCATTTGGTGATTATATGTCTTCCTTGTGACTTCATGTATGGAAACTGTATGATTTTTCATATTATTTAGGAAGACTGTAGTTCCCGTGTGATTTTATAGGCACAAAACATACCTTCCCCTATTGGTCCTAAGCATAGGTCTCCATATGCTTTAAAGTAACGAATAATAAACATTTTAAGATTACATAATTAGCCATTATTTTCTCCTCTACCAGTTGCATCGGATTCGCATTATTTGTTAATTAAGAAATCAACGGATGTTTTTTTTTTAAGTTACGGATAGTAGACAAAAGATCTTTTTAAGTCAATCAAAAGAAAATTAAAGGTTATTGTATTGAGCATGTAGTATCAAAAATATATCATCACTGTACTAATCTGTAAATCGAATACATTACGACGTTTTAAGAAACATTATTATATCAAAACGCAATGTAAATAACATATGACTTTTCATACACACACCTTTCTAAATTTATGGAAAATTTAAACAGACATATAGTGAATCCTTTAACACAAATAAACACACAGAAAGTGAGAAAGTAGTATTGAAATAGGTACCTTAAAAACTAGAATACCTAAAATCAATCTTATTATTTGTCATTTTAATTTCAGATAAAAAGCTATGAATTGTTTTTTTTTAGCTTTTTTTCTAATTTTTACACGATATAATAGATACCCAAAGCGCTCAAACATAGACTTTGCCAATAAATTTAATCTAAAGAGGGAAAATAACAGTGACTTACCGTAATAGAGTGTCTAGGTGAACTGCTGGCAAATTGACTGCTGACTATCATTTATATGATATTGTAACAATACAAATTTATTTTACTGTCCTTCAATTTGTTGTGTTTGGTGATTTTAGTGAAGAGTTAGAACAATCCTTATTGGTGGCTGTAAATGTATCCTGTTGAAAGTGGGACGTCCGAGAGAATCTTTAAGAGTGAATACTATGAAACTATTTTTCAAATGTAACAGATGGGTAGTTTTAAAAACTATTTCATGACTTGAACAGATTAAAAGAAGGTTTTTATTGTCAAATGATTTCGTTAGAATTTAAATGCACAAAGAAATGATCATTGTGAATTCTGTCAACACCAATACAATCTCAACGATACCTTTTATTCAGTTCTTGTACTTAAGCAATTAAATGAAAAACAAAACCTTTCAGAAAGTGGTAAAGTTAAAGCGTAGTAATTTACTTTGATTGTATCTCTACTTCTACAATATTACACTCCGTCCTTTCGTATACCTGATACTTTAAAACAAAAAAAGTACTTTATCAATGTTTCTACTTGGTTAGATGGATGCTCGTTTAGATCAAAATAATTTGATTTCGGATGAGATATTGCGACGAAAGATAAATGAACAAAACAGCAGATTCAATCTTTGCATGAAAGTAAGAAGAAGAAATTGTACGAATTTCCAATCTTCCAAGTGCATTTTATCACACTTTAGTGCAGGTGTCCACTGTATTCTACAAAAAAAAAAAAAAAAAAAAAAAATATGCCCACTAAATGCAATACTCTTCCAGCGAAGTCTTCCATATCTTGCATCCAATGTTAAGAACAACTGCGACCGAAAACAATAATGAGGATAGAATATAAGCAGCACAAACTAAGGCACAATGAGGGTTGTTTGTATGTATATATTTAGAAATTATTATCCCTTAATTACGGCCTATCGTAAAACTCAAAAAATAAATTCAAGTGTTCTATAAATGACTAAATCAAAAAGGCAATAACCGAAGTTGTATTTCAAAAGGACGAGACATTACTTTAAATGTCTACAAAATTATATCTATTTTTTTAATAGCTTTAGCTAGAATTTTTAACACAACTATACTAAGACAATTGTCCGAATAATTTGTCGTGTGTAGAATTAAAAGAGCACTAAGGTGGTTGTAATGTATGACATATTACCAAGGTCATTTAATAAAATGTCAACAATACAAGTCCTTACTAAAAAACAAGCTTCAGATTTTAACATTATTAAATATAATCAAATTGACAGGTATTTGTACGGGCTGTGGTTACATGGCAAACTACAAGAATTTTTAGAAACGGGCAAAAAGATAATGAGAGAAAATAAACTGTCATGTAGTTTTCAGATTTGTTAAGTCAAAATCTTACTACACAAACATCCTATCGTATGTGTCGTTTATAAAGAGTGTGTTGGTTAGCTGTCCTGGAAAGCAGATAATTCTAATCTTTGTATTGTTGATGAGAGTCAAATATTGATGTTTAAATAACATGTTATACCGCTTCCTAATGTTTATCGTGAAAAAGGTAACAAATGTATGGTAGTAATTCAGTTTTTGGTCTATGAAAATCTTATCCATAATAATGATAGTAATCTACGCATATGACAAAATTGAAAAAAAATAATGTCAATTCTATAAATATTGCAAATTTTGAAAAACACGTGCAATGTACACATCTATCAATTAGAAGCAACATTGGAATCGTTTATACAGGAAGTTAAAGATTCAAAGGTAAAACAAATATGGTAATAGAAAGCCCAATCTAGCACCGAAAAGTTCATGTCATGTTTAGTAGTTATAGTAAATAGATAGCACTTTTCTGTACTAACACAAATTGACCCCCATAGTGTCTTTACATAGAAAGTAACACAGTATGTTTAGAAAGCAGCTTTTGACATGACATTTGTTGTGTCTTTATTGTATGACTTATGATGTATCGTACTTCTCAACCCAACATTGAAGGACTTGGGATTGATATGACATATGATGATGACATAACTTCTTGTAGTTTTAAACTGGTCTGATCATGAAGTTGGCATGTCGGTGAACTGATTTTAAGTGCGTTTTATTGTGTAATGTTTTTGCCAACAATGGCTAAATTTAAATGGGGAGAGTTGTGATCATGCCAAAGTACATTAACTTCACGGGTTTGTTTTTTAATTTGTATTGCTTGCTTGTTTGTTTGTATGTTTGTTCGTTTGTTTTGTTTTGTTTTTGTTTTGTTTTGTTTTGTTTGTTTTTATTTTTTGCAGCAAACCTGTGAAGTGAGGGTTCCCTCGTCCTTCATTGAAAACCTATAGGTAGCCTGATTTACAGTTACGACACTATAGGATGCACATGTCATGTTATCGCCATTGGTGTATTCACGACAAAATGGAAGAGGGGGTTTTGTGTAAAACCTGAATTTAATCCACCATTTCGTTTGAAATGCATCAACCAAGTCAAGACTATTCCGGTAAAAGCTACTCTGGTGATGTAATGACTGTGAACATGAAAAAAAGCATCGATTGTATTTTAAATGTATTTTGTGGATACTAGTAATTTTTAGTAAATGACATTTTTCATTTGAAAAATATTTGAATTTCTTGTAAGTCGTGAAAACAAGCGCCAAGTTAAAAACTTGTATTGTCAACAAATGTGTGCTTGTACAGTTAGTTTTCATGATGTTGTATGCTATAAAAACCATTTTGATGCAATGTATCGGTTTCACAGAATACTGTCATTATGATGCAGAATAAAATCATTCATGAGAAATAACCTTGTATTGAATTTGCTTAACGCTGTTTCTTAATAAATTGAGATCACATTTTAAGTTAACGGGCTGCAATAGTGATTATGTTCGAATACAATATGTTTATGACGTCTAAAATACATTGTAGTGAGCTATCATAAGAAGCATCAATCACCGATTACCCCTTTCGTGTCAACTGAATGATTTATGGTGTCTTCATGAAAGATTTAAAGTTTCAAAAATTAAGAAAGTTTCACATACTATCATTGCCAATAATTATCAATATGTTTAAACAATCTTTCATTTGGTGAATTTTTATACAAACTAGTATACAAGGAAATGGAACACCAAAAATTTCAATGTATAGATCAAATATCTTTTTCAACTTATTTATAAAATGTAAATTATTTATAAAGGTTTCCCTTTTTCTATAAAAAAAAAAGTGGTCTTACGATAGCAGTCGAGACTGACATTGCCTGTTTACTCTTAGAAAAACGATTTTTAATATCGTTTGGCTAGATCCTTCAATCTCAATTTCCGCTATATAGATGACGTATTATCTTTAAACAATCCCAATTTCGGGGATTTGATACATCGCATATACCCAAAAGAACTTGAGATAGAAAATACTACAGACACTGTGAAGTCGGCATCATATCTTGACCTACACATAGAAATCGATGGTAAAGGAAAACTATTGACCAAACTTTACGACACACGTGATGACTTTTCATTCAGAAGTGTCAACTTTCCTTTCATCTGTGGCAACATCCCTTCGGCATCTGCGTATGGAATGTTCATATCACAACTCATACGTTATGCAAGAGCTTCCCGAAACTACGCCGACTTTTTGTATCGCGCTAGAACTCTAACAAATAGACTTCTGGAACAGGGTTATGTGCTACAAGATTGAAGTCATTACTGCAGAAGTTTTATGGTCGTCATCATGAATTCGTGGATCGCTATGGTGTATCCATCTGCACCATGAAAACTGATTTATTCAACGGGTCATGGTTTTCCTTTGCTCGTTTGTTTACCCCGGACTTGAATTTTTATGAGCAACTCGGTGGGTGTTTTTAGAAAAGCAGAAGACGCTTACCCTACCGGTGCACCTGGTCCATGCTCCCAGTTTTTAGTGGAGTCCGAGTTGCTCATTTGCTTTTGTTCCTTTGTATGTATGATTTTAGTTACTTTATGTTCTTTGTTGTGTATGTCTATTTCCAAGTCTGGTCTTAGTCCTTTGATTACATTCTTTTGATTACCGCTATAACCTTGGTTCCCTTGATAACCCTGTAACAAATTTTCACTGACTTTCGCTACTGCATATACAAAAATGTAACTCTTCAGCGTTTGCCAGGTTTCATTATCAATCTCTAAGACTTGTTTGTATGATTATTATTATTATTTCGTTTTTTTTTTTGTATCTTGATATTTTTTTCTATATTATGTAACCAATTTACACATTATTGGATATGTATTTCAATCGCCCGCCTACAAATAATATCTTATAATCTACGGATTTCAAATTTGATAAGAGGAAATATAGGGAACCGAGATTCTTACGGAAATCGAAGGAATATAATCCAGGGACGAAAACCTAGACTTGGGAAACAGCAAACACAACAATGAACACAAAATTACTGAAAAAAATACATACAAAGAAACAAAAGTATATGAGCAACCCGGACTCTGCTAAAACTGGAAGCATGGACCAGGTGCACCGATAGGGTAATTGTCCTCTGCCCTTCTAGACTCATGCGTCGTGGTACTCATAAAATTCAAGTTCAGGGTCGACGAAAGGGTAAAGGAAATCTATGATCCGCTGAACAAATCAGTTTTTATGGTGGAGATGGATACACCGTAATAATCGCCGATCAATGTTTGTTTATTATTATTTGCTCTCGGTTTCGTTTTTCCGCGTTTTTTTCTGTTGACTTACCTTTTACTGGAAACTTCATTAGTTCTTCTTTCCCCATCAAGTCAATTCAAACAAAATGTAATGCATCAGCTATCTTTTTTTCTAAAGTTTTAGTACTAAAAGGTCGCTCTGATACTATTTTCCTTTAGACTTCTCCTCTCACAACATTATCTTAGTTGAAATGTGTTCCTCAAACTTTATGCACTGATTTGTAGTATTTGTATTTTTCACTCATATGCATCCATTAACTAGGTTATGTTAGCGACATCACTTCACATCAGTCGGAAATTTGTTATTGTCTTATACAATTGTAAAATAATACAAATTTACAATATATTCTAAAATATATGCTTAGTTAAAGGGATGTACCGTATATGAATCAGGAATTTAGTTAAATAATACAATTTCTATATAATTCTATTCTATATGTGATAAATGTAAGTAAGTTAGTAAAAAAATTCAATGCATCTCTGAATTTTATTTGTAGTTAAATATTTTAACATAAATTAGTTTCAAACACAATAAAAATGATTTTAAATCACAATCTTTAAAATTACATGCAGCAATCATGTGTCATATATATATTTGTTCACATTCAGTGAGCTTGTAATGAAGAAGATCAAATGGTCTGTCAAGCTTGGAGAACAAACATATCATTGCAGGTAATAACTCATTAGGATTCATTATTTCTGAACATTAGTAGCTACAATGATGTAACTTGACATGACTTCCGGTGCTGGATTTGGCATCCTGTTTCGATTTGTTTGCGTACTTCTTGTATAATCTTAAATTTCCGACGTATTTGGTTTTCATGGTGTTAGTGAGATATACTGCATTAATGTGTGCGTCATATACAAATTTGAAGCATGTACATGATTGGAAATATTGTATTTATAGACAAATGAATTTTAAAAAAGAGCTATAAGTGAATAATACCTCAGAGCTAAAAAGGTATAATTCCAGACGGCAATCTTCTGAAGGCGGACCATACGTTATTTCTTCCTTTTTAATGCATGTTATCACCTATTACTTAACAGTGTACTAGCAATTTATCATCGTTGAGACGGTAAAACCTATTAAAAAGAAAGAATGCAAAAATACCAATCAATATTGCACTTTTCTCATCAATAGCATTAGAATTAAATGTGTAATACAAGGGATGTAGTCTCAGTGTTAAAGGTACTTTGAAATTTTAATACTGCAAACTTTAATAAATTTGATAAATAAAATCTAATGTAATTGGAGTTCAGACAAGTCTGACTAATGATATGGTAAATTCAGTCCAGAACTTTTGGTTCTCCAACATCAAGTAGGGTGGTTTTGTCCTGTAGGTAAATTTTTCATGAAAAATATTGTGTGTATTGAAATGTACCAGTATATATCTTGCACTGAAACTTAACTTTATCGAGAACTTTACGAATAAAAGCCGAGTATGGTAATATACCCTAAATATGAAATTAATTAAGTGATACGTTAGACTGTATATGGTGTACAATGTAACAAAAAGATTAAAATCAATTAAGATTACAACAAAATACCGAATCGGGAAGGGAGATATTAATAAGTAGTTTAACCAGCAAAACCTAAACAAAACAGATTGTTATAATTTATCAGCCTATAACCTGTAGCCATGGTTACATTATGATACAGCAGGTCTTACAGTTTTACAGCATGTGGTCTTTTACCATTTTGTTAAAGAAAACAAACGCCAAACAATTATAATGTCATATAATGTCTTTTCATTTGTAATCATTTGTTAATTCAGTACTTCAGTCAAACAGGTAACGCTTTGCTCGTCCAAGCAACATGTAATTACTTATATAAATGTGATCTTTCATTTTCATTTAGGAAATACAGTGTATTACTCTAGCCTATTAGCCTACATGCAAGTTTTGTATGAAAATCACGGAGGTCTTAAGGGCATCCATACTAGAATATAGTTACCTTTAGTCAACACAAATTTGTTTTGATAGGTATCTTAAGGTACTGTTGTGTCATCATTTTTTTAAAGAAGACATTAACCGAAATTTTAATGTTACAATGGATACCTTCCAATAACGACAGTTATTCGATACGACAAGGAAGAGTATATTATTGCTCATCTTCACGATGTAGTAATTTAAGATTTCATTATCAGATGTTAGCCAAAGTAAAATTAAGATTTGTCATTTGTACCAGAAGATGTGTACACCAGGTCATAAAAGGGGCGTTTATAACTTCACTTTGAGTCGAAATATTTTAAATCTAGACTTGTTTGGAGGCAACTAAGTTGATGTGTCACGTGTAATCCTATGTTTTACCTTACATTTAAGACATTAATATTCACCATATCTACGCTAATATGTATGTATTAACATTATTTCAAAACGATTTCAACATTGGCCCTATATTGATTCCTTAATTTCATGCGATTCCAATGCAGACAACAACGCCTAAAAACTCCAAAATCTGTTTCAGTCTGAGAAAATTCTTAATTATGTGACGTCATCAATTGCAAAAGACTTTCATTTGAGTTGCAGTGAAGTTTAGAATATTCTTAGACTTCAGTATTTTTTTTTTTAACGTTGGTGGCGCCGGAGCCACTTTTTATGTTTCCGGTATTCTGCATGTCTCTATTAAAGAATGATAGCATTCAATATGGAATTATTTACAAAATAACAAAAGACTCCACTAAGAACTTTGACCTCATGCACCGGTAGTGTAAGCGTCCTATATTTTTTGAAGAAATACCCGTCTATTTTCTCATTGAAAATCAAGTCCAGGGTTTACGAAAGAGGAAAGGAAAACTTTAATACGTTGAACAAATCAGTTTTCATGGTGCAGATGGATATACCGTAGCGATCCACGAATTCATCGTGATGACTACAAACTTCTGTAGTGATGAATTCAATCTTGTAGCAACATATTCCTGTTACGGAAGCCTACTTGTAAGAAGTCTAGCCCGGTACAAAAGTTTCTGCATAAAAACGGCAAACTCAGGCATAACGTATGATTTGTGAAATGAAAACTCCATACACAGGTGTTGAAGGGATGTTGCCATATATGAAAAAAAGTTGACAGTACGGAATGAAAAATTATCACGTTTGTCGTATAGTTTGGTCAACTGTTCTTCTTTACCATCGATCTCTAAGTGTATGTCAAGACATGAAGCAACCTATCCTCTTAAAGACTTTCTAAGTATCTTGTTTAAAATTTGTACAAAAATGTTGTACAGACAACAGACAAGAATCATGGCTCCAGCTGAAATTAGAATAAGAAGTGATGCAAGAGTATTTCAATTATCTGATATTTCTTTAGATACAAAATTGACGTAACTAAATTTTTATTATAAAATGCGTTTCTAAGCATTCTAAGATTTATCATGCATGGAAAATAGGTGCTAATGTACAGCTCACTATAATTCATTAGTAAGAGTAATCAAGGGAAATCAAAATAATATATACAATATAATTCCAAATGACTAAATTTTCACAAACCGTCGCTACCCCTTTACAAGCTGAGCCTAGTAACATGGAAGTTCCTACTATATACTTACTATATACAAACTTTATAAATCACCTTAAAAAACAGATTAAATTCCTCTTCAAATCACTCTTTTTCAACTAGACTTGCTTTGTTTTACTTACTAGAGCGCTCAGTACCTTAAAATTTTTATTATAAATATCTGTAACTTATCGTATGATACCATTAACTATTTCTTGAGGTTTTTAAACTCGCTTGAAATGCTTTAAAAATTACAGGCCCATGACAGATCTTATGAATCTATTCAAAGTTTTTTTTATTTTTTTTCAATTTTATCCACTACACTTCCACAAAATATAATAAAACGAAAATTCACATATCTGATCAAATAGTCATTTAATAAATCGGGATAGGAATATATTTGTTTAATTTCTTTGACATCAGTTTAAGTGACGAAAATAAATGAAAAGAGTAATCATGGGAACCAAAATTCTACCGAAAGAGTAATCAATGGAACCAAGGTTATAGCGGCAATTAAAAGAATGTAATCAAGAGACAAAGACCAGACATGGAAAACAGTCATACATTACAAAGAACACAAAGCAACCAAAATCACACATACAAAGTTACAAAAGCAAATGAGCAACTAGGACTCCACTAAAAACTGGGAGCATGGACCAGGTGCACCGGTAGGGTAAGCGTCCTCTGCTTTTCTAGAAACACCCACCGAGTTGCTCATAAAAAGTCAAG
This sequence comes from Perna viridis, assembly GCA_037379345.1. Taxonomy (NCBI): domain Eukaryota; kingdom Metazoa; phylum Mollusca; class Bivalvia; order Mytilida; family Mytilidae; genus Perna; species Perna viridis. The sequence continues at coordinate 272,770 of CM074511.1, forward strand.
TGCGGGGTAGACAAACGATGGAAGGAAAACCATGACTCGTTGAAAAAATCAGTTTTCATGATGCTGATGGATACACCATAACTATCCACAAGTTCATGATAACGACCATAAAACTTCTGTAACGAAAAAAAGCAAAAGAATGTAATCCAGAGGCAAAGACCAGAAATAGAAAACAGACACACAAACAAAGAACATATAATCACCACAATAATACATGCAAAGTAATAAAAGTAAATGAACAAATCGTATGGGGCTTCTTCCACTCGAATTCCTGTTAGACTACATTTTCATACGTATTGGCGAAATATTTATTGTCAAGTTATTGAAACTCACATGACACGGAGACCAATTGTGCACCACTTATTGTGCACCTCTTTCTGAACTTTTACGAATCACAATATATGACAATGATAAATAATGACCCTTCCAAACAACATTTAGTAGAAAAAATAAAATTACCTTTAGATTGAAAAACTCACCCTTTCCGTCTATCTTATGATGTGTAATGTACTTTTTTCTGGATTGCTGTGATAAATCGTATTATATTTGTGTGTTGATTTATTTGTTTATATTGTGGTATTATATTTTGATCAGTATAGGCATTGCTGTTGATCATTTTAAAACATGTATTTGTAATGAGTTTCTTTAGTGTTAAGATTGCACTTTTGTTGGTTTGTTTTTTTCTGTCTTTCAAGCATGATGTAAAGTGCTTTAGAGTATTTTTAGTTAAGGGGCTATGTAAATGTGTTCATTATTATTTTCTTATAATTATAGATATTTGGACGATATTTTGGGCCTCAATATACTTTAATAGTTTTAATAATGATATATAGCATGTGGAAGTTTCTTTAAATAAATCTTATTTGTACTTAAGAATGTCTGTATGATTGACCTATGTATTCATATCGATACTTGTAAACTGAAAAATAAAATTTACGATAAAAGGGATGATGTTTTATTCCCTATCCCCTTGTCACCATCATATGGTGTTTACATATCATACTGCCAGTACTTGTAATAAAGTGTCGAATTGTAACGAAAGGAATATATATATATCCTCCAACCTACATAATAACATCTAAATGAACTGTCCCACACTACCATACATCGTATACTAAGTTACAGCCCTAGTTTAATCCTACGAGGAGGATTGACCCGGCCAGCGAAAGCTATATTTTATAAAGCCTAGCTGGATGAGTGGTCTAGGGCGCTGGACTTGGTGCAGGTGGTGTTGCCATAGATATCACAGCGGTACGAGTTTGAGTCCTGCGGAGGGAACGACCAAAAATTTGCATCCCAATTTGACAGTTCATTGGGACCTTTCTATATGTTTACATATCTTCCCTGTATCAATCGGATCCGATGGAGCAGTGTAGTGAATAGAGTCGTCACATTCTGAGACGTTTGTATATATATAGATATATATTATTTGGAAACTACCCCTTTACAACGGGGGCAACCGTCATCGGGGTAATTACGATTGCGTCCATAGAGTAGTTGTTCCCGATTTCTTCAATGCATTCAGGCAAAATTAAAATGACGTTTTCTCTGTCTTTGTAGCTTCTTTTTTTAAGTTCAAGCATGGTAAAAAATTCGTTTATTTCATCTCTGTACTCTGTTTTAAGTTCTTCCCAGGTTTCTGAACTCAAAACACTTCTCCAAAATTCCTCATGGCCGCTTCTTGCTTTTATTCACCAATAAATGTGACACAAGAAAAGTTTTGACTGACCAAATGTTTGTTTTTACCAAACATGATATGTTTGCATAGCTTCAACACAAACACACACACACACACATCCACAGACCAGCAACTCATCAATTATATACGAAATAAGACAAATTCTCTGTATGGACATAGGGGGTCAGACATACATAGTCTCAGAATTGGATGATTTTTGTAGACATTGACTATTATCACCATGCAGCAACTTAGAAGACTTTGTATGTAAAAAAAGTCATGACGGTTGCCATCGCAACCGACCGTGGTGATTTTGGACCACAATGCAAGAATTTTCCATCAATTGTTATGAATTATACATTATTGATATAATAGTCACATTACAAACACGATCAAAGCAATATTTTATCATTACAAATCGATATATAGAAATACTTTTTGACAACTCATTTATTTATACCAAGACGGTAATGTAACCCCCCCTTTTTTTTTACATTTTCAAGAAAAAAAGAAGTCCTATTTTTAGTGTTTTTTTAAAGCTAACAAATGCACCGATATTAGTAAATGTTTTAATCATTATCCTTACCAAAATCAATAAAAATTCAGTTAGGTAAAAGTTTTTTTCTATTCTTACCAAACCCTAAGAAAACCCCAAAGAGGTAATTATTTTTCAAAAATTGGTCATGTATAAGGATTACTTTTGTCAACAATTTACACATTTGAACTGTTATAACATGTCACCCTCTCCCGGAAAAATGGCTTCACGCACAGCAGCCATGATGTATTGCAAGGAGTTAGTAGCACATCTGAGTTCTTTTGGATGAGTCTCGATGAGAAAAAGATTTTTCATTTACTGTGGCTAGAAGTGAGTTCAGGCTTTCCAATTCTCCTCTAATGCACTTGATCCTTGACTGCTAATAAAAGTATCGGTCTCCGTACTTGTTGTTGAATAGACTTGAGAAAAATTGCTACTTATATCCTTTAAAAAATGACAAATTAATTAATACCCCAGAACAGGCCATCAAAACTAATGGGATGTTTCTGTAGGTCACAGTTAATTTATCTAGCTTTAGAACCCTTCTACATTTTTTTTATGTGACAAAATCTGGTTATATTTTGACTTTTACAAGTCTTGCAACTCAAGATAATATTGGTTTAATTTTCAGAAATGTCAATTCTCATGTAACCAACATGATACTTCCCACTTAGCCAAAATATGTTAATGAACTAATTAAACTGTACTATAATTAAGGATATTCAAAATTTATGTATGTTTCATTACTTTTGTCAGTAAGGTCATTATGCCTTAAGCCATATTGTATTTAATGTATATATTTAATATAGCCTAGCTGGCCGAGTGGTCTAGGGCGCTGAACTTAGTACAGACGGTGTTGCCATAGATGTCACAGCGGTATGAGTTCGAGTCCCGCGGAGGGAACGACAAAAATTTGCTTCGCAAATTTGACAGTTCTAACATCGATGGGAATTTTTCAGAACCTTCTATAAGTTTACGTTATCTTCCCTGTATCAATTTGATCCGATGGAGCAATGTAGAGAATAGAATCGTCATATTCTGAGACGTTGTATATATATATATATATATATATATATATAGATATATTGTAGTGTATTAACATCTTTATCGGTATCGTTGTAAAATCCTTTAGACTTATATATTTGTTTTTGTCTGTGCTGGATCGTCATGACTGGACGATCCGATACCCATTAAGTACACATTACCTGGCCAGCGAAAGCTATATTTCTATATAGCCTAGCTGGCCGAGTGGTCTGGAGCGCTGGACTTTGTGCAGGGGGTGTTGCCATAGATGTAACAGCGGTACGAGTTCGAGTCCCGCGGAGGGAACGACCAAAAATTTGCATCGCAAATTTAACAGTTCTAACATCGTTGGGAATTTTTCAAACTTTTCTATACGTTTACATATCTTCCCTGTATCAATTTGATATGATGGAGCAGTGTAGTGAATACAGTCGCCACATTCTAAGACGTATATATATATATATATATATATAAGAGTCTGAAAAATTCCCAACAATGTTAGAACTGTCAAATTTGCGATGCAGAATAGAGTCGTCACATTCTGAGACGTTTGTCCCGCTAGTCACAGTGTCTTCACGTGCACACAACACAGTAAAACTTAATTAAATCTTTCTGCCTCCATACCAAAATATATTATATGATTCTTGAAGTTTTGTTACATTTCTGTTACATTCAGAAAACATTTAACAAGAAATTTATAGGGAATGCCCTACGTAAATGAAGTTAAATAAATAACCTATCAGTTCAATTACTCCCTTTGGAGTTATCCTACACTTACTACATTCCTACACATCTACATATGATACACAAACTTACTATAAAGTTTCATCAAACTCCATTGAGCGGTTTAGAAGTAGTTGCACTTACAAGATTTAATATGTAATACCTTGATAGGTTGTTGATACTGTATGTAATATCATGCATGAGAATAGACATATAAAGGGCAAATTTTAAGCCACATTCAATTTGTTTTAAGAATTTTAAGGTATATGATCAATACCTCAGGCTGCTCAGATAACGGTGTCGGTAAAGCTGAGGCTGAAGCAGGGGCAAGGATTTTCTCATTCTGTACCGTGTAAGATACTTTATCTTCATCTTGCTAGTTAAATAGCTTCCTGCAGTTTAAACAAACAGCTGTTTTAAAAAAATAGAAATAAAAGATTTGATTCCTGATTAGAATCGATATACATACATGTATACTTTTCAATTAAATGACAGTATCTTAAGTCCTGTTCTAATGAACAAAGTTCCACATATGCAAATTTATTTGCATATATGTGAATTCAAAAATGCAAATCCGTCCATGTGAATGCATCTACTCTTGTGTAAATTTGCACAATATGTAAGTTGGCATTTGTTCAGGATAAAGCGCAAATTTACCTATGCGTGTGTCCAAATGTATTTAGATGAGTATTTTTCTAAACTGATTTACAGGTGAACATATAGCAAAATTTACGTACCTCTTTTTCAATAAAAAGGGAAATTCTGCACAATTAAAAACAAGGGAAATTGTTTAGCCTTATTAAATCTAGAACATGTTTTTTTTCAAAGATATATATATTTTCTTTGTCTTGGCAGATATTCGGTAAAGTAATGGTATGGTGGTTATGTAGACTACCGCAGTGGATAGATTGGTTCCCATACCTTGCTAATCACAAGCCTAAGCAAATATTCCTACCCATTTTCGAGATAAGACCAAGGATCTCCCAACCCTTATTGGGGGTTAGACTACAACGGAAAATATGTACTTGTATGCAGTAAAATAAAGTCCTGCTGCTTAGTTTATTTATGAGACCTTTGTGTAATTTCATGGAATTCATATCAAAATAATATATAGTCTGTTATTTTGAAAATACCAAACATATGCCGGTTTTGTGCAATCAGAATATTTTATTTTTAAACCATGTATGCATAAATCATATGAACTGCAGTTGATACATGTACAAGTAAATGTATGCTATCACTATTCTACGGCAAACAAAATATGTGTTTACAGTATTACACTTTAAAAGGGTAGGTAAGTAAGGATTTGTTCACTTTATATTTGCATTACGTCTATGGAAGAATTATTCTGACTTAAACTGTGTTATTGAGAAGTTAGGCTTCTTTAAATTTAGCTGAAAAAATAGGATGAGTAGGGTAATGGGAAACACCTATCTTTTTTTTTAAATTTGACCTAAACAAACAATATTTCAAAAGGTATACAATAATACATACTTTTTCCAACTGTTGTGACTCAGGGTCAGATGTCGACGGTGGGGTGACAGATCCAATAGAAAATAAATGAAAAAGGGGGAGGCTATACTTTGCTCATTTCTGCCAAATATCATGCAATATTAATTTATCATTTTTATAGCTGTAGCTATATTATATTGTTTAAGCTGTAGCTATATTATATTGTTTAAGCTGTATCAAAGCAAACAATTGTGATACTATACTAGGTAAACTACAATGGCACTTCATCAGATGCTCAGTAAAATCAGTTTTGCTGCATCAAAAATGTACTTCTTCACATGTAGTGTATTATGCCTATTGTGACCAAATATATGAGGTGTCATTGCTGGGTAAATGTGTTAAGGATTTTGAAACTTCAAATGCCTACCATATATGGCCATTTGGTCTTTATTATAAGAGTAAAAGTCATAAACCCAATGTTTAATAATATTCACCTTAGTTAGCCAACTAGGATAACAATGTCAAAAGAACGAGAAATAAATACCTTTCTGATAGAAAATCAAAGCAGCCAGTAATATAAATCTATGTGTACTTTAATCATAGTGGCGGCTTAGAATGGGGAAAAACATAATCAGAAGTAATAATAATCTTAATTGGCACAAACATAATTACAATATTTGTATGGTTATAACAACATAATACCTTCTAAAATAAGGTCAATGGTTTATATGATTACAAGATACTTTCAATACAGTTTACAAACTACTGCTTAAATAACGATAGAGAAAATCATTACTTAATCAGCTGAAATAATAATACATACCTCGTCTTTTAAACCACAGTTTGTGCTACCAACTAAAGCTTACTCCCAACTTATATTGCTACAAGATTGAAGTCATCACTACAAAAGTTTTATGGTCGTCATCATGAACTCGTGGATCGTTACGGTGTATCCATCGGCGCCATGAAAACTGATTTGTTCAACGTGTTATAATTTCCTCTTTCGTCTATCCCGTACTTGACTTTTTATGAGTAACTCGGCGGGTGTTTCTAGAAAAGCAGAGGTCGCTTACCCTAACGGTGTACCTGGTCCATGCTCCCAGTTTTTAGTGGAGTCCGAGTTGCTAATTTGCTTTTGTTACTTTGTATGTATGATTTTAGTTACTCTATGTTCTTTGTTGTGATTGTCTGTTTTCCAAGTCTGGTCTTTGTCCCTGGATTACATTATTTTGATTACCCTATAACCTTGGTTCCCTTGATTACTCTCTCCCAGGATACATAACTTGTCGTAAACACAATTCTAACACTAGTTTTCCATTACACAAATGTTTTATTTAAAAGTCTGAAAATGAAATGAAATACCATTTACAATAAATATTCAAGTATGCAATATACAAATGAAATCTGATATCATTAATTTTATCAGTACATGTACTACCTCCCTTGACATACATTTTGTAACTTAAGCTCAGATATCATCATATCAAATAATTCTGTTCAGTTTGATATCAGTTGATGTAAAGTGATTCAAAGATATTTTTAAAAAGTATGATTCTGTGTGAAACAAACTTTTAAAAAACAAATATGATAAACAATAGACCACAAAAAGTATATTTTTGCTATATACCTGAAGAAACCACTAATAGTTCGCTGGTATAAATCCAAATTAGTAATCCATTCTACATGTATATGGTCTAACATTTTCATCAAGCACTAACATGGGACAAGACTGTTCAGAAAATTATCATTTCTCACATCGTTCTCCAGAACAATAATGTTATTAAATAAAATTAGCATTGGTACTACTATAAAGGATATTAAGTCCATCACACGAGCACTGTGACCTTTTCCTTAGTAACCATTTTAGTTCCTTTACATGTATTTCTTTGTTTTGTCTATTCATAGTCACATTTTCTGATTGATAATACAAACTCATTGTAAATAATAACAATGACTTGTATCATGTCAATAGTTGTGCTTAATTCTCTGAAAGTATACCTAATCTTCACCTTCTATATCAGTTCTAAGTACTTTCCACACTGCAGGTTTTAAGAGTCTGAAAGAGAAATGTTTCAGATTTCTGTACCTAAATGATATTTGTAAGGTTATCAATATTACCTCCGTTGTCACACATCTTGTTCAGCAAGTCCTGATTCAGGCTTAACACGAGTGGTACTTTTAACATATACATAATTTAATATCTGTCCTACAAAAATATTGAATTCACTTTAGTCAATTATCTCAGATAACAATGTCAAAATAACGAGAAATAAATACCTCCCTGATAGAAAATAAAGGACATCTTGGACAGGTTTTCTTTCATTAAATGTTAGTACAAATCTCTTATTACAATGCCTTGGATAACTTATTTATGTATATATATGTATGAACTGACTACATGTATGTACGAACTGACTACATGTATGATGTTCATGTTTAACATTGGAACAGCCGGCAATATAAATATGGTATCTCACGGAAAGAACATTTATAGGAAAATAAAACAATTTTTTTCGGTAAAAATATACAAATGAAATATGATATCATTAATGTTATCAGTATTACCTCCCTTGACATATACTTGTGACTTCAGATCATATTTTCTTATATGAAATAATTCTTTTCTGTTGTTCTGATATTTACTTAACAAAACCAAAAAGACCATGGTGTAAAGACAGAAAGATATTATAACCAAATCATGGTTCCAAGAAAACTTTGGTCAAAGTTGACAAAAAAGAATTATTCATCAAACTGTAAGAACAAGCCTTTTGTATCATTGCTTTTGACATTCAAGTATTTATAACTGTTGACATCTTATCCAATATAACTTTATGTATTTTCTTCAACTTAGATATGTTTACATTTATTACATATAGCGTGTTTATGATGTTATCATCAACTATTATTCACATTACAGTTCATAGCTAATGAAACATCTTTCAAACATAAAAAACTTAATTAGTTATATGGAAGTTATTTGACCTTGAAACAACTTTTCTATTGTTAAGTGATTCTGAATAATTTTACCAATCTTTCAATGTTCCATACCATTTACAGTAATAACATGTACCTCTGCCCTCTAATGCCATATTATGCAAATAACTTTCGTGATTTGTTTCTGCCTTTCCCTTTACTTGTACTTGTAAAATTTCTCATCCTTCCTTGGTTACAGTTTGATTTCAACAATTCTTTTTTACTGAAAATTGTACAATATACAGTCTGAGAACCTTTGATGTGAAGAAATGAAAGGATATTTTTAGAAAGTAAGGTAAAGAGAAGACAAAGTATGATTTTGGGTGAGACAAACTTAAAAAAAAACCAAATATGATAAAAAATAGACACAAATCTATGTTAGCTATATACCAAAAGAAAATAGTGTGCATGTATAAATCCAAATCAGTAATCCATTCTACATGTATTCGGTCTGACTTTTGAATCAAGCACTGTCATGGAACCAAACTCTTCAGAAAATCATCATTTCGTATATCATTCTCTAGAATAATGTTATTAAATAACATTAGCATTGGTACTACTATAAAGGATATTAAGTCCATCACACGAGCACTGTGACCTTTTCCTTAGCAACCATTTTAGTTCCTTTTCATTTATTTCCTTATTTTGTCTATTCATAGTCACATTTTCTGATTGATAATACAAACTCATTGTAAATAATAACAATGACTTGTACTTTGTCAATAGTTGTGCTTAATTCTCTAAAAGTATACCTAATTTTCACCTTTTATAACAGTTCTAAGTACTTTCCACACTGCAGGTTTTAAGAGTCTGAAAGAGAAATGTTTCAGATTTCTGTACCTAAATGATATTTGTAAGGTTATCAATATTACCTCCGTTGTCACACATCTTGTTCAGCAAGTCCTGATTCAGGCTTAACACGAGTGGTACTTTTAACAGATAAATAATTTAGGTCTGTCCTACAAAAATATTGAATTCACTTTAGTCAATTAACTCAGATAACAATGTCAAAATGACGAGAAATAAACACCTCTCTGATAGAAAATAAAGGACATCTTGGACAGATTTTCTTTCATTAAATGTTAGAACAAATCTCTTCTAACAATGCCTTAGATAACTTATATATACATACATATATATATATATATATATATATATATATATATATATATATACTCGCCTTTGCCAATTTGGGGGAAAAAAATTACTCAAAATATATGATTTTAGGCGAAACTTTTATTTAGGCGAAAAAAGTGGTGTCGCCCTTATTTTCAAGTGTACAATTTAACTTCTTTTACATATTTGTATGCCTTTTCCTTTTGCATGTGAGTACCCAGTATGCCAATTTATAATATGCACTAATCTGAAACTGATGTATTCACCCGTTTCGATTTAATGCCCTTTCATCTGCTTACCTGCTTATATCGTCAATAGGTGAATAATCGTCGTTGAGCGAACTTTACAAAATCATTAATTTCTTTCTTATTTTATATATATATATTGTAGAGACAGTTGTTAATGGATGTAAAATATAGAATCACATTTTCGTAATGATTTTTCCCAAAAAAAACACAAAAGCAATAAAATTTTATTACAAATATAAAGTTTCAAAATGTAACATATACTTTTTGGTGCGTGTATCGGATTACAACACAATTTGATTGGTTGGAAATATCTAACAGACAAGTGACGTTTAGTCCTTATTTGGACACAGAAATTAATAACAAAATTTACTATAATGCACTGTGTTGACCTAGTTAAAGATAAACAAATCTGTAAAATGTTGGCATGTTTTGTTTACACATAATTTGATTTCTGTCCTTCTTTTCTGACAACAGGATATTATGTCATAGATTTGTTAAATGTTCAAATAGATAAAGAAATGTTGAAATAACTAATAACGAAAGCAATGTCATTAAACAATTTAGTCGTCAAACCGTATAGCGTGTAAACTCGATATGTGAAGAAGTAATTAATTAAATGTTAAAACTAAGACTAAACATACCCTAGTCGTTGTAGTATACGTAGTAAAACTTTTCGTGAAGAGTAAAGTATTATTTGTTTGTTATTTCATGTCATTCGTTGTATGTGTGTTTTCGATGTCTGCTTTTGTCCCTGGTCTATATTCTTCTGATGTCTGCTAGAATCTTGGTTCCCTTGATTGCACTTCCTCTTGCACCAGAAAAACATATAATTCATGTCGACGAATTATGAGGTTGTTTAATAATCGTAAATGTAATGGGGTAATTAGTAGGATAAATTCCTTGATCATGTTTTTGTAGTGCATTATATCCACAAAATCGTACTGATATAATATTTTCTTTGTAATCAAATGTATCAGACTTTTCTTGTTTATTATTCTAGTTATCTTATTAGGCATACTTAATAAATCATTCGTCGAAGCTTTTGGCTTGGTGATGACAAACATTAATATAAATAAATCATGTTTGATCTGATTTTTATTATTATTATTATTATTTGCAATATTTGTATAGCCCCAATCTAAACTACATTTACTCTAAGCGCTTCACAGCTTATAAATGATATACAATACAAAGTACGTGGTAATCAACACCTACAATTATACAAAAGAAAGTGAAAATTAAAAAAAAATATGCAGTACCGTAATCATTTATCTTAGATATAGAAATTTTTAAAACCAAAACAGAAAAGGCGAACAAAAAAATTACACACTATGTAATTAAAGCATAATTAAGTATCAAAACATTATTTTAATGGTAAAAAAATAAGATAATTACTGAATCTAAATATTATGGCAGAAGTAAAAAAATATCTAGAGAATAGATTATATATAAATACTTTATCATTTAAATGAATAAGAATTAAAAACAATAAGAAATGTTACCATTTGAAAAATAGGTTGTGTTAAAAATACCATTGATAAAATAGAACATCAATAAAACATAATAACGTCAAAATTTATTTAAAAAAAGCACCATAAGCTGTCTTAAAAAGATGAAGTTTTATTTCTGGATTTAAAAATGTTAACATTGTCTAAAACTCTTAGTTCACCGGGAAGATTATTCCATAAAGTGGCAGTTACCTTGTCGAACCCACGATCAACGTACGATTTCGTTTGCACTCTTGGCGCTTCAAGTGTCACAGAGTTCTGGGAGCGTAGTGATCTTGATGAGCGATATAGAGTCAGAAGCTCTTGGAGATATGCTGGAGCTATACCATGCAGTGCTTTAAAAACGCATAAGATTAGTTTGTATTGACATCGGAATGGAACAGTCAACTAGTGTATGTCAATTGAAACAGGTGTTATGTGGTCATATTTCCTGTGTCGTGATATCAATCTAGCGACAACATTCTAAACTCTGTGAAGCTTGTTACAGGCACTAGATTTCACGCCATATAAAAGGAAGATGCCGTAATCCAATCTCGATATTATGGGAGAACACACTAGATTTTTTTTACACTACAGCACAAATAAACTGCAATACTCTTTTTTTAGGAATCTTTATGCGTAAGTGAAAAGAAACATGGCGTTTTGTCGAAATGTTTAGATGTTTTGAATCGCCAACATATACCAATAATAACCTTTGCACTGTATGTAATAACATCATTATATAACTAAGATTACATGAAAACGAATTAGTTATTATTTACATTGACAAATATGAGTGTAACAAATACTCACTTCTCGCTAGGAAATGTGATTGAGTATTTTCTAGGAGTTGGGGAGTAATCAAGGGAACCAAGGTTATAGCGGTAATCAAAAGAATGTAATCCAGGGACAAAGACCAGACATGGAAAACAGATATGCACAACAAAGAGCATAGAGTAACCAAAACCATACATACAAAGCAACAAAAGCAAATGAGCAACTCGGACTCAACTAAAAACAGGGAGCATCGACAAGGTGCACCGGTAGGGCAAACGTCCTTTGCCCCTTTAGAAATACCCACCGAGTTGCTCACAAAAAGTCAAGTCTGGGGTAGACGAAAGAGGAAAGGAAAACTATGGCACGTTCAACAAATCATTTTTTTTATGGCGCAGATTGATACACCGTAACGATCCACGAGTTCATGGTGATGGCCATAAAACTTTTGTAGTGATGACTTCAATCATGTAACAACATAATCGCTGCTCCAGGAGCCTATTTGTTAGAATTCTAGCGCGATATACAAAGTCTGGGTAGCTCTGGCATAACGTTTGAAATGTGATATGAACACTCCATACGCAGGTCCTGAATGGACATTGCCACAGATGAAAAGAAAGTTGACAGTTTTGAATGAAGTGTCATCACGATTATCGTAAAGTTTGGTCGATAGTTTTCCTTTACCGTCGATTTCGAAATGTAGGTCAAGATGTGAGGCTGACTTCACAGTGTTTGTCATATCCTTTATCTCATGTTCTTTGGGGTAGATGCGATGTATCAAATCCCCAAAATTAAGATTGTTTAAAGATAATTCATCTTCTATAATGCGGAAACTGAGATCAAAGGATCTAGGTAAACGATATTCCTTTTTTCTTATCAGATCTGCTATAAAGCCAGCCTCATAAGAGTGAAGTAATAGCTCAGCAAGTAGAGAAGCACAATTTGTTCCCATTGGAATGCCGACCATTTGTTGAAAAATGCGTCGACGACACTGGACAAATATTTCTTACAATGTGTGAGGAATTTCTACCAAGAACTATATATTTGTATCTAGGTGTACCATCTTATTTTTGGAAAAAAACAAATACGCATAATGTTTTTAAATCGAGATTTTAATTGAGTATGTGGAATAGAAGTATAAAGTGTTGAAAATTCATAAGTTTTGACAATTTTTTTTTATTTTCTTTGTTACTAATAAAACAACAATTAGTAATGACGCCATTATTTTATGAATGTTATCCGATATTCCTAAGTTGTAGTTCGAGATAGCATCTGACGGGTAGCAAATAAATTATTGTTTAAAGTTTTTGAAAAAAAAATGTTCATTTCACACTATACCTTTTTGGGGGAATCTGATATAGAAAAGATGGATTTGCTCAATACGTGCATAATCTCGATGTTGTAAAAAAAAGTATTTTGTCACTGCATATTTATCTTACGTTTCAATCATTTTAGGGTTAATCACTGTTTCTTCATTCTATATGTCATTCTTAGCTAGATATTAAATATTAACTCATGTTTTAATGCAATGATAAACCTTATATCAGAATTAATATACTTTAAATTATTTTAAATTCTGAAATACAACAACATTATATAAATATCCTGTATTTTTTCTAAGGACTTGGGCGAAACAAATCCGGAAATTGTGCTCTTTTGGACCAGACATAGTTTTGCAGGGTTTTTTATCTGCTAGAATACAAAACCTCAAGAATCCTATTATTGCACATTCGTTAAACTCAACTGCAATAAATTTAAAGACATATATAATGCTTACTTGAACAAAAACGTTGCATATTCATGAAATTAAAAAATATATATATATTATATCATTTTCAGAAGTTAGGCGAATCTTTTCCTCAAAATTTGCTGTTTCGGGTACAATATATTTTTACAATATATCTGAACAGCTCTTAAATGTTAGCATAAGTAACATACATTTACACAATTCAGCACAAATTAACTGTAATTAAAATATATATTTTTCGTTTGATGTGAATAATTTCTCTTAAACGATTCCCATTCATTTTCGTTGTTAAAAAATATGGACTTGCTCTCTATGTGCATCATCACGATGTTGTTGTCAACAAAAAAGAATTTTGTCACTGCATATTTATCTTACCTTTCAATCATTTTAGGGTTAATGATTGTTTCTTTTAACTGTCATTCTTAGGTAGATATTATACATAAACCCATATTGTTAATATAATGTTAACCTTATATCAGAATTGATATGCTTTACATTTCAGTAAATTGTGGAATACAAAGGCAATATATAAATATCCTGTATTTTTTTCTCATGACTTGGGCGAAACTAATCCTCAAATTGTGCTATTTTAGGTCAAAAATAGTTTCGAAAAGGTTTTGAATCTGCTAGAATATGCAACTGTAAGTATCCTATTATTACATATATATTAACTTAACTGCAATAAATTTAAAGACGGCATCTAATATATCATTGCACAAAAACATTGCTTATTAATGAAATTATAAAAATATATCGTTTCATGTTCAGGAATTAGGCGAATCCTTTCCTCAAAATACGCTCTTTCGGGCAAAACATGTTTTACAATATATCTGAACAGCTTTTAAATGTAATCATAATTATCATACACTTACACATTTCAGCAGAAATCAACTGTAATTATAAAATATCTTTTTTTCTTGTTTGATCTGAATGAATTCTCTTAAAAGATCCCATACCCGTGCATTTGTTTTGTGGTTTTCATAATAAAACAATTGGTGTTAACTTTAAAGTATATCTTGTACTAGAAGTTATGAATTGATTTGTTGATGGATATTGACAGATATGAGGTTGATGAAAAGATAAACATCTAGGCGTGTAATGGTAACTATGGTAGAAATTAAGATCATTCTATTACTAATTTTCTATGTAGGAAAGAATTATCACGAGCCATAGAGATATTTACTATTTCATTTTCTGTACATTATCGACATTTGTGTGTAATGGAAAATTCAAACTTTTATCTGCTACGAGTAAGTAATTATTGATTATTGGCTTCAACGAAATAGTATAAATTTTTAATTGAAAGTACCAAGAACGTATAAACTAGGTATAGAATTTCAATATCGCCGAAGAAAGTATTCTAATTTAATTGCATACATGTATTTAATTTAAATTTTCATTATATCTTAGAGGGAACATCTTTCGTTACCATATGATTAAGGTAAAAGAAAAACTTCCTTTTACAGCGGGCAGCTCTATCAGTGTATACAATATTTTCTCTCCACGTATGTATCGGAAAGCGAATGCATTATATGAATATCCTGTATTTTTTAGGACTTAGGCGAAATCTTTCCTCAAAATAGATTCTTTTGGGCGAAATAAAGATGAGCATGAAAATTTCAACAGCCCTTGTATAAAACTGTAAGTATTCGTCTTTTAAACTACAGCACAAATCGACTGTAATGTACTTAATAAAGGAATTATTATGCGTTATTGAACAGAAACATGGCGTTTTCATGAAAGTTTGAGATGTTTTGAATCGCTAACATATATGTATAATAATCCTTGCACTGTATGTAATAACATCATTTTATAATGGTAAATATATAAAAATAAACGAATAAGCCATTTGTTATATTGATAAATATGAGTTTATTTGATAGAGTAATTACTAAGAGTAAGGGACAATTCTTTGACTATTTATCTTCGTTGTTATATACTAAAGCCAACGATTCGTAATGAAGATATTATTTTATAAAAAGTATCCGACATTCCTAATTTGTAGTTCAAGATAACATCTGACGGGTAGCAAATAAATTATTGTTTAGTGTTTTAAACAAAATATGTTGGATTCACACTATACCTTTTTGGAGAAACTGATATAGAAAAGATGGATTTGTTTTATATGTGCATAATCTCGATGATGTTGTCAACAAAATGTATTTTGTCACTGCATATTTATTTTAACTTTAATCATTTGCGGGTTAATGATTGTTTCTTTTAACTGTATGTCATACTTAGGTAAATATTATACATAAATCCATATTGTTAATACAATGCTAAACCTTATATCAGAATTGATATGCTTTACATTTCAGTAAATTGTGGAATACAATGGCAATATATAAGTATTCTGTATTTTTTCTCAGGACTTGGGCGAAACAAATCCTCAAATTGTGCTCTATTAGTTGAAACATAGTTTCGAAATGTTTTGAATCTGCTAGAATAGGCAACTGTAAGTATCCTATTATTACATATATATTAAACTTAACCGCAATACATTTAAAGACGGCATCTAATGCATCATTGCACAAAAACATTGCTTATTAATGAAATTATAAAAATATATCGTTTCATGTTCAGGAATTAGGCGAATCCTTTCCTCAAAATACGCTCTTTCGGGCAAAACATGTTTTACAATATATCCGAACAGCTTTTAAATGTAATCATAATTATCATACACTTACACATTTCAGCAGAAATCAACTGTAATTATAAAATATCTTTTTTTCTTGTTTGATCTGAATGAATTCTCTTAAAAGATCCCATACCCGTGCATTTGTTTTGTGGTTTTCATAATAAAACAATTGGTGTTAACTTTAAAGTATATCTTGTACTAGAAGTTATGAATTGATTTGTTGATGGATATTGACAGATATGAGGTTGATGAAAAGATAAACATCTAGGCGTGTAATGGTAACTATGTTAGAAATTAAGATCATTCTATTACTAATTTTCTATGTAGGAAAGAATTATCACGAGCCATAGAGATATTTACTATTTCATTTTCTGTACATTATCGACATTTGTGTGTAATGGAAAATTCAAACTTTTATCTGCTATGAGTAAGTAATTATTGATTATTGGCTTCAACGAAATAGTATAAATTTTTAATTGAAAGTACCAAGAACGTATAAACTAGGTATAGAATTTCAATATCGCCGAAGAAAGTATTCTAATTTAATTGCATACATGTATTTAATTTAAATTTTCATTATATCTTAGAGGGAACATCTTTCGTTACCATATGATTAAGGTAAAAGAAAAACTTCCTTTTACAGCGGGCAGCTCTATCAGTGTATACAATAATTTCTCTCCACGTATGTATCGGAAAGCGAATGCATTATATGAATATCCTGTATTTTTTAGGACTTAGGCGAAATATTTCCTCAAAAAAAATTCTTTTGGGCGAAATAAAGATGAGCATGAAAATTTCAACAGCCCTTGTATAAAACTGTAAGTATTCGTCTTTTAAACTACAGCACAAATCGACTGTAATGTACTTAATTAAGGAATTATTATGCGTTATTGAACAGAAACATGGCGTTTTCATGAAAGTTTGAGATGTTTTGAATCGCTAACATATATGTATAATAATCCTTGCACTGTATGTAATAACATCATTTTATAATGGTAAATATATAAAAATAAACGAATAAGCCATTTGTTACATTGATAAATATGAGTTTATTTGATAGAGTAATTACTAAGAGTTAGGGACAATTCTTTGACTATTTATCTTCGTTGTTATATACTAAAGCCAACGATTCGTAATGAAGATATTATTTTATAAAACGTATCCGACATTCCTAATTTGTAGTTCAAGATAACATCTGACGGGTAGCAAATAAATTATTGTTTAGTGTTTTAAACAAAATATGTTGGATTCACACTATACCTTTTTTGGAGAAACTGATATAGAAAAGATGGATTTGTTTTATATGTGCATAATCTCGATGATGTTGTCAACAAAATGTATTTTGTCACTGCATATTTATTTTAACTTTAATCATTTGCGGGTTAATGATTGTTTCTTTTAACTGTATGTCATACTTAGGTAAATATTATACATAAATCCATATTGTTAATACAATGCTAAACCTTATATCAGAATTGATATGCTTTACATTTCAGTAAATTGTGGAATACAATGGCAATATATAAGTATTCTGTATTTTTTCTCAGGACTTGGGCGAAACAAATCCTCAAATTGTGCTCTATTAGTTGAAACATAGTTTCGAAATGTTTTGAATCTGCTAGAATAGGCAACTGTAAGTATCCTATTATTACATATATATTAAACTTAACCGCAATACATTTAAAGACGGCATCTAATGCATCATTGCACAAAAACATTGCTTATTAATGAAATTATAAAAATATATCGTTTCATGTTCAGGAATTAGGCGAATCCTTTCCTCAAAATACGCTCTTTCGGGCAAAACATGTTTTACAATATATCCGAACAGCTTTTAAATGTAATCATAATTATCATACACTTACACATTTCAGCAGAAATCAACTGTAATTATAAAATATCTTTTTTTCTTGTTTGATCTGAATGAATTCTCTTAAAAGATCCCATACCCGTGCATTTGTTTTGTGGTTTTCATAATAAAACAATTGGTGTTAACTTTAAAGTATATCTTGTACTAGAAGTTATGAATTGATTTGTTGATGGATATTGACAGATATGAGGTTGATGAAAAGATAAACATCTAGGCGTGTAATGGTAACTATGTTAGAAATTAAGATCATTCTATTACTAATTTTCTATGTAGGAAAGAATTATCACGAGCCATAGAGATATTTACTATTTCATTTTCTGTACATTATCGACATTTGTGTGTAATGGAAAATTCAAACTTTTATCTGCTATGAGTAAGTAATTATTGATTATTGGCTTCAACGAAATAGTATAAATTTTTAATTGAAAGTACCAAGAACGTATAAACTAGGTATAGAATTTCAATATCGCCGACGAAAGTATTCTAATTTAATTGCATACATGTATTTAATTTAAATTTTTATTATATCTTAGAGGGAACATCTTTCGTTACCATATGATTAAGGTAAAAGAAAAACTTCCTTTTACAGCGGGCAGCTCTATCAGTGTATACAATAATTTCTCTCCACGTATGTATCGGAAAGCGAATGCATTATATGAATATCCTGTATTTTTTAGGACTTAGGCGAAATCTTTCCTCAAAATAGATTCTTTTGGGCGAAATAAAGATGAGCATGAAAATTTCAACAGCCCTTGTATAAAACTGTAAGTATTCGTCTTTTAAACTACAGCACAAATCGACTGTAATGTACTTAATTAAGGAATTATTATGCGTTATTGAACAGAAACATGGCGTTTTCATGAAAGTTTGAGATGTTTTGAATCGCTAACATATATGTATAATAATCCTTGCACTGTATGTAATAACATCATTTTATAATGGTAAATATATAAAAATAAACGAATAAGCCATTTGTTACATTGATAAATATGAGTTTATTTGATAGAGTAATTACTAAGAGTTAGGGACAATTCTTTGACTATTTATCTTCGTTGTTATATACTAAAGCCAACGATTCGTAATGAAGATATTATTTTATAAAAAGTATCCGACATTCCTAATTTGTAGTTCAAGATAACATCTGACGGGTAGCAAATCAATTATTGTTTAGTGTTTTAAACAAAATATGTTGGATTCACACTATACCTTTTTTGGAGAAGCTGATATAGAAAAGATGGATTTGTTTTATATGTGCATAATCTCGATGTTGTTGTCAACAAAATGTATTTTGTCACTGCATATTTATTTTAACTTTAATCATTTGCGGGTTAATGATTGTTTCTTTTAACTGTATGTCATACTTAGGTAAATATTATACATAAATCCATATTGTTAATACAATGCTAAACCTTATATCAGAATTGATATGCTTTACATTTCAGTAAATTGTGGAATACAATGGCAATATATAAGTATTCTGTATTTTTTCTCAGGACTTGGGCGAAACAAATCCTCAAATTGTGCTCTATTAGTTGAAACATAGTTTCGAAATGTTTTGAATATGCTAGAATATGCAACTGTAAGTATCCTATTATTACATATATATTAAACTTAACTGCAATACATTTAAAGACGGCATCTAATGCATCATTGCACAAAAACATTGCTTATTAATGAAATTATAAAAACATATATCGTTTCATGTTCTGGAATTAGGCGAATCCTTTCCTCAAAATACGCTCTTTCGGGCAAAACATGTTTTACAATATATCTGAACAGCTTTTAAATGTAAGCATAATTATCATACACGTACACATTTCAGCAGAAATCAACTGTAATTATAAAATATCTTTTTTTCTTGTTTGATCTGAATGAATTCTCTTAAAAGATCCCATACCCGTGCATTTGTTTTGTGGTTTTCATAATAAAACAATTGGTGTTAACTTTAAAGTATATCTTGTACTAGAAGTTATGAATTGATTTGTTGATGGATATTGACAGATATGAGGTTGATGAAAAGATAAACATCTAGGCGTGTAATGGTAACTATGTTAGAAATTAAGATCATTCTATTACTAATTTTCTATGTAGGAAAGAATTATCACGAGCCATAGAGATAATTACTATTTCATTTTCTGTACATTATCGACATTTGTGTGTAATGGAAAATTCAAACTTTTATCTGCTATGAGTAAGTAATTATTGATTATTGGCTTCAACGAAATAGTATAAAGTTTTAATTGAAAGTACCAAGAACGTATAAACTAGGTATAGAATTTCAATATCGCTGAAGAAAGTATTCTAATTTAATTGCATACATGTATTTAATTTAAATTTTCATTATATCTTAGAGGGAACATCTTTCGTTACCATATGATTAAGGTAAAAGAAAAACTTCCTTTTACAGCGGGCAGCTCTATCAGTGTATACAATAATTTCTCTCCACGTATGTATCGGAAAGCGAAGGCATTATATGAATATCCTGTATTTTTTAGGACTTAGGCGAAATCTTTCCTCAAAATAGACTCTTTTGGGCGAAATAAAGATGAGCATGAAAATTTCAACAGCCCTTGTATAAAACTGTAAGTATTCGTCTTTTAAACTACAGCACAAATCGACTGTAATGTACTTAATTAAGGAATTATTATGCGTTATTGAACAGAAACATGGCGTTTTCATGAAAGTTTGAGATGTTTTGAATCGCTAACATATATGTATAATAATCCTTGCACTGTATGTAATAACATCATTTTATAATGGTAAATATATAAAAATAAACGAATAAGCCATTTGTTACATTGATAAATATGAGTTTATTTGATAGAGTAATTACTAAGAGTTAGGGACAATTCTTTGACTATTTATCTTCGTTGTTATATACTAAAGCCAACGATTCGTAATGAAGATATTATTTTATAAAAAGTATCCGACATTCCTAATTTGTAGTTCAAGATAACATCTGACGGGTAGCAAATCAATTATTGTTTAGTGTTTTAAACAAAATATGTTGGATTCACACTATACCTTTTTTGGAGAAACTGATATAGAAAAGATGGATTTGTTTTATATGTGCATAATCTCGATGTTGTTGTCAACAAAATGTATTTTGTCACTGCATATTTATTTTAACTTTAATCATTTAAGGGTTAATGATTGTTTCTTTTAACTGTATGTCATACTTAGGTAAATATTATACATAAATCCATATTGTTAATACAATGCTAAACCTTATATCAGAATTGATATGCTTTACATTTCAGTAAATTGTGGAATACAATGGCAATATATAAGTATTCTGTATTTTTTCTCAGGACTTGGGCGAAACAAATCCTCAAATTGTGCTCTATTAGTTGAAACATAGTTTCGAAATGTTTTGAATATGCTAGAATATGCAACTGTAAGTATCCTATTATTACATATATATTAAACTTAACTGCAATACATTTAAAGACGGCATCTAATGCATCATTGCACAAAAACATTGCTTATTAATGAAATTATAAAAATATATATCGTTTCATGTTCTGGAATTAGGCGAATCCTTTCCTCAAAATACGCTCTTTCGGGCAAAACATGTTTTACAATATATCTGAACAGCTTTTAAATGTAAGCATAATTATCATACACGTACACATTTCAGCAGAAATCAACTGTAATTATAAAATATCTTTTTTTCTTGTTTGATCTGAATGAATTCTCTTAAAAGATCCCATACCCGTGCATTTGTTTTGTGGTTTTCATAATAAAACAATTGGTGTTAACTTTAAAGTATATCTTGTACTAGAAGTTATGAATTGATTTGTTGATGGATATTGACAGATATGAGGTTGATGAAAAGATAAACATCTAGGCGTGTAATGGTAACTATGTTAGAAATTAAGATCATTCTATTACTAATTTTCTATGTAGGAAAGAATTATCACGAGCCATAGAGATATTTACTATTTCATTTTCTGTACATTATCGACATTTGTGTGTAATGGAAAATTCAAACTTTTATCTGCTATGAGTAAGTAATTATTGATTATTGGCTTCAACGAAATAGTATAAATTTTTAATTGAAAGTACCAAGAACGTATAAACTAGGTATAGAATTTCAATATCGCCGACGAAAGTATTCTAATTTAATTGCATACATGTATTTAATTTAAATTTTCATTATATCTTAGAGGGAACATCTTTCGTTACCATATGATTAAGGTAAAAGAAAAACTTCCTTTTGCAGCGGGCAGCTCTATCAGTGTATACAATAATTTCTCTCCAAGTATGTATCGGAAAGCGAATGCATTATATGAATATCCTGTATTTTTTAGGACTTAGGCGAAATCTTTCCTCAAAATAGACTCTTTTGGGCGAAATAAAGATGAGCATGAAAATTTCAACAGCCCTGGTATAAAACTGTAAATATTCGTCTTTTAAACTACAGCACAAATCGACTGTAATGTACTTAATTAAGGAATTATTATGCGTTATTGAACAGAAACATGGCGTTTTCATGAAAGTTTGAGATGTTTTGAATCGCTAACATATATGTATAATAATCCTTGCACTGTATGTAATAACATCATTTTATAATGGTAAATATATAAAAATAAACGAATAAGCCATTTGTTACATTGATAAATATGAGTTTATTTGATAGAGTAATTACTAAGAGTTAGGGACAATTCTTTGACTATTTATCTTCGTTGTTATATACTAAAGCCAACGATTCGTAATGACGATATTATTTTATAAAAAGTATCCGACATTCCTAATTTGTAGTTCAAGATAACATCTGACGGGTAGCAAATAAATTATTGTTTAGTGTTTTAAACAAAATATGTTGGATTCACACTATACCTTTTTTGAGAAACTGATATAGAAAAGATGGATTTGTTTTATATGTGCATAATCTCGATGTTGTTGTAAACAAGATGTATTTTGTCACTGCATATTTATTTTATCTTTAATCATTTGCGGGTTAAGGATTGTTTCTTTTAAATGTATGACATACTTAGGTAAATATTATACATAAATCCATATTGTTAATACAATGCTAAACCTTATATCAGAATTGATATGCTTTACATATCAGTAAATTGTGGAATACAATGGCAATATATAATATCCTGTATTTTTTCTCATGAAATGGGCGAAACAAATCCTCAAATTAAGCTCTTTTAGGTGAAGGATAGTTTCGCAAGGTTTTGAATCTGCTAGAATATGAAACTGTGAGTATCTTATTACATATACGTTAAATTCAACTGCAATAAATTTAAAGACGGCATCTAATGCATCATTGCACAAAAACGTTGCGTATTAATGAAATTATAAAAATATATCGTTCCATGTTCAGGAATTAGGCGAATCCTTTCCTCAAAATACGCTCTTTTGTGCAAAACATATTTCACAATATATCTGAACAGCTTTTAAATGTAAGCACAAGTGTCATACATTTATTCAATTCGGCACATATCATGTGCCATACAATTGTTATTTTAGAAGGCTTTTGATGCTCTAAGGCAAGAAACATGGCGTTCTCATGAAATTTTGAGATGTTAGATTGGCCGAAACCTTTCACGACAATATGAGTTTGATCAAAGAATTATTGGTTTTGTATCTTAATAATGATACAATCAAGCTCATTCTTAGAGATGAAATACTTATGAAAAATATATTTTCCTCTTACAATCCTCTTCAAAGATTTCTGGTGATTATTTTTTTTGCGGTATATATAATAAAACAATAGGCGTTAACTTTAAAGTATTTCTTGTACTAGAAGATCTCATATTATATTTATGTTGACAGAAATGGGGTTGATGAATACATTATCATCTCGGCGGATAATGATGAATGTGTTAGCAATTAATATCATTCTATATCTAATTATCTTTGAAGGAATAAATTCAGTAAAAAACACCCATCGCTTCCAATACAAACCCATGTTTTAAGTAATGCCCCTTGTGAATAAACCTTTAAAAAATCAAGCAGTTTTATATATCACTCCTTAAGGTTCATGAGACAAAGCTAACTTTCAAAATGTAGGGTCAAGCGGCATTTTGTGGCCATTTCCATTGCTTTTTTGCATATAATTTGAAAGGGTAGCCAAGGGAACCAAGGTTATGGCGGTAATCAAAAGAATGTAATCCAGGGACAAAGACCAGACATGGAAAACAGACATACACAACAAAGAACATAGAGTAACTAAAATCATGCATACAAAGTAAAAAAAAGCAAATGAGCAACTCGGACTCCACTATAAGCTCAGAGCATGGACCAGGTGTACCGGTATGATAAGCGTCCTCTGCTTCTCTGGAAACACCTGCTGAGTTGCTCATAAAAAGTCAAGTGAGGGTAGAAGAAAGAAGAAAGGAAAACTATGACACGTCGAACAAATCAGTTTTCATGGTGCAGATTGATACACCGTTACGACCCACGAGTTCATGGTAACGTCCATAAAACTTTTGTAGAAATGAATTCAATCTTGTAGCAACATAATTCTACACCAGAAGCCTATTTGTTAGAATTCTATCGCGATACAAAAAGTGTGCGTAGTCTCGGCAAGCCAAGGCATAACGTATGAGTTGTAATATGAACACTCCATACGCAGAATAATCTTTGCACTGTATGTAATAACATGATTATATAATGGTTAGTTTGTACGGATACATACGAATGAGCTATGTTTTTACATTGACAAATATGAATTTATGTAATACTTACTTCTCGTTAGGAAATGTGATAGAGTAATTACTAAGAGCTAGGGATATGTGACTATTTGTTTTCTGTGTTACCACTAATAAAAGTTATCAGACATTCTTATTTGTAGTTTAGTGCTTTAGATAAAAATGTTGCATTTACACTATACGTTTTGGGGAGAAACTGTTAGGAAAAAAACCCTGGACTTGCTCTTTATGTGCAGAATTACGATTTTGTTGTAAACAGAAAGTAGATTTTTTTTTCATTGCATGTATATTTTATATTGTTCATGTTGTTTTTACAATATGTCATTCTCAGTTAGATATTGAACATAATCTCATGTTGTTAATGCAATGCAAATATTTTTTTTTTTCAAAATAAGTATGATTTTCCCTTTCAATAAATTATGAAATACAACGGCATTATATAAACATTCTATATTTTTTGTTCAGGACTTGGGCGAAAGAAATCCTCAAATTATGCTTTTATGAGATGAATTATGATTTCACAAGGTTTTGTAACTGCTAGTATAAAACATCGTAAGTATCAGATAAATATACATTCAGTGAGCTCTTCTGTAATCAATTGAATTACAGTTTCTACCGTTTAAATGCTTAGAAAGAGTAGTCAATAGAAACAAGATTCCAGCGGAAATAAAAAAAAATGTTATCAAATGGACGAAGAGTAGACATGGAAAACACACAAACACAACAAAGAACATAAAGTAACTAAAATAATACATACAAGGTAAATGAGCAGCTCGGATTACTCTTAAATCTGGGAGCATTGACCAGGTGCACTGGTAGGATGGGCATCTCTGCTTTTCTAGAAACATCAATTGGGTTGCTCATTAAAAGTCCGAGGTAGACAAAAGAAAACAGGACGTTTGAGACGTTCAACAAATAGGTTATCATGGTGCAGATAACACGGTAACTATCCACGAGTTCCTGATGACGATCACGAAACTGTGTGATGACTTCAATCTTGAAGCATCAGTAATCCTGTTCCAAAAGCCTTACTGTAGGAATTCTAGCGTGATACAAAAAGTCGTTGTAGTTACGGCAAGCTCTGACTTATGACTTTTTCTTTTTGAACTTTATACGCAAATACTGAAGAGATGTTGCCTTAGACGAAAAGAAAGTGGACAATACGGAAAGAAAAGTCATCGCGTTTGTCGTATTGTTTGTCAATAATGTCATTTACCATTGATCTGTTAGTGTAGGTCAAGATATAAGGCCGAATTGACAGTGGCTTTAGTATTCGTTATCTCAAGGTCTTATGGGTAGATGCGATGTATAAAATTCCCGAAACTAGATTGTTTAATGACTATAAATCACCTTTATAACGTAAACAAAAGGATCTGAGTGAACGATGTTATGCTCTGCGTCGGTCAGCTATTATCCTTCCTTTTTCACTAGTTTGTGAAAATCTTTACTCGTCCCTTTATGCTAGTTGGACTATTGGAAATAATAGATACTAAAAGCACGTCACTGATTGATGCACAATGTGTAAGTTTGTTTAGCATGCATATTGATGATTCAATTGTATGTAGTACTGGTCTGATCCCATCAATATTTAGAGCAAACTTCTGATAAGTTATCAAGTGCTCATTTCACTACGTAGGAGCCATCCTGTGCAAGGAGACAACAGATCTTGTTGACCAACCAATTTCATATTTTTCGTAAAAATTAATATTGAAGAAGAATGTTTAGGGGGTGTTAGAATGCTCAATATATTTATTACATTAAATGTGAATATGTTTTGAGCTACTATTTTACTTGTTTGTTTATTATTGCTAAATATAAAATTGTATTATTGTAAATATGTTATATTAATGAAGGAATTTTTCTAGAATTCATAATCAACCAAGTACCTTTTTTCGCGACTATTTAATGATTCATTTCTTTGTAAATTGGTTAAGAATTTTCGAAGTATTTCTAAAATATTTTTGACTTTGTACTAAAATGCTGCGTTTCTTACAAGCAACTTAATTAAATCAACTGATCATGCTATTTTGGAACTATTTTATGATAGTTTTCTATACACACATTTGTACCTTGAATTAAGTGTTGGATAGTACATTGGCCTCTTCGAAGGATATTGACATTTTCAATGAACTTTGGATTCCTGTTTTTGATTATGGAAATTTTAATATTTAATTAAAAGGATTGAAATCGTAATGTGTCACCTGTTGGCTGAACATTGTGAAGAAGTCATTTTGACATTTACTACTAGTGTAACTATGTGGTATTTCATTGATTTAATGAGAAATAAATAGGTTAGAATTTAACATTTAACACCCTGTAAAAACATCATTAAAACAAACTTGCAAAGGCATAAGACGACATTTGACTTGTCATTCTTATCATAACATGTCTATACTATAATTTAATGAATGAATAACTTGTCACTGTCAATACAACCTTAACGTAATTACTGATGACAGATGACTGAACGCTCTTCAACAGACCATATTTTGATTAAATACTTGGATTTTTTTTTCAAATAGAACCTCGTCTGCAATATTTAGCTTACTGTTTCGCTTCCTTAAAGAGAACTGATATTCAATCCAATAAATAAACACTGTTTTTGTTAGTGTTACAAATTTGAATGACATCCACCTTTGAAATTTTGAAACATTCATGTTTGTCAGATTTTGTAAGGATAACTAGATCAGTTTCTCCAAACCACTTTTTATTTTAAGTTTTTCAAGTTAATTCGAACTATTTATAAAGCATTTAACACAATTTCTTTAAAAGTTAAACTCATAATCAAGTCAGAAACTAGTTTCAAGGGGTCTTTAACAAAACTGTACAAATTAATTCAGTAGGAAAATAACCATGATACTCCTGATCGTAACTCTTACAGCAAAGGGCAACCAAAAAATGAACAAATTCGGCAAAATCACTGTCAAAATGTCCTTATCATGGTCTTCATTGTCTAATGAATTTGTTCTAGGGCTGCTCCAGACTCAGGATGACGGGCACTAGACTTGCACTGCTTTATTCAAAGTTCAGAGATGACTTGTTGGAACAGCTTTCGTATGAAATCAGAATCCTGATCAGACTGAAAAAAAAAAGAAAATATAACTCAAATAATGAAAAGAACTTCACCAAATCCTCACTATGACTAAGGATTTACACATTACGGTAAGTAATCATTAATTATCAAATTCATACTCTGGAACAGGCATTTTGACTAGTTAAGATTAAAATTGGAACATCAGAATTTTGATCAAAGAAGAGAAACTAAAACGTTGGTATATATTTCCAAAAATTTCCGAAAGTAGATAATAAAACTTTTGCTGCTAGCCATAATGTTGATGTTGTTATCATAAAAGAGCAATTTTATTCCGGCTGTTCTTTATTGCTGGAAGTCGTGTTATAAAAATTATATTATTGGACCAAGTACCAAAGAGTGAAGCTCCCTACACTTGATAAGACCGTTTGCATTTTAAAGTGTTTTGTGAGGTCAACTGTCTTTTACAGTTTAATTCATATCCATTCTCTACAATAGACGACTACATTGATGGTATTGGTATTGCACATTTTGACAGTGAATTCGACCTGCTAAAAAGCTATATACAAGTACCTTTGACAAAGACAGCTTGTGAGCTATTTGCTTTTTTTACATTAGATGGCTTGTTTTATTTTACAATCATGCAATTTAATATAACAAAACGAACCTCTAACATTAAGAAAATTATTAATGATGTTATGAAGGACCTTAATAAATTTATCTTTGTATCAGGTAGTACAAGCATACGAACTGTGCAACAATCAATCGAACCTTTTTATTAACACTGAAGGCAACGGGGAAAAAGAGGTGAAATTAGCTTGTTTATATACCGATTTATATTTACATTTTCAATATATCATATCTGCCTTGATTTTGATTTAACCTTAACTACGAACATAAATGTTTGTTTTCAATGTGTAAAAGGTTGTTAGAAGGAACGATTCAAATCATTAAAATCAAACAATAATGTAAAAAGTTTGAACAATATGCGTTATTTCGTACACTTCGCACCAGGTTACTAAATTACACTTTGCACACGGACTTTATACCATTTTTCATAAACCGTACAGTCAAACTTAGATGTTAAGTTGGCTCTAAAGTGAATAAATTTAGAAAATTGTTTTTTTTATTTTGTTTGGAAAGCACTGATGGCAACAAACTCTATGTCTGTGTGTCTCTCATCTCTCAAGCCAATATAGACAAAAAGGTATATTAATCATAATTTGTCGTGCTTTTCTTTATTTTATGACTGTCCGATAATTTTAATGCTGCCTTTTATTTCAAATTTGATAGTAGTAACATCCTCCAATGAATATTAAATTGTAGTTTCCTTGACTGTACAATAAAAAGTTTTTGTACAAGACCCTGCGTAATAAGTTTGTTATTAACACACACAGTATTTTTTTTCAAATTTTGAAACACCATTTGCATAGACATATTGTTATGCCTGTTTTGTTCAAATCTTGAGCCGACCAAGATTGCAAGTATACTTGCAAATCATGATGTCCTTGTTGAATTATAACACTTACACTGCAATCGGCCCTCGTGTGCGTTTCAAGAGTCAATAACTGTAAACTTTTTTTACGGAAATGATTTTTCTGTAACTTGTGTTGAAGACCTAATATTGAACTGATTTACATGTCTAAGCAATAAATAAGAAAATTTGATTAACAGCAATTAAAGCAAACAATTAAATGAATGACAAATTTTGAACTCAAATGACATTTGGTACTAACGAGGTAGTAAAAATCGACCTACAACTATGATTCACGACACACCAGTTACCTATTTTTGAAGGGTGTAGTAAATTAAACATATACTTCATTGTTGAACTGAAACTCAAAGCTTAAATGTTGATTGATTGATATGAAATCACTCATCATTCATAATTAGATCAAATTGTAAACCAACAATGTAATGAAAGTACAACACCTAGTGGGTTACAAGAGAATGTATCTGGTAATAATAAACACTTTGGGGAGTTATGTATATTTTGCCTTGCACTGTGATATTAACATTACAAACTTCAGTTCAGACCAATATTAGATTGATCTTGTTCAGAATTCAAAAGAGTTTCTACAAAAGAGCATTTCATATAATTGAATAAAATTTATTTTAATTATCATTTTATTGATTTAGTTTACATTTATAATATTTTATTGAATATAAACCCTTATGGGATAAGTAAAGAAACAAACACAAAATAAGAAGAAACAATACATTATATTAAGCTATTGAAACTTAGAAATGAAATAAAAAAGACTACAAATATGTATCCACTTCACCAATGTGGACCTCATTTTCGCACATCTAAAGACTGCTTCATTAAATCTACAACAGTTGGTGATTCTCCCATATTTTAATTTAGAATAAGAATAAGTTTATCAAAAGAGTCAAGCTGGCGAAAATCTGGAAATTTTTCTGACAAAACTTTTTTTTAAAAGTTTCTCCTTATTCCTTCATTTTTTGTCAATTAAAAAATCATCTTAAACTTTGAATATGTTTCAACTTCTCTTTAAACGGTATATATTTTTATATCTACCAAATTCCACTTCCAAGTTATGATCACGAACGCGGAACATTTTAGCATCTTTCTACATGTACTTTTAAATGTTTACTTTTAAATGATCTGACATTTGAGTATTTTGTAGCAACATAACCCTGTTCAAGAGGCTAATTGTATGAAGTCTAGAGTGGTCCCATGATAAAGAAATGGTATAACCCTGGCATGCTATATGCTGGGGTCGTCAGGCAATACTACGGAAAACCTGACCACAAACCATAGTGCTGAAACGTGTTGGGAAAAATACCATGTTCCTCGCATGTTACAGAACCCTTCTGTGTTATTCTATCGGAGTAGGCACTATTGAGCTCCAGCACAGAAAGCTGAATTGGCCGACACTTCCCACCTCTCCCTATTTCAAGAGGCAATCAAACTGTGCCGACCCTATTACCCTAATACCCTTAATTTGCATGATTATCGGATATGGTACTCTTAACATTGCCTTACGTTGTAAAATAACAATTTCATACACACAATCATTCTTGGTCATCAAATATTATACTCTTAACATGGCCAAACAACTTTAAATAACACGTTTCTATCTTAATTGTATATGCTTATTACATATCTTGCGAGCCGTACCCTTAACACGGACATACTACGTGAAATAGAATTTTGTACACAAGATAATTGCATCAGATTAAAACTCTAATCGTAATATTGCAATAGCACTTTCAAACTAAAAACATAATTATTAAATCTGACCTGAAGTGAACTATATTCTTGACATGACCACATTCCTTGAAAAAAAACATTCATGCTCATCAAATTGATTTGAACTCTACTCTTATCATAGTTTTACCATAAACTAGCACTTCCAACCCAAAATATGCAGGCTCATAGTGTATTCTTAACATAACCATACTACATGAAATAGCACGGTCCTACTCAAAACATCCATGCTCATTTCATCTGATATGGATTGTTCTTAAATTATGGCCATACTACTTGACAGAGCTCTTTCCTACAAAATAATATATGCTCATCACATCTGATAATGACCAAATTCTTAACATATCCATACTACTGAAAAAAACCCATTTCTTTCAATATCATCACAACATTCAAATCGTATTCTTAGCATAGTCATTCTACTTCAAATAACAATTTAATCCAATTCAAACATGTTTATCATTTACTCTTTACATAGCTACACTACTTGAAGTAGTACTTCCCTGCCCAAATCATTCATGCTAATCAAATCTAATTTGAACCTACATTTGACACGACCTTAATATTTAAAAAGGAAAGTTATAACCCTAATCAACACTGCTCATCCGATCTGATCTGATTCAACATGGCCACATTACTTGAATCAGTACTCTTATTGATAACATTGTCATACTATGTAAAACAGTACTTTCCCACCGAGAAAATCTGATGTAGACGGTACAATTAATATGGCCATACCACTTGGAAGAGCACTTAACTAACATACACATATGTAATAATCGCATCAGGTGAGAACTGTGTTTTTTTTTAATTGCTAAACTACTTAAAATAGTACTTTTCGACCCCAAAATATTCATAGTAAATACATTTTCTTCGAACCTATTGCTGACATGGACATATAAAATAAGTACTTTTTCACCAAATTTATACATGTTGATCATATCTGATTTGTACTGTGCTCTTAATATATTCAGCCATACATAATGTACTCTTAACATGGAGAGACAACGTAGAATAGCACTTTCATACAAAAATTATACTTGTTCATAACATCTGTCTCTCATTACGCTTTAAACATAGCGATACCATGTGAAGTAGCGCTTTCCTACCCAAAACAAACATGCTGATCATATCCTATTTGTACCGGATTCTAAACAAAGCCATGCTACCTATACCAGCATTTTCCTATTCAAAACATACGTGTTTGTCCTATTTGACGCGGACTGTACTAAAACTATTGTCATATTACTTGAAAGTGCAATTCTTAACCAAAATCATACATGCCCATCATATGTTATTCGAGCCCTACTATAGATATTGCCATACTACTTGAAAAAGCACTTTCCTTCCAAAAGCAAATATGCTGATCACATATGATTCTGACTGTATTCTTAACAAGTCCACGGTGCATCAAATAACACTATACTACTCACAACATACATTTTGATTTCATCTGAATTGTACCACGCTTGCTTTGAACATTACCAAACTACTTGAAATAGCACGTACGAAGTCATCACATCTAATACTGAGTGTTGTCATCAATTGGCTTACTACTGAGACTAGTAATGTCCACTAAAACATACTATCTGTTATGTAGATTACTCTTCACATGGCCATATTACTTGCAGTATCACTTTCCAAAGCAAAACATACATTTTCTTCACATCTGAAATGGACTATACTCTAAACATGGCTCTCCTACTTTTCCTCACAAAAGCATACATGCCCATCACAATAGACGCGAGCAGTATGCCTAATATCACAAAACTACAGTATGCAGCTCTTTCCAAACTTTTCGCACTGTCATCTTAATATATCCAACTTTAAATAATGTCCTCTTAACATTGAGTGACAACGGAAGATAGTACTTTCATAACAAACTTTTACCTTTTCACCACATGTGTTTCTTATTATGCTTTTACTATTGTGATATTACATAAACTAGCGCTTTCCTACCCAAAACATGCATGCTCATCACATCACAGTTGTACTGTATTCTTAACAGAGCCATGGTACCTATACAAGCATTTCCTACTCAAAACATAAATGGTTGTCATATGTTTTTCCAGTCCTAGCAATAGCACTTAAAAGAATACTTTACTTCCAAAATCAAATATGCTGATCACATATGATGCTGACTGTATTATTAACAAATCAACAGAGCGTCAATTAAGACTATACTACTTAAAACATATATGTTCATTACATCTGATTCGTATCACACTTTCAACATTACCAAACCACTTGAAATAGCACGTACGAAGTCATCACATCTAATACAGAGTGTTGTCATAAATTGACTGACTTCTGAGACTAGTACTTTCTACCAAAAATATACTATCTGATGTGCAATAGACTCCTCACATGGCCATATTTCTTGCAGTATCAATTTCCAAATCAAAACATACATTTTCTTCACATCTAAAATGGACTATACTCTGAACATGGCCATACTACTTGACACAGAATTTTCCTCACAAAAGTATACATGCCCATCACATTAGACGCCAGCAGCACTCTTAATATCGCAAAATTACAGGAAACAGCACTTTCCCACCAAAACATATATGCTTATTATACTTGATACATTTGATCAGAAATCATATATGCTCATGACAGCTATTTCGAACCTTATTGATAACATTGTTACACTATGTTAAATACCACATTCCCACCGAAAACATCACATCTGGTGTAGACTGTACCCTTTATATGGCCATACCTCTTGCAATAGCACCTAACAACCAGTCACATATGTAATTATCGCATCAGTTGCGAACTGCTCTTTTAATATTGCCAAAGTACTTGAAATATCACTTTCCTACCACAGAATATTCTTAGTCATTACATTTTCTTCGACCCCTACTGCGAACATGCACGTATACGTTATAACAGTACGTTTCTACCAAATTTGTACATGATTATTATATCTAATTCGTACTGTGCTCTTAATATAGCCAACCATACCTTATGTTCTCTTAACAATGAGTAACAACATTAAATAGCACTTTCATACCAAGATGATACTTGTTCATCACATTTCCTTCGTATTCTTCTCTTAACATATCGGTACTATATGAACTAGCACTTTGCTACCCAAAACATCAGGACTCTTTACATCCCATTTGTACCGTTACCTTAACAAAGCCATTATACCTCTAATAGCATTTTCTCACTCAAAACATGCATGTTCATCTTATTTGACACGCACTGTACAAAAACTATTGCCATACTACTTTAAAGTGCAATTCTTAACCAAAATCATACATGACCTTCATATGGTATTAGAACCCTGCTATATATATATTGCCATACTACTTGGAAAAGCACTTTCCTTCCAAAATCATATATACTGATCACATATGATTCTGACTGTATTCTTAACAAGTCCACAGTTCATCAATTAACACTATACTACTTATAACATAAATGTTCATTACATCTGATTCCTGCCCTACTCTAAAGATTACCATACTACAAAAATAGAAGGAACGAACTCATCATATCTAATACGGAGTGTTCTCATCATTGGCGCACTACAATGACTAGTAATTTCTGCAACAAACATACTGTCTGATGTGTAATGTACACTGAACAAGGCCATACTATCTGAAACAGAATTTTCCTCACAAAATTATACATGCTTATCACATCAGACGCCAGCAGCACCCCTAATATCACAAAACTACATTAAACAGCACTGGATACATATGCTCATTATGTTTGATACGTTTGTACCCAAGTCATACATTCTAATATGGAACCCCATTCATGACATTGTCATACTAAGTGAGATACTATATTCCCACAGACAAAATCACATTTATGGTGGACCGTACCCTTTATATTGCCATACCTCCTGTAATATCACTTAACTACCAAAAACATATGTGATTATCGCATCTGTTTCTAACTGCTCTCTTTATATTGTCAAAGAACGTTGAATAGCACTTTCATATTCAATATATTCATACTTGTTACATATCTCCGAACCCTACTGCTGACATGGACAAATAACACAAGATAAGTACTTTCCTACCAAATTCATACATGTTTATCATATCTGATTTGTACTGTGCTCTTAATATAGTCAACCATACATAATGTACTCTTAACATGGAGTGACAACGTAGAATAGCACTTTCATACAAAAATTATACTTGTTCATAACATCTGTCTCTCATTACGCTTTAAACATAGCGATACCATGTGAAGTAGCGCTTTCCTACCCAAAACAAACATGCTGATCATATCCTATTTGTACCGGATTATAAACAAAGCCATGATACCTATACCAGCATTTTCCTATTCAAAACATACGTGTTTGTCCTATTTGACGCGGACTGTACTAAAACTATTGTCATACTACTTGAAAGTGCAATTCTTAACCAAAATCATACATGCCCATCATATGTTATTCGAGCCCTACTATAGATATTGCCATACTACTTGAAAAAGCACTTTCCTACCAAAATCAAATATGCTGATCACATATGATTCTGACTGTATTCTTAACAAATCTACAGTGCATCAATTAACATTATACTACTTAAAAACGTATATGTTCATTACATCTGATTCGTACCATACTTTGAACATTACCAAACTACTTGAAATAGCACGTACGAAGTCATCACATCTAATACGGAGTGTTGTCATAAATTGGCTTAGTACCGAGACTAGTCATTTCTACTAAAACATACTATCTGATGTGAAATGTACTTTTCACATTGCCATACTACTTGCAGTATCACTTTCCAAATCAAAACATACATTTTCTTCACATCTAAAATGGACTATACTCTGCACATGGCCATACTACTTGACACAGCATTTTCCTCACAAAATTATACATGTCCATCACATTAGACGCCAGCATCAATCTTAATATCGTAAAACTACATGAAACAGCAGTTTCCAACCAAAACATAAATGCTTATTATATTTGATACATTCGTATAGAAATCATACATGCTTATGATATCTATTTCGAACCCCATCGATAATATTGTTATACTATGTGAAAAAGCACTTTCCTACTGAAAACATCAAATTTGTTGTGGACTGTATCCTTTATATAGCCATACCACTTGGAATAGCGCTTAACTATCAAACATATATGTGATTATCGCATCAGTTGCCGACTGCTCTCTTAATATTGCCAAAGTACTTGAAATAGAATTTTAAAACCCAAAAATAAAAATACTTATTACATTTTCTTCGAACCCTACTGCTGACATGGACATATAACTAAAGTAAGTACTTTCCTACCAAAGTCATACATGCTCATCATATCTAATTCGCACTGTCATCTTAATATAGCCAACTTTAAATAATGTCCTCTTAACATTGAGTGACAACGTAAGATAGCACTTTAATACCAAAATTATACTTTTTCACCACATCTGTTTCTTATTATGCTTTCACTATAATGATATTACTAGCGCTTTCCTACCCAAAACATGTATACTCATCACATCACATTTGTACTGTATTTTTAACCGAGCCATGATACCTGTACTAACATTTTCCTACTCAAAACATACATGTTTGTCATATGTTTTTCGTGTCCTACTATTAATATTACAATACCACTTGAAAAAGCACTTTCCTACCAAAATCAAATATGCTGATCACATATGATTCCCACAGACAACATCACATCTAACGTGGACTGTACCCTTTATATTGCCATACCTCATGTAATAGCACTTATCGCATCTGTTTCTAACTGCTCTCTTTATACTGTCAATGTACTTTGTCACTTTCATAATCAAAATATTCATAGTCGTTACATATCTCCGAACCCTACTGCTGACATGGACAAATAACACAAGATAAATACTTTCCTACCATATTCATACATGTTTATCATATCTGATTTGTACTGTGCTCTTAATATAGTCAGCTTTACATTATGTACTCTTAACGCTAAGTGACAACGTAGAATAGCACTTTCGTACAAAAATTATACTTGTTCATAACATCTATCTCTCATTATACTTTAACCATAGCGATACCATCTGAAGTAGCGCTTTCCTACCCAAAACAAACATGCTGATCATATCCTATTTGTACCGGATTATAAACAAAGCCATGATACCTGTACCAGCATTTTCCTATTCAAAACATACATGTTTGTCTTATTTGTACAAACATGTAATTTTGGCAATACCCATCATATGACCAAATCACTTGAAATAGCACTTTCCTACATGTTCTTATATCTGATTTGTACTGTGCTCTTAATATAGCCAACCACACCTAATGCACTCTAAACATTGAGTGACAATGTAACGGGTTTTCATACAAAAAGTGTATTTGTTTATTTCATCTTTTTCGTATGTGCTCATAATATATCGGTACTATATGAACTAGCGCTTTCCTACCCAAATCATTCAGACTTATCATATCACACTTGTACCGTATTCTTAGCATAGCCATAATACCTATCATAGCACTTTCCTACTCAATATATGCATGTTTATCTTATTTGACGCGGACTGTACTATAACTATTGTCATACTACTTCAAAGTGCAATTCCTAACCAAAATCATACATACCCATCATATGTTATTCAAACCTTACAATAAATATAGCCATACCACTTGAAAAAGCACTTTCCTACCAAAATCAAACATGCTCATTACATCTGATCCTACCATACTCTTCATATGACCATACTACATGAAATGGCAAGTACGAAGTCATCACATCTAATACGGAGTGTTGTCATAAATTGGCTTACTACTGAGACTAGTAATTTCTACTAAAACGAAACTATCTGATGTGAGTTGTACTCTTCATATGGCCATAATACTTCCAGGATCACTTTCCAAATCAAAACATATACGCTCTTCACATCTGAAATAGACTGTACTCTGAACATAGCCATACTACTTGAAACAGCTTTTTCCTCACACAATTGTACGTACTCATCACATCAGACGCCAGCAGCACTCCTAATATATAGCTAAACTTCTTGAAACAGCACTTTCCCACATAAATATATATGGTCATTATATTTGATACATTTGTACCTAAATCATACATGCTCATCACATCTATTCCGAACCCTTTTGATAACACTGTCATACTATGTGAAATAGCACTTTCCCATCGAGAACATCACATCTGATGTGGACAGTACACATCATATTGCCAAATCACATGAAATAGCACTTAACTACCAAACACATATGTGATTCTCGCATCAGATGCCGACCTCTCTCTCAATATAGCCAAAGAACTTGAAATAGCAAGTTCCTACCCCAAAATATTCATAGTCATTACATTTTCTCCGACTCCTACTGCTGACATAGGCATATAACTAAAAATATTACTCTCCTACCAATTTCATACATATTCATACATGTTCTTATATCTGATTTGTACTGTGCTCTTAATATAGCCAACCATACCTAATGCACTCTAAACATTGAGTGACCACGTAAGAACGGGTTTTCATACAAAAAGTATACTTGTTCATTCCATCTTTTTCGTATGTGCTCATAATATATCGGTACTATATGAACTAGCGCTTTCCTACCCAAATCATTCAGACTTATCACATCACATTTGTACCGTATTCTTAGCATAGCCATAATTACTATCATAGCATTTTCCTACTCAAAATATATGCATGCTTATCTTATTTGACGCGAACTGTACTATAACTATTGCCATACTACTTCAATGTGCAATTCCTAACCAAAATCATACATACCCATCATATGTTATTCAAACCCTACACTTTCCTACCAAAATCAAACATGTTCATTACATCTGATCCTACCATACTCTTAACATGACCATACTACTTAAAATGGCAAGTACGAAGTCACCACATCTAGTACGGAGTGTTGTCATAAATTGGCTTACTACTGAGACTAGTAATTTCTACTAAAACGAAACTATCTGATGTGAGTTGTACTTTTCATATGGCCATAATACTTCCAGGATCACTTTCCAAATCAAAACATATACGCTCTTCATATTTGAAATAGACTGTACTCTGAACATAACCATACTACTTGAAACAGCTTTTTCCTCACACAATTGTACATGCCCATCACATCAGACGCCAGCAGCACTCCTAATATATAGCTAAACTTCTTGAAACAGCACTTTCCCACATAAATATATATGCTCAGTATATTTGATACATTTGTACCTAAATCATACATGCTCATCACATCTATTTCGAACCCTATTGATAACATTGTCATACTATGTGAAATAGCACTTTCCCATTGAAAACATCACATCTAATTTTGGCAATACCCATCATATGGCCAAATCACATGAAATAGCACTTAACTACCAAACACATATGTGATTCTCGCATCAGATTCCGACGTCTGTGTCAATATAGCCAAAGAACTTGAAATAGCACTTTCCTACCCCAAAACATTCATAGTCATTACATTTTCTCCGACTCCTACTGCTGACATGGGCATATAACTAAAAATAGTACTTTCCTACCAATTTCATACATATTCATACATGTTCTTATATCTGATTTGTACTGTGCTCTTAATATAGCCAACCATACCTAATGCACTCTAAACATTGAGTGACAATGTAAGAACGGGTTTTCATACAAAAAGTGTATTTGTTTATTCCATCTTTTTCGTATGTGCTCATAATATATCGGTACTATATGAACTAGCGCTTTCCTACCCAAATCATTCAGACTTATCATATCACACTTGTACCGTATTCTTAGCATAGCCATAATACCTATCATAGCACTTTCCTACTCAATATATGCATGTTTATCTTATTTGACGCGGACTGTACTATAACTATTGTCATACTACTTCAAAGTGCAATTCCTAACCAAAATCATACATACCCATCATATGTTATTCAAACCTTACAATAAATATAGCCATACCACTTGAAAAAGCACTTTCCTACCAAAATCAAACATGCTCATTACATCTGATCCTACCATACTCTTCATATGACCATACTACATGAAATGGCAAGTACGAAGTCATCACATCTAATACGGAGTGTTGTCATAAATTGGCTTACTACTGAGACTAGTAATTTCTACTAAAACGAAACTATCTGATGTGAATTGTACTCTTCATATGGCCATAATACTTCCAGGATCACTTTCCAAATCAAAACATATACGCTCTTCACATCTGAAATAGACTGTACTCTGAACATAGCCATACTACTTGAAACAGCTTTTTCCTCACACAATTGTACGTACTCATCACATCAGACGCCAGCAGCACTCCTAATATATAGCTAAACTTCTTGAAACAGCACTTTCCCACATAAATATATATGGTCATTATATTTGATACATTTGTACCTAAATCATACATGCTCATCACATCTATTCCGAACCCTTTTGATAACACTGTCATACTATGTGAAATAGCACTTTCCTATCGAGAACATCACATCTGATGTGGACAGTACACATCATATTGCCAAATCACATGAAATAGCACTTAACTACCAAACACATATGTGATTCTCGCATCAGATGCCGACGTCTCTCTCAATATAGCCAAAGAACTTCAAATAGCAAGTTCCTACCCCAAAATATTCATAGTCATTACATTTTCTCCGACTCCTACTGCTGACATAGGCATATAACTAAAAATATTACTCTCCTACCAATTT
This sequence comes from Perna viridis, assembly GCA_037379345.1. Classification (NCBI taxonomy): domain Eukaryota; kingdom Metazoa; phylum Mollusca; class Bivalvia; order Mytilida; family Mytilidae; genus Perna; species Perna viridis. The sequence goes on from CM074511.1 coordinate 313,623, forward strand.
CATACATATTCATACATGTTCTTATATCTGATTTGTACTGTGCTCTTAATATAGCCAACCATACCTAATGCACTCTAAACATTGAGTGACCACGTAAGAACGGGTTTTCATACAAAAAGTATACTTGTTCATTCCATCTTTTTCGTATGTGCTCATAATATATCGGTACTATATGAACTAGCGCTTTCCTACCCAAATCATTCAGACTTATCACATCACATCACATTTGTACCGTATTCTTAGCATAGCCATAATTACTATCATAGCATTTTCCTACTCAAAATATATGCATGCTTATCTTATTTGACGCGAACTGTACTATAACTATTGCCATACTACTTCAATGTGCAATTCCTAACCAAAATCATACATACCCATCATATGTTATTCAAACCCTACACTTTCCTACCAAAATCAAACATGTTCATTACATCTGATCCTACCATACTCTTAACATGACCATACTACTTTAAATGGCAAGTACGAAGTCACCACATCTAGTACGGAGTGTTGTCATAAATTGGCTTACTACTGAGACTAGTAATTTCTACTAAAACGAAACTATCTGATGTGAGTTGTACTCTTCATATGGCCATAATACTTCCAGGATCACTTTCCAAATCAAAACATATACGCTCTTCATATTTGAAATAGACTGTACTCTGAACATAACCATACTACTTGAAACAGCTTTTTCCTCACACAATTGTACATGCCCATCACATCAGACGCCAGCAGCACTCCTAATATATAGCTAAACTTCTTGAAACAGCACTTTCCCACATAAATATATATGCTCAGTATATTTGATACATTTGCACCTAAATCATACATGCTCATCACATCTATTTCGAACCCTATTGATAACATTGTCATACTATGTGAAATAGCACTTTCCCATTGAAAACATCACATCTAATTTTGGCAATACCCATCATATGGCCAAATCACATGAAATAGCACTTAACTACCAAACACATATGTGATTCTCGCATCAGATTCCGACGTCTGTGTCAATATAGCCAAAGAACTTGAAATAGCACTTTCCTACCCCAAAACATTCATAGTCATTACATTTTCTCCGACTCCTACTGCTGACATGGGCATATAACTAAAAATAGTACTTTCCTACCAATTTCATACATATTCATACATGTTCTTATATCTGATTTGTACTGTGCTCTTAATATAGCCAACCATACCTAATGCACCCTAAACATTGAGTGACAATGAAAGAACGGGTTTTCATACAAAAAGTATACTTGTTCGTTCCATCTTTTTCGTATGTGCTCATAATATTTTGGTACTATATGAACTAGCGCTTTCCTACCCAAATCATACAGACTTATCACATCACATTTGTATCGTATTCTTAGCATAGCCATAATACCTATCATAGCATTTTCCTACTCAAAATATATGCATGTTTATCTTATTTGACGCGAACTGTACTATAACTATTGTCATACTACTTCAATGTGCAATTCCTAGCCAAAATCATACATACCCATCATATGTTATTCAAACCCTACTATTAATATAGCTATACCACTTGAAAAAGCACTTTCCTACCAAAATCAAACATGCTCTTACATCTGATCCTACCATACTCTTAATATGACCATACTACTTGAAATGGCAAGTACGAAGTCATCACATCAAATACGGAGTGTTGTCATAAATTGGCTTACTACTGAGACTAGTAATTTCTACTAAAACGAAACTATCTGATGTGAATTGTACTCTTCATATGGCCATAATACTTCCAGGATCACTTTCCAAATCAAAACATATACGCTCTTCACATCTGAAATAGACTGTACTCTGAACATAGCCATACTACTTGAAACAGCTTTTTCCTCACACAATTGTACGTACTCATCACATCAGACGCCAGCAGCAATCCTAATATATAGCTAAACTTCTTGAAACAGCACTTTCCCACATAAATATATATGCTCATTATATTTGATACATTTGTACCTAAATCATACATGCTCATCACATCTATTTCGAACCCTTTTGATAACACTGTCATACTATGTGAAATAGCACTTTCCCATCGAGAACATCACATCTGATGTGGACAGTACACATCATATTGCCAAATCACATGAAATAGCACTTAACTACCAAACACATATGTGATTCTCGCATCAGATGCCGACCTCTCTCTCAATATAGCCAAAGAACTTGAAATAGCAAGTTCCTACCCCAAAATATTCATAGTCATTACATTTTCTCCGACTCCTACTGCTGACATAGGCATATAACTAAAAATATTACTCTCCTACCAATTTCATACATATTCATACCTGTTCTTATAACTGATTTGGACTGTGCTCTTAATATAGCCAACCATACCTAATGCACTCTAAACATTGAGTGACCACGTAAGAACGGGTTTTCATACAAAAAGTATACTTGTTCATTCCATCTTTTTCGTATGTGCTCATAATATATCGGTACTATATGAACTAGCGCTTTCCTACCCAAATCATTCAGACTTATCACATCACATTTGTACCGTATTCTTAGCATAGCCATAATTACTATCATAGCATTTTCCTACTCAAAATATATGCATGTTTATCTTATTTGACGCGAACTGTACTATAACTATTGTCATACTACTTCAATGTGCAATTCCTAACCAAAATCATACATACCCATCATATGTTATTCAAACCCTACACTTTCCTACCAAAATCAAACATGCTCATTACATCTGATCCTACCATACTCTTAACATGACCATACTACTTGAAATGGCAAGTACGAAGTCATCACATCTAATACGGAGTGTTGTCATAAATTGGCTTACTACTGAGACTAGTAATTTCTACTAAAACGAAACTATCTGATGTGAGTTGTACTCTTCATCTGGCCATAATACTTCCAGGATCACTTTCCAAATCAAAACATATACGCTCTTCATATTTGAAATAGACTGTACTCTGAACATATCCATACTATTTGAAACAGCTTTTTCCTCACACAATTGTACATGCCCATCACATCAGACGCCAGCAGCACTCCTAATATATAGCTAAACTTCTTGAAACAGCACTTTCCCACATAAATATATATGCTCATTATATTTGATACATTTGCACCTAAACCATACATGCTCATCACATCTATTTCGAACCCTATTGATAACATTGTCATACTATGTGAAATAGCACTTTCCCATCGAAAACATCACATCTAATTTTGGCAATACCCATCATATGGCCAAATCACATGAAATAGCACTTAACTACCAAACACATATGTGATTCTCGCATCAGATTCCGACGTCTGTGTCAATATAGCCAAAGAACTTGAAATAGCACTTTCCTACCCCAAAATATCCATAGTCATTACATTTTCTCCGACTCCTACTGCTGACATGGGCATATAACTAAAAATAGTACTTTCCTACCAATTTCATACATATTCATACATGTTCTTATATCTGATTTGTACTGTGGTCTTAATATAGCCAACCACACCTAATGCACTCTAAACATTGAATGACAATGTGAGAACGGGTTTTCATACAAAAAGTATACTTGTTCGTTCCACCTTTTTCGTATGTGCTCATAATATTTTGGTACTATATGAACTAGTGTTTTCCTACCCAAATCATACAGACTTATCACATCACATTTGTATCGTATTCTTAGCATAGCCATAATACCTATCATAGCATTTTCCTACTCAAAATATATGCATGTTTATCTTATTTGACGCGAACTGTACTATAACTATTGTCATACTACTTCAATGTGCAATTCCTAACCAAAATCATACATACCCATCATATGTTATTCAAACCCTACTATTAGTATAGCTATACCACTTGAAAAAGCACTTTCCTACCAAAATCAAACATGCTCTTACATCTGATCCTACCATACTCTTAATATGACCATACTACATGAAATGGCAAGTACGAAGTCATCACATCAAATACGGAGTGTTGTCATAAATTGGTTTACTACTGAGACTAGTAATTTCTACTAAAACGAAACTATCTGATGTGAATTGTATTCTTCATATGGCCATAATACTTCCAGGATCACTTTCCAAATCAAAACATATACGCTCTTCACATCTGAAATAGACTATACTCTGAACATAGCCATACTACTTGAAACAGCTTTTTCCTCACACAATTGTACGTACTCATCACATCAGACGCCAGCAGCACTCCTAATATATAGCTAAACTTCTTGAAACAGCACTTTCCCACATAAATATATATGGTCATTATATTTGATACATTTGTACCTAAATCATACATGCTCATCACATCTATTTCGAACCGTTTGATAACACTGTCATACTATGTGAAATAGCACTTTCCCATCGAGAACATCACATCTGATGTGGACAGTACACATCATATTGCCAAATCACATGAAATAGCACTTAACTACCAAACACATATGTGATTCTCGCATCAGATGCCGACCTCTCTCTCAATATAGCCAAAGAACTTCAAATAGCAAGTTCCTACCCCAAAATATTCATAGTCATTACATTTTCTCCGATTCCTACTGCTGACATAGGCATATAACTAAAAATATTACTCTCCTACCAATTTCATACATATTCATACATGTTCTTATATCTGATTTGTACTGTGCTCTTAATATAGCCAACCATACCTAATGCACTCTAAACATTGAGTGACCACGTAAGAACGGGTTTTCATACAAAAAGTATACTTGTTCATTCCATCTTTTTCGTATGTGCTCATAATATATCGGTACTATATGAACTAGCGCTTTCCTACCCAAATCATTCAGACTTATCACATCACATTTGTACCGTATTCTTAGCATAGCCATAATTACTATCATAGCATTTTCCTACTCAAAATATATGCATGTTTATCTTATTTGACGCGAACTGTACTATAACTATTGTCATACTACTTCAATGTGCAATTCCTAACCAAAATCATACATACCCATCATATGTTATTCAAACCCTACACTTTCCTACCAAAATCAAACATGCTCATTACATCTGATCCTACCATACTCTTAACATGACCATACTACTTGAAATGGCAAGTACGAAGTCATCACATCTAATACGGAGTGTTGTCATAAATTGGCTTACTACTGAGACTAGTAATTTCTACTAAAACGAAACTATCTGATGTGAGTTGTACTCTTCATCTGGCCATAATACTTCCAGGATCACTTTCCAAATCAAAACATATACGCTCTTCATATTTGAAATAGACTGTACTCTGAACATATCCATACTATTTGAAACAGCTTTTTCCTCACACAATTGTACATGCCCATCACATCAGACGCCAGCAGCACTCCTAATATATAGCTAAACTTCTTGAAACAGCACTTTCCCACATAAATATATATGGTCATTATATTTGATACATTTGCACCTAAACCATACATGCTCATCACATCTATTTCGAACCCTATTGATAACATTGTCATACTATGTGAAATAGCACTTTCCCATCGAAAACATCACATCTAATTTTGGCAATACCCATCATATGGCCAAATCACATGAAATAGCACTTAACTACCAAACACATATGTGATTCTCGCATCAGATTCCGACGTCTGTGTCAATATAGCCAAAGAACTTGAAATAGCACTTTCCTACCCCAAAATATTCATAGTCATTACATTTTCTCCGACTCCTACTGCTGACATGGGCATATAACTAAAAATAGTACTTTCCTACCAATTTCATACATATTCATACATGTTCTTATATCTGATTTGTACTGTGGTCTTAATATAGCCAACCACACCTAATGCACTCTAAACATTGAGTGACAATGTAAGAACGGGTTTTCATACAAAAAGTATACTTGTTCGTTCCACCTTTTTCGTATGTGCTCATAATATTTTGGTACTATATGAACTAGTGTTTTCCTACCCAAATCATACAGACTTATCACATCACATTTGTATCGTATTCTTAGCATAGCCATAATTACTATCATAGCATTTTCCTACTCAAAATATATGCATGTTTATCTTATTTGACGCGAACTGTACTATAACTATTGTCATACTACTTCAATGTGAAATTCCTAACCAAAATCATACATACCCATCATATGTTATTCAAACCCTACTATTAGTATAGCTATACCACTTGAAAAAGCACTTTCCTACCAAAATCAAACATGCTCTTACATCTGATCCTACCATACTCTTAATATGACCATACTACTTGAAATGGCAAGTACGAAGTCATCACATCAAATACGGAGTGTTGTCATAAATTGGTTTACTACTGAGACTAGTAATTTCTACTAAAACGAAACTATCTGATGTGAATTGTATTCTTCATATGGCCATAATACTTCCAGGATCACTTTCCAAATCAAAACATATACGCTCTTCACATCTGAAATAGACTGTACTCTGAACATAGCCATACTACTTGAAACAGCTTTTTCCTCACACAATTGTACGTACTCATCACATCAGACGCCAGCAGCACTCCTAATATATAGCTAAACTTCTTGAAACAGCACTTTCCCACATAAATATATATGGTCATTATATTTGATACATTTGTACCTAAATCATACATGCTCATCACATCTATTTCGAACCGTTTGATAACACTGTCATACTATGTGAAATAGCACTTTCCCATCGAGAACATCACATCTGATGTGGACAGTACACATCATATGGCCAAATCACATGAAATAGCACTTAACTACCAAACACATATGTGATTCCCGCATCAGATGCCGACCTCTCTCTCAATATAGCCAAAGAACTTCAAATAGCAAGTTTCTACCCCAAAATATTTATAGCCATTACATTTTCTCCGACTCCTACTGCTGACATAGGCATATAACTAAAAATATTACTCTCCTACCAATTTCATACATATTCATACCTGTTCTTATATCTGATTTGTACTGTGCTCTTAATATAGCCAACCATACCTAATGCACTCTAAACATTGAGTGACCACGTAAGAACGGGTTTTCATACAAAAAGTATACTTGTTCATTCCATCTTTTTCGTATGTGCTCATAATATATCGGTACTATATGAACTAGCGCTTTCCTACCCAAATCATTCAGACTTATCACATCACATTTGTACCGTATTCTTAGCATAGCCATAATTACTATCATAGCATTTTCCTACTCAAAATATATGCATGTTTATCTTATTTGACGCGAACTGTACTATAACTATTGTCATACTACTTCAATGTGCAATTCCTAACCAAAATCATACATACCCATCATATGTTATTCAAACCCTACACTTTCCTACCAAAATCAAACATGCTCATTACATCTGATCCTACCATACTCTTAGCATGACCATACTACTTGAAATGGCAAGTACGAAGTCATCACATCTAATACGGAGTGTTGTCATAAATTGGCTTACTACTGAGACTAGTAATTTCTACTAAAACGAAACTATCTGATGTGAGTTGTACTCTTCATCTGGCCATAATACTTCCAGGATCACTTTCCAAATCAAAACATATACGCTCTTCATATTTGAAATAGACTGTACTCTGAACATATCCATACTATTTGAAACAGCTTTTTCCTCACACAATTGTACATGCCCATCACATCAGACGCCAGCAGCACTCCTAATATATAGCTAAACTTCTTGAAACAGCACTTTCCCACATAAATATATATGGTCATTATATTTGATACATTTGCACCTAAACCATACATGTTCATCACATCTATTTCGAACCCTATTGATAACATTGTCATACTATGTGAAATAGCACTTTCCCATGGAAAACATCACATCTAATTTTGGCAATACCCATCATATGGCCAAATCACATGAAATAGCACTTAACTACCAAACACATATGTGATTCTCGCATCAGATTCCGACGTCTGTGTCAATATAGCCAAAGAACTTGAAATAGCACTTTCCTCCCCCAAAATATTCATAGTCATTACATTTTCTCCGACTCCTACTGCTGACATGGGCATATAACTAAAAATAGTACTTTCCTACCAATTTCATACATATTCATACATGTTCTTATATCTGATTTGTACTGTGGTCTTAATATAGCCAACCACACCTAATGCACTCTAAACATTGAGTGACAATGTAAGAACGGGTTTTCATACAAAAAGTATACTTGTTCGTTCCACCTTTTTCGTATGTGCTCATAATATTTTGGTACTATATGAACTAGTGTTTTCCTACCCAAATCATACAGACTTATCACATCACATTTGTATCGTATTCTTAGCATAGCCATAATACCTATCATAGCATTTTCCTACTCAAAATATATGCATGTTTATCTTATTTGACGCGAACTGTACTATAACTATTGTCATACTACTTCAATGTGAAATTCCTAACCAAAATCATACATATCCATCATATGTTATTCAAACCCTACTATTAGTATAGCTATATCACTTGAAAAAGCACTTTCCTACCAAAATCAAACATGCTCTTACATCTGATCCTACCATACTCTTAATATGACCATACTACTTGAAATGGCAAGTACGAAGTCATCACATCAAATACGGAGTGTTGTCATAAATTGGTTTACTACTGAGACTAGTAATTTCTACTAAAACGAAACTATCTGATGTGAATTGTATTCTTCATATGGCCATAATACTTCCAGGATCACTTTCCAAATCAAAACATATACGCTCTTCACATCTGAAATAGACTGTACTCTGAACATAGCCATACTACTTGAAACAGCTTTTTCCTCACACAATTGTACGTACTCATCACATCAGACGCCAGCAGCACTCCTAATATATAGCTAAACTTCTTGAAACAGCACTTTCCCACATAAATATATATGCTCATTATATTTGATACATTTGTACCTAAATCATACATGCTCATCACATCTATTTCGAACCGTTTGATAACATTGTCATACTATGTGAAATAGCACTTTCCCATCGAGAACATCACATCTGATGTGGACAGTACACATCATATGGCCAAATCACATGAAATAGCACTTAACTACCAAACACATATGTGATTCTCGCATCAGATGCCGACCTCTCTCTCAATATAGCCGAAGAACTTCAAATAGCAAGTTCCTACCCCTAAATATTCATAGTCATTACATTTTCTCCGACTCCTACTGTTGACATAGGCATATAACTAAAAATATTACTCTCCTACCAATTTCATACATATTCATACCTGTTCTTATATCTGATTTGTACTGTGCTCTTAATATAGCCAACCATACCTAATGCACTCTAAACATTGAGTGACCAAGTAAGAACGGGTTTTCATACAAAAAGTATACTTTTTCAATCTATCTTTTTCGTATGTGCTCATAATATTTCGGTACTATATAAACTAGCGCTTTCCTACCCAAATCATTCAGACTTATCACATCACATTTGTACCGTTTTCTTAGCATAGCCATAATCACTATCATAGCATTTTCCTACTCAAAATATACATGTTCATTTTATTTGATGCGGATTGTACTATAACTATTATCATACTACTTCAATGTGCAATTCCTAACCAAAATCATACATACCCATCATATGTTATTCAAACCCTACTATTAATATAGCTATACCACTTGAAAAAGCACTTTCCTACCAAAATCGAACATGCTCATTACATCTGATCCTCCCATACTCTTCATATGACCATACTACATGAAATGGCAAGTACGAAGTCATCACATCAAATACGGAGTGTTGTCATAAATTGGCTTAGTACTGAGACTAGTAATTTCTACTAAAACGAAACTATCTGATGTGAATTGTACTCTTCATATGGCCATAATACTTCCAGGATCACTTTCCAAATCAAAACATATACGCTCTTCACATTTGAAATAGACTGTACTCTGAACATAACCATACTACTTGAAACAGCTTTTTCCTCACACAATTGTACATGTCCATCACATCAGACGCCAGCAGCACTCCTAATATATAGCAAAACTTCTTGAAACAGCACTTTCCCACATAAATATATATGCTCATTATATTTGATATATTTGCACCTAAATAATACATGCTCTTCACATCTATTTCGAACCGTATTGATAACATTGTCATAGTATGTGAAATAGCACTTTCCCATCGAAAACATCACATCTAATTTTGGCAATACCCATCATATGGCCAAATCACATGAAATAGCACTTAACTACCAAACACATATGTGATTCTCGCATCAGATGCCGACGTCTCTCTCAATATAGCCAAAGAACTTGAAATAGCAAGTTCCTATCCCAAAATATTCATAGTCATTACATTTTCTCCGACTCCTACTGCTGACATAGGCATATAACTAAAAATAGTACTTTCCTACCAATTTCATACATATTCATACATGTTCTTATATCTGATTTGTACTGTGCTCTTAATATAGCCAACCATACCTAATGCACTCTAAACATTGAGTGACAACGTAAGAACGGGTTTTCATACAAAAAGTATACTTGTTCATTCCATCTTTTTCGTATGTGCTCATAATATATCGGTACTATATGAACTAGCGCTTTCCTACCCAAATCATTCAGACTTATCACATCACATTTGTACCGTATTCTTAGCATAGCCATAATCACTATCATAGCATTTTCCTACTCAAAATATACATGTTCATTTTATTTGATGCGGATTGTACTATAACTATTATCATACTACTTCAATGTGCAATTCCTAACCAAAATCATACATACCCATCATATGTTATTCAAACCCTACAATTAATATAGCTATACCACTTGAAAAAGCACTTTCCTACCAAAGTCAAACATGCTCATTACATCTGATCCTCCCATACTCTTCATATGACCATACTACATGAAATGGCAAGTACGAAGTCATCACATCAAATACGGAGTGTTGTCATAAATTGGCTTAGTACTGAGACTAGTAATTTCTACTAAAACGAAACTATCTGATGTGAATTGTACTCTTCATATGGCCATAATACTTCCAGGATCACTTTCCAAATCAAAACATACACGCTCTTCATATTTGAAATAGACTGTACTCTGAACATAGCCATACTACTTGAAACAGCTTTTTCCTCCTACAATTGTACATACTCATCACATCAGACGCCAGCAGCACTCCTAATATATATCAAAACTTCTTGAAACATCACTTTCCCACATAAATATATATGCTCATTATATTTGATACATTTGTACGTAAATCATACTTGCTCATCACATCTATTTCGAACCCTATTGATAACATTGTCATACTATTTGAAATAGCACTTTCCCATCGAAAACATCACATCTAATTTTGGCAATACCCATCATATGGCCAAATCACATGAAATAGCACTTAACTACCAAACACATTTGTGATTCTCGCATCAGATGCCGACGTCTCTCTCAATATAGCCAAAGAACTTGAAATAGCAAGTTCCTATCCCAAAATATTCATAGTCATTACATTTTCTCCGACTCCTACTGCTGACATAGGCATATAACTAAAAATAGTACTTTCCTACCAATTTCATACATATTCATACATGTTCTTATATCTGATTTGTACTGTGCTCTTAATATAGCCAACCATACCTAATGCATTCTAAACATTGAGTGACAACGTAAGAACGGGTTTTCATACAAAAAGTATACTTTTTCATTCCATCTTTTTCGTATGTGCTCATAATGTATCGGTACTATATGAACTAGCGCTTTCCTACCCAAATCATTCAAACTTATCACATCACATTTGTACCGTATTCTTAGCATAGCCATAATCACTATCATAGCATTTTCCTACTCAAAATATACATGTTCATTTTATTTGATGCGGATTGTACTATAACTATTATCATACTACTTCAATGTGCAATTCCTAACCAAAATCATACATACCCATCATATGTTATTCAAACCCTACTATTAATATAGCCATACCACTTGAAAAAGCACTTTCCTACCAAAATCAAACATGCTGATTACATCTGAACCTATCATACTCTTAACATGACCATACTACTTGAAATGGCAAGTACGAAGTCATCACATCAAATACGGAGTGTTGTCATAAGTTGGCTTAGTACTGAGACTAGTAATTTCTACTAAAACGAAACTATCTGATGTGAATTGTACTCTTCATATGGCCATAATACTTCCAGGGTCACTTTCCAAATCAAAACATATACGCTCTTCACATTTGAAATAGACTGTACTCTGAACATAACCATACTACTTGAAACAGCTTTTTCCTCACACAATTGTACATGTCCATCACATCAGACGCCAGCAGCACTCCTAATATATAGCAAAACTTCTTGAAACAGCACTTTCCCACATAAATATATATGCTCATTATATTTGATACATTTGTACCTAAATAATACATGCTCATCACATCTATTTCGAACCATATTGATAACATTGTCATACTATGTGAAATAGCGCTTTCCCATCGAAAACATCACATCTAATTTTGGCAATATCCATCATACAGCCAAATCACTTGAAATAGCACTTAACTACCAAACACATATGTGATTCTCGCATCAGATGCCGACGTCACTCTCAATGTAGCCAAAGAACTTCAAATAGCACTTTCCTACCCCAAAATATTCATAGTCATTACATTTTCTCCGACTCCTACTGCTGACATGGGCATATAACTAAAAATAGTACTTTCCTACCAATTTCATACATATTCATACATGTTCTTATATCTGATTTGTACTGTGCTCTTAATATAGCCAACCATACCTAATGCACTCTAAACATTGAGTGACAACGTAAGAACGGGTTTTCATACAAAAAGTATACTTGTTCATTCCATCTTTTTCGTATATGCTCATAATATATCGGTACTATATGAACTAGCGCTTTCCTACCCAAATCATTCAGACTAATCATATCACATTTCTACCGTATTCTATCATAGCATTTTCCTACTCCAAATATACATGTTTATCTTATTTGACGCGGACTGTACTATAACTATTGTCATACTACTGCAATGTGCAATTTCTAACCAAAATCATACATACCCATCATATGTTATTCAAACCCTACTATTAATATAGCTATACCACTTGAAAAAGCACTTTCCTACCACAATCAAACATGGTCATTACATCTGATCCTACCATACCCTAAATATGACCATACTACTTGAAATGGCAAGTACGGAGTCATCACATCTAATACGGAGTGTTGTCATAAATTGGCTTAATACTGAGACTAGTAATTTCTACTAAAACGAAACTATCTGATGTGAATTGTACTCTTCATATGGCCATAATACTTCCAGGGTCACTTTCCAAATCAAAACATATACGCTCTTCACACCTGAAATAGACTGTACTCTGAACATAGCCATACGACTTGAAACAGCTTTTTCCTCACACAATTGTACATGCCCATCACATCAGACGCCAGCAGCACTCCTAATATATAGCTAAACTTCATGAAACAGCACGTTCCCACATAAATATATATGGTCATTATATTTGATACATTTGCACCTAAATAATACATGTTCACCACATCTATTTCGAACTCTTTTGATAACATTGTCATACTATGTGAAATAGCACTTTCCCATCGAAAACATCACATCTAATTTTGGCAATACCCATCATATGGCCAAAATCACATGAAATAGCACTTAACTACCAAACACATATGTGATTCTCGCATCAGATGCCGACGTCTCTCTCAATATAGCCAAAGAACTTGAAATAGCAAGTTCCTACCCCAAAATATTCATAGTCATTACATTTTCTCCGACTCCTACTGCTGACATGGGCATATAACTAAAAATAGTACTTTCCTACCAATTTCATACATATTCATACATGTTCTTATATCTGATTTGTACTGTGCTCTTAATATAGCCAACCATACCTAATACACTCTAAACATTGAGTGACAATGTAAGAACGGGTTTTCATACAAAAAGTATACTTGTTCATTTCATCTTTTTCGTATGTGCTCATAATATATTGGTACTATATGAACTAGCGCTTTCCTACCCAAATCATTCAGACTTATCACATCACATTTGTACCATATTCTTAGCATAGCCATAATACCTATCATAGCATTTTCCTACTCAAAATATATGCGTGTTTATCATATTTGACGCGGACTGTACTATAACTATTGTCATACTACTTCAAAGTGCAATTCCTAACCAAAATCATACATATCCATCATATGTTATTCAAACCCTACTATTAATATAGCCATACCACTTGAAAAAGCACTTTCCTACCAAAATCAAACATGCTCATTACATCTGATCCTACCATACTCTTAACATGACCATACTACTTGAAATGACAAGTACGAAGCCAGCACATCTAATTCGGAGTGTTGTCATAAATTGGCTTACTACTGAGACTAGTAATTTCTACTAAAACAAAACTATCTGATGTGAATTGTACTCTTCATATGGCCATTATACTTCCAGGATCACTTTCCAAATCAAAACATATACGCTCTTCACATTTGAAATAAAGTGTACTCTGAACATAGCCATACTACTTGAAACAGCTTTTTCCTCACACAATTGTACGTACCCAAATCATTCAGACTTATCACATCACATTTGTACCGTATTCTTAGCATAGCCATAATACCTATCATAGCATTTTCCTACTCAAAAAATATGCATGTTTATCTTATTTGACGCGGACTGTACTATAACTATTGTCATACTACTTCAAAGTGCAATTCCTAACCAAAATCATACATACCCATCATATGTTATTCAAACCCTACTATTAATATAGCCATACCACTTTCCGACCAAAATCAAACATGTTCATTACAACTGATCCTATCATACTCTTAACATGACCATACTACTTGAAATAAAAATACATAATGTTCAGAAGGCCTTTAATAGCATCTCCTAACTTTTCATACACTGTCCTAGCACGAGATGGGTTATCTGCAACCTGCTTATAATTATAGATTTGTCATTTATAGAGCTCAAATAAGCACCTTTAAGAACCAACCGCGGACCGTCTTATAAGTATATCCAACATAAAAGGCATGTCAACTATTCACTCTAAAGCTATCGTCATGACAAAACCGAGGTTTTGTCACTTCAACAGTATGAGGCAAAACTGAATGAGGGGCTCGCATTCGCCTACCTTACCCAATACAGACATTGAACTATTCCTAAATCTATTTAAGAGAGTATTTATAATGAAATCACCACAATCTTTACACATTGGAGAATTTGGGAAATACTCTTTTGGGGGACTGTCTGAACTATAAGATTTATCCTTGAAATTACCCTCAAAATATTTAAACAATTTAACGACATTCACACTATTTTCTAACCAATCTAAAATTTCTTCACAAGGCTCAATGTTTTTCCATGCATCTATATGCTTATGTAGATTCCCTGCTTGAAAACAGATTTGATCTCGAAACGGCAATTTTTTAAAATCAAATTGATCCCCTGTGACTACCTCTTCAGCGGAAGTAACATGAAACGGAGGTTTGAGAAGCCTTCTTCTGCAATTAACCCAATTTTCTTCAATTTTGTCATCAGTAATCTATAAACGATCAAAATTCAAATCAACTTCCCAATCAGGAACGACTAGATTCAATTTAAATCTCTTAACTTGGCCTTCCTACAAAAAACAAAAACAAAATTTAAATATTACATAGAAAAGATTTCAAACCTCCATTCCACATGACAAAAACCGCTAAGGGATTAGACTCTTTTGGAATGAAAGAAAGAAAATATGCATTAATATGAAAGAAAACGGATTCGATCTGACAAAAAAAATTGGAACATAAAAACTCAATACAAACAATTTATAACATTAACAAATAACAGTCTATTCTCTCTTCTTTTTCGGGCAGTTATTAACGAAGTGTGTAGTTTCTTTACACAAAAAATATGCAACCCTTGCATGCTGAAATCTTTGTCCGAAGCCTGGTCTGCGGGGTCCCATAAACGGAGGAAAACCTGGACCTTGATAACCTTAAGCAAATGGCATCAGCATATAAAAAGGAGGATAAAAATAGGGTGAATTTCACTGATCCAGCAAAACGTTTGCCTCTGGATTACCTTTGGTCTCCTTATTGCCTACTTCGGACTTTGAATCACATTTCTTAGTTTTTGCCAATTCTGCTATAGTTGCTGAAATCTTTTTGTCCTCGCTGGACCCCAGTAATTTAAGACATAGAACACAAATATCTGTGTTATCTTCATACTGTCTGCACGCCTGCAGTGCTTTACTAAAATACTCTGTGTCGCTATGACCCGCCTTAAGAGCACATTCAACAACAACATTCCAAACTAGCCAGAAAAAAACACTTGGAGCTGTTAGTTTTTGCCTACCCGCCAATACCCTTACATTTTTGAATGCCTCCTCAACCCTTTCAGCATTGTGGTGTTGCTTCATAGAGTCCATCTGTTTTTCCATCTGCTTCATCCTCCCTTCTAAATCTGCACCAGAATACACACTAGTATTAACAGGAGGAGATGCCATATTAGACACAGTAGATCTTGTAGACGAATTCCCAACTGATGTCTGCAATCCAAATGGGCCTACAAAAACACAAACACAATCAATTTTAAATACAACAATTTTACAAGATCAACATAAATCCTTGAAACAAAACGTTGGATAATATATTTATATGTACAATGTATGTATAATACAAATTGTTAAAAAAATACAATTTTGAATTAAAAACTTAACATATTATACAAGGTTTAACGATAAACCATGAAAAATTCAGAGTTGACAGTTTGAGACAATGTGCATAATGAAAAACTTGGACATAGGTGAACCAATAATATCTTTACTCAATCCATATAACTGTTGGCCATTTATCTCTGCAAAAGGGCATATACCATAAAAAATTTTAATTTGCAACCTGTAGTCAATACCTATGTAATGATATACAAAGTATATTATGATCCTTTTTTGAAAAACGTTCTGATTGTGGCGCCTTCGGATCACTTGTTTTTAGATGGGTGAGATAAGAATAATGGAAATCAAATTGTCTACAGACTCCAACTACAGACCTTTAACATAATACATCCAAATTTGTTTAGCATTCGTATAAAAATGGTAAGTCTAAGTATTTCACTAACTGAAAAATGGACTTAATTATGTTAAAAAAATAACCTTAATTTGTCTCCTTATCAACCAGAAATTAAGTCATATGTAACATAGAATTCAGTAGGTAATCTTGAAATAATATTCAATTTCTTATTTGATGTAATATGAAGAGTTAATATTTGATACAAAAATGGCTTGCTTAAAGACTTTTCTTTGAAAACTGTAGCTTATGACTATTCCTCAAATTCAAATCACTGTTTAAATCTAAGTGACACCTAATGTCAAATACAGTTCACTTTACCTAGAAAACCTGGGAGAGAAAACGTTGTATACTAATCTAGCCATTCAAATATTGTGTTGTTGTTTAAATCAGAATGATATATCATGCGTCTGTTCTTAAGAAAGCGGTTTTTTTTTTCTCGTTTTTTTTTCAAAGGCATATACCTAGAGAGTTGTGGTATGTAATTAAAGCCGTGAAATATTGAACAATATCAAGGATCTTGAATGGATAAAAATGCTACCTTTCTACATATCCATTAAAACAATAATAGATCCTCTTCTCGCGTTGTTTAAAAAATGTTTTAGATACAATTGGCAATACCATGATTATCTTTACTGTTCACATCATTAAAATTTTGTCAATTCCAAATGTTTATTTTTATACCACTATTTTAATTTGACCTGAAATGCATTTGTATAAACATTGATATCTTGCAAAAAGACGAAAATATAGATTTCAAAATAGGTCAATAGTATTGCTTCTTATTGATTCAAAGATCAAATCATTATTTTTATAATGACAAAAACTCTAGAGCACTAATCATATGTGCATAATTGATAGCTACCGGTTTATATTGTTTTTTGTCATTAGAACATCAAACGATTACCATGTTTAAGCGCTTTTTAAGTTGGTTTTGGCCAGTTAAATGTCATGTTATCAGTTAAATTATTTTATACTAAGATTACCGTCGACACTTAATTTTGATTCACCTTTACTTAGGACGATGGTAAAGGGTCTGATACATTCATAATAAAAGCAATGACATATCAGATGTCCGCCAGATGAAATTTATTTCACAGCTTTTAGGTTTCTTGAATGACCTCCAAACCCTTTATCGAAAAATAAAAAAAACAATGCTTAGTTACGGCTTTGATTTTCTCTTGAGAAATGTCAAAAGTTAATTCAAAGCAGGAGACAATTCACACTCGGATTGCTAATGTCAAATGTATTTCCATGGTGAAAAGGTATAACCTTTGAAGTTAAACCTGCAACGAAGTTAAAAATCAACCTTTATCTTATTCATTAAGTTTTTTTTTTTGGTAGTTAGTGTACGGAGTTGTCGAACTTGTCTACATGAAATTCAGGAAATATTTGATAAATACATCCAAGGAAAATATTATAAAAAATATTTTTTTTAATACAATTAAAAAAAAAAAGATTATGGTAAAAAAAGCAAACCACTACATGTAATATATCTCATCACTCATTTGATAGCTGTACATCAAATCTGCAGAATACCTCTGAAACCCTAAATTAATTGGTGTTAAGCATGCTTCCGTAGACCATCTGATCAGCCCGAGGCCTCAAATATCTCAGGGATCAACACAACTACCTCAAAGTTAAAAGGGGTCTTTTGACCTCATATTTAGCAAAATAAGCTCATCACATTTGACGCAAACTAGTATAAGCATGGCCATATTGTTTGAAAGATAACTTTTCTACCGAAAAATTTCATTACCTTCACATCTGATGCGAATCAGACCCCTAACATGGTCATGGAACGTAAAATAACAATTTTCTACCGAAAATGTATATGCCTACTATGGTCAAAGTTCTTCAAATAAGACTTTCTTACCTTGAATCATTCATTTCCCTCACACCTGTTTCGAAACCTACACTTCACATGGTCATATAACTTGAAATCGTACTTTCCTTACCAAAATATGCACATCACATAAGATGCAAACTGCACTCTTTGCTTTGTTATAGTCCGTAAAGCCTGGTTATCTAATCTGATGCGAATTGTACGCTTGACATGACCAAACTATTTCAAACAGATGATTCGAAGCCTACTCTTCACATAACCAATACTACTAAAATTGCACTTTCAAGCCCAAAATCACTCATGCTCATAAACATCTGATGCGGACTGTAGTCTTAACATGGCCGTATGACAGAAAAACTACCCAAACAATTGCATGCTTATCACATCATATAAGAATTGTACATGGCCAAACTGTTTCAAATAACTTGTTTTTGCTAAAATATACATGCTAATCACTTAAAATGCCAACAGTATTCTTAATATGGCCAAAGTACTTGAAATATAATTTTTCTACCAATAACTTACATGGTCATCACATCTAGCGCAAACCGTACCCCTTAACATGACCGTATGACAGAAAAAAACTACCCAAAAATGCATACTTATCACATCATATAAGAATTGTACGCCTAACATAGCCAAACTGTTTCAAAGAACTTATTCCCGCCAAAATCATACATGCCCATAACTTAAGATGCCAATCATTTTCTGCATATGGCCAGAGTAATTGAAAAATCATTTTCATACCCAAAATCAATAATGTTCATGACAA
Source organism: Perna viridis (assembly GCA_037379345.1). NCBI lineage: Eukaryota > Metazoa > Mollusca > Bivalvia > Mytilida > Mytilidae > Perna > Perna viridis. Next base: position 333,284 of record CM074511.1, read on the forward strand.
CTGATGTGTACTGTTCTCACTTAAATAGCCACTATACAATTCCAACGATACCAATACTGTGTGAAAAATTTTCGTACCTTAATTCTCTTTACCAATCACATATGATGTGAAGTGAACTCTTGATACGATCATATTACTTCAAATAGCACATTCGTACCAGAATCATGCATGCATATCACATATGATTTGATATAAAGCGCAAGTATGACAATATTACATGAAATAGCACTTTCCTACCTATAATCATGCATGCTTATCACATCTGATTCGTACTGTATTCTTAATATGACTCGACATAACATTTTCCTACCAAAAACGTACATGATCATCACATCTGACGCAAACCGTACCCCTGACATGCCCGTATGACAAGAAACTACCCACAAATGCATCACATCTTATATCTCATCATATAAGAAGTGTACGCCTAACATGGCCAAACTGTTTCAAATAATTTATTCCTGCTAAAATCATATATGCCCATAACTTAAGATGCCAACCGTTTTCTTAATATGGCTAACATACTTCAAATATCATTTTCCTACCCGAAATCATTTATGCTCATGAAAATTGATGCGTACTGTCCTCCCTTAAATAACCTTTATACAATTCCAAAGATAGCAATACTTTGGTTCAAAAAACCCTAAATATGACAATACCACATGAAATAGCACATTCCTACCTAAATCATATATGCTCATCACATCTGATTCCTACTGTACTCTTCATATGACGTCACGACTCGAAATAACATTTTCCTACAAACAACTTACATGATCATCACATCTGACGCAAACGGTACCACTGACATGCCCGTATGACAAAAAAAAAACTACCCAAAAATGCATGCTTATCATAACATATAAGAAGTATGCGCCTAACCTGACCAAACTGTTTCAAATGACTTATTCCTGTTAAAATCATATATGCCCATAACTTAAGATGCCAACCGTTTTCTTGACATGGCCAAACTACTTGAAATAACATATTCCTACCCAAAATCAATAATGCTCATGACAATTGATGCGTACTGTTTTCACTTAAATAGCCATTATACAATTTCAAAGATAGCAATATTTATGAAATATCATTTTTTCGTACCAATTCTCCAAACCAATCACATATGATGCAAGCTGACCTCTTAACGTGATCATACTACTTGAACTAGATCATTCTTGCCTGAATCATACATGCTCATCACATCTGATTTGATATGTAAACTAAGTATGACCATTCTACTTGAAAAAGCACTTTCCCACCTAAATCATACAGGCTCATCACAACTGATTCATAATGTATTCTTTACATGACCTTATGACTCAAAAAAACATTTTCCAACCAATAACGTACATGATCATCACATCTGTAGCAAACCGTACCACTGACATGCCCGTATGACAGAAAAAAACTACCCCAAAATGCATGCTTATCACATCATATATGAACTGTACGCCTAAGATGGCCAAACTGTTTCAAATCAGTTATTCCTAATAAAATCATCCTTGCCCATAAAATAAGATGCCAACCGGTTTCTTAATATGGCAAAAGTACTTGAAATATCATTTTCCTACCCAAAGTCATTAATGTTCATGACGGTTGATGCGTACTATTCTCCCTTAAATAGCCATTATACAATTCCAAAGATAACAATACTGTGTGAAATACCATTTTCGTACCTTCATTCTCCATACCAATCGGAAGAAAAGGCACATTCTTACCAGAAGCATACATGCACATCACATCTGATTTGATATGAAGCGTAAGGATGACAATATTACTTGAAATAGCACTTTCTCACCTAAATTATAAATGCTCATCACATGTGATTCGTACTGTATTCTTAATATGACCTTGCCAGTCGCAATAACATTTTCCTACCAATAACGAACTTGATCGTCACATCTGACGCAAACCGTACCCCTGACATGCACGTATGACAGAAATCTACTCCAAAATGCATGCTTATGATATCATATAAGAATTGTACATGGCCAAACTGTTTCAAAATAACTTATTCTTGCTAAAATCATCTATGCCCATAAGTTAAGATGCCAACCGTTTTCTTAATATGGCCAAAGTACTTGAAATATGATTTTCATTCTCGATATCATTAATGCTCGTGACTTTTGATGCGTAATGTTTTCAATTAAATAGCCATTATACTTTTCCAAACATAACGATATTGTGTGAAGTACCATTTTCGTACCTTAATTCTCCACCCCAATGACATATCAAGCAAACTGAACTCTTGGCATGATCATACTACTTGAAATAGCACAATCTTACCAGAATCATTTATGCTCATCACATCTGATTTGATATGTACCCTAAATATGATCATTCTACTTGAAATAACACTTTCCTACTTCAATCATACATGCTCATCACATCTGATTCGTACTTTATCTTTAATATGATCTTACGACTCGATATAACATTTTCTTGCCAATAACGTACATGATCATCACATCTGACGCAAACCGTACCCCTTACATGCCCGTATGACAGAAAAAAAAACTACCCAAAATGTATGCTTATCACATCATATAAGTATTGTAAGCCTTACATGCCCAAACTGTTTCAAATAACTTATTCCTAATAAAATCAAACATACCCATAACTTAAGATGCCAACCGTTTTCTGAATATGGCCAAAGTACTTGAAATATCATTTTCCTACTCAAAATCATTAATGCTCATTGGAATCGATGCGTACTGTTTGCCCATAAATACCCACTACTCATATCCTATCCCCGTGCAGGTACGGGGGTTAAAAGATAGGCCTACAGCAGCGCAAAGCTTGTCGTAAAAGGCGACTAAATAGTGCTCAGAAACCTAGCAAGGGGCTACGCGCTCTGCCCACAGAGCAGCTGGAATGGGTACCCCTGGCGTGTTATATGTTGGGGTTGTCCGGCTGTAATACGGAATACCTGACCGTTAAACGTAGTGGTGCACCGTGTTGGGAAACATGTGACATAAAAAACCCTTCTGTGTGATTCGATAGGAGTAGGAACCTTTACGCTCCGCCACAGTAGGCTAAATTGCCCGTCACATTCGTCAATGTTAACTTGAGCGGAGGCAGTTCTCAGGTTTGACCTCTCGAAGTAACGGAGAGTTGTTACTCGTACACCTTTGTCTAAAAGAAACGATCGCATCGCAGTTTCAGACGAAGTGGATTTGTTGATACCACCAAGATAGAAATGACTTATTTTACGCACAAAACCGCAGAATTTGGACGAACTTGTAGGATAACATGCTGATGTCGGAAAATGCACTGGGATACCTTTAGTACCAAGACATGTATCATTTAAAGGTTCAGACATATTTTCCCTCGAGTATTCACAAATATCAACACACTGAGCATTAGTATGTATGTCCCTTATTCTTGTATTCTTGAAATCAATAATCAACTATACAAGTATTATAATCAATACCTGTGTCGATTCGACGATATATTTATGATTCACATCGATTACGCAAGCAAATAAACTATGTAAAATGAAATAGATTTATTGTACAACTACCTTCTGCATTATTTGCACTGCACATATGCACATTTCGTACTTCACAATTACAGGATCAAAAGGATCAGAAAACACTTAAATGCGTTATAAAAATATAGCGATAATATGTAAAAATGAAATGAGGATCCTGAAAAATTTGAAAGATCTTTTGGAGACAATCAGTTCAATACTATTATTTGAATATAATAGCATTAAATCATATGAATTTACAACACTGTATATTTCTATCCCCTGTACTCAGTTAAAATACCGACTTAATTTCATTATACATCTTTTGTTCAAAAAAGATGGTACACCTATAGATACAAATACATAGTTCTTGTTAGAGTTTCCTCATACTTTGTAAAAAAGTAATTCCAAATCATCTTCCAAATATACAGAGGAAGATGTTCACAAAATGCTGGAATTTTTAATCGACAACATTTTTGTCCAGTGTGATGGACATATTTTTTCAACAAACGGTCAACATTCCAATGGGAGCAAATTGTGCTCCTTTACTTGCTGACCTATTCCTTTAGTCTTATGAGGCTGACTTCATAGCTGATCTGATCCGAAAGAAAGAATATCGTTCGGCTAGACCCTTTAATCTCAGTTTCCGTTGTATAGATGACGTATTATCTTTAAATAATCCTAATTTCGGGGATTTGATACATCGCATCTACCCAAACGAACTTGAGATAAAGGATACTACATACACTGTGAAGTAGGCCTCATATCTTGACCTACACTTAGAAACAGATGGTAAAGGAGAGCTATTGACCAAACTTTACAACAAACGTAATGACTTTTCATTCAAAATTGTCAACTTTCCTTTCATCTGTAGCAACATCCCTTCAGCACCTGCGTATGGAGTGTTCATATCACAACTCATACGTTATGCCAGAGCTTGCCGAAACTACGCAGACTTTTTGTATCGCGCTAGAACTCTAACAAATAGGCTTCTGGAACAGGGTTATGTTGCTACAAGATTGACGACATCACTACAGAAGTTTTATGGTCGTCATCATGAACTCGTGGATCGTTATGGTGTATCCATCTTCGCCATGAAAACGGATTTATTCAACAGGACATAGTTTTCCTTTCCTCGTTTGTCTACCCCGGACTTTTTATGAGCAACTCGGCGGGTGTTTCTAGAAAAGCAGATGATGCTTATCCTGCCGGTGCACCTGGTCCATGCTCCCAGTTTTTAGTGGAGTCCGAGTTGCTCATTTGCTTTTGTTACTTTGTATGTATGATTTTAGTTACTTTATGTTCTTTGTTGTGTATGTCTGGTCTTTGTCCCTGGATTACATTCTTTCGATTACCGCCATAACCTTGATTCCCTTGATTACTCTTACATGTATCATTCAAACGCCGCTCTTGTTAACCTTTGAGGATCATGCACAAAGAATTCTGCGTAGAAAGAAAAAAAAATTCCGTTAATTATACAATTAACCAACAGAGTCAGTATGTCTGTACTGGGCATTACACAACCACTACTTCATCAGAATAACTAGACTATTGTTGAATTCAACACTTTATGTTCTTTGATGTGTATGTCTATTTTCCATGTCTGGTCTTTGTCCCTGGATTACATTCATTTGATTACCGCTATAACCTTGGTTCCCTTGATTACTCTTTCAATTTGTCTCCATCACATCAACCCAAGCACTACTTTAAACTCAAAACCAAAAACTGTGTCAAATCATGACGGAATTTCCAAAAACCAGTCAAAACCAAAGATCAATAATTACGTGTACATTACAATATAGTTTACTTCAAATATGGCTTTACTAATGCTTCATTTTATTAATATATCAAATACAACAATATAAGAATTTTACGATACAAAGTAAACACACATATAACATAATATAAGGGTAAAATTCCACACTACTACATTAAGAAGACAATTTTTCTTCTTAATTCAATAGTGAATTTGTTTTGAATCATTTTTCAGTATTTCTGATATTTGGCTATCAACTTTAAAGCCAATGCAGCAGTAAGATGAACATTTTCTGCTAAAGTCAGTATCTAGGACATTCCTTAATGAAATTGTTAATTTCTTTTTTGTCTTTAAATTACCTAGGGCTATTTGCTTTCCCTAAGGAGTGTTGACTATTCAAATATTGTGTTATTGTATTAATTTAAAAAGTACATTTTACTTGTGTACTTAAGAAACTATTTTTCAATGTCCTATACCTAGAAAGCTGGGATAGGGAATGGTGTGATGTGTAATAGAAGGGCTGATGAATAGTACATTATCAACGATCTTGAATACAAAAAATTGTGGCATTTCAATCTAATCTGGCAATTAAAAACATTAATTGATACTCTTCTCACTTTGTTTTAAACTTATTTTAGATATCATTGGCAATACCATGATTATATTCATTGTTTACTGGATTGTATTTTTGTCTGTTCTGAGCGTTCCCTTTTTTAAATCACAATCTTGAAGATATTTGATGTAAACATCGATATGTTACAAAACAGATAACAATGAACCAACAGTGTTGCTTCTTATTGACTTAAAGATCAAATAATGATTTGTTTCAATAGCTGTTAAGCTACGATTATATTGCTTGTTGCCTTTAGAACGTCGAACGATTTTTGTTAAAGCACTTTTAAGTAGGTTTTTGATCAATCAAATGTCATGTTATTTGTTAAATCATTTTATACTGTGCTTACATTCATTTTGATTAACTTTACCTAGAATGATAGGGAAAGTTTTGATAATCATAATAAAAGCAAGGAAATATCCGATATTTACGAGTGAATTTTTGGAGTCTTGCATTGTTGGTTGTTCACAATAATGATGTTGGAAAAGAACCATCAGTATGGGCTGGATTATTTGGTTTTGCAAATTGCACACCTCGTGAGGTGAGCTGACGAGACTTTATCACTATAATTTATATAAAAAATAACGTACAAAAATGGATTTAAAATGTTATGAATCTGTATTAGAAAGTAATTATGCACCAACTTTAAATCTTTTGAATTTCAAACTGTTCAGTATAACGCCAACGTAAACTCGCATCTGATGAATCGGATGGAGTGTTAAAACTTTGTTTGCCACGGAGGGCAAGTATAGTCCAACGGAGAACTATTTTCAAATTATTCAAACAGACATTAAGCCATACATGCGAAATTGACAATTGAATGGATGATTGAAGTATGTGAAGAAGGATCAACAGATAATGTAGCACTTCTAGCAGTGAATTATATTGATAGTAACATGTCAATGGTAGATATTGATCGGTCACAATTGCAACTTTTGGGGGCTGTTGGATTACTTATTGCATCAAAACTAGGGAATACAGATCCAATAAAACTTAAAAACCTCTTGCATAAGTAGGAAATTCTTTCGAACTGAAATACACGCATACCATGGAATCATCAAATTTGATAACACTGAACTGGGGATTGTTGTCCGTTACACTGATTTTCTTGATCATTTCTTGAATCAAATGACAATTGCAGATAATTTGCGAGTTGAAGTGAAAAGACATGTTCAAATATTCATTGACTTATGTGCTACTGAAATCGGATTTACTATGCACAAATCATCAGTGATAGCCGCTGCAAGTGTTGCAGACGCAACTAATGGGCTTAACACAAAATTCTATTCCGTTGACGAATTGCTGACGACTTTACCTGATGTAGCGGGTATAGATAGTGACTGCTTACAATTATGCCAGGAGCAAATCAAACGTATATTAACAATTAATTTATTTTAAATAAAATTCTATGAAAAACTCTGCTTTCCTGAGAGTAGCGTTGATTTCTTATGTAATATTTTATTCTGCAACTGCGCTTAAATAATGAACGCTTATAATAAAAACAGTACTGAAAATATTTTATATTCATTTCAGCATGTTAGACTTGTATAAAACAGGATTCGTTCAACTTGAACAAATATTCCCTTCCTGAAATAATATTGATTACATATATTCACCGACAGACTCAAAAACAAACACACAATCAATTACATTTAGAGTATCGTCTTAATCAACTCACCTTTAATATATGCGAGTATTGAACAATATATTGATGAAAGCTCATTTACTCTTAAGATTCTGAAAAAAAATTAAAATATTTGATGATCGAATAAATTGTAATAACATAATTACCAACTTGAATAATTTAGCTAAATACTCAAAACTACAAGTCAAATATGAACGTCCGTGTAGGAAATGGAAAACCAAGTCAAAACTGAAAAGATGAAAACCAGATTCGGAAAATACATTTTTTCTGTCTGTTTTTTTTCTATGAATATTTTCTAAACTATATTCAAACGATATAAGATACATACATTCAAATTTAAGTAATGGACCGGAAATAGAATGCATGTACGAAATGAATACACTCTAACATCAGTCTTGTACATGTACATGTGTCTCCTTTTTTGTATTATTTGTTAATTTGGTAACCGTCCTCTGCTTCAGAGGAAAAAAAAAAAAAAAAAAAACGGAGTTGCTCATAAAACCGTCATGTCCAGGGTAGATGAACGAACGAGGAAAGGAAAACAAAGGGTGCGCTATACAGCTACATTCAGGCGCACTGTTTTGTATATCAAGTTGACCCGGTCAAATTTTGTAAAATTTAAAAGTAAAGTTGAAATTTGGTGGATATATTGTTTCAATGTAATTGATCATTTATACATAGACAGATGCAATATATGTATTGGTAAACAGGTGTTATTTAAATGAAGAATGGTATCTGAAACGTTTCAGTCCCCTGCCGTATAATGTTCACTCCTCAGCACCAGCTGGTTGATTTTCAAAATATCTTATTTCGCACGAACTTTTGAACTAAAATTATGAGAATATGAATCGAAAAGAGTATTTTTACCCTTTTTCCACCTTCTCCACGCATACTTTCGTCCTGTGCTAGTGTCTAATTGCCTGATATGTTATCAAACATAGTAGTTGGTTGTTATTCTTGGAAAGGCACCCCTGATTTGTACTACAACTCAGTAACATTTTTTTCAGTATGTTACCATGGCTATTGGGATTAATAACAATAATCTCTTAATTACTTATAAATTACTTTAACCTGCACACCCCAAGAACATGTACTTTTCAAGGACAAAACACTTGAAATTTCTATGTGGACTGCCTCATAACAGCTTCATTTCAACAAAATGAGGCCAAATTTTCAGATTTGACCTAACCTAACCGTAATGTATTACCTAAGACACGTTGAACAAATCAATGTTCACGGCGCAGGTGGTTACATTGGAACAATCCACCATTTGATGATGACGACCATAACATTTCTGTAGTGATATCTTACATAGCCCTGTTCCAGAAACCTAATTGTAAGAAGTCTAGCGTGATACTGAAAATATGCGTAGTAACGGCAAACTCTAGCATAACGTTTAAGTTGTGATATGATACGAAGGTGCTGGAAGGATATTGCCACAGATGAAAGGAAAGTTGACAATACTGAATAAAAAGTCATCGCGTTTGTCGTATAGTTTGTTCCATAGTTTCCCCTTACCCTTTAAGTGTAGATATGTGTTGTAAAACAATAATATTAAAAATGTTCTGAAGTTCTGAGTAAGCTCTCCTGATTTGTTTATGTTTTTTTCCCAACTTTTAAACACGAAACTTGTGTAGGGTACCTTTAATGCTGACTTGCTTGAGGAACAAATTTTTAAGGATGTTTGCTTGTCATATTTTGGACCATTTGACAGATTGTCGGAATCCGCAGGTCATAATATGCATTCAGCTGACATGATATATTTCCACATCCTTGTCATTTTTTCATAGTTTAAATAAAGAAGCACATGATATAAAACACCGTCTTCTTCGTTAATGTAGCATTTTTTGGGATAGTACTTGATATAGAACACCATCTCCCTCGTTACTGTAGCATTTTGTTGTTGTCATAGTACATGATATAGACCACCGGCACTAAAAAGATTTTTTTCAACTTGTGTCCAGGATTTAGGGTTATTTTATGTCGGATGGCTGTTAATTAGAAGCAGTTGTGCAATTTCTTATAAAGTATACAATCGATAGTCGAGTGAATTTTTTAACATCTTGCACCCAATCAGTAACCATATTTTTTGGTGTAGAGATTAGATTTGATGTTTTCATCATTGCAAGAAGATAAGAACATGCATTTTATTTCCCAAATGTCTTGTTAAAATTGAGCATTTTCTGGGATTAAATGCAAAAGTGGATTAACAAAGAAATTGATTTTACATTATTAATCAATGACTTCTTTTATACCTTTATTTGGGCCTGTGTTGTAAAATGATTTTTAGGCATGTTAAAATTTCTGCTGCTGACAGATACTGTTGAAACTATGCATATTGACAATTTGTACCCGTAAGACACATACACACGTCTTCGGCTATTTTAAAATTAACCCACTGAATTGGTCATAAAATGTCACGTCCATGAAAGACGACAGATAATACAAGTCATGACAAAATAAATAAATCGGTTCTTCCGGTGCAAATGGTTATACTATTAGTGTCAAGTTATCACAGAAAAAATGATGGTCATAACGAGATTATGATGATCGACCATCATTATTTCTGTGATAACTTTATTGTATAAGCAACATGACCGAATTTTATAATCCTACTTTATAAGCATTCTGGTATGGGATGCAGAGCAGGTCAAGGAAGAATAATTTAGTGTCGAAGAAGAATTAATATCAAAGATGAATCGTTATATCTATGCACACTTGCTTTGTCTTTTAAATGAGAATGGTCGACAAGGATTTAAACAACATTCAAAAAGAAAAACATAATCCATATCGATGACGAATAGTAGGAGAAAATGGACACACACAACAAAGAACATGAAAGAAGCAAAATTACACACACATAAAAGTAAACTAACTGAGCATCTCGGACGATACACAAACCACGGAACATTGACTATATAAGCATCTTTTGTTACACTATATAGATTATGTCACTGTTTTATATTCTTTCTGAACTCAGACTCTTAACAGCTTGTTACGATTAGTCATTTGTATTCTGAATGGCTCATTATCAAAATATAACAAATTTAAGAAGAAAGAAATACTCTGTTTATTGTATTTAATCGCATACAGAAAAAAAATATATATATATATACGACACAATGCTAGAACAGAGAAAGAAACATACATGCAATATTAAAATTTTATTGTCTACCACTTGCAGATTACTTATTATTTTAACAAAAGACATTTTTGCATATTTTGACATCAGAACAACATTTAATGCCTAAACATGTACAATAAAAATGACATTGATATACTTATGATGTCCACATCAAACAGTGGGGCACTAAGCAAACATACATCATACCGAACGACAAAAAACAAAAAACAAAAACACTTTGTTAAGTTTGTTAACACTATGAATCACCACTACCATTGGCAGTGTCAGAATTTTATATGGATTGGTACAAGCAGTGACTATTCCAAAATAAAAGCGCATGAAATATGTACAATAGTATACATCTCACGTAGCATGCAAAAAAATATTCTGAATATTTACAACCATACACTGAAAGGAAGGAAGATAAAAATCATTCAAATATATACTAGTGATAAAATTACTTTTTTGTTATATGTTTTTACGGAGGACATTTTGGCACATTTTGACATCATAACATTAACTGCCTACCCATCTACAAAATATGTTGACATTGATATACTTATGATGTTCAAATCCAAAAATGAGGCACTTGAGGCAAATGAGCACACCGAACGATAAAAAAAAAATGTTAGATTGGTTTTTTACATCATGAATCACCTCTACCATATGCAGTGTCAGGATTTTATATTGATTATTGCTAATTATAACTTCTTTGTAGAAGTTGAAATCAAAGATAAACTGTTGTCAAGCAGTGATTTTTCTAATATGAAAACGCATACAGTATGAAGAAAACATTATACATTTGAATGATTTATGTATAATGTTTTCTTCACTTCAATACAGCCTTTTCATAACTGAGATTTTGACCTTAACTTTTCAAATGTCTTGCTATGAAGAGAGATAAAGGTACCTTGTAATTACAGAAAGAAAAGAAAATTGAATTGCATAAAGTAAACAAGGTAGGCGAACTTCGAGGAACACTCACCCATATACTATAAGCAAATCTTAAAACAAAAAAAATGTAACATGTATTGCTATCAGTATCTATTTATTCAATTTCAGTGCATTAGCCAAGGGTTTTCTAATGTTATCTCTCTTTTTCTCTCGCCATAATCCCAAACTAATTCCATTCCGTTTGGAACTGAAAATTTCGTTTGCAAAAACAACCTTTTAACTCCAAATTCATCGATTTGTCCTATAAGCTTACAGTTTGGTGAATGTTTCGAATGGTTAAAAAATCTTGCTGTGTTTTCTTCCTTTTTAAATAGTGTTCCATTGATATCTCTGTTTCCATCTAGATATTTGTTTTTATCGAACACGGCAACAGGGGGCAAATTTTCGCTTTCATAAAACATTTCACGAGTTTTATATTCGTATTTTGTTATCCATTGACCTTTATATTCTACCAGAATATGATCTTTTGGTAAGTTACATTGAGCAAAAACACCAAAACCCTTTCCCTTGTCTATGAATATTTTTTTAATCAACAGTTCGGCGGAAATAACCCTTATATTTTCAGATTGCGGTGTAGTATGTCGTAAAAGTCGGGGTAATTTCACATAGTATCCTCTCGGACTTGTACAACTATCTATTTTTCTCACAGTTGCGATTTTTTTAAAGGCCCTATTGAAACCACTTTTGGCTTGATTTTCATTACATCGATATTCCGTCCGTGTGCGAATGTACGACAGATATGAAGAAACCAAATCGCTTGTCCGTATTGGTGTTTCCGAACATTGGAGTAGGTCAACAAAATCGCTTAAATATGGAACAAAAGAACCAGTGTCCCTAGGATGTGCACTTGTATACTTCAAAGCAGGATTCCGAGGCATCCTTCTGGCGTTTTTATCTTGAAATCACTATACTGTGTTGGTATTCAAAATTTAGTCTAGAATTGAACAATTGAATCACGTCATAAATTATTGCCCTATACCACTATAATGAAGCAAATTCCTATTTTAGCTGTACGAAATGTCTCATCCAGAACACATGCAATTTCCCATAAAAATCTCACTATTAAATAAGGAGTAAGGGAACCATAATATTCAATAAGTGATTTAAGATTCTTTTTACATAAACATTTTATCAGAAATGATCGGTGATTAATTATTACTACAGTTTGTTTATAATCAGTGATTGTTTTGAAGCGATCTACATTTTGCACCTGATCGTGGCGTATCTCTGTCACATTGATACGTTATGATCAGCTGTTAAATGTTGGCTGTTTGAATTCAAACATAAAAAGAAACAAATGCCAGTTTTTATCATTCAAGTGTGGGGAATCTCCGGAACCCGTGGGTAAGATATAATAGGTTTTTTTAATCTTGGGCTAAGGAATTCTTATATCTTACCGTCAGATAATCGTCCCATCTTGCATTCCTACAGATGTAATATTTTTAATGTATCAGTCATAAAAATTCTTTGCTTACCAATATTAGTCATTTTCATATTAATAGGGACTGTTTTAACGAACAAAATCGAATTAACTCTTTAATTCAAAAATGAATTTAGTGCAAATTTTGAAAAAAAATACTGCCTACCCCTTCCCTAAGATATTTGTCGTCATTAATATAACAAGTCCATCTCAAATAATGCGACATTAGGCAGACAAAGACAATTCAGTAATGTAACAGCAACGGAAATTACACAATATAAATTTCGAATGTATGCATACAATTATCATTATAAATAGTTAATATAAAAGCGTTCTTTGTGGCTTGTTTTACAGTATATTTAACAATCACTACCAATAAATAGCTTCTCTGAAGCCACAAAGAATTTGAAGTAAATGAAACGTCTCGCAGCAGAAACAAGAATGTCTATGATATAAATCTACCGAACCATTTTTCTTCCCAGTTTTCTAGGTAAGAGGTCACTTATAAGATTATAATATACACATAATGTTTTATAAATTCACCACGAATAAAAGGAATTGCTTCGTTTCATCTCCATTACTTTTCAGAATGGCTTTACAAAATGGCTGACGATAAGCCACAAACCAATGCTGAAATTTGCAGCTTGATTATGAGCTTTTTTTTTCGTTTGTGAATAAAATATACCCCCCCCCCGGTCGACACAGCATTTAATAAATTCGAAGTTGGACCTTAATTTTCAAATATCTTGCGTGTTTATAATACTATTTTACTGTTTTCTTTTCAGAAGTTATAACAAACATTGAAATTGCAATTTATACCTTTGTGGAATACCCTCACCAACCGGTATTTCAAAGTCAATGAACAAAAAGTCTAAAATATAGAATATGATTACGTACAAATATTAATTAAAACAATATAACTATAAAGAAAGTTAACGCCATAGCCATAAATTACCATAGCATGCAATTTTTTAAGTGGCAGTCAAAAGAAAACAAATCGGTCAGTAGGTGATTCATGTATGTCAAACACCAACCTATCAATTTTTATTTCGTTCGTAAGAAACATTTACAGACCACATAACTATCCTTATATTTTTATTTTCATTTTGAGATAAAATACATGAAATTAAAACTCTGCAAGAGTTATCGTTCTTTATATCCTTTAATGAAGTTAATATTAGTGTGAGACGAATGTATGATTTAAAAACAAAAAGGTTTAAATACAGAAAAAAAAAACATCATTGCAAATTTTGAAATGAAATTTTAAAAAATCCTCCTACCCGTCTTCTGGAAATATATATGTTGTCACTGATATAATAACTCCATCTCAAACATGATTGATTGATTGATTGTTGGAGTTTAACGCACGAACAGCAATATTTCAGCCAAATTCAGGCGATAAACATAACATGGATGATAAAAAGAACATAAATTGATGATGACGATGAAATAAAAAAAAAAAAAAAAAAAAAAAAAAAGATCGGGCAGTTTAGCCTCCTCTGGTGGAGCGCAAAGGTTCCTACTCCTATCGAATACCATTTTAGGGTTCCTTAACGTGTAAGGAACGTGGCGCTTTCCAAACACGGTGCACCTTGGTTTGCGGTCAGGTTTTCCGTATTATAGCCTGACAACCCCAGCATTTAACACGCAAGGGGTACCCCATTCCACCACCTGGGGCACATGACCAAGTTGCTCTGTGGGCAGAGCTCCCTAGACCCCAGCTAGGGTTCTGAGCACTATTTAGTCGCCTTGTACGACAAGCTTAGCGCTGCTGCAGGCTTATTCTTTTGATACCCGGACCTGCACGGGCATCTCAAATTTGGGACACAAAGACCATCCAACGCACGTACAGCTTTGAATGGTTTAAACTTACCATTTACACCATTTACAATTAGCCATTTCAAATTGTCCTTACATCCCCATCCCCATACAAATAACCCCCTTCCCCAATAAAATCCGATTTGAATTATTTGCATTATCAAATTTAATTTTCTATTTTTAAATTCTTCAACACTCAAATTGCTATTTGTAATTTTATTTGATACATATTTCATATCAATGAATACTTTCAAATCTAATTTGCCATCCATTCCATTCAAATACTCCATCCCCCTATACAACATACGCATCCCCCTTTTCGCTTTCTCGATTCACCCATAAACCATAAAATGGGAAACTTTCTGCACCCTATCAACATTTGAAATAACAGATCGATAGATTTCAATGTACGCATAAAATTACCGTAACATACGTGTATTACGATATTCAAAATTTTGATGGTGAAGAGTAATCAAAGAAACCAAGGTTCTAGCGGTATTCAAAATAATGTAATCCAGGGACAAAGACCAGACATGGAAACATTATTTCACAACAAATAACATAGAATAACTAAAATAACGCATACAAATTAACAAAAGCAAATGAGCAACTCGGACGCCAACAAAAACTGGGAGTTTGGACCAGCTGTATCGGCAGGGTAACCATCCTCTGCTTTTCCGGGGTAGACGAAAGAGGGAAGGATAACTATGACACGTTGAACACATCAGTTTTAATGGCGCAGATTGATACACCGTAATGATCCACAAGTCCATGATGACGACCAGAAAACTTCTGTAGTGATGACTTCAATCTTGTAACAACAGAAATTTGTTCCAGAAATCTACTTGTTAGAAATCTAGCACAATACAAAAAGTCTGCGTTATTTACAATAAAAAAAAAACAATCAATATATTTTATGATACCACAACGAGGTTGAAGTATATAAATGCATCTCGCAGCTATGACGAGAATGATGAATATATTAATGTCTATAATATAAATCTACCGAACCAATTCTCTTCCCAGCTTTCTAGGTGAGAGATAACTTATTAAATTAAAATATGTTCTCAAAATGTTCAGTAAGCTCGATTAAACACTACGAAAAAATAATTGTTTATTTTCGTCTTTATTTCTTTTCAGAGAGAGGTGTTTTCCTAAATACTTCAAATGATGGAGTGCTGTATTCTCCAGTCCAAAATTGGATCAATCGTTGATGCCGAAATTCTGTACACCTTGTACATTTACAAAATGGCTGACAGTAAGCTACATACCAATTTTGAAATCTTGCCGCTCGAGTATAAGCTTTTTTCCATTTATGATAGCTCCTATGAAATTTTTCAGTAATCAAAAATTCTGGAATCCTACATTCCCTGAACCTTTTTTTCACTAAATCTACATAACCATTTAAAATTAAAGTATGCATCGCTTTTAAGTATACCTTCTTTTCTGACGCTGGAATCATAGGTAAAATATTGTCCAGCAATGACTCGTCCAACATAAAATAGCATGAAATGTCTACTATTGCATAAAAGTCGTCTAACTTGCAACTTACATTATTCTTAATACAATCTAACATACATTGGAAGGAAAAGAGACTAAAACCATTTAAATATGCAATGTTTTCCTCCCGTCTACACAGCATATTTATAAACGCAGATTTGGACTTTAATTCTTCAAATATCTTGGAGTTGGATGATAATACAATTTTACTGTCTTCAGAGAATATAAAAAACATTGATATTGACATTTTAACCTTTGTTAAATAAACCAACTAATACATATTAAAAACAGTAAACTTCAAAGTAAATGAACAGTAATGTCTCTAATAACAAACTATGAAGTAATGAAGTGCGTTAACACACAAAGCCTTCTTGATGTCTTATATAAAAATAACAGCTTTTATATCATAACTATGTTAAACCCACAATAAGATATAAGTTAATAAATGCATCCCGCTGCTACGAATAGGATGTCGAAGCATTTTCCTCCCCAACATTCTAGGTAAGAGGTAACAAAAGTTATTTTTGTATAATTTTCAATGATTTCTTAACGACATTATGAAACAAAAATCTTCTTTTTACTTTGTTGATTATTATTGTTAGAAAAAATGTCTTTTGAATGCTTTAATCGGCAGAGTTCGGAATTAAACGGGTTGTAAAACAAAACCAGACATACATCTCAACTGATCAATATCATAAAGTTATCGTTTATACCTTCAATGACAAAAGATCGAAATTCTCCATAAACGTTTTTCAACAAGACAGCAGAAAGATGGTACACGTTGTCGTTTAGTCCATTTTATTAAAATACTTCTGTGCCTTTAAATAAGGAAGGACATTTTCTAGCTATTAAGAGGATGTCACACCTAAAACCCTCTGGTTATCACGCGTCCTAAAAATAAAATAAAATATAAGCAAACAATGTCACATTTATTCACAAATAATCTATTATGATATATTATCATATTTTTCTTATGAAACCCATACCTTTCAAACCTGTAAACCTGTGCATTGGAGACAAAAACAAAATATCCAAAATTACCTGTTTAAAGGTTTGGCTTATACCAGAAAAAAAATCGATTGATATTCACTTTGTTGAACTTTGATGAATACATAAATGTCAGGACATATAATGTGGAAATAGTCGAAAGAAAAGATAATTTTATAATTATTTTTCTTTGTGGATCTGAGTTATTACGTGTCGTAGAGACATTTATAATTTCCCTGTTAACCTGGTATGTGTGTGTAATGTAAAATTCGAATTATGATCTGACAATGCTTATGTACATTATTGATTATATAATAAGAAGAAATGTTATATAGCTTTTGACAAGAACTTAAAAAATAAAAGTTACAAGGACGTACACTCAATGTATAGATAACAATACTGCCAAAGAAAGTGTTTTTACTTACCTACATATTTATGTGACCTTTAAATTATATTTTAGGGAGAATGATTGTTCTTTTCTATGTTGCATTGATTTTAAACAAAGAAAAACATAGCTTGATAATAAATAGCTCTATTAGGGTATACAAGAACTTCTCTTACAGTGAATATCAGAAAGCAACGGCATTATTTAAATACTCTCTCGTTTTTTTGTCGGAAACCTTTCCTAAAAATACGCTAGAAATATAATGTAACTAGAGATTTCTTATCAGGCCTTATATGAAACCATACGTATCCTACTTTTTAGGACAAAAATATTAGGTTCCTTTAGCCTCTATACATTTCTCCCATCTATTTAAAATTTTACTTCAATTTACCTGTTATTGAACATAATATAGCTGTTGCAGTTGTTCCATTTTCAATTCCCTTTTTTCTGTAAATAAACCAAGTGGACAGTGTCATTTTCCTCGAATCTAAAAAAAAAATATGTCTATGCAAAAAATATGGATATAAAGCTTCGTGGAGCACAGCATGGTACGACGCAGCACGTAATAATCTGTTAGTGTGGACACAATATTCGCAATTGACAAGCATGAGGGGTTACATTGCGTTTTGGACACTTCAACTTGTTTTAGACACAATTCTGTACATACTAGAGCTTCAATTCAAGTTGAAAGACGCTTTTAGGATGCATGTCAAATCGACTCGAAATCACATGACAATTTCAGAATTCTTATCCAAAAACACAGGGTAGTGATTGATGTAGAAATATCTATATTTTTCTAAAATCAAATTCTGACCAAAAGTTTGTAATTTGGGCATCGGCCCCCAAAGTCAACTGCCTGTAAATTTTGGTCTGATTTTTTGTATTTTTTAATCAATTTTTTTTCAAATATAAAAACCAAATTATATCCAAATCTGAGCATTCTGAAGTTTTATTGGGAGAATCAGTCATCATGGGAATAATGACTTTCAAATTGTCTTGAAATCCCAAAAGTTAGAATTGGCCGTATTTTTTCAAAGAAACCAATATCGTCAAATTTTAAATTAAGCTTGAAAATTGGTTGCCATAGTAACGACAACTTCACAATTTTTTTAAGTTTCAAAATCTAAACTCACTTTGTCATTTTAAACCTAAATACCAAAGTTCATTCGAAGAGGAGTATTTTGAAATTTTGGGGACTCTCACAGCAATACAGACAATCGTGTCGTTAAAAAAGCAAACAAGGGTTTGTTGCCGTTCTGCATCCCCTCTCAGTTCAGAAAAAATGGCAAAGATTTTCACGAGGTATAAAAATTTTAAGAATGATATTCAATATAAGACAAAATGTAAATTAAGATTTAGTAAAGTATGTTAGTGACCATGATCTCGGTGATGAATTCAGCAACGATGTTAGAATTGCTATTCACAGAAAATTATTTCTTAATTGTACAATTAATGTTTTTGTGCGATGTATTTTGAAAAGGTCTTTATGTTGGTTCCATGTACGGAGATTCATATATTGTACTTGGCTTGATGGTGACGTTATGGTTAATTTGTAATTGGATTAAATAAATATTAATATTAAGTGGCAACGGCATTATTTGAATATTCTTTATCTCTTTTCAGAAATCTTTCCTAAATATATGCTAGAAACATAATTTAACAAGATATATTTATCAGATCTTATATGGAACAATATAAGTATCCTATTCTTAATTTTTAGGACAACAATAAAAGGTTCTATTAGCCTCTATACATTTCACCCAACTATTCAAAATTTTACTTCAATTTACCTGTTATTGAACAAAGCTGTACCAGTTGCTTCAGGTTCTTCATTTTCAATTTTTTTTCAATAGTTGTTCCAAGTAGACTGTGTCATTTTCCTTGAGCCTAAAAACAACAATTCTGTTTATGCAAGACAAATATAGATACAGAGCTTCACCGAGCACAGCTCGGTACGACGCAGAACGTTATACTCGATTCACGTTGGGAAAGTGTGGACACAATATGATGCATATCGAATCAGTTTAACTTTAAAACAGTAGGAAAATTCTGAATTCTAATTCAAAAACATAAGGCATATTCATATTTTTCGAAAATCAAAGTTTGATTAGATTTGAGTTATTTAGGCAATGGCCATAGAAATCAATATTTTGAAAATCAAATTCTTTTTAAAATATTTACTTATATGGAATTTGATTTTTAAAAACCGGAATTGATTTTCATGAGAAGTAAAAGTTTTACAAATGATTATCAAAATAAGACCAATATATAAATTAAGGGGGATGTTAATTGTTGAAAAGGTTTTTATATTTGGTTTACAATTGCAAAATACATGTGATTCATTTAATTGAATAAAAGTAATAATAATTTGACTAAAATATCATTCCTATATTGTGTTTTAATCAATTAGTTATGTAATCAACGTAAACCCTTATTGAAAGTTCATTCGATCGAAAATAATGTGGTTTTGTAAGTCATACATCCTTTGATTTTATTAACACATACGAAAACAATTCGAGTTATTCTATTGCAGATAGTCATTATTTTTAACGACCATGCAGTTGTGACATATCTCAATCTGAAATGCGTAAATGTTCACCTTAAAGAGTAGCATTAAAGTATGAAATTTTTCGCTAGATATAGAAAACATTTTACTTATATAATTTTGTAGTAAAATATCAATAATAAATTTCATCACATGAAAGTTGGTGAAAAAATATGAATTATTGAACTTACCTTGCATAAGAATTTGTGAACAATGACCATCTAGTTCAATAATTTTTAACAAAAACTTGTTTAAAACATTTCACCTCTATTCACAGGGCGGGAACTATAGCTGTGCAGACTGCAATCTTGTATATTTATATGTATGAGATTTTTTGCATGTGGTTACATATCACTTACTTCATAGGTCTAAATGGTTACGCCTACCACTTTGAAATATTGCTGTCCTTCATAGTTGTAGTATGTTTATTTACATGAGTCAGATAGATAAACGATATGATTAGCTGGGCGCTTAACAATCTAATCCCCGCCTTGTGTGTACGCTTGTTCAAAATATACGGAAATTTTACGAAATACGGACCACATTCTTGGGTATTGTATCCATGAATCAATTTTTTTTTATCAATTAACGTGGATTTTTGAGTCACAATCATAAAGTTATAAATTGAAAGCGAAAAGTTCGAATTATTTCACTCTGATCCTGTAGCTAAAAACCAAATCTTCGATTAACCAAACCATATAGGAGATTTTGTTTCTTTGACGCATAAAAATAAAAGAATATAATTTTTTATTCAAATCCTTATCCTTACATCAATTATATGGTTAAATTGTAATACACTTCATATTTTAATTAGTTTTTTTTTCTGTTTGTTATTATACATTTCTGACGCCTCATTTTGTTTGGTTTTGATCCATTCTTTTTTTTTTTCATTGAAACGCCCAATCCCTCCGCAACTTGTACAGGAAAAACATTCTTTATCTATTTTTAACGCAGAGCGATTGGAAACTCGGACTTTTCATAGTTTTCCTTTCCTCGTTTGTCTACTCCGGACTTGACTTTTTATGAGCAACTCGGCGGGTGTTTCTGGAAAAGCAGAGAACGCTTATCTTACCGGTGCACCTGGTCCATGCTCTTAGTTTTTAGTGGAGTCCGAATTGCTCATTTGCTTTTGTTACTTTAGTTTAAACATATTTATTCAGGTGTATAAGCACAAGCAAATACAGTATACACATTTATATACAAACTCATGGTAGGAATCGGAAAGAAGCTAGGTAGCTTATACAAAGTTCCGTGTCCTTAAGAGTTAACTTGCAAGGATATTCCTATAAATAAGATGCATGTGGAATGATTTTCGTAACTGACTAGTAAATAAGACAAAGGAATAGAAATAAACAAGAAATGGAATTATAAAATTAGTGGAGAAATGCACTATATGGAAGTTAAAAATTTATAAACCATTCACTTTTGATAATAAACTTCTGAACTGTATGAAAAACTTCTACATTTTGTTCAGCATTAAGAACATTTGAGCCATACAAAAATAAATTTACAGTAATAGGAACATCAAGTGCCATAGAAAATATGATTTCATTTCGTAATAAAGTATATTTGGGACAAAAGAAGAGCAAAAAATGGAAAGTTGATTCGTCAACTACAGGTGCAATTGTGGAATTAACAAGGTTACGACTGAACGAATGTTCGTTGAGTGAAGCACTGTTCATTCGCAGTTTGGCATGTAATATTTGCCCTAGTCGTGTACCAATAAAGTAAAGATTGAGACATTTTATCAAATGTTCCTGAATCTTATTTCTAGAAATGTTTTGTGGCTTTGTATATATGATTTTATTTACTTTATGTTCTTTGTTGTGTATGTCTGTTTTCCATGTCTGGTCTTTGTCCTTGGATTACATTCTTTTGATTACCGCTAAAATCTTGGTTCCCTTGATTACTCTTCAAAAACAATATTTGAAAATTAAAGGTATATATATGTAATAAAACACAAGTTTTGGGATATTCCGAGAACAAGGAGAAATCTACAAATTCCTCCAAAGTTATTGAAACATGTTTTTCTTTCGTAAAACATGTATTTTAATTTAACTTGTTGCGATAAACGACTTATTGAAATGCAACGAACAATATAACAGTGTGACTGACAGTTTTCTATTTAGCCTATTTATAGTTGCTGCTGAAATCAGATTTTTTACGAGGGTATACTGTAGTGAAAATATAGTTTGTACGAATGGCCGTCTAAAGTCTTTGATGATAATGTATGATTCAGGGAAAACTGCAATCTGTTTCAAGAAGTATGGCTCAACTATGAGTACAGTCTGTTTTAACCCGAACATTTGATGAGCATGTTTGTTTTTAGGTAAAAAGTACTATTTCACGTAGTATTACCATGTTAAGAGTAGGGTTTGAATCGGTTGTAATGAACATGTATGATTTGGGAATGAAAGTGATATTCAAGACATATAGCGATATTAATAAAATAGTCCGCATCAGATGTGTTCAGTATGAATGTTTTGGGAAAACATGTCTTTTCTCGAAGTACAGGTATATTAAGAACTCTTTTCAATAGAAACATGATATTTCATATACTATGATCATGAAAAGAGTACAGTAAGCTTACGATAAGATGAAGATAAATGCATTTAGCATAGATACATTTTGGGTAGGAGATTGCTCTCTGTGTAGCTCGCACGTCTGCAGAAAGTGTTCTGTATTCTGCTCTGCTTCTAAACAGGGACACATAGGTGATGGTATGACATTTAAAACTCTGTACAGATGTTGGTTGAGCCTGTTGTGTCATGTCCTGAGCCTGAAGATTGTAGTTTGGTTCAGATCGTTTTAGTTGATGGTAGCTATCTTGCTTCTCAGGGGTTTTGTGCAGAGACTTGATGATGGTATTCATCTCTGTGTAGCAGACAGGATTTTCATTTCTGTTGTTGAGCGCCTTCTTTTGCTAGCTTATCTGCTTTTTTCATTTCCGATGATTCCACAATGTGAAGATATTTACTGTATGGCAGTTTTAAGGTTCACTGGCGATAGCCTCGGGTAGATGGGGCTCGTAAACCTTGGGGGTTAAGCCATCTAAGAGAAGGAAAACTCTGATCTAAAACCACCGCTGCCTTGCGGCTACACCCTTAGACAGGGAAATGCTTTAGAAGACAATCTCGAGGAAAATCCAGAACAAGGAATCTGTAACTTTCTTCCTGTACTTCCAGGATCAGAAGTTTTGTTCAGAACCTAAGGGTGAGGTAACCTCGACAGAAAACGTTGAGTGCTGAAGATGGAGGTGTTGGGCGATACAGCGCCCTTGAACAGACCACAACACCACGCAGAAACAGCCAAAATGACACTTGAAACCATAAAATGTGATGACGATGTATTTTTTGGTAGGTATGTGCTATTCGAAGTAGTATGGCAATTTTAAGAGTGCCGTCCCAATATGTTGTGATGGGCGAGTTTGTCTTTAGTTTAAAGGTACTAATTTAAGTAGCATGGCTATGTTAAGAATATGTTATGAATCAGATCAGTATGTGTGCTTTGGGTAGAAAAGTACTATTTCAAGTAGTATGGCCATATTAGGTGAAGAGTTCAAATAAGATATGGTGAGCCTGGTTGCTTTTCAGTAAAGACGTGTTATTTAGAGTGGTGTGATCAAAAGTGCATTCCGCATAAGGCATGATGAGCAAGTACAATTTATTTCTGGTTTTAAAGAGCTATTCCATGTAGTCTAGACATGTTAAAATTAGTTACAAATCCGACGTAGTGAGTATGTATAATTAGGTAGGAAAGTGCTACTTCAAGGGTTACGGCCTTATTAAGAATAAAGTCGTCATCACATGCGGTAGGCATGCATTTCTTTTGGATAGGTAAATGCGGTTTCAAAATGTATGCCCAAGTAAAGAGTGCATTCCGAATCAAATATGATGAGATTGATTTCGTGAATGAAAGTAATTTTTTTGTATTTTTTAGATAAAGTATGGCACTTTAAAGAGTGTAGTCACTTTAGGCAGGATCATATGTAATGGACATGTATGTTTTGCTTATGAAAGAGCTATTTCAACTAGTATGGCCATGTTTAAATTACAGCAGAATCAAATGTGATCAGCAAGAATGTTTTGAGTAGGAAATCGCTATTTCACATAGTGTGTCTTTTTAGAACGTACAGTCTGCATCAGATGAGCTTGTTTGTTTTGGGTAGGATAGAGCTATCTCTCATAGTGTGGCTTTGTTATAATAATAGTACGAAACAAATGTTAAAAGCACAAGTGCTGTGGGTCTGCAAGTGCCATTTGAAGCAGTATGGGCATGTTAAAATTTTTATACAGATGATTTTGAACACATATGGTCAATTTATCGAGTAACTGTAGGAAAAAACTTGCAGGCGCCACTAAATGCTGAAAAACTTGCAGGCGCCACTAAATGCTGAACTACCTCCGAGTTCTGTTTATAGTTAACTTGTATTCTGTATATCGGACTGAAATATATATGCATATTTTTTTTTAAATTTAATTCCAAAAGAAATTTTCCCTAGAATTAAAAGCCCCTGTAAACATGAATTAACCATATCCGTATTCTATAATGTCGTATACTTGTTTTGTTTTGCTTTTTTGCAGTTTTTTTGTAAGTCATAAAATAAAAGATTGCAATCGGCGAGGTGCGTTTACAAATTATGGGAGTTGCTAGTCGACGCCGTGCGAAGATAAAATAATTAAGCCGCGCTTGCTACCACACCAATCAAACCCTATCGCGACAAGATTTTTATTAAAATCTCAACTATCAAATCAATTTATTCATCGCGTTTAATTACAGCGGCTTTGTTTATGCTAAACACTCATATGTTTCACGTACTATAAACTAAATTTACAAATGTTAGAAAAACAAAATACCATGGTACATGTAAACCACTTAAAAAAAAAAACATCACACTATCATTAATCATTAATGTTTTATGTTATATCTTGATGGACCTTTGTATACCTAGTAAACCAATCATATGTAAATGACCTTATTTATTTAAAGCATTGCGAAATCATGGAGATATAGCCATATGACATTACAAGGAGTCCAATCAAGATTTGTTTCACTCTTTGGTTGACTTACAGCAGTTTGAAAATGTTCACAGACTCACATGGTGTACATTTGTATGAGAGTGAGACAAAAAACTCATTACAGCAGCTAACATGTACATATAAATGTTGCTGCTACATGTAGTAGGACAAGTAATATTTTGTCATATGGACAATTTTTTGGTCAGGTTTCACTACGGCTTGCTCCGCCAACATCTACTAACTAATATTCCCGTAATGGGTGCTCATTACAGACGTACAAATGTATACACGTCCATAAAAACTGTATAGTAGTAGCAGCTTGTCTTTTGTTTTAAGATAATTGTTTGTTACCAAATAATCATTTTGTACAAAGTTTGCTTTAAATAGATTAAGTTATCAATTATAAAGATGGAAAAAATACTTAACATTAACATTAACAGTACCTATATTACCTACATGAAATAGCTTATATGACACGTCTAATTGTCCACGTTTGAAGATTTATTAAATTAGGGAAACAAATAAATGCACCCACCCCACATCAATATTAACCTAGACCGGAGTATATTGAACCATATACAAGATTTCAAATTCATATATTTGCATGAATACTATACGAAATTGTCTCTATACATGTACAATTGTACATACAGTCACATAGATGCAATCGGGTTGTGCGCTATTCATATCATCAACAAAGCCGTAACATGGACTATCGAATTTTGTGTGTTCATATATCAAATGCTTCAGTGATATTTATTTTTTCTAAATTTTGTTCTTTTTTTCTTATCTTCATGGTACTAAAAACAATGAATAGTTTCAAAGCAATTCTCCACTTGTTTTCAAGTTGTATGTGTATCATCGGAAAACATGTACCGGTGAAATAGGCGGATGGTAACGAGTGAAAAACAATTAGAATTACACGATAAATACGGAGGAACACGAAATTAGGGTATCACATAATTCCTCGCCACGACATGTTGCGGGGTATACAAAATTAAATACAGGGTAAGTTCCATTGTCATAAAAAACCAAAAACAAAATAATAATTTTCGAGTTATACTAGTTTTAACGTGACATATAATAAAGTAAAACAAAGCTCAGATTGTATACTTCAGACTTGAAAATATTAATAAGGATACCAGTCAGTAATTTGAACTCATGCGAAGGATATTGTGTTTAGTCTATCAATTTGGTGGTCTAATTAACTAAATATCAACTTTTAACAGAGGTCCGACGTGGTTTATGAGTGGGTATAAGCGAACCAACCATGATCTTATACACTTAGTAAAAAACAAATTAACAAAGCTTGGTTTCTCCTATTTTTTCTCCTTCGTACACTATAATATTTTTATATGAGTATATACTTATGAAAAGCCATGTTGTGCATCCAATCAAGTTGATCATAATTTATACTCTCAAATTTGTATATCCAAATTGGAAAACCATACCAATAATTTTTGCACATTCCCGTACGGTTATATACAGGAAGTTATCTCCTCGCCTGGACCATACGGTAAAATACTAAAAATACGAATTTTCATGTGGTTACACGAGTTTTAAGGAATCACATGCGTTACACTGGCATTCATATATCTACTGGTTTTTTGTGTGAAACTTTTCACGAAACTGGTAAAATTATCCTATTACATATGTAAATGTATTCGAAATATTGGGGCGTTACTGATTTAAAATGTTTGTATTCATACATGGCATTAACAAATGAACATTTAGACTGCGACACTAGTGGAACAAATCACAGAACTGCTCTACTATCAACCCCTTAAATATTATGAAGCAAAGTTTCGAAAAACACCGATACATCTTCATGCAATTGAGATATGTGTACATGTAGGTATACAAATGATTAGAGGTTGAAGTGGCTTCAAGTGTATAGGCAGGAACACAGCAGCAGGAACGGTTGGGAACCGGGCCAATAATTTTCGTTGATACGTCACGCCGTATCTAGTATGCTCTTTTCGCAGTACCAAACGAGGTTTGTTTTCTAAGTAACACCTGTTGGTATAGGTATATAATACATCATCATTCATACATTGTATGTGGACATGCATATATTTACAAGTTAGAAAAAAAAAAAGACAAGACACCCTCAAATGTTATACCGACAAGATTGTTACAGGTGTAAAGTGTAGCCATTAAAGCCCAAATTCACATTTTGAAAGGACTGATAAAATTGTACATCTATTTTTTGTGACTCTTGCACAATATTGGTGACTCTGAAATGCTAAAATAGTATCTAAATATCCTCAGGGAACAGTATATACTTTTTAATGCCTTTATGAACTCCAAAGACTGTCTTTTCACTGCTTTAAAGATCACTATGAATTACGTTAATCAAAAATATTACCTCCCGATCTTGGGTTTATACAAACAAGATGTACCAAAATAATCTAAATTGAGACAGTTAACGCGAAATGAAACAATAATCAATTAAGACTTGATATAGGCCTTATATATAATGACTTTTGTACCCCTTTGTATTTTATTCCGTGTAAATACTATCAGAAATATAAATAATAGTTTAAGTATCTAAAAAATGAAATAAAAGTAGCATACATGTACAACAAACAAAAAGGTTAGGATAATTTTTTTTCGGCAATTGTTGGGGGATACATGCATACAAACTTCTTCCTGAAAACCAGTTTATTACTCGAATATATTTAAGAGAAAAAATCTCCTCTAATAATTTGTAGTGGCCAGTGTGATTTTGGTGTTATCAGTGTCAAATATGATTAGCCACATGTATAACTAGAATAGATATAAACGGTTAGTGTCGATTTCAGACTGGCTGTTGACAGACATATCTGACTACAGCTTTAATGTGTATTTAACATATCTGACCCGGTTTAGTAGAAAAAAAGTTGTATGGTTACTTGTAGCATGTTAAACGAACCACGGAAAGCAGAGGCATAACGACTGTTTGAACTTTCGAAAGATATATTCAGATTCATGCACGTACGTAGAGTATATGAAACAATATGAAGTGCATTGGGCCATAATTACATGTACATGTATATCACACTGTCAGTGCAGGGTGTGTACATTTATTTAGCAAAACCATATCCATAGGTCCCTTGTAAATTCACTTGACACTCGTGTGCATTGTACACCCGGATGTAAGTTGATAATCCCGGCCCAAAGGCGAAGTAATTAATTAATACTAGACTCTTTGCAAACCAAATCAAATAACTGTATTGCAATTAAACATATAAGACAAAACATTTAAACGTTGAAAAAGGAATTCATATTAAACATGTGGTGATAATACCTTTGACAAGATCTAATGTCCTCAGTTCGAATGACGGCTTTAAAAGAAGCGTATCTCAAAATCTACAACAACAAAAAGAAAAAAAAAACACTCCTAATTAATAGATATTCTTCAAGTCTTTATATGGCGTACATTGTACTTATAAATTTGCAATGATGCTATGAAATATGGGCGTAAATAGAACGCTAAGTAAGTAAATTATGTCGGTAAGAGTGTGTAAAACGACAAAATTTCAGACCAAAAAAAAAAAGAACAAAAAAAAAAACAAAAATTTGCATTTTTTGTTTTTCTGGGAGGGGGTGTTTCGTGACCACTATGAAACAGCACCCGTGTAGATGCTTTTATCAACATGTACACGCACATATGGTTCATACAATTGTCTTCTAATTCTAGTAGTTAGACCGTTATCTATAATAAACAATATTAAAAGTATCTAATCAAAGTATAGTCTGTTGGAGAGCGTTCAGTTATCTGTCATCAGTAAATACGTTAAAGTTGTATTTACAGTGACCAATTATTCATTCATTAAATTATAGTATAGACATAATGTGATTAAAGGGACAAGTGAAATGTCGTCACATACCTTTGCAAGTTTGTTTTAATGATGTTCTTACATGGTGTTCAATGTTAAATTCTAACCCATTGATTTCTCATTATATCAATGAAATACCAAGTAGTTGCACTATTAGTAAATGTCAAAATGACATCTTCAAAAAATTAAGTCAACAAGCGACAAATCACGATTTCAATCATTTTAATTGAACGTTATAATTTCCATAATTAAAAACACGAATCCAAAGTTAATTGAAAATGTAAATATCCATCGAAGAGTCCAATGTACCATCCAACACTTAATTCAAGATACAAATGTGTGTATAGAAGTCCATTATTTAAAGAATTAAAGCACTATCATAAACTAGTTCCAAAATAGCATTGATCATTTGATTAAATTAATTTGCTTGTAAGAAACCCAGCATTTAAGTACAAAGTCAAAAATATTCTAAGAATACTACGAAAGGTCTGGACCATTTCACAAAGCAATGAATCATTAATGAGAAACAGTAATAGTCAACTTTTTCAAGGCAACATCTCTTTAGTATTATACTTGCGTATTAAGTTCACAAATCACAAGTCATAAGTCAAAGCGTCTCAAATTTCCTTTCTTCTTTCGTCTACCTCGGACTTGACTTGGTGATTCTAGAAAAGAAGAGCACGCTCACCCTACCAGTGGATCTGGTCAATGCTCCCACTTTTAAGAGTAATCCGAGTTGCTCATTTACCTAGTATGTATTATTTCAGTTACGTTATGTTCTTTGTTGTGTTTGTTTGTTTTCCGTGTCTAGTCTTCGTTCGTTTATAACATTCTTTTGATTTCTACTGGAGTCTTGGTTCCGTTGGTTACTTTTTCAATGTCTTTAAACAGTAGAAACCGTATTTCAATTGGTTATAGAACACTTAACTGAATGTGTATTAATCTGATACTTACGATGTTTTATACTAGCAGTTACAAAACCTTATGAAACCATAATTCATTTCATAAAAGCATAATTTGAGGATTTCTTTCGCCCAAATCATGAAAAAAAATATTGGATATTTATATAATGCAGTTGTATTCCAGAATTTATTGAAAAGAAATTCATAATCATTCTGAAAAAAATTTGCATTCCATTAACTACTTGAGATTATGTTCAATGTCTAACTGAGAATGACATATTGTAAAAACAACATGAACAATGATTATTTCTAAAATGATTGATAGGTAAAATATACATGCAATGAAACAAAATCTTTCTGTTTACAAGAAAATGGTGATTTTGCACATATAGAGCAAGTCCATGTTTTTTTTTAGTTTATATAGTGTAAATGCAACATTTTTTTTTTCAAAAGCACTAAGCAGTGATTTATTTACTAGCCGTCAGATACTATCTTGAACTACAAATACGAATATCGGATAAATTTTATTAGTGGTAACAAAGAAAATAAATAGACAAAGAATTTGATTTGAAAGTTTCTGTCCAGTCAGCCTGCAAGCTTTTTAGAAAATGTTTCAGAGGAGGAAAGAAAAAATAAACAAAATCCATACCAAATTATTCAATGAGAGAGCTAAATGCAGAAGAATGTTGCAAAGTATGGAAATGAAAATACAACACTGAAATGGTCCTACTTTTTTCTTCTTCTGTAAATAAGTATTGTAGACAGATTTTTGTCACACATTTTTTTCTCTTCTACATGTTAGTAGCTGGAATGATTGTTTTGTATGCGTGATTGAAACCCGGGTATTTTCACATCTTCGAAGCAAGACCTTGTTTAAATATAGCGCAGTGTCATTTTACATATAGAAAGCTTGAGTATTAAGGAATATGAGCGCTATCCTGCCTGGGAAGCAAAAGCGAGTTTAGTTTATATATATTTCAATAAGTTTCTGCCTTAGCATGTGTGTAGGTCATTTGTTAACAGGGCTTCTACATTTTTTTTAATAATAATGCTCTACAT
The DNA here is from genome assembly GCA_037379345.1 of Perna viridis. Classification (NCBI taxonomy): domain Eukaryota; kingdom Metazoa; phylum Mollusca; class Bivalvia; order Mytilida; family Mytilidae; genus Perna; species Perna viridis. The sequence continues at coordinate 364,303 of CM074511.1, forward strand.
CAGCATTGCACATATGTGATATATTGTGTGTTCACAACTATCCTTAACGCTTTAGAAAAATGAAGAATGTGCAATTTTAAATAATTGTATGAATCATTCTTTTTGTATCCATTATATGTTTTATAACGATTATATTTTTTGTACAAAGAAGTGCATTATTTTTGCTTTAGTAATCTTGTCGAAACAAGTTATTCAATTATTTCTCAGCGAAGCAGCATTCACTAAGAAGCTTCTTTAAAATGAAGTGTGTGCAATTTGTAATTGTATGCACAGTACTGCTCTCTATCAGAGGGCTAAAATTATTCTGCTGCATACAGTATTCAAGGAACAATTTTCAGAGTGTTTACCACCACCAGTGAATTCAATGTCCCCTGTTTTTTTTATAACGATAGGAGGGAAAATGAAAATGTAATATGCCTGCTAGGTACAGACACTTAGTAGGCAATATTTGTTGAAGCATGCATATTGAATGCTAATATGAATTAAGCTTTAATATATGGGCCATCACTCTAATTGATTATGTTTGACTGATAAATTGAACCGGGTATCATTCCTTATATTAACCAGACTAGAATATACCTGAAGTAGAACTAATTGCTTTAAGTCAGGACCGTAGCTAGAACGGTGACGCTAAAGACCATCTGATATTAAAGGCCTGTCAGGGTGCACAGTACTATTTTGTTTCGTCGTTTTGATTGGTGTTTCATTTGGAAACACTAAATAGAAATTTTAATTTTGATTACACAGGTTTGCAATACTTTAAAAAAGTTATCCCTAAGTAAGCTCTATTTGCCGTAGGGCTTCCTCTATTTTTTTACTGTGTGATCTTTAACGTTAACCCGTCTATTTTGTTCTTCACACATTAATAATAGACAACAACGTTGCCCTAAACGTATATCGCCAACATATTTCAAGGCATTCAAAAGTTATGGACCGGGCACGATTCCTGCACAGACCAAAAGACAACGGGATTCCTATATAAACCAAAACTAATTTTCATTACTGCAATTCAACCCAAAACATGTAACACATTAACTAAATAGACCAAATTTCGTTGAAAAATTTCAGAAATAAAATTCTGAATGTCTCATTTAACAGGAAGTAGATGTCTGGTCAATCAGAACAATTACATATAAATCATTATTCACACAACCAAAAATCTACATATCTAATAATTCTTATTGGTGGAAATAAAGAAAAATGTAATAAAGGTTTTCGGATGGTGTTCGAACGGTTAAAGGTTCAGGCATCTAATATGAGATGTAAATATTTCAATCTATAGCATGTTATATTTGTATTGCTCTTAATAAATTTACCGCTATTCTATGTATTTCGCTGTCTTTTACATGCAATTCAAAGACCAACTGTGTTTATTAATTTAAGCTGGCTCTGTGATACTTACCAACTAAACGCAAATACTTTACTACCTGGATGCCTAAAATTAAAACATTAAAAAAAAAAGATTAATTAGAATGGATATGGTGAATATGACAAAGAAATAACAACCTCATTGGGACGAACAAGTCAACGCAAGTCCTGTATTGATTTTCAATGTCGTGGTATTACATCCCCAATGATCAGCGAATGTTGTCCTTATATGGACAGTACTATTTTTGTCAAAACCGATTAACCCACCCCACTTTAACCCCCTCACGGAACCCTACTGTCATTGTATTACACCCTCAATGACCACCGAATGTTGTCGTTATATGAATAGGAAAAACTTAAGTTAAGCATTTTTAAGTCTAGAGTAAATATTTACTCTTTGAAATATTTTGCTACAAAAGCTATTATACAAGAAACTAATAAAATGAGAGTATATTCTATTTAGTTTTAATACTTTTAAAATATCATATTTCCCCCTTTAAGTCCTTTGTAGAAGACTGAGTCTCTCTGTTTTGATTTTTTTCCCATATGTATACGTCTCTTACAAAAATGTTGAATTTGCATTTGTGTCCATTATTGCATCATTTTTATCAATTATTAGTAGACAGAATTGTCAAACAATGTGAGTAAGGATAGAACAGAAGTTTTTTTTTCTGTTTAACATGCACTTAAAAAAAGCAACCTAGTGCTGTTTATTTAATTTGATGGTGAATGAAAACCCGGGAATGTATGGAAATAGCATTACAAAGTAGCCATAATCAAAAAGTGCAGAAATAGGCATAGGCAACTGTTTTTTTCTTATATAGCCATATGATAATAAACTTATTGGTAATCTTTACTGAGTCACAGAACACGAAGTGTCGAGGACTTAATTTCAGTGTACGTATTTTTTTACTGATGGATTTGACAGCACGTTTTTCTCAAAAACTACTGGAAGGAAAGGTACGAAAATTTCTCAGAAGTTGGGCCTCTACCCACTTATATGCACCCCACAAAAATTAAAAGGAGGGGCGCATTGGCGGAAAAGGAAATAAATCATATAGGACATTGCGATATCTCGGAACTTTAACTGGCCAAGAACTTAAAAATTGGTGTGGTGATAGAGTTTGAGGAGTTCTACAATGTTATGTAAAAAAGTGAATCGATACATTTTGTGTTGCCATGGTAACAAAAAGAAAAAAAAAACGAAAAATGTCGCGGTTTTTTTTGGTGATCTTTTTGATTTTTTTTTTTTGTAGGAAGAATGACTTGAGATATATTCACCAAACGTCAGAGCTATATACAACAATCTAAATATAAAAATGAGTGCATATTTCGAATGTTTTAGATAGCCACCATTTTAAGATGGACGCCATCTGGGAAAATTGTGAAAATATCATTAGAATTTTATTAAATTTGATATTTAGGCTTAAATTGTATGCTAAATTCAAAATTTTGGGAATGATCATAAATGATCGCTTTACAAAAAAAAGTGATATCTTTTAAATCTAAGTAGCTATCAACTTGAAAATTGGTGTTGTGGTAGTGTTTGATGATCGCTATAATATTATCCCAAAGAAGCAAACTGATATTTCATGTGTTGCCGTTGATTTTGTGATTTTTCAAAAGTGTGAATAAGTTTTATATTTTGGATTATTGTAGATGGCTGTCATTCAAAATGACCGCCATCTAAAATAATTTGCCCCACTGGAAAACAGTATAAATGTCATCCAAATTTTCTGAATTGTTGTATATAGGCTTGACAGTGTCTTTCATTTGAGGAACGGAGGGGATTTGTATGTAACTTGCTTGCAAGCACAACTTAAAACTTGTTTTATATTATTTTTAGGGGGTGTTTGTTTCTTGCTTTTCGTTTTTATTTTATTTTATTTTTTTTTTGTCTTTTGTTTTGATTTTTTGTGTTTTCTATTTTTTTTTTTTTTTTTTTTTTTTTTTTTTTTTTGGGGGGGGGGGAGAAAATTATGTGTGGGCCCTGGCTTTAATATCTATGTACCGTTAGATAACATCCGTGGTAGTGTAAATTTTACGCTCGATCTGCAAACTCCAGTGGATTGTTTTTGAATGGCACCTTGAGGTACAATGTCAAAGAAATACATACACTTTCAATAAAATTATTGATTGGATGTCTGGAAAATGCTTGAGTTGGTCCCTTATTGCTTACTGTTAAGTAACAGTCAAAACCAAAAACTTATCCCAGCTTTCCTTTTGTTATAAATTGTACTTTTAGAACAAATTTATCGTCCAGGAAACAAGTTTCTACCAACACATATTGAATGATTAAACAACACATCATTTTCAGTTTTTTTAAGTGATTTCTTCTGTGTGTAACTTCCTAGATTTACGTTTGTGTGTTGTAAAATTTTAGTGTTCCTGATCAATACTTATATAAGAAAATACTAGCTGTCATCGCAAGTCATTTACAGGGAAACAATACAGAATCCCAAGCTACAAAACTGTAAGTGAAACGTGGCCTTATCTCTATGGCCTTAATATTTTTGTCTTTTTTTTTTCATGTATGGATTTTTTGTGAAAACATGTGTATTGCAGACCTATTCAATTTTTTTTACTAAATAAGGTTTAGGTATATTATGCCATTTGGGGTATCGATTTCAACACGTCTGCGTACTAGATATCAGCTTTTTCCATGTGTGGTCTTTGTCCCTGGATTACATTCTTTTGATTACCGCTATAGCTTTGGTTCCCTTGATTACTATTCAAGAAGTATGGCCATACCGTCAGCATAAAATGTGATGACCATGTATGTTTTGGGAAAGGAAGGAATGTGCTATTGGAAGTAGTATGGCAATTTTAAAAGTATCGTCTGCATAAAATGTGATGGGCATGTATATTTACATATTAAAAATACTAATTTAACTATATGTAATGAATCAGATCAGTGTCAATGCTTTTTGGTAGAAAAATGTTATTTCAAGACGTATGGCTATATTAGGAGTAGAGTACAAATAAGATATGATTAGCCTGATTTATTTTCAGTAGAAACGTGTTATTTAGAGCGGTATGACCATATCAGAAATGAATTCCGCATAAGCTGTGAGGAGCAAGCGCGATTTATTTCTGGTTTTAAAGTACTATTCCACGTAGTCTGGACATGTTAAAATTAGTTTCAAACCAGACGTTATAATTGTATAATTAGGTAAGAAAGTGCTACTTCAAGGAGTACGGCCTTATTAATAGTACAGTCGTCATCACATGGAGTAGGCATGCATTTATTTTTTAAAAAATGCATGCCTACGCCATGTGATGACGACTGTACCATTGATAAGGCCGTACGCTAGACATCTTGCGATTAGGTTTCTGGAGCAGGGCTATGTAAGATATCACTACAGAAATGTTATAGTCGTTATCATCAAATGGTGCATTGTTCCGGTGTAACCACCTGTGCCATAATCATTGATTTGTTCAACGTGTCATAGTTTTCCTTTCCTCGTTCATCTACCCTGGACATTACTTTTTTTATGAGCTACTCAGTTTTTTTCTTTTTTTTTCCAAGAAAAGCAAATTAAAATATAAACCAAAATAAGGAGAATTTAGCCCTAACGAAGCAAGAGTAAATTTGTTTGATAATATATTTATATGAGGTTTACACATGTACATGTACAAGTCTGTCATTAGAGTGTATTAAATTCGTACATGCAAAAACAAATGACGAACACTATTTTGTTTCCCGTGTGCAGTTATTTTTTCCCTATGTTTTGAGACAATCCCTACTTCCACCATTCGTTTAATTGTTAACAATTGCCACTTTTCTATATCAATGGTTGATTTAAAATTGAACAAAAATCATTAAAAAAAACTGAAGAGTGGGATCATGTTGAGAGAAGACGCTAATTGAAGGAAGAAAACTTATATAATCCTTATTAACGTTATCCAGTAAAATTCAAGAAGGACGTGTACCAATGGTCAAGGATATCTGTTTTAGTTTTTTTTAACCATCATACACTATTTAGTGTACAGAAGTTTTATGGTCGTCATCATGAACTCGTGGATCGCTACGGTGTACCCATCTGCGACAAGAAAACTTATTTCTTCAATGTGTCATAGTTTTCCTTTTCCCTTTCGTCTACACCATCACGACTTTTTATGAACAACTCCGTGGGTTTTTCTAGAAAAGCAGAGGACACTCAACCTATTGTTCCATACTCCCAGTTTTTGGTGGAGTTTCTCATTTGTTTTTGTAAATTTGTATATATGATTTCAGTTACTTTATGTTCTTTGTTGTGTGTGTCTGTTTCCATGTCTGGTCTTTGCCTCCGGATTGCCTTCTTTTGATTACCGCTATAACCTTGGTACACTTGATTATTATGTATAATGCTGCCATTGTCATCGTCGTCCGTAAACATTCCGTCTCCGGTCCAGCACTTAAATTTGAATGTATGTATCTCTTATGTCTTGAAATGTTTGAAAAAAATGTATTTTCCTATTTCACCTCATGAAAGGGACTGTCATATTTGACTTTTCCTTTTGAGTATTTGTCTAAACTTAATCAGTTTTGGTAATTGTGTTTTTACAGTTCATTCGATAATCAAATATGTTTTGTTTTCAAAATCGTGAGAGTAAATGAGTTTTCATCAATATATTGTTTAACACTTGCATATATTAATTAAACATTTATTCAACAAATCCTGCGTTATACAAGTCTAACATGCTGAAATGAATAAAAAATAAAAAAAATATTTTCAGTACTGCTTTTATTGTAAGCGCTCATTATTTACGATGAATCACAGAATAAGTTTTGAAGAATACATACACATATTCCTCAGACGCAGTTGTAGAATAAAGAATTACATAAAAATCAACGCTACTCTCAGGAAATTAGAGCTTTTCATAGAATTTTGACGGCGAATCGAATGTTATTCTTGTAAATTAATTGATAATATACGTTTAATTTGCTCCTGGCATAATTGCAAGCAATCACCATCTATACCCCCTACGTCACGTAAAGTCTTCAACAATTCGTCAACGGAATAAAATTTTGTCTTAAGCCCATTAATTGCTTCTGCAACACTTGCTGCGGCTATCACTGATGGTTTGTGCATAATAAATCCCATTTCAGTTGCACATAAGTAAATGAATATTTGAGCATGTCTTTTCACTTGAACTCGCAAATCATCTGCAATTGTCATTAAGTTCAAAAATTGATCAAGAAAATCAGTAGGTGTAACGGACAACAATCCCCAGTTCAGTGTTCTCAAAACTGATGATTCCATTGCATGCATGTCTTTCAGGGTGAAATAATTTCCTGCACATGAAATAAGTTTTTGTGGTTTTATTGGATCTGTTTTCCCTAGTTTTGATGCAATAAGTAATCCAACAGCCCCCAAAAGTTGCAGTTGTGTCCGATCAATATCTATCAATGACATGTACCTATCAATATAATTCACTGCTAGAAGTGCTACATTATCTGTTGATCCTTCTTCTTCACATACTTCAATCATCCATTCAATTGTCAATTTTCGCATGTACGGTTTAATGTCTGTTTGAATAATTTGAAAATAGTTTTCTTTCGGACGGTACTTGCCCTCTGTGGCAAACAAAGTTGTCAACACTTCTTCCGACAGATGCGAGTTCACGTTGGCATTGTACTGAACAGTTTGAAATTCAAAGGATTTAAAGTTAGTGCATACAGGGCTATCCAATTCAGATTCATAACATTTTAAATCCATTTTCTACGTTATTGTTTGTAAAAATATAATCAATAAAGTCTCGTCAGCTCACGAGGTGTGTCATTTGCAAAACCAGATAATCCAGCCCATATTTAAAGTCTATTTCCAACATGTAGAATTATTATTGTGAACAATCAACAAATCAAGAGTGCAAAAATGCACTCGTAAATATCGGATATTCCCTTGCTTTTATTATGATTATATCAAAACTTTCCCATCATTCTAGGTAAAGGTGAATCAAAATTAATTGTCCATCATAAGTACAGTATAAAATGATTTAACAAATAACATTAAAAAACCCACTTAAAAGCGCTTAAAGAGAAATCGTTCGACGTTCTTAAGGCTGCAAGCAATATCATCAGGACGCTCTTAATTATGCAGATATATTATAAATTTGTTTTACTTACAATACGATAGGTATTTGTAACAAATTCGATCTCATGTATGATTGAGTGGGAATGTGCTTTTTCACGCAAGTTCTTGAAATAACACTTTATTAACCTAACCATACATGCTCAGCACATATGGTGTGGAGTGTATCCGTAACATGACCACACTACTTTACATTGCAGTGTCTTACACAAATGCATGCATGCTCATCACATCTGATTCGAACCCTATACTTAGCATGACCAAACCTTTCTATATGAGATGCCATGCATACTCTTAATTTGGACAAAATACTTTTATCACTTTCCTACCCAAAATCAGTCATGCTCATTATTATTGACGCGTATTGTACCCCTAAAGTAGCAATACATGTACTGCAAGTCCAAGTATAGCAGCACTGTGTGAAATACCCTTTTCATACCAAAGTTCTTCATATCTACCGATCATGTATGGTTTTTGTAAGAAATTGCTATTTCATGTTTTATAGCATTTTTAAAATTAAAGTCCGCATCATATATTATTTGGGAAAGAAAATGTGGCCATACTTTGTGTACAGCTTGCATCAATTGTGATCAAAATAGTCATTTGATAGGAAAGTGCTTTCAAGTAGACTGACCAGATTATGAGTATGGTACGAAAATATTGGTTTTAGGTAGGAAAATAATAATTTACATGGTATGGCTATGTTAAGAGGAGGGTGTGAATTAGATTTGATTACCATGGATGATCTGGGTAGGGGAGTGCTATTTAAAATCGTTAAGCGGTATTAATACTACAGTCCGCATCACATTAGATGTTCATGTGTGTTGTGGGAAGGAAAGTGCTGTTCAGGTTATATAGATATGTTAGGAGTATGGTTTCAATCAGACGTGATGGGCATGTTTTTTTTTGTTTTGTTTTGTTTTGGTTTTTTTTTGCGGGGGGGAGGGGGAGGGCAGGAAAGTGCTAATTCATGACATATGGCCATGTTAAAAATCAACATTAGATGATGAGCGTGTATAAAATAGGTAAGAAAGTGCTTTTTACGCGGCCATGTAAGTGATACAGTTTGCATTAGATGTGATGGGCATGTAGGTTTTGGGTAGAAAGGTGTTATTTCACTGTGTATTTCAGATATTATGGCTATGGTTTGAGTATAGTTTGCGTCAGATGTGATGAGCATTTTTGTTCCGGGTGGGAAAACGCTATTGCAAGTAGCATAGCATATTACAGTGTATATCAGATGGGATGAGCATGTATGTTTTGGGTTGAAAATTGCAATTTTACATAGTTTGGTCATATTTCGATTAAAGTTCGAATCAAAAACGATGCGCTTGTATGATGACAGAGTTGATAAGGTAGGAAAATGCCTTTGTGCGATAGATTAGACTGGGATTCTAGTATTTTATAGATTTTATGATGCTGATTATTTTTTGCCGTAGAACATCAAAATCTCGGTATGATTTCTTACAATATCTGTAAAAAAATGCAGAGCCCTGCTTGATATAACTACAAAGTACTCTTAACTGTCGGGAAAATTATGTCCACATCATTCAAACTCGATACATTTTTGAATTGGAGTCAAGGCAGTTAGTTATTGGTTTCTGATCACTAAAAGGCTGAAGGCAAGCCTCGAAAATTGATCTCAAACGTTTGAGGGTATGGCACCTAGTGGTAACATTTCAAAGCAATTAATTCTTTCTTACTCCAGTTACATGTGCTTTGTGTTCCAGGCCCCTTTATGGCATTTTATCGTATTTATATAGTAACAATAAATGGAATTTGATGAGTCTATATGTGTTGGGTAGGAAAGCGCTAGTTCATATAGTACCGATATAGTAAGAGCACAATACAAAACAGATGTGATGAACATGTATAATACTGCTATGCCATGAAAGTACTATTTTACGTTGTCACTCAATGTTAAGAGTACATTAGGTGTGGTATTTGTTAAAAACGTACTATCTGTAGTTACATGTCCATATCAGCAGTAGGGTTTGAAGAAAATGATATGACTATGAATATTTCGGGGTAGGAAAATGCTATTTCAAGTAATTTATGAATATTGAAAGAACAGTCGGCAGCTAATGCGATGATCACGTATGTTTTTGGTAGTTAAGTGCTATTCCAAGTGATATGGCCATATTAATGGTACAGTCCACATCAGATGTGATGTTTTGGATAGGGTATTTTTGGATGTTTGTGATGGGCATGTACAATTTTGTGAGAAAGGTGCTTTTTCAAGTGGTATGGTTATACTGATAGTAGAGTTTGAATAACATATGATTGGCATGTATTATTTTGGCCTTGTTAAGACTACGGTAGATATGTGATGAGTCTGTATGTTTTGGGTAGGAAAGCGCTAATTCATATAGTACCGTTATATTAAGAGCACAATACGAAGCAGATGTGATGAACAAGTATAATATTGGTATGATAGTGCTATTGTACGTTATCGTTCAATGTTAAGAGTACATTATGTATGGTTGGCTATATTAAGAGCACAGTACAAATCAGATGTGATGAACATGTATTAAGTTGGTACGAACGTACTCTTTGTAGTTATATGTCCATATCAGCAGTAGGGTTTGAAGAAAATGTAATGAATATTTTGGAAATAGGGATTTGCTATTTCAAGTAGTTTAGGAATATTAAAAGAACAGTCGGCAGCTAATATGATGACCACATATGTGTTTGGTAATTAAGTGTTATTCCAAGTGGTATGGCCATATTAAGGGTGCAGTCCACATCAGATGTGATGTTTTCGGTTAGAATAAGGTCGAAATAGATGTGATTAGCATGTACGATTTCGGTACAAATGTATCAAATGTAAAGATCATCTATAGATGTTTTGGTGGGAAAGTGCTATATCATGACGTTTTGTGATATTAAGAGTGCTGCTGGCGTCTGATATAATGATCATGTACAATTTTGTGCTTTTTTCAAGTGGTATTGCTCTATTTATAGAAGGATTTGAACAACATGAGATTGGTATGCATGATTTTGGTTAGAAATTCCCCTTTCAAGTAGTATGGCAATAGTTATAGTTAAATAAGATGAACATATATATTTTGAGTAGGAAAATGCTATTATAGGTATAATGGCTTTGTTAAGATTGTTTGATTGTTTGATTTCGATACAAATGTTTCAAATATAACGGGCATACATGTTTTGGCGGGAAAGTGCTGCTGGCGTCTGATATGATGGGAATGTTTTGTTTTGTGAGGAAAATGCTTTTTCAAGTAGTATGGCCATGTTGAGAGTACAGTTCATTTTAGGTTTGAATAGTATATATGTTTTGATTTGATAACTGATACTGAAATAAATATGGCCATGTGAAGAGTACATTCCCCATCAGATAGTATGTTTTTTTGTGGAAATTACTCTTCTCAGTAGTAAGCCAATTTATAACAACACTCCGTATTAGATATGATGGCATTGTACGTGCTATTTCAAGTAGTATGGTAATGTGAGAATTAATGATCGAATCAGATGTAATGAGCATGTATGTTTCAAGTAGTGAAGGGTTAACTGACACAGTATGGATTTGTTAAGAACACATTCGGCATCATATGTTATCGGCGTATTTGATTTTCGTAGGTTAGTGCTTTTTCAAGTGGTATGTTTGCATTAATAGTAGTTATAGCGGTAATTAAAAGAATGTAATCCAGGGACAAAGACCAGACATGGGAAACATACATGCACAAAAAAGAACAAAGAGTAACTAAAATCATATATAAAAAGTAACAAAAGGAAATGAGTACCCCGGACTGTACTAAAAACTGGGAACATGAACCAGGTGCACCGGTAAGGTAAGCGTCTTATAGTTAAGTGCTATTCAAAGTGGTATGGCCATATTAACGGTACAGTCCACATCAGATGTGATGCTTTCGGTGGGAAAGTGGAATTTCGCATAGTATGCCAATGTTATCAATAAGGTTCGAAATAGATGTGATAAGCATGTACAATTTCGATACAAATGTATCCAATATAATGAGCATATATATTTTGGTGGGATAGTGCTCTTTTGTGTAGTTTTGCGATATTAAGGGAGCTGCTGGTGTAATGGGCATGTACAATTTTGAGAAGAGACTGTTTTTTCAAGTGGTATTGCTATTGTAATAGTAGAGTTTGAACAACATATGATGGGTATGCATGATTTTGGTTAGGAATTGCTCTTTCAAGTAGTATAGTTATAGAAGAATCCGCGTTAAATAAGATGAACATGTATATTTTGATTAGGAAAATGCTATTATAGGTATTATCGCTTTGTTAAGAGTAGGGTAGAAATGTGATGTGATGATCCTGTTTGTTTTCGGTAAGAAAGCGCTAGTTTATATAGTAGTGATATATTAAGGGCACAATACGAAACAGATGTGATTAACAAGTATCTTTTTGGTATGAAAGTGCTATTGTACGTTGTCACTCAATTTTAGGAGTACATTAGATATGGTTGGCTATATTAAGAGCATAGTACAAATCAGATGTGAAGAAAATGTAGAAATATGGTACGAACGTACTCTTTGTAGTTATATGTTCATATCAGCAGTAGGGTTTGAATTCATTTGTAATGACTATGAATATTTTGGGGTAGGAAAGTGCTATTTCAAGTAATTTGGCAATTTTAAGAGAGCAGTCGGCAACTGAAACGAAAATCACAACTGTGTTTGATAGTGAAGTGCTATTTCAAGTGGTATGGCCTCATTTAGGATACAGTTCATATCAGTTGTGATGTTTTCGATGGGAAAGTGCTATTTCACATAGTATGACAATGTTATCAATAGGGTTCGAAATAGATGTGATGAGCATGTATGATTCAGGTACAAATGTATCAAATACAATGAGCATATATATTTATGTTGGAAAGTGCTGTTTGAAGTAGTTTTGCTATATATATTAGGAGTGCTGCTGGCGTCTTTTGTGATGGACATGTACAATTTTGTGATGAAAATGTTGTTTCAAGTAGTATGGCTATGTTCAGAGTACAGTCTATTTCAGATATGAAGAGGGTATATGTTTGATTTGGAAAGTGATACTGCAAGTAGTATGGCCATATGAAGAGTACAATTCACATCAGATGGTTTCTTTTAAATAGAAATTACTAGTCTCAGTAGTAAGCCAATTTATGCCATCACTCCGTTTTATATGTGATGACTTCGTACTTGCCATTTCAAGTAGTATGGTCATGTTAAGAGTATGGTACAATCAGATGTAATTAGCATGTTTGATTTTGGAAGGAAAGTGTTTTTTCAAGTGGTATGACTATATTAATAGTAGGGTTTGAATAACATATGATGGGTATGTATGATTCAACAAGTACACTTTTTGTATGAAAACTCATTCTTACGTTGTCACTCAATGTTTAGAGTACATTAGGTATGGTTGGCTATATCAAGAGGACGATACAAATCAGATATAAGAACATGTATGAATATGTATGAATTTAGTAGGAAAGTACTATTTTTAGCTACATGCCCATGTCAGCAGTAGGAGTCGGAGAAAATGTAATGACTATGAATATTTTGGTGTAGGAAAGTGCTATTTCAAGTTCTTTGGCTATATTGAGAAAGAAGTCGACATCTGATGCGAGAATCACATATGTGTTTGGTAGTTAAGTGCTATCTCAAGTGATTTGGCCATATGATGTGTACTGTCCACATCAGATGTTATGTTTTCGGTGGGAAGGTGCTACTTCACATAGTATGACAATTTTATCAATAAGAGTGTTATTTCAAGTGATATGGTCATGTTGAATCAGATCAGATGGGATAAGCAGCTTTAAACAGGGTTATAACTTTCTTTTTTGAATTGTTAGGTCGTGTTAAGTGGATGTTCGAATTAGATTTTACGAGCATGAATAATTTGGGTAGGGAAGTACTACTCCAAGTAGTATAGCTATGTAAAGAGTATATAATAAACATGTTGAATTGGATTAAATTGATATTTGAAGGAGAATGACTATGCTAAGAATGCGATTAAAATATGATGTGATGATATGGAAAGAAATGTGTTTTCAGTAGTATGGATGTGTTGAGCGATCGGTCATCATCAGATGTGATGTGATATTATGATTTTGGTAAGAAAGAGCTCTGTCAAGTAGTATGGCCATATTTAAAGTACAACCCACATAAGATGAAATCAGGATGGATGTTTGAGTAGGAACGTGCTATTGTTATGTTAATAATACGGTATGAGCCTTATGTTTTGGGTTGAAAAGTGCTAGTTTACGGTAAAGCTATGATAAGAGAAGAGTTCAAATCAGTTTGATAAACATTATGGATTCTGAGTTAGAAAGTGCTATTTCAAAGAGTGTGGTCATGTCAGGAATATAGTTCAATTTACGTCCGATTTAATAATTATGTATGTTTTGAGTTTGAAAGTGCTATTGCAATATTTAGATTAAAGTTTTAATCTGATGCAATTATCATGTGTACAAAAACTTTATCTCACCAAGGAACGTGCTATTTAAAGTTGTTTGGCCATGTTAAGAGTAGGTTTTGAATCAGATGTAATAAGCATGGATGCTTTTCGTAGGAAATTGCTGCTTCAAGTAGTATGACCATGCTAAAAGTACGGTTAAAATCAGGTGATTGTTTGTGTAAACATGCTATATAATAAGGACGTGTTAATAGTACAATACCCGACAGATGTGATAAGCATGTACATTAGGGGGTAGAAAGTTGCTCTGTCAATTAGTGTCGCTACATCAAGAGTATAGTCTGCATCAAACTTGATGAGCATATATGTTTTGGGTAGGATAGTTTTTTTTTAAGTGAAATGTTCAAAGTAATATTCGAATAAAATTTCATGAGCATGAATAATTATGCGTATGAAATTGTTATTTTAAACGTAAGGCCATGTTAACAATACCATATGCGATAATCATGCAAATTAAGGGTATGGAATTGCTTTCCAAATATAGTGACCATTTTAAGAGTAGCGTTTGAATTGGATCTGATGTAGGAAGGTCATATTCAAAGTATCAAATATGGTGAGCATGTATAATTTAGAAAAGCGACGTTCGTAAGTAGATTGGCCAAATTCAGAGTACATTCAATCAGATGTGATGAGCATTCATTTATTTGGTAGGAAAACGTATTTGCACATAATGTTGCCATATACCGTCATTATCATATGTAATTACCATTTAGGAAGTGCTATTTCACGCGAAATGGCCATGTTTATAGTAGGTTTCCAATAAGATGCGATGAACGAATATTACTTGGGCAGGAAAGTACTATGAACATTTCAGAAGTACTATCTGTAGCAGTTATGATGAAAATGAATGTTTTGGATAGGAAATTTTTTTTTTTCAAGTAGCATTGAATGTTGCGGATACAAACCCCTCTGATCAAAAAAGCATGTTTGTTTTCAGTGGTATTATTTTGTTTTTTTTTTCATGTGGGATATGTATTTCATTGTAAAGAAAAAGGTTTGCAACATATGTCATAAGAATGCACGTTATTATGGTCATGTTAATTGTACGGTTTGCAACAGCTGTGATGTTTTGGGTAGAAAGCGCAATTTCATGGTAAGAGCACGGTACAAATCGAGTGTAAAAGAGCATGTATGATAGGTAAACGGTACTTCATGAAGTATAGCTATCTTAAGATTGATTGATTGATTGATATATTTAATGTTGGAGTCTAACTACTGAGCAGCGACATTTTAGGTATATCCAGGCGATGAACATGAAATGAAGAATGGGACGGGACACAAGGATGATAGAGTCGGCAAAGTCTGATAGCCTCTGGAAATAGGGAGAGGAGGGAAGGGTTGGGCAATTCATCCTCCTGTGACGGAGCTTAATAGTTCCAACTTCGATAGAATACCATAGAAGGTTTCTTTAACATGCGAGGAGCAAGGCATTTTTTCAAACACGTTGCACCACTATGGTTTGTGGCCAGGTTTTCCGTATTATCCCCTGACGACTCCAGCATGTGGCATGCCTAGGGTACATCATTCGGGCACCACTTTATACTTCATAGAATTATGCCTCTTGAACAAGGGTATGTTGCTAACAAAATAAACCAATGTCAGATTATTTAAAAGTAAACATTTAATAGTATAAAGATGCTAACAATGTTCCGCGTAAGTGATCATAATTTGGAACTGGAACATGGTAGATATAAAAATATACACCGTTAAAAGAGAAGTTGACAAATATGCCAAGTTTTAGATGAGTTTTCAATTGCAAAATAAATAAGGAGTTAAGGGCAAATTAAAAAAAAAGTTTTGTCAGATAAATTCCCAGACTTTCGCCAACTTGACTCTTTTGATAAACCTATTCTTATTCTAAATTAAGATATGGGTGAATTACCCATTGTTGTAGATTTAATGAAGCAGTCTTTAGAAGTGTGAAATGAGGTCCACATTGGTTAAGTGCATACGTATTTAATCATTTTTCATTTCATTTCTATGTTTCAATAGCTTAATATGATACAGTGTTTCTTCTTATATTATATTTGTTTCTTTACTTATCCCATAAGGGTTTATATTCAATAAAAATATTATAAATATTAACTAAATCAATAAAATGATAATTAAAATATACATTTTATTCAGTTATATGAAACGCTCTTTTGTAGAAATTCTTTTGAATTCTGAACAAAATTAGTCTAATATTGGTCTGAATTGAAACTTGTAACATTAATATCACAGTGCAAGGCAAAATATACTTCACTCCCAATAGTGCTTATTACTAGATACCCTCTTTTGTAACGTACTAGGTGTTTTACTAGTTTACAATTTGACCTTCATATGAATGATGAGTGATTTCATATCATTGCAAGCCTCGTTATTTTTATTTTTGGAAGGAAATGGCTGTCAATCAACATTTAAGCTTTGGATTTCAGTTCAACAATGAACGTATGTGTTTGATTTACTACAACCCTAAATAAAAGTTGACTGGTGTGTCGTAATTCATAGTTGTAGGTATAATTTTACTATCTCCTTACTACCAATACATTTGAGTTCAAAATTTGTCATTCATTCAATTGCTTGCTTTACTTGAGACTGTTAATCAAATCTTCTTATCTATTGCTTAGACATGAAAATCAGTTCAATATTTGGTCTAGTACACAAGTTACAGAAAAATCATTTCGTAAAAAGGTTAACAGTTATTGACTCTTGAAACGCACACGAGGGCCGATTGCAGTGTAAGTTTTATAATTCAACAAGGACATCATAATTTGCAAGTATACTTGCAATCTTGGTCGGCCGAAGATTTAAACAAAACAGGCATAACAACATGTATATGCAAATGGTGTTTCAAAATGTGAAAACAAATACTATGTGTGTTAACAACAAGCGGGTTCGCAGGGTCTTGTACAAAACTTTGTATTGTACACTCAAGAAAACTACAATTTAATATTCATTGGAGGATGTTGCTACGATCAAATTTGAAATAAAAGGCAGGATTGAAATTATCGGACAATAAAACGTCATAACAGTCATAAAATAAAGAAAGGCAGGACGGATTATTGTTAATATATATTTTTGTCTATATTTAAAAATTTATTCATTTAAGAGTCAACTTAACATGTAAGTTTGACCGTACGATTCATGAAAAATGGTATAATTTCCGTGTGCGAAATGTAATTTAGTAATCTGGTGAGAAGTATACGAAATATCGCATATTGTTCAAAAGTTTTACAATATTGTTTGATGATAATGATTTGAACCGTGTCGTCTAACAACCACTTTCACATTGAAACTAAACATTTATTTTTATAGTTAAAGTAAAATCAAAATCAAGGCAGATATGATATATTGAAAATGTATATATAAACAAGCTTAATATCACCTCTGTTTTGTCCCTGATGTTGGGTTAATAAAAAGTAACACGGATGGTTTGAATAATCGTAGCACAGTTCGTATGCTTGTACTACCTTATACCAAGATACATGTATTAAGATCCTTCAAAACATCATTAATAATTCTCTTAATGTTAGTGGTGCGTTTTGTTATATTAAATTGCATGATTTTATACTAAAACAAGCCGTCTGATATCTCACAAGCTGTCTTTGTCAATGTCACTTGTATATAGCTTTTTAGCAGATTGAATGCACTGACAAACTGTGCAATACCAACACTATCAGTGTGGTCGTCTTTTATAGGGAACGGGTATGAGTTAAACTTTGAAAGAAAGTTAATCTCACAAAAAACCCTAAAAATGCAAACGGTCTTATTGTGTTTAGGGAGCTTCATTCACTGGTACTTGGCCCAATAATATATTTTGTATAGCATATATTAAATCTCTATTCTCACGACTTCCAGCTTTAAAGAACAGCCAGTATAATGTTGCTGTTTTATAAAAACAACATCAACATTATGGCAAGCAGCTATCTTAACAAAATCTGGCACACATGCATGTTTCAAAATTTCAAAAGTGGGTCTCATTCAAAATTGTAACACTTATAGTGCAGCCGAGCTTTGCTATGTGCAAAAAAAATAATTTCAAGTATCTAATCAAAATATGGTCTGTTGGGGAGCGTTCAGTCATCTGTCATCAGTAATTACATTAAGGTTGTATTTACAGAGACCAGTTATTCATTCCTTAATTATAGTGTAGACATGTTGTGATTAGAATGACAAGTGAAATGTCATCAAATACTTCAGCAAGTTTGTTTTTATGTGATGTTTTTTACAGGGTGTTAAATGTTAAATTCTAACCCATTGATTTCTGATTATATCAATGGAATACCACATAATTAATTTTTTAGTAAATGTCAAAAAGTTCAATCAACAAGCGAAAAATTACGATTTCAATTATTTAAATAAAACGTTACAAATTCCATGATTAAAAATTTAATTGAAAATGTTAATATCCATCGAGTCCAAAGTACTATTCAACACTTAATTCAAGGTACAAATGTATGTATAGAAGTCTAATATTTAAAGAATTAAAGCAATTTTATAAAATAGTTCCAAAAAAAAAAAAAAAACACTGATGAGTTGATTAAATTAATTTGAGTGTAAGAAACCCAGCATTTAAGTACAAAGTCAAAACTGTTCTAAAAATACTACGAAAGTTCTGGACCAATTTACATCATTGTAATGCATCATTAAAGAGTCGCGAAAAACAGTACTTGTTTGGTTATAAAGTCTAGAAAAAATCATTTATTTAAATAATATATTTACAATATTACTATTTTTATATTTAGCAATAATAATCAAACAAGTATGATAGTAGCTAAAACATATTCACCTTGAATGTAATAAGCATATATAGCATTCTAACACCCCCTAAATACAAGTCAAAATGCTATAAAGCTTATAAAATTGTAAAACATTCTTTTTCAATATTAATTTCTACCTAAAATATGGAATTGGTTGGTTTACAAGATCTGGCCTCTCATTGCAAAGGACAGCTCCAACATAAACGTCGCTTGCGTCTACAAAAAGTATGAAAACATTTTCTTAATCTGGAGATATGAAGACCGGAAAACTAGTCAACAGTGATTTTATATTTTCAATACTTATCTGGCATTTGCCATTCGACCGAAAGATGGGATTCTCCCTAAGACTAAGAATTTGTGTTAAATGTTCAACGGCAGTAGCAAAATTAAAACAACAAATGTCTATAGAAATCAAACATGACCATATACCTCATTATTTGCATTGGAGTAACGAACTGAACAATTGCTTCAACTTTAGCAATAAGGGTTAGACATGTTCTTGACATCTGCACCATGAAAACTGATTTATTCAACGGGTCATAGTTTTCCTTTCCTCGTTTGTCTACCCCGGACTTTACTTTTTATGAGCAAGTAGGCAGGTGTTTCTAGAAAAGCAGAGGACGCTTACCCTACCGGTGCACCTGGTCCATGCTCCCAGTTTTTAGCGGAGTCCGAGTTGCTCATTTGCTTTTGTTACTTTGTATGTATGATTTTAGTTACTTTATGTTCTTTGTTGTGTATGTCTGTTTTCCATGTCGGGTCTTTGTCCCTGCATTACATTATTTTGATTACCGCTATAACCTTGGTTCCCTTGATTACTCCTTGACCTATAGTATGCATTAAGTAGTCAACTGTTGATTTTCAAACTTCGAGATTAACAGTGAGATTAGCAGTTGATAACTTATCAGAAGTTCCCTCTAAATATTTGATGGGATCAGACCACCTATAACCACATACAATTAAATCATCAATATACATGGTAAACAAACTTACACACTGTGCATCAAACAGTCACATGTGACGTGCTATTAGTATCTAATATTTCCAATAGTCCAATGACCATAAAGGGACGACAAAAGATTTTCTCAAACTAGTCAAAAAGGAAAGATAATAGTTGACCGACGGAGAACATAACATAGTTCTATCAGATGCTCTTGTTTCCGTTAAAAAGGTGATTTATTGTCATTAAACAGTCCTAGTTTAAAAATCGCATCTTCCCATAAGAACTTGAGATAAAGAATACTACCGACACTGTTGATTCGGCCTTATATCTTGACTTACACTTACAAATCGATGGTAAAGGAAACTATTGACAAAGAATACGACAAACGCGATGACTTTTCTTTCCGAATTGTCCACTTTCTTTTCAATTTCAAACTTTCTTTGCAACATTTCTTCAGTATTTGCGTATAAAGTTCACAAATCACAAATCATAAGTCAGAGCTTGCCGTACCTACACAGACTTTTTGTATCACTCTATAATTCTTACAGTTATACTTTTGGAACAGGGGTACTGATGCTTCCAGATTGAAGTCATCACAACAAAGTACATGGTCGTCATCAGGTACTCGTGGATAGTTACTGTGTTATCTGCACCATAATAACCTATTTGTTGAACGTCTATTTTTTCTTTTTTTTTTTTTCGTCGACCTCTGACTTGACTTTTTATGAGCAACCAAGTTGGTGTTTCTAGAAAAGCAGAGGATCCCCACCCTACCAGTACACCTGGTCAATGCTCCCAGTTTTAAGTGTAATCGATAACATTCGTTTGATTTCCGTTGGAATCCTGGTTCAGTTTATTACTCTTTTTATGCATTTAAACAATAGAAACCGTATTTCAATTGATTACAGAAGAGCTCACTGAATGTGTATTAATCTGATACTTACGATGTTTTAGATAGAACATGATGACATTTCGTTCAGAATTGCCAACTTTCCTTTTATCTGTGGCAACATCCCTTTGGCTCCTGTGTATGGGGTGTTCAAATCACGACTCATACGTTATGCCAGAGCTTGCCGAAACTAAGTTTTTGTATCGCGCTAGAACAAATAGGCTTGTGGAACAGGGTTATGTTGCTACAAGATTGAAGTTATCACTACAGAAGTTTTATGGTCGTCATCATGAACTCGTGAATCGTTATGGTGTATCCATCAGCACCAGGAAAACTGATAGAACTACCCGCTGTAAAATGATTTTTTTACCTTAATAATATGGTAACGAAAGATGATTCTCCCTATGATATGATTAAAATTTAAAGTAAATATATGTATGCAATTATCCTTATCACATAAGAATTCCTTAATAAAGTGCTTTGCAGTTAATTTCTGCTGTAGTGTAAAAGACGGATACTTACGTTTTAATACAAGGGTTGTTGAAATTTTCATGCTCATCTTTGTTTCGCCCAAAAGAGTCTATTTTGAGGAAAGATTTCGCCCAAGTCCTTCAAAAAATACAGGATATTCATATAATGCCTTCGCTTTTCAATGCTTGTTTTGAGAGAAATTATTGTAGACACTGATATAGCTGTCCGCTGTAAAATGATTTTTTTTACCTAAATCATTTGGTAACGAACGATGATTCTCCCTATGATATGATAAAAATTTAAAGTAAATACATGTATGCAATTAACCTTACGAAACTATGTTCCGCCCAAATCCTGAGAGAAAATACATAATATTTATATAATGCAGTTGTATTCAAGAATTTTTTGAAATGAAAAATATACTAATTATGATATAAAGTTTAGCATTGCATTAAAAACATGAGTTTGTGTTTAATATCTAGCTAAGAATGACATACAGTAGAAAGAGACAATGATTTACCCTAAAATGGTTGAAAAGCAAGATAAATATACAATGACAAAATACTTTTTGTTAACAAAAACATCGAGATTCTATACATGTGGAGCAAGTCCATGCTTTTTTAATTCAGTTTCTATAAGAAAAAGGTAAAGTGTGACTACAACATTTTATTTTCAAAAGCACTAAGCTTTGATTTATTTACTACCCGTCAGATGCTATCTTGAACTACAAATTAGGAATGTCGGATAATGTTTTATGAAACAAAGTGTTTTCATCACGAATCCAGGGCTTTAGTGGAAAAAAAGAGAATAAATAGTCGAAGAATTGTCCCTAACTCTTAACAATTACTCTATCAAATAAACTCATATTTGCCAATGTAAAAACAATGTAAAAACAGCTTTTTCGTTTTCCTATAAACTTACCATTAAATAATGATGTTATTTCATACAGTGCAAAAATTTTTATACATATATGTTGCCGATTCAAAACATCTCAAACTGTCATAACCACATATGAATTCCTTAATAAAGTGGTTTGCAGTTGTTTTCTGCTGCAGTGAAAAAGACGGATACTTACGTTTTAATACAAGGGTTGTTGAAATTTTCATGCTTATCTTGATTTCGCCTAAAGAGTCTATTTTGAGAAAAGATTTCGCCCAAGTCCTTAAAAAATACGGGATATTCATATTATGCCTTCGCTTTCCGATACTTGTTTTGAGAGAAATTATTGTATACACTGAAAGAGTTGCCCGCTGTAAAATGTTTTTTATGATTAAAATTTAAAGTAAATACATGTATGCAATTTAATTAAATTACTTCGTTCGGCAAAATTGAAATTCTATATATGGTGTATACATTCTTGCTACTTTCATTTCAAAATTTACAAAATTTGTTCGAAGCCAATAATCAATAATTACTTACTCATAACAGATGAAAGTTTGAATTCCTCATTTCACACACATATCGGGATAATGTAAATAAAAAGAAAGTCTAATTATCTCTACGGCTTGTGATAATTCATTCCTACAAAGAAAATTAGCAATAGAATTATCTTAAATTTTAACACATTCACCATTACATGCCCGGACAATTATGTATTCATCAACCTTATATCTGTCAACATCCGTCAACAAATCAACTCATAACTTCTAGTACAAGATATACTTGAAAGTTAACGCCGATTGTTTTATTATGAAAACTACAAAAACTGATGCACAGATATGTGATCTTTGAAGAGCATCCACTCTGATCAAATAAAAACATATTTGTATTAATATGTCACCTATGAGAATTATTAACTTGAACGTATCACTTTTTAAAATACAAAACCAACAATTCAGTGATCATTTAGTGATCAAACATATTGTCGCTAACGGTTTCGGCTATTCCAAACATCGCAATATTTCATGAGATCGCCATGTTTCTGTGCAGTTAAGTATTAGAAGTCATTTAAAATAATAATTGCATTGCAGTTGATTTGTCCTGAATTGTGTAAATGTATGATACTTATGCTTATATTTGAAAGCTGTTCATATATATATTGTAAAAATATGTTTCATCCAAAAGAGCGTATTGTGAGGAAAGGATTCGCCTGACTCCTGAAGAAGATACAATATAATTTTAAAATTTCATTAATACGCAATGTGTTTGTGCAACTAAGCATTATATACCTTTTTGAAATTTATTGCATTTGGATTTAACGAATATATAATATTAGGATTCTTACAGTTTCATATTGTAACAGATACGATACAATGCCTTGCGTAACTATGTTTCAGCCAAAAGAGCATAGTTTGAGTATTTGTTTCGCCCAAGTCCTGAGCAAAAATGCAGGATATTTATATTATGCCGTTGTATTCAAGAATTTACTTTGTTTGTTTGTTTGTTAGGGTTTAACGTCCGAGCAGCAATATTTCAGCTATATTCAGACAATGAACATGAAATGGATGATAAAATGAACATGAAATGAAAAAAAAAGGATGGGTCACAAGGATAATAGGGTCGACAAATTTTGATTGCCACTGGAAAAAGGGGAGATGGGTAACGTAGGGCAATTTAGCCTCCTGTGGCGGAGCACAAAGGTTCCTACTCCTATCGAATACCACAGCAGGGTTCTTTAACGTGCAAGGAGCGTGGCATCTTTCCCAACTCGGTGCAATGAAAAATATACTAATTCTGATATAAAGTTTAGCATTTCATTACCAACATACGTTTATGTTTAATATCAAGCTAAAAATTAAATACATTAAAAAAAGAAACAATGATTAACCCTAAATTGATTGAAAGTTAAGAAAAATATGCAGTGACAAAATATTTTTTTGTTGATAAAAACACCTTGATTCTGCACATTAAGAGCAAGTACATGTTTTCATATCAGTTGCTCCCAAAAAGGTATAGTGTGAATGCATTTTTTTTCAAAAGCACCAAGTAATAATTTATTTACTACACGTCAGATGCTATCTTGAAATACAAATTAGGAATGTCGGATAACTTTTATGAAATAATGTATTTATTACGAATCGTTGGCTTTAGTAGAAAAAAAAATAGTCAAAGAATTGTCCATAACTCTTAGCAATTACAATTTCAAATAAACTCATATTTGTCAATGTAAAACAAAATAGCTTATTCGTTTTCGTACGAACTTACCATTATATAATGATGTTATTACATACAGTGCAAAGATTATTATACATATATGTTGGCGATTCTAAAACTTTCATGAAAACACCATGTTTGGGTTCAATAACGAATTCCTTAATAAAAGGCTTTGCAGTTGATTTCTGCTGTAGTGTAAAAGACGGATAATTACGCTTCAATACACACAATTTTAAAATTTTCATGTTCATCTTTTTTTCGCCCAAAAGAGTCTATTTTGAGGAACGATTTCGCCTAAGTCCTAAAAAATACAGAATATTCATATAATGCCTTCGCTTTCCGATGCTTACTTCGAGAAGAAATTATTGAATACACTGATAGATGTAAAATGTTTTTCTTCGATCTTATCATGTGGTTAAGAACAATGATTCTCCATAAGATATAAGTAAAATTTAAAGTAAATCAATAAAATTAAAATACTTTCATCGCCAATAGTGAACTTCTATACATAGTGTTTACGTTCTTGGTAGTTTCATTGTAAAATGAAGCAAATAATCAATAATTACTTAATCATAGCAGATGAAAGTTTGAATTTCTCATTTCACACTAATTTCGGATAATATGAATACAAGGTAATACTAAATATCTTTATGGCTCGTGATAATTCATTCCTACGAAGAAAGTTAGTAATAGAATGATCTTAATTTCTAACACATTCACCATTATATGCCCGGACAATTATATATTCATCACCCTAAAATCTGTCAATATCCGTCAACAAATCAATTCATTACTTCTAGAACAAGATATACGTCAAAGTTAACGCCAATTGGTTTATTAAAGAAAACCACAAAAAAACTAATACACAGATATGGGATTTTTTAAGAGAAATCATTCAGATCAAACGTAGTATATTTTTTTATAACTACAGTTGATTTCTGCTGAATTGTGTAAATGTAAGATAATTATGCTTAAGTTTGACTTTCTCATCACACAAGAATGTCGGATAATGTAAAGAAAAGGAAATACTAAATATTGCTGCGGCTCGTGATAATTTATTCCTATTTTACACAAAATTTTATGAGAACGCAATGTTTCTGTGCATTAAAGCATTAGATGTCATCTAAAATAATATGTGCATTGCAGTTGATCTGTGCTGAATTGTGTACATGTATGGTACTTGTGCTTACATTTAAAAGCTGTTCAGATATATTGTAAAAATATGTTTCACCCGAAAGAGTGTATTTTGAAGAGAGGATTCTCATGAAAATGATACAATATATTTTTATAATTTCATGAATACGCAATGTGTTTTTGCAACTAAGCATTATATACCTTCTTTATATTTATTGCATTTGAGTTTAATGAATGTGTAATAATAGAATACTTACGGTTTAAAACTCGCAGTTTACTGGGAAGATTGTTCCATAAAGTGGCAGCTG
The DNA here is from genome assembly GCA_037379345.1 of Perna viridis. NCBI lineage: Eukaryota > Metazoa > Mollusca > Bivalvia > Mytilida > Mytilidae > Perna > Perna viridis. Next base: position 389,760 of record CM074511.1, read on the forward strand.
CCTTGTCGAACTTACGATCACCGTACGATTTCGTTTTCACTCTTGACGTTTCAAGTGTCACAGAGTTCTGGGAGCGTAGTGATCTTGATGGGCGATATAGAGTCAGAAGCTTTTGGAGATATGCTGGAGCTATACCATGCAGTGCTATAAAAAAGCATAAGATAAGTTTGTATTGACATCGGAATTCAACAGATAACCAGTGTAGGTCAATTAAACCAAGTGCTATGTGGTCATATTTCCTGCGCCGTGATATCAATCTGGCGGTAGCATTCTGAACTCTTTGAAGCTTGTTCAAGCCACTAGATTTCACGCCATATAAAAGGGAGTTGCCGTAATCCAATCTCGATGTTAGAGTTTTGCAAGCACTGTCCGTAATGTAACAACGAATTCGGCCAATCTTTCTGATTGAAAGGAAACATGACTTGGATACAGTGGGAATGTGTAGTTACATGTTTCATGACTTGTCTAAGTGTAATCGATAGGCTAAGAAAACAAACAATGAACTCTGGACCCAAACAAAGGTCCCGGCGGAACGCCAAAGTTCAATTTGGTCGAGTTGGATTGGATGGCTCCCACGGATACTTGTTGAGTCCTTCTTTCTAAATACGACAGAAACCATGAAAGAGCAGAATTTGCCGTAACGTCGTAATGTGCACGTAATAATTATGGGTTGATCATTGTTTCTTTTTTACTGTATGCCATTCTTAGCTAGATATTAAACATAAACTTATGTTGCTAATGCAATGCTAAACTTTATATCAGAATTAATATACTTTACATATCAGTAAATTCTGGAATACAACGGCATTATATAAACATCCTGCATTTTTTTCTCAGGACTAGGGCGAAACAAATCTTCAAATTGTGCTCTTTTAGTCAAAACATAGTTTCGCAGGGTTTGGATCTGTTAGAATATGATTTTATTCATCTATTTTATCACTGGTATTTTTAACACGGTAATGTTATGTTTTGGATTTTTTTTTAAATGGAAATATTTTTTTTATTGCTTTTAATTCTTATTTCACTCAAATGATAAATATATCTATTTTCTAGATATTTTTACTGTTGCTATAATTTTTAGATTTAGTACTTCATTCTTATCTTGGTTGAGCTTTAAGAGATTGCTCGTCATCCATGAGCTGATGTCCTCAAAACAAGCTTCAAGTCGTGTGGATATTTCGGACCAGTTGTCAATTGGTTCAATTACTAAATATATCTGCGAATCACTAGCGTAACAATGATAAAGTATGTCATGTCTTCTGAAAATTTCTATCTTATATTTTTATACTATTTAAATAATGTTTTAATATTTAATTATGCTTTAATTACATGGTTTGTATTTTTTGTTGGTCCTTTCTTTTGTGGTTTTACAAATTTTTATATCTAAGATACATAATTACTGTTCTGAAAAATATTTCTCTTTTCATTTTCTTTTGTATAATTTTATATGCTGTAAAGCGCTTAGAGTAAATGCAGTTTAGATTGGCGCTATACAAATATTGTAAATAATAATATTTAAAAAAATTCAGATCAAACAAAAATGATTCTTTCATATTTATGTTGTCATCACCAAGCCAATAGCTTAGACGAATGATTTATTAAGTATGCTTTAGAAGAAAACTCGAATAATAAACAAGAAAAGTCTGATACATTGATAATAATGAATTACAAAAACATGATCAGGGAATTTATCCTACTTATTTCTCCATTACATTCCTAACGATTATTAATCAACCTCATATTTCGTTGACATGAATTTGATATTTTTCTGGTACAAAAGGAAGTGTAATCAAGCGAATCAAGATTCTAGCAGAAAACAAAAGAATGTATACCATGGACAAAAGCAGACATCAGTAACAGACACACACAACGAAGGACGTGCAATGACCAAAATAATACTTTACCCTTAACGAAATGTTTTATTACATATACTGTAACGACTTATGTATGTTTAGCCTTGGTTATATAATTCAATCAGTCATAAATCGAAAAAAATCCTATAAAATTGTGTGTGCCATTGTTAAAATTGATATCATACTTGATATATTTGAGGAAAGCGAATGCTTTATTGATTATACCTATCTGATCGCATTTTATTATTCATCAAATCAAAAAAAGAAATAAAGAAGTTTGGAATGCAATAACGCGACAGATTTTTAATAAAAAAAAAAAAAACAAAACAAACTTGAAATGAAATACAAATGCCCATTTATATTAATATTGGGAGCGGCAGAAGATTTGACATTCTTTCAACCAAATTTGTGACGGATCGTTGTCGGATACGTTGTTATCTAAAGAACAGGCATATGCATCATCAGGTTGTATCAACCGTAGTATTAAAAACCGTTTGTTGTATCTCTTATAAGTTAAGACAGTAAACGACGCCCCTGTGATTCAGAAAAACCTCACTAAATCTGCTTGTAACGACACCAAGTCATCGATCTCAAGTTTTTTTTTCTGCGTGGTTATTGAGTAAAGTGAGAAGTTTCCTACTAAACAATGGACTCCTACAAAGCCCGCAATGTAGCAATTGGTTGAATCTTGTAGTTTAATTATACACCTGTCATCTCGGGTAGCCTTGATAGAGAATAATGTGAATTTTCTAAGATATATTTATCTAATATGTCAGAAGTAGCTAATATTTTGACAAACATTTCTCTTTAATTACTTCTTCACATATCGATTTTACACGCTATGCAGTTTGACGACTAAATTGTTTAATGACATTCCTTTCATTATTAATCATTTCAACATTTCTTTCTGTATCTATTTGAAGGTGTAACATATCTATGACATAACATCTTGTTGTCAGAAAACAAGGACAGAAAGCAAATTATGTGTAAACAAAACACGTCAATATTTTATAAATTTTGTTTAACTAGGTCAACAAGGTACATTATAGTAAGTTTTGTTATTAATTTCTATGTCCAAATAAGGACTAAACGTCACTTGTCTGTTACATATTTCCTACAAATCAAATTGTGTTGTAATCCGATACACGCACCAAAAAGTATATGTTACATTTTGAAACTTTATATGTTTAATAAAATTTTATTGTTTTTGTGTTTATTTGGAAAAAATCATTACCAAAATGTGATTCTGTATTTTACATCGGTTAACAACTGTCTCTACAATATATATATATATATATAATAATAATAATAAGAAAGAAATTAATGATTTTGTAAAGTTCGCTAAACAACGATTATTCACGTATTGACGATATAGGCAGGTAAGCAGATTTTGGGGCATTAAATCGAAACGTGTGACAAAATCAGTTTCAGATTAAGACATGTTATAAATTGGCATACTGGGTACTCACATGCAAAAGGAAAAGGCAGAAAAACATGTAAAAGAACTTAAATTACACACTTGAAAATAAGGGCGACACTACTTTTTACGCCTAAATAAAAGTTTCGCCTAAAGTCATATATTTTGAGTGAATTTTTTCTCCCAAATTGGCAAAGGCGCATATATATATATAACAAGTATTTTACATTCAAGTATCAATCCACATAGAATTCAGACACTAGTATTAGTGTATAATCAAAGTACGCATGTACTGAATAAATTTCTATCGATCGTTTTTGCGCCTTAAATATTCATCGAATTGCAAAAAATATGGGATAAAAGGAAAGTATGGGAATCGAATTCAAACCTATCTTAACATAAGCTTATTGTTATAAATGGTTAATATTAAACTCATCGTTTTATTTTTCTTAAATTCACCATTCTGATTATGAAGGACATTTAAAAACACAGACACAAAAATGCCTCATAGTAGCATGCCAGTTCGCGTATTATTCAGGTTCGATATCGGTTTACATGGTACACTCCGATATAGTCCAAACTACAAACTTCTAGTTGACCATTCCCAGTTTTTAAATTTTCAGGTCGAAATTCAGTTTATCGACCTCCAGGACGAAACTAATTCAAACCTAAGGAGGTAGACATAGGGAAAAGGACACAACTCTTACAAATCATTATAACGTTTGTATTCAGCATTTGACATCAATCTCATGTAAGCATCAAGTAACCTGGACTGATTTCATTATGTTTCAGATGAAAGCTTTATATGCTTTGGTGAAATCGAATATGATGCAAACATATCACTGATTTCAAAAGGCGTCCTTTACCCCAGCTCTACCTCCTTAAGCCACAAATCATTGAAATAAATCGTATCCTTAGAAACGTGTTACACTCAACTATGTACATTTCTCAGTTGATAAGGTTCATAGTTCAAATATTACAAATTATTTCACAGACAACTATGTGTCATGTGAAAGCGCTCTTACATAAACGATGAAGTATTATAATACTACCACAGGGACTTGCTCCCACTCCCAAATATGCAGTCCGAATAGTATATAACAAGAAAACTGGGATCCCACATTTTGCTGTAACTCGCTTCAACTCCCCCTTGAATAAAATCAAACATAATTATTACTTATTACTGCCCTGCAAACAACCTAATAATATAATAATATATAATAAAATAAACACAGGTATCACCATCAAATACTTATTAAGATACAGAGTCGGGCTTCATGTTTGATAGTGGGAGCAAGCCCCTGTGATATCATTCCACCAATCATGGCCGAAATAGCCAAATAGAATGATTAATATTGCAAAAAGCAATGACACCAGACCAAAAATGACGCAATTCCCAAGAAATGCATCATCAAAATTCCTATGCCATCTTCTATGCAAAGTTTCATTTTCATTTGCCAACTCGGAGCTTCCGATGTCATGAGGCGGTAACCGTAATAAAAAATATATTTATGATGCAGTGGATGATACATCAAGATGGTTTTGGAGGTTATGCTACATTTATGTAACAAAAATTGTCAAAAGATGAGCGGCAAATAAAAGCATGATATCCTTTTCTTTATAATGTTTCTTGACTGGAACCATTGCCCCTCTTATTCCTCAAGGCCTGCTTAAGACAGTTTTCCCAATTAGTACTCGGCATTCCTTTCATTATTCCTTTTCTATGATTGAAGACTATTTACAATCTCGCTGGGTTTTCATTTCTAGTTAAACATCAAATGGTTTATTATGCGTTTAAAAATGAATAGGTAACTAGAATATACTCGTATGTAGTTCCCTCTTTACATTTAAATGTGGCTATAGTTAATTTATTCATTATTCTTATGCACCTTTAACTGAGCCACTTCACAACGTATATTATTTTCAAATAAGTTTCCCTTCCTACGCAATACACAATTAATTGTTTTAACAGAGCGTCAGTGACCTATATACATGTATGTAGAATGTAAGACCAGAACTAAGAATGGCTAAAATATTCTAACGGAAGTAGACGATTACACAAGTGCTCCGTCCATCATTGGCATAGCCTAAGATCCTAATAATTATAATGATTATTGGGACATGTTTCAATTCCTATATCAAAATAATGGATCTGGTTTGATTGGTTCTATTTTATTTTATTTCTTTTGATTTCGTTTTACGTTTCGTTTGTTGTTATGTTGAGTTCGTTTCGGACTTTACAGATACTTCTGCCACTCTGTATTATAGTTGACCCAGGAAGCTTAAACAGAAACTGCAACAAGTAGCTATCTTAACGTGACTCAATGTGACATTGTTTGGCAAACTATATAAAAATGGTTCAAACTGAAATTTATAGTTTTAGTTTTCTAGAACTGAAAATTTGAAGCTGATTTTCGGTCTCGTTAATTAGTTACAAGAGGTGTCAAGTAGGAACAAGGAGGTCAAGAAGTCGAAAAAAGCGACAAGTCAACTGATACAAATTTAAAATTAAAAAAAAAATCTTTTCTCAATTTGACCAATGAACACATATACCAACTTTTGCTGAAAATGGTAAAATCCCGGGTATAAAAATATGAATGTGTCATTTAAAAAGAAGTAAATATAGGATTAATTAGAACAATTAATTACACACCATTATTCACACAACCAAACATTTGCATTACGAATATCTAATTGGTCTTCAATGAACGACGATGAAACTCTCACATAATAAGTTAGGTTGCAGCCGGCCCTAAAACAATACTATACTCAGGTATTGCGCCATATTTGCCATATATACTCAGGCAACATTAAAGTAAACTGAATTTGAAAACAAGTAGAGATATACAAAGGTCTGAATTTCCAGACTTGGGACCTGCGCAACATAGTGGCGGGGTTTAAAATACTTTGACGTGATCACAACTCTTTTAAAAGTCTGACCATGGCGACAAAATAAATTGTTCACATTTAACACAACTAAAAACCGATTACAAAAGGTTTTAGACCTTATTAAAACGGAAATAAAGAACCTTATTATACGTTACATAAATGCAAAAACGATGAACTACAAGCAGTATGTGGTAAAAATCATATATACATATACATATACACAGCCGCGCACAACACATTCAATTTATCAAGCAAAACTCATTACAGCACAGACACAAAACAGTTATGCAAAATTGTCACAAACAGGACCCAAACCCCCTTGACAGCCTGTTAAATCCTTTTGATGACTTCTTTTTTGTTTAGTCTGGTAATAAGAGAGCCGTCACATAGCTACTCAAATAAAGATTATTGCAAACAAATGTTGTCAATATAATATTTTTCAATACGTAGTAAGTAAACAATGATTACACAACCATTTTCAAATTTATTATTTTGAATTTTGCTCTTTAGACAATAGTCATGGTAAAAAAGTGATAAACACATTACCAACACTTCGTACAACACAAAGGCTGCTTCTATTAAAACATATGAAGAAACATATTTCATATTAAAATTGAAATAAATCATTGAAACTTCATTTTATCATTGTTTTACCAGGGGCTGACCACTTATGTTGTTATTTAAAGCCTCGCTATCCCTCAAGTAAAACAGTGCGACATAAATGGCATGCCTGTAGTACAAATGTAAAACAACGATGAAATTCAGTTTCCATAATTTATTTTTGAAATAAAGGTTAAGGTCCCCTAACTCTAAACGTACTTATCTTTTTAAACAATTTGTTTTAATCTTTTAGCACCAGTTTAAAATAGTTGATGGCCACACAATATAATAATTGTGTCAAATTTAGGACATCTGATTAAAAAACAAAGACAATGATGTCCTTGAGGAATCTAATAAAAACAATTTTCAAAATCATACCAGAAATAATATAGCTATTGTCAAGCAATCAGAAAAAAATGCTTTTGGCCTATTTGTATCCTTTATTTTTATTAGCTCAACTCACAACCCCACAAATCGATCAAAGTATTCCTTTTTGTTATGCAATTTCAAAACGATTCATTCACTTGTAGCACAATTATTGCCTGGAAATCAGGAAAATGCCTGTCTTTATAAATATAGTTCGTGTAGTGATTGTAATTGAATATTTTGACATTTTTATTGATTTAACGCATATTTATATATGATAATCGGAAATTTGGTGTGAAAAATTCCTGTATTGAGTAGCGAAGAATATTTAAAAAATCCTATTTTGTTAAATAGTTATTCACGGAACATTTGTGCTGAAATCTACCAAAAAAACATCTCTTTTATTTGATATACACTGAGTTTCCTATGTTTCTTTAACAAATAGGTAGATATAAAAGATATATAAGTTTGGTGGCGTTTACTGTAGTTAGCGGATTTTCGTAGGTAAGCTGGCATCGGAAGGCCAGTTAATGGTACGAATGTTCTTTACATATAACAAATAAATTGAATATGCAAATTTCTTTTTTGATGTGATAAGCATGCAATTGTTTGGGTAGTGTTTCTGTCATACGGCCATGTTAAGACTACAGTCCGCATCAGATGTAATGAAAATGAATGATTTTGGGCTTGAAAGTGCTATTTCACGGACTATGGCAATGTTAAAGGTACAGTTGGGATCTGATGTGATGAGCATACTTTGGTAAGGAAATTGCAATTTTAGTAGTATTGGCTATGTGAAGGGTATGCTTCGAATCATCTGTTTGCATTAGTTTGGTCATGTCAAGCATACAATTCGCATCAGATTAGATAACCAGGCTTTAGTTTGGTTTTGGGTAGTTTTTCGGACAAACGATCGTTTTAAGCGTACGGTCAGCATCAGATGTTATGAGCATGAATGAGTTTTGACCGGAAAGTGTTATTTCACGGACTATAACAAAGCAAAGAGTGCAGTTTGCATCAGATGTGATGTGCATATTTTGGTAAGGGAAGTACGATTCTAAGTAATATGACCATGTGAAGTGTAGACTTCGAAACAGGTGTGAGGGAAATGAATGATTTAAGGTAAGAAAGTGTTATTTGCAGAACTTTGACCATAGTAGGCATGTGCATTTTCGGTAGGAAATTGCTATTTCACATTGCATGACCATGTTAAGGGTCTGCTTCGCATCAGATGTGAAGTGAATGTATGTTTTCGGTAGAAAAGTTATCTTTCAAACAGGATGACCATGCTTATACTAGTTTGCGTCAAATGTGATGAGCTTGTTTTGCTAAATATGAGGTCAACAGACCCCTTTTAAATTTGAGGTAGTTGTGTTGATCCCTGAGATATTTGAGGCCTCAGGCTGATCAGAGTCTACGGAAGCATGCCTAACACCAATTAATTTAGGGTTTCAGAGGTATTCTCCAGATTTGACGTACAGCTATCAAATGAGTGATGAGATATATTACATGTAGTGGTTTGCTTTTTTTACCATAATCTTTTTTTTTTAATTGTATAAAAAATATGTTTTATATTACCCTTGGAGGTATTTATCAAATAGTTCCTGAATTTCATGTGGACAAGTTCGACAACTCCGTACTCTAACTACCAAAAAGACCTTAATGAATATGATAAAGGTTGATTTTTGTCTTCGTTGCAGGTTTAACTTCAAAGGTTATAGGAAATACATTTGACATTAGCAATCAGAGTGTGAATTGTCTCCTGCTTTGAATTAATCGTCAACAAACCCCAAAATTATGGCATTTCTCAAGAGAAAATCAAAGCCGTAACTAAGCATTTTTTTCTATTTTTTGATAAAGGGTTTGGAGGTCATTGAAGATCCCTAAAAGCTGTGAAATAAATTTCATCTAGCGGACATCTGATATGTTATTGCTTTTGTTATGAATGTATCAAACCCTTTACCATCGTCCTAAGTAAAGGTGAATCAAAATTAAGTGTCGATTAAAATCTTAGTATGAACTGATTTAACCGATAACATGACATTTAACTTGCCAAAACCAACTTAAAAAGCGCTTAAACATGGAAATCGTTTGATGTTCTAATGACAACAAGCAAAATAAACCGGTGGCTATCAATTATGCACATATGATTAGCTCTAGAGTTTTTATCATTATAAAAATTATGATTTGATCTTTGAATCAATACTATTGACTTATTTCCAAATCTATATTTTCGTCTTTTTTGTAAGATATCAACGTTTATACCAATGCACGTCAGGTCAAATTAAAATAGTGGTATAAAAATAAACATTTAGAATTGACAAAATTTCAATAATGTGAACAATGAAGATAATCATGGTATTGCCAATTGTATCTATTCTTAAGAACAGACGCATGATGCATCCTTCTGATTTAAACAATAACACAATATTTGAATGGCTAGATTAGTATACAAAGTTTTCCCTCCCAGGTTTTCTAGGTTACGTGAACTATATTTGACATTAAGTATCACTTAAGATTTAAACAGTGATTTGAATTTGAGGAATAGTCATAAGCTACAACTTTCAAACAAAAACAGTCTAAGTCATTAAGCAAGTCATTTTGTATCAAATACTTACTCTTCATATTACATCAAATAAGAAATTGAATATTATTTCAAGATTACCTACTGAATTCTATGTTACACATGCCTTAATTTCTGGTTGATAAGGAGACAAATTAAGGTTATTTTTAACATAATTAAGTCCATTTTTCAGTTAGTGAAATACTTAGACTTACCATTTTTATACGACCGCAAAACAAATTTGGATGTATTATGTTAAAGGTCTGTAGTCAATTTGATTTCCGTTATTTAATATGAGTTTCCCTTGACCAATCCCTTTCAAATATATAGGGATAGCTATAATAGAGTTCTGATCTCACCCATTAAAGAAACAAGTGATCCGAAGGCGCCAAAATCAGAACGTTCTGCAAAGAAGGATCATAATATATATCATTACATAGGTATCGAGTACAGGTTGCAAATAGAATTTTTTTTATGGTATATGCCTTTTTGCAGAGATAAATGGCCAACAGTTACATGGATTGAGTAAACATATTATTGGTTCACCTATGTCAAAGTTCTTTTGCCGTCATGCCATGATCGTATTAAGCTGCACTGGCGTAGCTCCTCGGTTGGTTTATAGACTCGTCTTGGTTTGTGCAGTCCTACGATACTTTTACGTGGGTACATACCAGCCTGACAACTGTTTCTCAGCCTTGACCTCAATTTTACGCTTGAGTGACTTGCATGACATTTTTCATTAAAGTCCATTTCTCAGGAAACTGAAACCTACATCAGCCGTTTTTTGGTTTACTTCTGGGTGGGTACCTTCCAGTGTGTTAAGTCTTAAAACAGTCTCCTTAAGTTGACCTCAATATCGTGCTTAAGTGACTTGCATAACATTTTCACATTTAAGTGCATTTCTCAGCAGCAGTAATAACTAGACTCACATGAAAGTGCGATGTCGTCTGACTTAAGTGACTCTTGTTATTTTCATACTGTTTTCCCAATTATAGTAGGTTTGTAAGAGAGAGTATACCATGTAAGCAACTGTTATTCCTAGACCAGCATTACTTGAGTTTCAATTTCACACTTGAGAGGATTGTATCAGATTTTTTATATTTAAGTTCTTTTCTAATCAAATGAGTGCCTACTTTTATAAAATGGCGTGTATAGGTACTTCTAAGTTGGTACATGACAGTTTGACACATATTTGTCCACTGTTGTGGACCCCTTTGTCAACAAATGGTCGGCATTCCAATGGGAACAAATTGTGCTCCTCTACTAGCTGACCTATCTCATCACTCTTATGAGGCCGACTTTATAGCTGATCTGATTCGAAAGAAAGAATATCGTTTAGCTAAATCCTTTAATTTCAGTTTCCACTGAAATGACATATTATCTTTAAAAATTCCTAATTTTGGGGATTTGATACATCGCATCTATCCCCAAAACAAACTCGAGAAAAGGATACTACAGACCTTGACCTTCAGTTAGAAATCAATGTATGATCAGATTCTAAAATTACAGTTATTTAAATGGTTGAAATTTTTACCATTATTTCTTTTCCCAGCACTTCGCTTCACACAAAATTACTAGAAGATTATTGTTGTTTATTTTCTAGTGATATTTAACTGAACTTTTTTAGTGCCACCTGGGAATAGAACTACTTTGATTTGTGTATGACTACAATTAAGGCAAATTCTTCTTTCCCCTTCTGATGTTATTTTTTAGTGTAACAGAAATGGCCAAATAATTTGGATTGACAAATTAATTAACTTTAAGACATCAGAGTTAAATAACTTTGAAGGCCTATTGAAAGACTAACTGAAAATACTGCCATTGGTATTTGACCATTTATTGGTCAATTTGCTCAAATTTCTTTGTTGAAAATAGGGTAACTTTGCTAAGGGTGTTAAAAAAAAACGTGGATGGATTTTGATAAGTGATGTCCCGAAGTAAAGATAAAAGATTGGGGAATGGCAACATATATTTTTTTTCATTTATTTAAAATAAGTGGAATACAAATACTTTCAACAATTATCATTACACTATTATCAAGTATCATGATACTTGCAATAAACATACTTTATATTATATAAATAACCCCATTCCCTCAAAGTGTTGTAATACTTTAAACAAATGCTACTACCAATTAGTTTAATGTTAATTCCAGTAAGTAGTTAAAACTATCACGATAGAAACTAGAGGCTCAAGAGAGTCTGAATTGCTCACCTGGTTAACCATTTGCTTATTTGAAAAACTTGAGGAATCAGACAGCCTAAGTTAAAATCAACTAAATTGTCAAATGCAGGAAATGCTTTTCATAGCATTTTTATGACCTGAACCAGAATTTTGCTAAAGGCAACAATTTTTGAGTTATTTGCAAAAAACTGCCATCTGAACCTATGTTCTATTTTTAGTAACGGCGGCAATGATTTTTTTCTTGAATCAACAATCCCAACAGTCATTTTGTGTGGGAAACCCTAGGGAACATAAATGCCAAATTTCATTGAATTCTGTGCAGTGGATTTTGAAAAGATTTTCAAAGTTCATATGCGAAAAATGCAAAAAAAACTGCTTCAGGGTCTGTAACTCCTACATCAGTTGACCAATTGTTTTTTGAAAATTTTGGCATAGGTCCATATCATGATGCTGAACAATTTTATCCCTGCCAGATATTTCTTAAGGAAACGGTTTTTGAGTTATTTGCAAAAAACTGCAATCTGACCCCTATGTTCTATTTTTAGTAACAGTGGCCATGTTTTTTCATTGATCAAAAATTCCGAAGATCATTTTGTGCAGAACACCCTAAGGAACAATCATGCCAAGTTTAAAACCTGTCAGTTAAGTAGTTTCAGAGGAGAAGATATTTTAAAATTTGTCCACAACCACGACGACGGACGCCAAGTGATGGCATAAACTCACTTGGCCTTTGGCCAGGTGAGCTAAAAAGCATTGTTATAGAAATATCCTTATTGTGACATGAATCACCATTCATACAGAAGTTTAAAGGTACCATAATTTCAGCAGTTTTTTTTTTTTTTCACTCTCATTTGTAATATGCAATCTATTAAAATTTCATCTTCTATGTATTTTCTAAAATAAAATAAACCTATTTTTTTTTAACTTTTATCCTTTAAAAATCTGCGAGAGAATAATGCTCATTACAAACTGTGTCAGTATACCAATCTGTTATTCCAAAGTTCTTCTTCCTTTCATTTGAACATGGTACATGACTAGTCAACCTAATGCAGGAAAATAAATGCTATTTTTCCTCCATTCCCCTGGGTGAACAAATAGGAAAAGTGTTTTTTTTTCACAAAATACATCCATTTTATGACACAAATAAATATTTACAAAGGTCTCATACTTTAGTTTGACCCTTGTCTGGGAATATTACAATCACTGTACACATCATGGAAGACAGCTTTTTTCCCTCCTGAAAAAAAAAAGAAATAAATTCAATGCAGTTCAGTCCATAAATAATGAGTTTTTGTGGAGTCTTAGATGCTCACTTACTTCTTTTTTACCTTGCATGTACAGTAGTCCCACTCTTGAGAGAACAACCCATTTGCAACATAAAAAAGGCTTTACAAAAGGGGTGGTCTCTCTAAAGGAATTGATCTGGAAATCAAAATGGCTGAAAATATATACAAAATGTACCTTATGTAACATATTTGCTTTTCTTTTGTAGGATCTTTAGGTGTAATCCAGATAATGTCTGTTACATGTTTTATGAATATTAAAATGCCTTTTATTATCTGTTTAAAATGCAAGTATGACACTTTAAAATATAACAATGTATTTAAACATAAAAGTACTTTAACGTGTACATTGTATAAGATTTACTTTGAAAAATGAACTGATGTCAGACTGTTTTCATAATTAAAATGTTCTCCTTTTTCTGAATATTTTAAATTTGCATTTTACACACCATAAAATCTTCCGCCAGCTTCCTCAAACTGTGACCCTTTTCAGTTAATTTAATGACTTTAACTTTGTTTTCAAGTGTCAACACTTTTATTTTTTTTAACAGATGTCATCTTTGTTTACCAATTGTGCAATCACAGAAGTGTAACTTTAACCTTTCAGGTCAAACTATTGAACATCCGGTCTCAAACTTCTGGTTTATCATTGTTAACAAAGTTGTCAATAAACAACAGCATGGTTGTTTTTGAGAGGACAAAAGATATTTTTGGCCGAAAAAGGGTGGCCGCTGGTAGCATTTAAGGGAGGCCTTCAAAGAGGGGTTCATTAGTATATAAAAGAGAAAGGAGTGGTCTTTCAAATGAGGGGCCCCTACAAAGGGGGACTGCTGTATAATATTTCAGTGATTTTTTATTCTTGGTTGTGTATCAGTTATCCATGCCTGGTCTTTGTCTCTGGATTACATTCTTTTAGTTTAAAACTATAATCCTTGATCTCTCTCATCATTAGTTTGATAAAGAAGTGTATTTCTTATAGAAACATATCCCCAATACATAAACAAAACTGTAAAATTTACTTATTTTATTCATCTCTTGCTTTCTAACCTACTAGGTAAATTAAGCATTGAAAAACATACATTTTTTTAGTAAAATGCAGTTCTTTTTTCTGGAAAAGTAGAAAATCAACATTTTAACTACACAATTTGATTGTGCTTTGTATGCTAACAAATAAAAATGCTTACATAAATCTCTTAAGAATGTTATTTTCAAACAAAGTTTCCAAATACATAAACCTATGGTGCTGCTGCAGGGCACAGTTGTTCAGCTGAACCTAAAAAACCTGGCAGCTGACAACTATCATTGATTGCTTGATCCTATAAAAAACAGATAATTGCTTTTAATAAATGCAATAAAACACAATTTGCCACAATTATACCACAATACTTGAAATTCTATGCATTATGCTATAAAATTAGGCCTCAAACTGAGTCATGAACAATTTATGGTTTACTGCAAGAAATATCACTAAAGTATGATAAAAGAAGATATTCCAGACCTGTCAACAACTACAATATTCATCATAATAGAAATTTGCATTAAAATTGTTCTAAAACATGGTAAACATGAATGAATTTGATATTAAGTGACCATTTGTAAGGGGAGGTAACTGTTTGTTTTCAAAATCCTCAAAAAAATATATTATTTTTAGAAAAAAATATCAATTGAGAGTAGCAAAAATGCATTAGGTGAGTGATTTTTACTTTCAAATATAAGTGTGCACATAAACATGGAAAAATTCTATATCAGGCCAAACATAAAAATATGTTTGTTTGCTGTTTCTCAACCCAATGGTTTAAAGCTTGAGTCAGTAGGTAGGAAAAAAACAAATTATTCTATTGAAATTATAAGAGAGGAAGAAATGCATAAGGAATGTAACATAAGTGAGGTAATTAGTTAGTCTCGTATCCATGATGACTTATTATTATTTTATCCATAATTTTTTGTTGCTTATGATGTTATATAAAAAAATGTGTATCAATTATATCATTGACATGTTAATTTGTAATTATATTGTCAGGATCAATATCTTGAATTATGATACATGTACAACTTTCATGCATATAGAATGTTTCAGGAAATTTGATTTTAACTTAAAAAACCTAGACCATTCCACAAAGATTGGGAAACTTTCAAACCTTGAAGTCAAAAGCACATGTTTTCTACTTTCACTTTGGTTGTGTTGAGCTGTAGTGCTCCATATCAACTGGATATCCTTCCTCTTTCCTGTCTTTGAATCTGTAAATAAAAATCACATATTTTATCTACTTGGATACATCTTTAAATATGGCCAAAATTCAAGTTAAAAATTACATGCAGCTGTTTAAAAAAAATATAAGAAAAAGGAACTCTAACTATTTATTAGCCTACATGTTTTGACGTAGACCCGCTCAAGAATATCAATGCAATACTTGTACCTATTACTACAGGCAAAGTTTGCAATAAAGTTTTCCAAAAAATCTGGAGTAAATGTGATATGTTTTGAAATACCTTACAATTTTTTTTTTAAAACTTCCATGGGAAATATGGTTGTAGCCGACAAAGAAGTTGGTTTGGTAAGGGCAAAATCTAGCCTCAAAAACAAAGTCTACATGCAGAAACTCTAATATTGTTTCTCAAGCTCTTCAATGTGTTCTATAGTTGATTTGATTGGTTTATGGTAATAATTTGAACCTGTAAGGTCATATAAGCCCTTCAAACTTAACCGAGATTGGAAAGATCTGTTAAAAAGGCTGGAAAACACCAAATTTTGTGTAGTTTATCACTCTTTGAACAATGGGCACATGCATGTTTTGACTCTCTTGCTTCATATATTTTGTGTATAATTGTCAGTTACAACTCATGTAAAAATATCCTGAGTCAACAGATGTGTGGCCACTTCCGTTCCACACAAAAAAACACTGTCAAAATTGCAGAAATGTTTAAGGTTTTTGTAAAAGTCTCATACATGCACACCGTTATTTCTGGAATAAAATCATAAATCTTGTCAAAAACATCTTAAATTCAGTGTTTGCCACCATTTTACTATACTGCTATTACTTAGAAATCAGATAAATCAAATTTTCAAAAAAGCCCAAATTAAGAGGCAAAAAAGGGTCCTTACCGAACATTATCCATTATAGGTATAAATTCTGGAAAAAAACTCCCATTACTTTCTATGCTTAGCCATCACTCAATCAACACCAATATTTTTTTACCATTCAAAACCTGGATTTTTCATATATTGTTTAGATAAATATATAGTTTCATCTTATGCCGCAGTCAAACTATATGGTCATGCAGAACTTTTTGGCAATTGACATGGCTTGTTTGTAAACAATGTATTTCAGCACTGTGTTTCCATACTGGACATCCCTGTTCTTTAGATCTTTGGTGAAAAAAAATATTTCAGTTCTAGAAAAAAAAATTAAATAAAAATTACTAAAAAATGAAAGTACTGTAAGAAAAAATTCAAACAAAGCAGTATTATTCAATGGTCTAAGTTCTGGCATTCATTTCCTTACCCCAAATTTTTATCCCCAAAATGGGCAGTGCGTGTTGATCTCATGAATATTTAGTGACTTTATACCTATAAGGGAACAAATTCCATCAAATCTAAATATTTTTTCAGTAAATTACTCATTTTTATATTCAAAGACCAAATATTATGCTTTTCTGTTTCCTAACATCAAAGTTACAAGTAATTTAGTATCTTGTCTCCACTTGCGGCCAGAGTAAATTTTGTATTATTCAGCAAAACTTTCAGGGGTTGAACATTTTTTTGGGAAGACCCGAGCCCTGGACTTTTTCATCTTTTGTACACTAAGCCGAACAATGTTGTGTCAAGTCCCAATCGATATAAATGCAATTTTGTTATCTGATATTCTTATGTATAATTCTATGTTTGCAGGGAAGAAGACACAGTGTCAATTGATTCTGTCTCCACGTCTGATGCCTTGTCATCAGCTTTCCATTTCTGCATTTTTTTTAACCGTGAAATTATAATTGAGCAACGATCTTATCCTCAAAAGTTTATCAATGAAATTTGATCTTTATCATTCCAGCCCTTGATTAATAAAACTTGTAGTATGTCAAAAAATGTGTCTGATCTAGTAAATACCCATTCTAAAAATAAAGTTATAACTATTTATAGGAGAGGGAATCTTTCAAAAATCAGTTTTTATTTTTTTAGATTTGCCATGCCCGACGGACTTATTTCATTGAAAAACGGCAAGTCCGAGGTGCAATTTTTTTTAGTCCCGGGCGTCGGGCTTTAGGAATTTTCAACCCTAGACTTTTCAACTTAAAGAAATTTCTGTTGATTTCTTGAAGAAAACTATGCAATTAACTTGTGAAAATGAGTTTATTCTTGTCTTAGAAACACAAAATACAGAGTTCCACAACAGAAAACTGAACAAAATTGAGGGTGAGGACTTCAAATTCAGTGCAAAAAAAACCATTGATAAGTAATATGGTGGTCTAAAAAAAGGTTTCATAACAAGAAATGCATGTGTTATGTTCCCCTACACTTAACTAGTATTTTTCATAACATGTATAGCTACCTGCAAGTGCATCAAGATAAAACCAGAGTCATCTCATTATCAAAATATAGCATCCCTTATCTTATCCTTGTGAAAATGAGAAAAAAACAGATTCCATTTCTATTATCAACAATAAAAACTGTATCAAACTAATAAAATTGTCGTCCAAATGAACCACTTAACCTAAAAAAGGCAATTTACAATGCAATTTCATGACAAAATTTAAAAAAAGGGACACTATGCTGTTCACCTGAAAAAATACAAGTTTAGGAAGGGAAACACACCCCACAAAAAAGGGCTTACATATACAAATTCTGAAGTATATGAAATACAAGCAACTAATTTTGTTAGACTAACACTGGATGAATATGACCTTGTGACTAAATCTCCAACAAGCAAACATTCAACAGAAATTCTAGTCTCCATGACATCTGTGCAGTTGTTGTGTACAAATCAGGCAGCTATGACTGAAGTGGAAAATGTGCTGAGAATAAAATTAAGACTGCACAAGACAAATCTTTATACTAACCTAACTAAATAAGTTATTCAGAAGTACTTTGATACATGAAAGCCATATTTATACATGTAAAAAAAGAGTTTTTCAATACATGTAAAATAGAGAGTTTTTGAGTTTTTTGTATGCCTATGGTAGAAAACATGAAAATAACCCCCCCTCCCACCCCATTTTTTTTTTGTTTGAAATCCTTAAAAACAAGAGAAACCTACATAAAACTTTTATTTTTATTCACCGTCAAGAAATTACTATAAAAATTAGATATGGAAAAGTGAGATATGAGCATATAATGTAAATGGTGCATGAAAAAAAAATTTTAATGAAATCAAGGGAGGTAATTAAATAGACAATTTTTCAACTGATTGATTGTATGAAAAATAAATCCTTTCTAAAATTGAATTTTGAAGGAAATTTATAGTAAAAACTTTTAATTTTGCCTACAGATCTGAAAGAAAGACAAATAGAACAGTAACAATAGGAAAAAATAGTGACATGTGGAATAAAGTATTTAGGGAGCACATACAAATGTCACAAGTATAAAGGTTACTTAGACAAGATTTATTGAAAGAACAGAAATGGGGTTCAGCTTGGAGAGAAGTGACAAAGTGTACTAAGTGCAAATACAAATCAAAAACCTTTAGCTTGTACGAAGACGTTGAAAGCAACAAGCGAGGTCGTCATGCAGCCAAAATACATGTAAATGTAGGCAGGCAAGTGCGTCTTCAACACACACCAATAGGTACATCAAGTTACCATCAAGTTTGTATGGCATCAAATATTCCCCCTCCATCTGTATCAGGCATGCAGTACAGATCAAATTAAGTGGCTAAAATAATAGAAAAGAAAAATGAAGACATGAAAATGCAGAGAGAAAAGGTAAAAAGGGTGAAAAGACTACACGGCTAGGATCCTAAGACAATAAATGTCCAGGCCGATGTAATCTATATCAGCAGAATATATTAAGGTATTGGAAAAACGCCATTCCAACTAGCAACAGTCTAACTTCTCTGTAATTGAAAATGAAACATTCAAACATGTTGTAGCCACAAATCAAAAATCAAAGCTGGCTCATCAAAAAAGAAAAAGCATACAGTAAAATACTAAAAAGGTGAATACTAACATGCAAGACAGTATTGGAAATGAACAAGCCTAGGCACGAACTGTGAAATGGGTTAGAGCTTAATGAAGTAACCACAAACCCAGACAGTAGTGTAGTGCATATAAAGCCGCAGAAAGCATGGTCAACAAAGGCCTTACTTTAACTGAACCAGTACTTTACCTCAAGAAAAGACCCATGTCAGCCAACCATAGGAAGTATGTGACAAATCTGTCAAGTGTGTGTGATATAATGCCAGCTCGCTTGAAAACCCCCCAAAAAACACCTCCATTGGGCTGTTGCTTCTGACATAGCAGCAAGGTGACAAGCAGAATAAACACAGGAATATACATGATACTACAAAATTCCTGATGGGGTTCTATCAAAACTATCATATGTTACTGATGCCATAGTATCATAGTGAACTGTTCCTGGGCTGTGGTAACCATTCAAAATGTTCACTTTATTTATTTGCATGTTAAAAAATTAAGAAATCTAAGACTTGGATTGAAAAAAGTGGTTACTTAAAGCAAGAAAATTTTGAAATTGAATCAAATGAGAAGTCCAAACATCCAACAAATTATAAACTACCGCCTAGGTAAAGTGATGCTTGCTACATATAAGACTGCTAAAAACACTACAACTAAAAAAGCCCCTTAATCACGCTATTAGAAGTACTGTACCAGCAAATATAAGCTATGCAAGGAACTTTTCCAGTTGAATCCATACGCCAGTCCATAAAGTCAACAAGGGCACTGGCAACTCTATCATCATACTGTGTGTAGTCTGATCAAATCAGGGTCAAAAGTGGCCAAGTCACTGAAAGCCGCTGGAGCCTGAATCGCTCACCTGGTTGAATTTTGCCTTTCAAGGGCAATAAATTAAACAAGAAGTTGCCCAACAATTTTGACTCAAGAAAACTTTGATAGGACTTATCATAAGTATCATTTCAGCAAATGAAAGTTAAAATCTATCATAGTTTTCAAGACATTGGCTGAAAACTGAAAAAAGGAAAACCTGTCATTTTCCCCTGTCAAGGACAATAACTCTTATAAGGAGGCATCTAACAACTCTTATGCCTGAAGACTTTAGTAGACATTGAAAAAGAGCAGTAACTCCAACATGGCTTATCAGATGAAAATGAAAATGAAAATTTGACCGCAGATAGATCTCATCATGTTGAACACTTTTACCCAGTTTGTTAAATCAGCTAAACCTAACGGTTTTGGAGATATATGCAAAAAACTACTGTCTGACCCCTATGTTCTATTTTTAGTAACGGAGGCCATTTTTTTTATGGATCAAAAATCCCCACTTCAGTGCTATGCAGGATACCCCAAAGAATATTCATACAAAGTTTGGTACCAATTGGTCAAGTAGTGTGAGAGGAGAAGAGTTTTGAAAAATTGTTTAATGACGACGGACTCCAAGTGATGGCAATAGCACATATGGCCTTTGGCCAGGCGAGCTAAAAATCGCACTTTGAAGATATGGGTTCCCAGAAAACACACCTATACTAGCTTAAACTGACACACAATACAAAAAATCCTTGTTCAGTCACCATAGAAAAACACAGTTTCAGCCTTGTACCCAAGCTAGAAGTTCACTAGCAGAAATGTGACAGTAAAGAAGAAACTTATAGAGCTTCATGATGCAAACAAACTTTGTAAGACAGCAAGCAATCTAAGATCACTTGGACGAGATCCAGAGTGTCCAGGCTATCCTGGTAAATGTTCAGCTAACATGAAATGGAGTGCTACGATAGGCAATGAAGATAGGTATTTCGAAATACTGGCTGATATGCTAAATGACCACTTATATTTTGACAATTAACAACAGATGGTGACAGTCATTCGTTCAGAGGATTTAGCCAGAAACAAGAAGAAAATTTAATTATCATACCTGAGAACCTTCACCAGATACTTAGCCAAATCACAAATGCGAGACTGTGACAATGCCAAATCTAATGAAATGATGCTACAGTTTGTAACTAAAGCAGATTGCACTATGCTCTAAAAACGATTTGCTTTTGACTTAAGCAACAGCTGCACAGAAGATTCAACTTAGCTCTTAGTCTTAGTGAGTGTGCAGGAGATATGAACAAACTTGTAAAAAGATTTAGCTATGCAACAGATAGTATCATTGTGTGTTATACAAGACATTGTTTAGAAAAGTACAAATCATACTCCTATGTATGTAAAGGTACTGAGCAAGATCACTGGGGCAAAGACTTTATGCCAGATGTGGAAGCAAAATGCTTATACATGACAGAGGATGATGAGAGACTTGGACGTAATATAATCAACATTAGATTTGGCCGCACAAACTTGGTGAAGACTCGTTTTGGGACAGTGACACAAAAGTGTGAGGCTGTAAACCGAGGCTATGGAAAGTCAAATCCATAAGAATCCACTCACCTGAGGAGCTATTCTGCTCCTACTAATTCAAACTACTGTCTGCCTACAAGTGCATGCAGGATTAATCATGGACCAGGGGAATCTTGCCACTTCCGACAAATTTGTATCCAGTCACCATGCTGAAAAGACAAAATGAGAAATATGAATATGATAAACAGACAAAAGACACCAAAAGTGAAAAAAGTTAAGAATTATTTCTACAATCAGGAATTTTATGACTTATGACTCAATACTGGATGAGCCTGAAACATATAAATAAGAGGCTTCCAGGAGCCAAAATCGCTCATCTGTTTAAATTTTTGCTTTTCAAAGGCAATAACTGTAACAAAAAGATGTTGGACAACTATGACTGCATGAAGACTTTGTTAGGACATATCATGAGGATCATTTCGTCAATCAAAAGTTTCATTCTATCTATTATAGTTTTCAAGATATTATCTTAAAACTGCAAAAAATGTAATTTTTGCCTTTCAAGGGCAATATGGAGTCATCTGACAACTTTGATCCCTGGAGACTTTTGTAGGCCTTATATTAGTTATAATAAGAATCATTTCAGCAATTGAAAGTTTCATTCTATCTAACATAGTTTTCAAGATATAGGCTGAAAATGTAAAAAAAAAAAGGCATTTTTCACCTCTCAAGGGCAATAACCCTTACATAGAGTCGTCTGACAAGTTTGATTCCTCAAAGACTTTTGTAGGCCTTATAATAAGGATAAATCAGCAATTGAAAGATATTGGCAAAACCTAACGGTTTTGGAGATACATGTTGTATATGCAACAATCTGCTGTCTGACCCCTATGTTCTATTTTTAGTAATGGCGGCCATGTTTTTTTTAAAATTCAAACTTGTATTAAGTATTTTCATTTCATGTCATTTAAAGACATACAATTTGTGTTTTACTAAGAGCACTGACGATGAAATGTGTAGATTTCAGATATTTAATACCACAAATCTACATGTATCTTCCATATCTGACAGCACAAGGCAAACAATAAGGGCATCATGTTAATATAGTATTAATGTATGGCTTTTTCTGTATTGGCCCTGTTACATGCCCAAGGTATTAATAATGGCCATTACAGTCATCTGATGCCATTATTAATACAAAGGGCATATTACAGGGCCAATATGGAAAAGGCTTTGCATTGATACTTTTTTTAACCAACTTTATATCTATTACTGAAACATGATTTCACCTTAATTTGAAATAAGTCTGTATCTCGATGAATCAAATATTTATGAAAATAAATCATGATGGTGTTGTTTCTAATAATCAACCCCCCCCCCAAAAAAAAAAAAAAAAAAAAAAGAAAATAATAATTAATCTCTAGTACAAGATTAAACATACCCAATAATTCAATATACTCAGTTCCAGTACCATCAACAACTTTAAATCTCCTAATCTAATTACATGTAATTGAATTAGGTCACTCTTCATTGAAGTTGTCACTTATTAAATGTAAGAAATGTTCATCATTTTGAATGGTCAACTATTAATGCCCCATACTAAAAGTAGTAATGCATGGTTGTGATTTCCTAGTCACCGGCTGTAGGAATTTCCAAATCATAATTACCAGTTGTAAATGATGGACATTTCTATACATTTTATGTTGGATAATTAAATTCTCTAAAACTTTTAAAGTTTGGACAAACAGAGAAGACAAGTAATAGTTAGAATTGCAAACTAATTCTTGGTCTATTTATTAACAATTGACATTATTTCTATCTTACATCTACTCTACATGAATTTTCATTGATACATGTAGATTTTAATATGTAGGAATTAATATACATTTGTACATGATAAACTAAACTGGTCATTGTGCCATGTACAAGTAATACAAATGTACAATCTCCCTTGCATAACTACTATTTATCCTGTCACATAATATGTGTCTGAACAAGTTTAATTTAATATATATACATGTATCTTCATATGTTGACTGCTCTACTGTCATTGGATGAATATATATAATAAGGTTAAGATTACGTTTTGGTAAAAATAAATTCATCTTTTCTGATAGTTTTCAAGCCTTTTTTTTTACTTACATTTATTTCAAGCAGTGAATGTGATATTTTTAAAAACTTCAGGAAACACATGGATGTATGTACATGTACGTGTATCTCTAATATCTGTAATATTTCCAGTATCTGTACACATTAATCTAACCGGCCAAAACTGAAAAAGATTTTGCTAGAGATGCTCTTAGGGTTATAAATGTGAAGCCTTGTGAAGTACTATTAAGTTATAGACCATTATGAAAGCAAGGGGATATGGGATTGGGATTTTGGAAAAAAATAGTATTTCTTTTAACTATTGCAAACAAAACTTACGCAAAAAATAATGTACTGTTGAAATTACAGGAAATGTGAAGACTGCAGGGGAGGTAACTCATTTTGTATAAACAATGATAATTTTAAAATTGGTATACACACATGGTTCTACAAATTTGAGACCTGTTCAAATGACAGGTTTGTCAAATTAATTGTGGAGTAGAAATTTATATTTTGAAATACATTTTTTTCCAATCAAGTTTAAAGAGTTCTGTGCTACACTGGGTTGATCATCAGCCCAAAGTAGTACTCCTTTCGGTGCCAGAGGGCTGATACATCATGTCAAAAACTTGTTTTCCAGGTGTCAAAGTAGCAAGGCCTTTGTGAAGACAAAACGTGCCATTTAGAGGCAAAGAAGGGGCAGGTCCATAAAAGAAAGTTTTGGTAGTTCAGTCATTTATCAATCAATATCAATTTTTTTTTAATTTACTTGGCTAGATGACTGGCGGGCCTAGTGTCAACAAGTTTTTCTCTTATGCTGTAACATGTAATGGTTATCATAACAATTAAAACACTGACAGTTACATAGTATCTTAATGAAAAGCTTATATACCTTTTGTGCTAGACAAGAAGTTATATGAATTCAACAAACAGTGTACACACATTCATTTAAATATATGAGCCTTTGCTGATATGAACCTCATTTTCCCGATTAATTGTTTTTTCTTTTAAGATTGCAATTGAGCCGTTATATGATTTATATCAGTTGCTAGAAATAAATGTTTCATTTTTAATTTTTGTCCTATTTTTCTATTATTACTTCTTCTACAGAACCGAAGGCCACACGTCTGGTCCTCCCAAAACAAGCTGCAGGCATTGTTTTGCTCTAGGCATGCAAATCTCGTACAGAAAGCTGATAGTTGAGATCAACCAAAACCACTTACAACTTATGCCCCATCTTTATAAACCCACACCAAAGTTTGACACAAACTCATCCATTTGGAGCCGGGATTATCAAGTTCCTCACACTCATTAAATCTAAGTGTTCCTTGAGATTTGTTTCCATACACAGGTCATAATTTACTCCACATAAGTCAATAATATTAACTCTGTAAATTCCATATTCATATTCTAAAAAAATGACACATACATGTATCAAGTGATAGCAATAGAAATAATAAAGTTTTTTAACCATTGTACATTTAGTTTTGTCAAACTTAAACACCTCTATCACAACAATCACACTTTTGGCAAAACAAAAAGTGAAGTGTTCCCCTCCCAAAAAAAAGGCAATAGGCATTGTCTTTGTCCATATATCAAATGGATCGGAAAGTTAATCACTTGTAATATAATGTGAATTTTAAAATCTGTCAAAAGTTTTCTTAATTTCTTAAAAATAGCAATGGGCAACAAGTGTGTAGTATTCATTCCACCCACTTGATGCCTCTTATTGGAGTCGTCATTGTCACGTCATACAATTGTTGCACAACGAATGTCACAGAACAACAGCTAGGAAAACATTTTTGAAAATACATCTGGCACTCTCTTAGTAAAAACTCTGGCAGTCAAAGGGTTGAACCCAAAAAATAAGAATTGTTTGTGGAAGGAAACAATAAATATGTTTCATACACTGCTGTCAACACAAATTTTAATTTCTCCACTCTCCAAAGTGGAGTCACCATTTCAAAAATTGTAACTAACTTCTCCTGTTGGTATACCAAGGCATTTTGAATAGTTCTAGCAGTTTAATAACATCTCAGTAATTGACAGAAATAAGTATTGAAAACTATTGAAATGGAGCACTCTTATCCCAGTTTTCCCTTTGGTGGAGTCACAGTGGACATGAGTGACTCCACTATGAAGAGTGGAGAAATTAAAATTTTAGTTGACAGTAGTGTATGAATCACAACATATCATTTATGCAATGCTAGTATAATGGCATTCGATTGTTTTCTTGTAAAAAAAAAATGCCATCCCATTAAGACTGTCCTGTCATTCTGACATCTGGAAAATCAATGAAGCATTCTTACCCTTAGCAAAAAATCCCTATCACTATCAGTATCTTAACACCCTTGCGTTTTAACATTGCCTAGAGAAAAAGGGGCAATGGAAATTAAGATAACCATAATCCATATTGGAGGGCTTGGCCTCAGGTCACCAAGGGGCTTATCTCTAAATCAATCCTTTAGCTAATAAGGTCCACATACAAAATTAGTCCATATTTCCTCTGACCCTGCAACTCTCCTCTTTTTCATTTGGATATTAATATGTAGGGTTGGGTCAGAACGATGTGTCATACAAAAAAATGATTTTTTTTTTCACAGAGTACAGCCCTTCAACCACTTGTAATGATTTTCAAGTTGAAATTGTGCAGGTCACACCTACCTAGTTTGTGGATCGTTATGGTGTATCCATCTGCACCATGAAAACTGATTTATTCAACGGGTCATAGTTTTCCTTTCCTCGTTTGTCTACCCAGACTTGACTTTTTATGAGCAACTCGGCAGGTGTTTCTAGAAAAGCAGAGGACGCTTACCCTACCGGTGCACCTGGTCCATGCTCCCAGTTTTTAGTGGAGTCCGAGTTGTTCACTTGCTTTTGTTACTTAGTATGTATGATTTTAGTTACTCTATCAGTGTGAGAAACCATTTTTCCCCAACTTGCCATTCTGGCTAGTGGAATATTGATCTTGCTAGCCAAATATAAATTCAACTACCCACATTTTTTTGTGTTTTTTTTCTTCTGTACTATCGTCTGTTTTCTCTTGGATTTGACTATCTCCTGTCTTTCTGCAACTATCTTTTCATTTGTTTTTAAATTTATCAAAAACTTTTCCATTTTCGAATATTCCCTCCAATTTTTCAAGTACTTTACAGTAACAAAATAAGTACCCCAATTCTGAACTCACATTTTAAAACTATCTTTTCATTTATTTTTAAATTTATCAAAAACTTTTCCATTTTCGAATATTCCCTCCCATTTAAGTTTTTCAAGTACTTTACAATAACAAAATAAGTACTCCACTTCTGAATTCACATTTTAAAAATAAAATAATATTTTGACAGATTCATCATTATGAAACAAGAAAATCATTTGCTTCTTGTTCATTTTTATTTTGACAATAAACAACTAATTTGCAAGGTAACAAATCTTAAATTACCAAGATAATTTTATTTGAATACTAATATGAGATCAGGACCGTCACCTAGGTTTTGGCGCATCCCGTTTACCAGAAATTAAAATGGCAGATTGTAAACAATGCTTTACAAGTCAATAAAATTGTGCATATCATGCCAAAATTGACTTGAAATATTCAAGCTAAACTTCTTAAAATGAAGGGAACATATTTACAATGTATGATGTTAAGGGATGTTTTACTAAATAACCTGTTGGCTGGTTAACTTTCCTTGGACCTTGCCAATCAATTGATGGTCGCCAAATTGACGAGTGTAAGCAAATGAGAACTTGCCAAAATACACATCTACTCGTATTTGGCGAGCGGTGGTTTTCCACATTGCTCCATGTTCTTTGTTGTGAATGTCTGTTTTCCATGTCTAGTCTTTGTCTCTAGATTACATTCTTTTGATTACCAATATAACCTTGGTTCCCTTGATTACTCTTCGATTCTGGAATCATTTTCCTGTTTGCTAATACCAAATTAACTACAAAAATTACATTATGGAAGGAACAGAGCAGAAACAATTTTTAAAACTGGAATGTTTCAAAATTCCACAGAAAAATCATGTGTGCACTACCCTCCTGTTCCAAAAGTAACATGCTCTCTATTAGTTACAGTTCAAAAATTTTAAAACATTTTAAATGTCAACAAAACAGGGTCTCTCATGGAAAATGATCAAAACTTCAATAAAAAATGTAATTTTTGTAGCAAATTTGGTATCAGCATACAGGAAAATGATCCCGGAATCAAACTAGGTAGATGTGACATGCACAATTTCAACTTGAAAGTTGTTACAAATACAAGCAGTTGAAGGGCGGTACTCCGCGGTACCGCTGAATCTCCAACTTTTTGTATGGCACATCATTCTGACCCCAACCCGACATATCAATATCCAAATAAAAAAGAAGAGGGTTGCAGTGTCAGAGGAAATTCAGACCAATACAAAATGACCTGAAATGTTTTTAAAATGGATGTCCTTGATTTGAATGCATTGTAGGTTAGTGAGGTCTTACCGCCGATGAATCTGCGAGAGCAGTGTACATTTTATAATTCAGCAAAAATTACACTATGGCGATTTCAAAAGTTGTACAGAGCTTATATTTCCTGTTTGATTTATCGACTTTAAATAAGGTTTACTTGACTTGATTACCTGCCTGTTCTGCCGTTACACATTCAAATCGTCTCGGGTCTTAATTATCCTCAATTATGAAAAGGTCCGATAAATTCCTTATAGCAAAAGGATGGTGACCTGTTTGGATTGACTTATGTTCAGATAACAGTCAGAAAAAAAAGCATATGGGTGTGGCTATCTTTCGAGGTTCTGTTGTGGAACATTCAAGTCCCAAATAATCGTAGAATTTTTCATGAGAAAATTTTGCTCTTCAATCCTTTGAATAATTGTCATTCTTTATTGAAATGGTGGTAAAATCTCAACGAAAATGCTGCTGTTGATAATGTATTACTCTTACCCTAAAAATGAACCTCTTTTCCTGATTCCCCCAACATATCCATGTTTCAAAACAACTTTTTTCACTCGAGTATTATACAATAAGGGCGAAATTTGATTGGGAGAATTTTTCTTTTATCAAATTAAACTTAAAATACAATTGACCAATCGATTGACCAGCAAAAAATGACACTATATAACCTCCGATATTAAAAAAATGCCTCACAACTTAATCAATATTTTCGACCAAACAAATTCTACTAACGTCGGAAAATATCGTATTCGCCCAAAATGCCAAGGGCGCATATATATATATATTTCCAGCACTGAATCCCAGAACGGATTAAGCCTGTTACCAAATATTTTTTTTATAGACTTTTCAATGAGTTTAGACCTTTCATACAATGTGTTAACCCTCACGAATTGTAGTGTTTGGGAGGGGGGTTACATTATCATATCCAGTTTAACCCCATACTGGTGGTCAAAATATTAAGCCTCTGGACCTTCATATTATAATCCCTTTTGGGATTTGGCACTGGGGATAATTTTTTTTGTTTTGACGGGTGGTGTTCAAAGCAAAAAATATATATATCCAGCTTCAAATCCTTAAAGGGATTAATCTCGTTACCTAATGTGTGTTTTTTTTTTTATCGACTCGTTAACCCTCATGTAGCGTAGCGTAGGGGGAGGGGTTACTTAATCGTATCTAGTTTAACCCCATACTGCTGATCAAAATACTAAGCCTTTGATCTGACGTTGGTTACGTACATGTATATCATTCCCCTGTTCTTCTTTACAAAAACTAATTCATTACATGTACATATTTAAGGCTAAAAACCACTAATTCCACTTTCCATAGGCTTCTATGCTAATTTCACAATATTCAATGGCTTCTATGGACTTTACTTTAACTTTAACCTGCAGAGGACTATATATCAGCATGATTCTACATATGTCAGCTCACAATCCTCAGAATGGCATGTGGGGTTAGCAGACTTGCAGTGCAGTACTGGTCACCGGAAGTGAAGGGTCTATAAATAGCATGGGAAATCCCAGTGTTTTCACAAGACAGGGGTATATTTAAAAATCATTATGGAGATTAGGCTTCACATCACAAGAAGCAAAATGCACCTATAAAATGTACAGAAATGTTTTTCCTTTCAGAAACTGTTTAAATTTTTTAAATAAGATGAGAACTTTTTTCACAGCACTATGAGGAACAGGGGTAATTTCTGCGGACTATTTTTGCGTACGTTCCAAATGCTCATTGGTTGAATTGGTGGTCTGTAACCTAAAGAGTCACTTTTTGTCTTAGAAAAAATAAATAACTATACAGGTATCTTCCTACACACATACTGAATGCATTTGCAAAGTTTCAGTGAAATGTCACAAGCACTTTTTTTCAATATTTGATTTTTAAATATAGGGTAACCAAGTTGTACGAGCAAAAAAGTGACAATATTCTACCATACTTAAATGCATTAAATATTTGCAAAGAACTTTTTCTGACTTTTCAAATAAAAAATATCAATCACAACTTGTTTTTTAACAATATTAATGAAGAAATAGTTTTAAAAGTAATCATTTTCTGAGAAATTGGTCTATTTTTAAAAATTTATTTCTGACATGCCTCCCCCTTTTTCTTGATCACATGTCAAAAATCCTAAATCTTTAAATTTTCACAAAAGGTGATATATTTGGCTTTAAATTTGTAAATACAGTGTTTTCACATTAAAACATGACCAGTAAAGGGCACCTAAAGCAAAAAAAGTACTCAATAATGGATTTTCCATGTTGCCATAGGGGAATGCTGATATGGCCTTAACCGCAGTAATGAAAGTGAGTTTTTCCTCATTTCTAACCTAATTTTTGCTCAAATCTACACAAAACTTGATTTCAAGAGCTTATTACCACCATATTTAGGTAAATATAGCCCTCAAAGTTTGATATTTGATATTTTTACTAAATTTTCTACACTTTTTACAAGATAGGACATAAAAATCAGCCAAAAAGACCAATTTTCCATAATTTGGACCTATAACTTAAAAAAATGCATATTTTGAAGGATTTTTGTAGTGTATTCCTCTCATGGCAAAGTTAACAAGATCTTCAAGTAGTTTAAAGCTATTTCAAGAAACTTTTCATTTTGCCATGGCTACATACTGCTGAGTAGCGAAACGTAGCTTGAACTATCAGTTTGTGACTTGGCACTGGGGATATTTGTTTTGTTTTGATGGTGGTGGATTCAGATTTTTACCAAATCATTTTTTATCGACTTTAGAATGAGTTAGTACAAACTTTTCCTCTTTCAACTATCCTGGACTTGACCTTTTATGAGCAATTCGGCTGGTGTTTCCAGAAAAGCAGAGGACGCTTAACCTACAGGTGCTCCTGGTCATACTGGTCACCTGGCACACCCGCCATATACATCAACAGAGTTTTTGAGGGACAAATGTTTGTATGACTTACAGACATGCAGCACAGTCAGGGATTTAAATTAGCGGTGGTCCTGGACTAATCGGACAGACGTGGAGTTTCTGTTTCAATGATGACGTATGTTTGCGGGTCTCACTAATTGGCGACAAGAAGTGACAAAAAGCGACAAGAAACAACTAGTGGAATAACACAAAGAAATTTATGTTTACATTTAAACACAGATGTACAACTGTTTATTTATGTGTTTGATTTAAATCCAAAAGGAAAAAAAAAAGAATACGAAAATATTGCTTTTTAAAACCAGGAAAAGAATATTTTTCAGGTAAAAGTGTGAAGATAAAAGTTTGTTTGAAATATTTTCGAAATGATAATAGCATCCGGAAGATTTTTTCATCAAAGAAAAATAAAAAAAGAAAGAGATAAATCAATTAAGTTACAGGAAAACTGACTTTAAAATATGTTATCAAGATTCATTGAATATAAAAAGACATAATGAAGATAACAATGGCAGGGAATTATTTGTGTAAATTTAAATGCTAACATGTTAACAAGAAAATATTTAAAAAACAAGGTTGTCAGAAATTTAACACAACGTTGAGTTACCGGTAATACTAGTTACAACTATGGGCCTTGTATCAGTGGCCTGGGCAAAAAGCAAAAACGAAACAAAAATAAGACCTATGTTTTGTATATATACTCCCATTTTTAAGAATAAGGCAAATTGCTCATCTTGGTATTATTTTTACAAGTTTTCACATTTCTCTAGATAATAACCTATTTTATAATATATTTTGAACTAAGTTCTTCTTTTATACTGTTTTTGGTGTATTTGGCTTTTTAACAGTATAGGGGAATAGCCGGGAGAGCTCAAGTGACTGATCAGGTCTCGATTTCACAAAAAGTCGTAAGTGTAAAGTTGATCGTAAGTAATGGAGATTTGCCTGACAACTGAAACGACACATGGGTCTTTGGTTGTTGGCTGAAATAATGATATAAAACTTAAAACTAGTTTTTATAATTTATTGTTTCCTCGATGCATGTATGTAGGATCATAGTAAACTTCACACAAAATAATGAAAAACATAAGTTGATGACATAATTAATTAAATGATATTTCTTTAA
The DNA here is from genome assembly GCA_037379345.1 of Perna viridis. NCBI lineage: Eukaryota > Metazoa > Mollusca > Bivalvia > Mytilida > Mytilidae > Perna > Perna viridis. The sequence goes on from CM074511.1 coordinate 421,922, forward strand.
TAAAACCAATGACTATTGTTAACACTTTAAACAGGGAGCCAGTAATGAAACTTTCAATTATAAAATATATAGTTAAATAACTAATAAACTATTAAACTTTTACTTCAAACATTATTCAAATAAACAATAACCTTTAACACTTTAGAATGAAAGGATTTTACATAAATAATGGACCCTTGTTTAACATAGAATGACTGGTCCCTAACTTTAACTTCCGGTTATTGCATACTGAGTAAAAACAACTATTTACATTTACTTCCACATGTTACACACCATATGATAATAAAATGAACTAACTTAACTATGAAGCAAATCCATTGATTAAATGCACATAATTCAAACAAAATTAAACACATTATTTAACTTCTATTATTCTAGCTATGTACAATCACAAAATCACTTTAAATTGTTATAAATATTTAGTAAAGGATTTAAACTATTTTACAACACAATTTCGAAATAAGCTTACCAGCATTAGACAATTGTTCTTGACGTGCTTTTGGGCATATTTTGCCCAAAACACTTTTTTACAAGATTTGTCTTTCGAAAATTATGAAATTAACTCCTCTTAGTAAATCAAATAACCTAAATTAAATCTTATGAACCGATTTCATTTCAATAATACAAAAAAGTGATAAATTCCAGACTTGCGGACCAACATTTTATTAACATTTATCTCCCTTTGGAGCAGGTGTATATTCGGAAAACGTAAGGTTTTCCATCCGATATCGACGATACTTCAGAATATCTCGAAAGTCAAAAGGGAATTTCTCGTTCTATTGACCCGGCCAAAATCATCCTTATGTAAACTACCAACAAACTGAAACACCCTGTAAATTTCAAAAACACCGTTGTGTTTGTCTGCTGGGGATTTCATTTTCATTCGAGTTACCTCTTTTTTCTGCACCCGAATCCAAACATCGATTAGAGAGACTCCGAAATTATACCTGCTCTTACGGGAGGTAACTTTGCAAAAACAGGATAAAATATAGCTGCATCCCGATCTCCGCAAGTAGGGAATAAAAATATAAAATACACATACCTGAAATAATGATATAAAACTTAAAATAATATAAAAATAAAAAAATAAATGTAGGATGCAGCACCGTAGGAACATAGCTTTTTATACCAGATTAGCCAGAAGAAATGATTAACCAATAAAAATCAAAATTTATTTAATTGGTCAACTATCAATCAAAATCTTGACCAATGAAACAAAATATAACAAAGTGTTTCTAGGGTCAAATCATCACTATGTGTCAACCAAAAGTAATTTTTTTTTAAAATCCTAAGCCAAACGGACATTTGTCCTTTATTACATAATTTATCTCGCATTTATTGTTTGTGTTCACGTAGCGAAAATCGGAATTAAAGAAAAGACTTTGTACATAATTCCTTGTGGCTTAATCTTAAGAAAAGATATACAATTTACCATTAATTAGCTGAAAGCTTAACTTTAGATAATAGGAAAAAATGACGTTTGCTAAGTTCATTTTAAGTGACGAAAAATAAAATACATGTACATATAAAATCAATAAAACACTTTAAAACAGCACAAAGCTAAATTATGAAAAACTTTTCCATCTACAATTTCATTAAATTGTAGATTTTTAGAAAAAAAGTTTTATTTAAAAAATATATACTAAATAGACTATAATACTTCTACAACAATGCATGTTGCTATATTTTTCTTCCATTAAAGACAAAAATCACATTTTCCTTTAATCATACCACTGAATATTGTATCCAAATAATTTCTTTTTTGTTATTTCACATAAAACATGTTTCCATATTTTTATCAATTTGAAAACACATCAAATCAAATGTAATATATATAGATATAGTTTCTTTATGAATTGTAGTATCTAATTTGTTCAAACTATAGTTAATGTGGTACACGTTTTTAGTTGAATTGAAGTAATGTTAATTAGTTTTTGGACATATAGGAATCCCGTTGTCTTTCCGTCTGTACAAACTTCGTGCCCGGTCCACAACTATTGAATGCCTTGAAAGATATTAACGATGTACGTTTAGGGCAGCGTTGCTGTCTATCATTAAAGTGTGAACAAGAATGAAATGAAAGGATAAACGTTAAAGATCGCAAAATGAAAGAAGAAATAAAAGGAAACCTTCAACGACTGGGGTCTACTTCAGCGTACCCTTTTCAAGTATTTCACAACTCTGTAATCCAAATGTTTATTTAGTGTTTCCAAATGAAACACAAATCAAAACGATGAAACAAACTAGTATTATGCACTCTGAGAGGCCTTTTATATTACAGATGTAATTTTCTTGGTCTTTATAATCACCATTCTGGCTAAGGGCATGATTAAAAGCAATTAGTTCTACTTTCGGTGTACTCTAGTCTGGTTAACACGAGGAATAATCCTCGATACCATTTGTCAGTCAAACATAATCAACTAGAATGATGGCCCATATATTAAAGCTTGGTTCAGTATGCTTGGTTTAACAAACACTGGTATACTAAGCAACTGCACCTAGCAGACATATTATATCTTCATTTTCCTCTTGTTGTTGTAAAGAACTGAGGATTTTAAGATTCACTGGTGGTGGCAAACATTCTCAAAATCATTCCCTGATTACTGTATTCAGCAAAATGAGTTTAGCCTTTTGGTAAAGAGCTGTACTGTGTATACGATTACAAATTGATTGCACACATTTCTTTATAGAAATGATTTTTAGTGACTGCTACTTCGCTAAAGAATATTAAATAACTCATTTTAACAAGATTGCCAAAGCAAAATATCGCACTTCTTTATTCATAAAACATGTAATAGATAAAAAAGAAAAGATCATACAATTATCTAAATTTGCATTCTTTTTTTTTTTTCATTGTTCTTAAGTATTATGTATGTTGTGATCACACAAAATATCACATTTTTGCAATGCTGTTATAAAGCCTTCTGCTTGTCTTTACGTAGAATTTCTGTCAACAATTAACCTACACACAGGCGGAAGCAGAAACTTGTGTAATAGATATAAACCAAACCTGTTTTTACAGCGAGAACATAAAACTCCCCTTTACTTCCCAGGCAGGATAACGTTCATTACTTGATACTCCAGCTTTCTAGATGTAAAAATGACATTGCACTATATTTAAACAAGCACCAGCTTCGAAGATATGAAAAGTTCTGTGTTTTAATCACTCATACAAAAAGATTGTTTATCATTCCAGCTACTATAACATGTAGAAGAGGAAAATATGTGAGAAAAAAATCTACAATACTTGTTTACAGAAAAAAAGTAGGATCATTTCAGTGTTGTAACTTCATTTCCATACTCTGCAATGTTCTTCTGCATTTCGCTCTCTCATTAAATAATTTGGTATGGATTTTGTTTACTTTTTCCTCCTCTGGAACACTTTCTAAGAATCTTGCAGGCTGATTTGACAGAAACTTTTGAATCATCTTGCGACCTAAATCAAAATATTCATAATTAAAAAGAGGTTTCTTTTAATCTTACAATCAGGTTATTCACGCAAAACTGCGAGATTTGGGATGTTAAACAGTGCACTGATTAAGATTACGGTTGCAAATATTAAGTTTCATTCCGAATGTTTCGTACCTAGTTCCACAAAGTAAAGTTGAATTAATTTTCTACCATAACAGTAGTGACTGCAGCAACACGGCTAAAGATTAGATGAAATACTGCTATCAAAACAATAATCAACCAAATACGATACTTTTTTTAGACACTCTCCCTAAAGTGACTCACTATATTGACTAGTTTTGCTGAAACAAAATTCATAATTTTATCTTATTGCAGCAAACCACTTATAAAAGTTATCAACACTTCTTTCTGTGCACCTGGTTCATGCTCTCAGGTTTTAGTGGAGTCGGAGTTGCTTATTTGCTTTTGTTACTTTGTATGTGTGATTTTAAAGATGCTGTGTATGTGTGTTTTCCATGTTTGGTCTTTGCCTTGGGTTGCTTTCTCTTGTTTTCTGCTAGAACCTTGGTTTCCTTGATCACTCTTTCAAATACACACACACAAATAAAAAAAAACAAAAACAAAAACAAAAACAAAACAAAACAAGACAAAACAAAGCTGTGGCATTACATTTTGAATATAAAGTCTGTGTTATTCTCCATTTAAATTAGGCATATTTTGTCATTTGCGCTTGCACATAATTTTTTGATATCTTAGTTTTCACATTTGTAATTAATTTGTTTAACTAAAATCATTTAGTAACGAGCAGAATGCAAAAACTAGAGAGTGGTAAGTCTTCTCGAAAAATGGGTTTTCGATTTTGTTCACAATTTTAGTAAAATTGTTACCCGAAAGTAGAAACGTTTTACTGAACAATCGTTCTTGTAAATATTGGAATTTGCTGGACGGAACAATGTTACTGGAAACTGAAAATAAAGCAGCACTCAAGATATTGGTTTAAATCTTACCCAAACCGGGTGCAATATCTCGCATTGATTTTGGACATGGCAATCTGACACCACATCAATAAAGAAGGAAAAAAAACATAAAAATTTTTTTTAAAAAATCAATATTTCAAATTTTATCTTTACAAATGGTGACCTTAAAATGTCTGCCTTCAAAATCATCAGGGTTATCCCTATCGCGGCTCGTTAATATTGCTTCTCTAATTTTCATAATTTATAATGCAGAAACTATTCTTTTGCAAAAATATAAAGTTTGTCAATTTGGTACCTTTCATTATACAATGACAAACATACCATAGACGAAGTTACAAAGAGGAGCCCATTTGAAATCTTACAATCAGGATCGGATTTTTTTGGACGGTCAATCTGAAATCATTTAGAATTTTAAGTTCTAACATGATTAAATGAATGACCTGTGTGACCCTTAGTTGAATATGCATTTGCTGTTGCGGAATGTCATACACAGTTTTGATAGAGGATCCTTCAAGCTGTAATATATAGTCCTTCAATGAAAAAATGCGCATAGCGCAGCATGATACGACCACAATAGTAAAACCATGAATAATTGGAGCTTGTGTGGAAACAGTATTAGTTTATGACACACTTAAACATAGGGACCTACAAATCATGAAGAACACAACAACTAGTTTGAACATTTTAATTGATAACAATTTGAAATTCATTTTAAAAAGTTCAGAACAAGGACAAACATAAAAAAGTCTAATTTGCGGGCGTATAAAATGCTGGACAAGAACAAGATATATTGGAGTTCAAGGAAGGGCATATGAAAAACAAGATCATTTTTTATGAGTGGCTTGTGTTTATATAAATTGTTCAAGCCTATTCTTTAGGGGGTAAGTGAGCAGGAGCCTTGGATTAACTCACCAAACACTTGACAAGATTATGATTAATTCAAGTTTACCTGGTAGGGATCCCTTTGTCCCAGGTTTTGAGAAATCATGAATGAAGGTCTTAAAATTTTGCTCCACAATTTGTTCTTCTTCTTCTGTCCATGACGCACGAAATTCTGCAAGAAAATCATAATCAATTGTTTTATTTTAGTTTAGTTGCCAAATATTAATGCTAATTTTCCCCCAATGTTTTTCGATAAAATAATGGAAGGCATCTATTTTACTGCTATCACAAAATGAACAATTAAAAGTCAATTAAACAACGCTAGTCGGAAATGAGCGAGTTTGACCACTCATAGGAAAATTTATAAAATATGGCCAAGGACAAGCAAAAGTACCTTTGGGCACAACGGACAGTAAGTAAATGCCTTTTATCTATGTACTAATAAATAATAACAACGAGTTTCAATCACTTTTCAAGACTGGAAAACGAATAGATGGGTTGGAGTTCATCTTCACAAGCTTATTCTAAAGATACAAGAACACATAAATTGATATTTCTTGACTGTAACTTCTTTTTACCAGACTGTTTATCGATATTCGATATAATTTTGCCCGGTTTTCTTCTTTATATCTATTATTGTCTTTATAACTGGATGTAAAGCTGACTATGTCATCATTCCTACGGAGTTCGTATAAAATGTATGAAGTCGGAAAGACACATTTCTTATACAAAGAGTAATCAAGGGAACCAAGTTTATAGCGGTAATCAAAAGAACAGACACGGATTACAGACATAAAAACATAACATAAGTTAAATCATACATACAAAGTAACAAAAGCAAATGAGAAACTCGGACTCCACTAAAAACTGGGAGCATGAACCAGTTGCAGCTGTAGGGTAAGCGTCCTCTGCTTTTCTAGAAACATCCACCGAGTTGTTAATAAAATGTCATGTAGACGGGGTAGACGAAAGAGGAAATGAAAACTGACGCGTTGAACAAATCAGTTTTTATGACGCAGATGGATACACCGTAGCGATCTACGAGTTCATGATGACAACTATAAACATTCTGTAGGGATGACTTCAATGTTATGTAGCAATATATGTAGTAACATAATCCTGTTCCAGAAACCTATTTGTTGGAAGTCTAGCGCGATACAAAAATTTGGCGTAGTTTCGGCAAGTTCTGGCATAACGTACGAGTTGTGATATGAACACTCCACACGTAGATGCTGAAGTGACTTTGCTACAGATAAAAGGAAAGTTGACAATTTTGAATGAAAAGTCATCACATTTGTCGTAAAAGTTGGTCCATAGTTTTCCTTTACCATCAATTTCTAAGTGTATGTCAAGATATGAGGTGACGTCATAATGTCTGTAGTATCCTTTATTTCAAGTTCTTTGGAGTAGATGCGATGTATCAAATCCCCGAAATTAGGATTGTTTAAAGATAATATGTCATCTTTATAGCGAAAACTGAGATATAAGGATCTAGCTAAACGATAGTCTTTCTTTCGGATCAGATCAGCTATAAAGTCAGCCTCATCAGAGTGAAGGAATAGGTCAGCAAATAGAGGAACACAATTTGTTCCCATTGGAATGCCGAACGTTTGTTTAAAAAGTCCGTTCATTTTATTGGACAAATATGTTTTTTGATTAAAAAGTCCAGCATTTTGTAAACATCTTCTTTTGTATATTTGAAAGATGATTTTGGATTATTTTTCACAAAGTATGAGGAATCTCTATCAAGAACTACATATTTGTATCAAGGTGTACCATCTTTTTTGAAAAAAAAACAACGATGTATAATGTTTTTGAGTCGGGATTTCAAGTGAGTACGGGAAACAGAAGTATACGGTCTTGACAAATCGTAGGTTTTAATGCTATTATATTCTGATAATAGTCTTGCACTGATTGTCTCCAAAAGATCTTTCGAAGTTTCCAAGATCCACATTGAATTAATACCACTACTGCAGTAACAAGTGTTGTGGTAGGACTGCAGATCCCCCATGACATCTGTGAAAAGAGAAGTCAAATGTTTTGAAAGAAGTTTGGTGGTACATGTTGCAGATCCACCTATGTAACGTTGTTTGTATGTGGAGTTTAGGAATCCAGTGCATAGACGTTAAATCACAATAATCGTCCTTGGCAGATAGACCAAAAAAGATAGCACAGATGTTTGGTTTTCCTCAATCTCTTCTTTGGAGAGTGTGGTAGCAGTATAGGTCTTATGACTGCTATCATTTTCTATATCTACCTCTGATAATAAACAATGGATGTAAAACGCTTTGCAGACAAAAACAATGTTGTTTTGGCTTTGTCTGCTGGTACGACAACATATTTGTCATGTTTAGTAGACAATGTTTTTGCTACATCGAGGTCTTTGAATACTTGTGTGGCATTGGCACTCATTGATCTACTTGAAACTTTCTTTCGTTACAAAATTAAAGAACACACGGTCTTTAACCACTCTGACAGAGAACCAATGTATTCTTGTTCTCGTTTTATCCATTTTCTTGCGCTGTTCTCCTCGGCTTCCATAAGAATTTTAAAGTTATAATTCCAATTCACGGTACACAGCACAATGATATTACTGACTATAAATACATATGGGAATAAATTTATAAAACAAAATAATAAATTGAAACAGACAAACAACAAAAACAAAGTTAAAACATACGAAACGAACCGAAAAAAAAACAATCAAAACAAAACAGTTTGAAACAAACTATGTATTACTAAACATACTTCTCTTTTTCTTTTTTCCATAATTATTTTTCAAAGAACCAACGAGTTCTACAAGCTCTTTACGACATTCATTTCGATCGTTTTCATTGTCAATCTCAGATTCTTCTGATTCGTCACTTGAGTCATTATCTTAAAACAAACGTAAATCATTAGCTTCGTTCAATAAAGACATAAACATATATTGTCACCTTGATAGCAGTAAATAAATATCATAGAGCCAAGAGGGTTATAAAAAAATTGTTACCGGAAATAATCATTGATGCCAAAGGTGTGGGAGAGGATGACAATGTATTTTCAATTCATATAGTTCCTTAAAACTGAAAAACTAACTCAGATTGAATTGGTTCCTTATATTTACCGGACACAAGTTTTGCTCTTCACAAAAAAAAAAACGAACAAAAAAACAAAATACAAAGAACAAAAAAGGAATACAAAAAAAAAAATAATAATAATAAAAAAAATAATAAAATAAAATAAAAAAACCTCCGAGTCATGTAAATATGCAGAATATTTCCTCGTATTGAACTTATCAAAATACAGCAATGTGCCTTAAATTATAATGTCGGTTATCTTATACCTATCCTCCTGATCTCTCTGATCCACTGTATGTAAATATGTCTCATATATTTCTAATTTTGCAAAATGTGTACAAACAGGGTAAAAACGTTTAAAATCAAGATACCTTTTACTGTCAACGGCTTTTTATGTTCTTTTAATGTCTTCTTATATTTGTCATTTTTCTTTGATACTAGAAATAAAGATATTTGTGGAGCGGTCAATTAAGCGACAGGGCTTTATGTAAAGAGTTTAATGTACCCATTGAACGCACACTTGGACCTTATTCAAATATATTTAATTTCATTTTAAGACTTGTCGTAAAACATCGTACGGTCCAGTTTTTTTTTAAATTCACGTTTGTCCAATTTGTGCGCAAATGTAATGTAACATGTGTATGTAATAAGTTTAAGAAAAATATACAAATGCGCAGATGTATGCCTTGTTCATATTTAATACTTTAGTTGAGACGTCCTGGTACAGAATATACCAACGAAATGGTTGCCAACGAAGACATGAGGGAATATACACAAAATTATTCACAAAACAATTTCACCCTCTTTAAACTAGTCTACTTACATTATACATAGTTGTTTTTTTTTAAAGATGGTACACCTAGATACAAGTATAGAGTTCTTTGTACAGATTCCTCGTACTTTATAGATAATCTGATCCGGCGGGTGTTTCTAGATAAGCTTACCCTACCGGTGCACCTGGTCCATGCTCCCAATTTTTAGTGGAGTCCGAGTTGCTCATTTGCTGTTGTTACCTTGTGTGTATTTTTGTAATGAATTTCTAGCTTCAGTCATTGATTTATTTTCTAAAGTGCAAGAGTTGGTGAAACAGCTAAGGGCCTAGTATAAAAATAATTTGACATTTATATCGTCGAAGTCCTTATATTTCAGTTATATAAGAAAGTAGAGAATAAACATACAAATCCACTACATTTTCAACCATTTAACGAATTGAGAATATTTTACTTAATAGATGAGTTATTTTGTGCGGTGAAGAAAAACGTCATAATATGACTTAAACTACCTGATACACAAATCATTGAACTTTGAATTCAGTTCACAATAGTAGTTATTTTACGATTATCAAAGAAGGACATTTAATGCCCTTTCAGTGTCTTGGAAATAATATCTAAAAACATTATTTTTTTTTCATAAAATTACCCCTCTCTATTTTATTCCATTTTTCATAAAACTGGACCACCACTGACTTTTACGACAAGTTTATTTTAAAGTAGTAATACTTTTCTTTCAAATGATGTATAAATTAGGTGTGTGTTGTTCCGATGCATTAAAATCTTATTTTTAACACATAAACCGCTCAACTCTATATTATGTAAAGTAAAGGAAACCAATCGTGAATTAAAGTTGGAGATGATAAGGTTCAGACGAGGTTTTCACGGGACCGTAATTTAGAAATAATTATTAGGATACCTCTAGAGAATTATTAGCACATTTCTCTACTTAGAAGTTGGATGCATCTAAAGGAAATACCATAATGTTTAGTACCTATTTTGAAAATTTGCTATTGTAAATGTTCATATTCGACATAAAATGTTACTTTGTAGTGGAGCATGCTCCTAAACAACATTCATTAAAAAAGTCATTTGAATATTACAACATTAACATATTTTTAAGGAAGCCCAAAGGGTGCAGTTTCAAATAAGTTCCCCGTGGTGGCAGTCTTAAATATGCAATCGGCGTTAAAATTATTTTTTGTTATCATACATATATTTGCATATGGAAAACAAAGCAATTACAATGACATAGAAACCAGGAAATTATAATGATTATTATCACAATACAAAATTGCTATCAGGTGAACATTTTGTTATTGTCAATAAGTTATATATTTTATATACATTGCTTTTCTGCTATTACTGTAAAATGTTTGCAATAACCTGCGACAAACTACTCAATTAAAACTGCATATACTTAGAGAGATAATCTGTGTAATCAACTTACATTTTACAATCAATTGTGGTTTCTTTACTTTTAAATTCACTTTAGTGAAGTTTCTTTTCCTTGAAACTGGAAATAAAGGTACACTGTATAAAGGAACGTAAAGGAATAGATAACAGTAAGTGTACTGTCCGAGTAATAATTGATGAAATCTTAAAACATGGTAAGAAATGTATACAAAATATATATATCAATAAGTTATCAAGGGAACAAAGATTCGAAGGGAAATCAGAAGAATATAGATGTGTATTTTATAACGCAAAGGAACGAATATTGGGGTTAAATCAGTAAGTAATCTACAAATTTAGAAGTTGCGAGAGGGGAATAAGAGAGTTGGTTCTACCTGCTTCTTCTTTTGGAATATCAATGTCTTCCTCCTCGTCATCTTCTGAATTATCAACAACATCTGAGTTTTTTGAATATCCCTCGACTTCTGATCTAACATCACCTTTTCCTAAATTTTGGACATGATCTTCTGAATTGTGGATTTCTACTCCCTTTTTTTGAGTACCTAAAACATAAGTCTTACTCGTGCCTATCCTTCAGCTCAAAGAAAAATAAGTAATATCGGCTTATTAAAAAAAAGTTCAGATAATAATGAAACAAAAACAAATCATTTTCTATAAGAAAACACATTTTGAAAATTTGTGGAAGACATGTTAAAATTCCATAGTGTTTGTATCAACATGATCAATGTAGACATAATAAGGATTCAAAAAGAAAAAAACAATCGAAATAGATAACAATAGGTTATATGTAATTCATAAAGGAAAAGTGAAGCTATTGTATACTCAATTTAGTGCTGTGAAAAAAGATTTCTAAAGATTCGCAAATTGTTAGATACACATGTATTTCGAATAAACGAGAAAATGACCATTTTAGCCCTCTACGTTGACCACATAGAAAGTCTAAACAGGTTGAAAAGTAAAACAATATGTACTTTGTTCTCTCAGAAATGTTCTAAGGACATGTAAATACACCATATCAAATATAAAACAACCTAAGCAAAATAAACACATATTCAGAAACCCTTATAAACGATGTGTGAAGAGTATGCACTTTTGAACAAAATATCTACTTATTTTTTTGAAAATAGAAATATTAAAATCAGAAATCGTACTTAATAGTACGGAAATATTGATTTAAGGATTGTATATGCTCTTTTCTTATAAAACCATTCATAATGAACCTTAATGAAGCATTCACTTCACATCTTAGTTCCCAAAACTACCTGCATCCAATGACGTGAGGAATTTTCCAACCTTAGTCACTTCCATAACTGCCAGTGGTGCCTGATAAACATTCTTATTTATCTCCTCTGAGTGACCCATGTGTTGGTAAAATAGTTGTCTTTCATTCGATGGTACATCCAAGCTTGCATAGATTGTTGATGCTCTGTGTCTCATTGATGTTGCTGTAATGTTTTGTGTTATGTCTGCTTGAATCATAATATTCTTTACGGCTCTCCATCCTTTAACATGCGTGTTTGAGCGTTTTGTACTAGCAAACAAAAATGGATTAGCTTTGTCGATGTAAGCATCTTGTCGTATTGTCGTATCAGCGATTTTCCTAATTCCAGCTAAGCAGTCCTTGGGAATCAAAACCGGCACAATTTTCTTCAAATTTTTGCCAGCTTGGTATGCTACTTTTATATCTTTGAAAACCCTTTTTTCAATAGGGTCAGTAATAGCATTTGCTTTTGCATTTTTGCTTATCCATTCATCATTTTCAGCATCCTTCCATTCTTGGAGTAACATCCTTCCAGGTTCTCCTCCTCTTCTAGCATTGAATAAAGTTAGACGACATACTAGAAGATCCCGTAGTGTAACAAAGTCATTACCAGCCATAAACTCATACTGATCTGAAGTCAAATCATTTATTGCCTTCACATTGTAGTTTCTTAATTCTGCAATAACTTCTTCTTTTGGTAGACGTTTTGGCTTCCTCAAACTAGTTTGCCTGACCATTTCGCAATTGTACTGAGCTTCACCAAACCACCTGTCCCAATGCAAATTCAGTACTGATTGAAATTTGTCAAACTGTTCTGCTTTTTCTGGATCATCTTTGGCAATATGAAAACCTTTTAGAATAAGACAAACATTTTTCATGGTATAGCCAATGTTTCGACAAAGTCCAGATTTTAAAGAGCCATCTGTCTTTCGTGTTAATTCTAGTAATGCTTCATGAATGAATTCCATGCTACACACATTAAACAGATGGTCACAAGAGGTTATATCTTTACCTTTCTGCTTAGCTTTCTCTTTTGCAAGCAGAAAAATCTTTGCTATGTTTCGCATGTCTCCCATAAGTTTTTCTCGAAGGGTTTGTTGTTTAACAATTCTTGCTAGTACCTTGTGAACTCGAGAAAGGCCATATATTTTGATAAGATCATCTGACTGACATACTTTCCCTGCACCATCACTTCTAAACTTGGATAGAATCATCTGATCAAATGTTTTCCTCTCTTCCTTAGTAAATGTGTCAATCGGAGTCGAAGATGGTGTCAGCATTGTTATTGGCAGTGCATATGCTTCGATTTCTCCAGGACAAACAGCTCTGTGAGTTGATATATTACTTCTAGCATAAAACCCCTTACAGGAACAGCACATTGAAATTTCAGTTCTTGCACTTTTTCTCTCTTTTAACATGTGGAACTGTTTGTCTTTGATGTTTTTATTTAGTAATATTTCTCTATTTTTAAACAAAATGCCTTCTTTTTTCATGGTATTAAAAACTTGATGCCTCATTGGTTCTGGCAATGACATTGCATGGACAACTCTTGGTTCTTTGTGATGGACCTTTTTAATATGCAACGATAACTTTGACATAAATCTATGGCAAAATGGACATGGTCTGTATGGTTTTTTCCTTTTTGCTGCAAAAATACGCAAATGTTTTACCGTGTACATAGGATTTCATTTTCAAATTAAAATGTCAGATAAAGTGAACTAGTGTTTGTTTGAAATAAAAAAAAGTTAACACGGACATGTAGTGTTTATGTCGTATTTATTGGTAAAGTATTTTTTAATTTCATAACCAAATCACTGGTAAAACACTTAAGAGGGCTGAGTCTTTATCGCAATCGTGAACAATATGAAAACTCTTAAGATTAAAAAAAAATAAATGTCTAAGACTGTCACGATTTTGATCAGAATCCTTTCAATACTTAACCAAACATATAAATTTCTTGAAATTTCTCACTACTATACCACTTACCAGTAGTTTTTGTAACAGATGAGCTCATCCTACTGACCTGGTCTGCTAATTCTATCATTTCAATTTGGGCCTGCATACTATCAATGTATGTGACGTCTGCAAAAGTAATTGAACTTCAACTTATATTTATTTTTTCCTTCCTGTCAGACAATTTAAAAAAACTCTATAACGTTCCTTTTTATGAACAGTTAATCAATAGTAGTAATTGATGCAAATAGTTAGGATGTCGATACAATTTTAATAAGTAACAATCTTGGACCTGTTTCATGTGTTTTGTAATGTCCCGATGGGTCTAATAATTTAAGACAATGCATTCCTAAGTGAATTTCCTTTTTTTATCAGTAGCGACGTTTATGTCAGCGGTTACCCAAAATCCTGCAACGATAAACATTTTTATTGAAATTGAGGTTGGGCAAAAGAATAATGACAGAAATGGAGGGAAAATGATGTTGATAAGTGAACCGGCCTCCCAAAGCTTTTAATACAATTGCAACAACATTCTATTTCTACGTTTACCACTGATCAATTGTTCTATAGAGGATTTTTCTGTATGATCAGCTAGATGCACCATTTCAATTCCTGCTGTACTACTGTCTATGTACGTAAAGTCTGAAAAGTTGAATTATATAAATATATATTCATGTTTAAATGTTTATAACAGCAATCATGCAAACTTTCATCTTTGTTGGTATATATGATAAAATGTTTAGTTATTTATTCAGTCTATCTATTCTTAGGAAATAAATCAAATCGAAAACTTAATAGTTATGATAAGGGAAAACAATTGTCAATTTTTCTTTACTTGGGTGACAACATTCCTTCAGCGTCTGCGTATGGACTGCTCATACTACTACTCATACGTTATACCAAAGATTGCCTAAACTACGCAGACTTTTTGTATCACGGTAAACTTCTAACAAGTAGGTTTCTGGAACAAGATTATGTTGCTACAAAATTGAAGTCATCACTACAGAAGTTTTATGGTCGTCATCATAATATCGTGAACCATTACGGTGTATCCATCTCCGCCATGAAAACTGATTTGTTAATCGTGTCATAGTTTTCCTTTCATCTTTTAACTTTCCCGGACTTGATTTTAATGAGCAATTCGGCGGGTGTTTTTTTTAGAAATGCAGAGGACGTTTTTCCTCCCGATGCACATATCACTGGCCCCAGTTTTAAGTGGAGTCCGATTTGCTCATTTACTTTTGAAACTTTGTATGTGTTATTTTAGTTACTATATGTTCTTTGTTGTGTATGTCTGTTTTCTAAATCTGGCCCTTGTCCATGGATTATATTCTTTTGATTACCATGATTAGCGCTAGACGCTTGGTTCCCCTGATTACTCTTTCTATTGTATTTCAGTGTCATTTACAGAGTTATTTCTCGTAATTATGAATTCTACAATACAATTATATTTTTGTATTTCTTACAATAAAGTTTCCATGATGTGCAACATGTTGATTTTGTTTACTAGGTTTTCAAACCACGAATCTTAAGCAAGGAATTTTTCTATTAGTACTAGTACCTTGTATCAACGTCATCCAAATGGCTCTGGCGATAAACGTTTTTATTGTAATTGAGGTTTGATAAAAGAATAATGACAGAAATGGAGGAAAAGTGATGTTGATAAGTGAAATGTCCTCTCAAAATCTTTTAATGCACACAGAAGCAACAACATTTGCAACAACATTCTATTTCTTACCACTTGTTAATTATTCTATAGAGGATTTTTCTTTATGATAAGCAAGATGCAGGATTTCAATTCCTATGTATTACTGTATATGTACGTAATGTCCGGAAATCTGAATTTCTATATATATTTAATATATATTCATGTTTATATTCTAAGTAGCAGTGTTACTAAGAATCATGCAAAATCTCTGATATATGATTATCCCTCCTCCCCCAAGCAACACATTTGAATTTTTGTCTACAAGTGACTTTTTGGGTCTATGTGATAAAAATGTGTAGTTATCCATTTCAATCTATCTGTTATTGGAAAAAAGGCAAATCGAAAATCCGATAAATTATATTGCATTTCGGTGTCATTTACAAATTTATCTCTCATAATTATGAATTTCACAAGACAATAAATTTTAACTTTATCTCTTAAAAAGGGTTATATGATAGACAAATGTAATTTCTCTTCACTGAAACATTTTAAACAATATATCAGGAGATAAAGATGTGTAGGTTTTCCAACCAAAACCAAAACTAATGATTATTGATAAATACTCCAAATGGTCACTGTGTTAGTCTATAAATGTAAAGACCAAATATGTATGGATTTCGTTTTAGTAATTTTAGGTACAATGAGATTATAATGTACCCATTGAAACTTACTTTTTAGATTGGCATTCTTTGGCGATAATACTTTTACAAAATACCAAATCATTCCAGTACATTGATGCTGAGATCTATGGACTGATTAACGGACACGGCGAATATAATTTCCATTATTCTACTATTGGAATAAAAATGGTTCACATGGCCAGCGTGAATCCAAAAAATGTGAAAAAATTTACATTTACACATTGTTTTAAAAATTGCTAAGTTTCAAACAGGTTTTTTTTTTTAAAGTTGTTTGCTCGAAAAAGTCTTTGATTAAAAAGTCTGTATCTTCTTCTACTGAAATTAACTTTAATTTAAATACAGGCTCGCATATCATTCCTTCTAAAATATATTATCTATATCTGAAAAACAAAAAAACCTAGAATATGGAATGGTAGTTTTTCGGATCTCTATAAAGTATAATGGATTTATAAAATGATGAAGTAGCATCACTTACCGTCTGTTTCATCCAACGTTTTATTGAACGACGTTGATTGATTCTGAATGTCTTCTTCATCTGGATACTCTTCAGGTTCAGAAGCACCAATATAATTTTCAAACCGATAATTCATCTCAGTATTCCACATTTGATGCATGTGCTTTTTGTCTTCCTTTGGTTTTTGAATTCCACCGATATTGTTTCTTTTATCAATTTGTTCGGCATCATACATTGCATGCGACTTTATATCTGTATTTGTGTTAAGTTTTATTAGCGGGGGATAATCCTCAAATTCCAATGTTAAATTTGTATTTACAATTTCATTTATTTGTTGTTGATTTTCATTTTCCTTTGAATTTTTATCTGAAGAAGCGGTTTTATATGTTTGATCTAATGTTCCAGAGCTGCCATTTGTATTTACCATCTGTATTGTGTGCTTGACAATATTCATTTGTTTGGCGCCTCCATCTGCATCCACTATTCCATATATATGCTTTTTGTCATACTCCAGTTTTGAAGTTTCATTTGTTTTTCCAATTTCATTTATTTTCTGTGGAAAGTCTGCTGTAATCGAGCTTATACCAGTAATCATATTTTGCAAACTTTGGTGCTTGGGCCCATCTTTTAGCTCAGAATTTTCACCAATATTTTCAATTAGATGTATATGCTGAAAACATACCCTCTCAGCAGAGCTTCCATTATAGTCACCAGTGTTATTTTTTTGTGTGAGACAGCTATTGTGTCCAGAGGTTCCATTTGTATCTTCAATTTGATTTAATTGTGTGGGACCAGCATTTGGTTCAGCGCTCATTTCAGGTTTTTTAATAAAGATTATTTGGACGGAACCATCATTTGATTCAGCACTCCTATCTGTATTTTCAATTTGGTATATGTGCATGGGTCTTTCTTTTGGCTCATAATTTGCATCAATATTCTTCATTTGATTTATATTTCGGGAAATCACCATTTCGTCAGTACTTACATCAGTTTCATCAATTTGATTTATTTGCGTGAGACCACCCTTTGGTTCCAAGGTCCCATCTATGTCTGCCCTTTTCTCCACTGGTACAGAGATTCCAACTGAATCCTCAATTCGATATATTTGTGTTGTTCCACTCTTTGGTTCAGAGTTTCCATCTGTATTCTCAATAAGATTTCTTGGTTGAATACAATTCTTTTGCTCACTCTCAAAATCAGCATAGGTAATAGGATCATTTTTCTGCAGACTATCTTTTAATCCTGGTCCCTCAACTATTTTTTCCCTTTGATTTTCATGCTGTACACCACCCTTTGCTTTAACGCTCAAAACTGTATTGGCAGTTTGCTGAATACCTTTCTTTTGATTTTGACTTTTATCTGTTTGTTTCTTCTTCTGTGAGTTTTCAACTTCAAAGAATAAAAAAGGATAGTAACATATAAAAAATGCTGATGTTGCTATAACATTAAAAATTATATCGGTACCTGCCTACTTATCAGCGCCATATAGGTATCTGTATACCTTCTTTTTACAAATCAATTTTTATGACTTTTAATTATTTTTCATCGTTTTTTTTTTTGTACTTCTTGTTCATATAGTGAATGAGTGGATTCTACTACCATTGTTGAAAAACATGACTTTAAATATATTTACTGTTATAATGGAAATGTTGCGCGTTTTTGAAGGTCCAACATTTTGCTAGGGGGAATGGAGCAACAAAGTAAAATAATGTATTATAAACTATAAGACATAGTATACCAGCTGGGTGGGTTCACCATGCACCTCACAATTATCGACATAATTATCGTCTGAAAATAGCTGAAATGTTGCAGCTCGGACGTTAAACCCCAGCAATCAATCAACATAATTATGTTAAAATGATTTGTCGTTAAAAAGGTTTGGGAGTAAACCGTATTGGCAATAATTTGGGCATTTTTGTGGTAATTGAAAAAAAAAGGTTTTTTTCGTCTTTGTACTCAATTGTTATAAGTTGAAGTCATCCTATCATATCACAAATAAAGAAACTAAATATATAATACAAAAAATGTTTTATTTTTGACGTCAAACGGAAATGTAAATAGAAGGTATACGAATACCTGAATTTCATATTGGCAATGATAAGTAGGCGGGTTGCACGAGGGTTGTCTCATTAAAATTACAAAAAAATGTTTCCTAAATTAAAATGAAGTAAGAAAAAAAGAGGTTGTTTATGCGCTGAGATAACGCCATAAACAACCCATCTTATGAACACCCCTGTGATTTTCGTATTTTTCACTAGCAATTATAATTTTTTGTGTGACTTTTAATTCTCTGTCTTTTTTTTATAAACTTTATCTAGTTTATACAGTGAGTGAGTGGATTCTACTACAAGCATGACATAGTAAGAAAACAAGGGTTATTAACTGTAAAAGTTGAAATTTTTGCCTTTTAGAAGGTCAAACATTTCGAGTGGTGGACGTATTTGCTGATTAATCTTGCTGAAATATTAAATTTTGCGATGCTCTGAAATATCAATCATATTCCCCGTTTTCTACATAAATAACCTAGAGTTGTCTTTCCTTCGCCGATCAACATACTGAAAAAGAGACTTACTTAACAAAACGTTCGTTTGAAGCGGTCGGAAATTATGTTTAAATTGTTTTGTTTGTCAATATTAGAAGGAGTAATCAAGGGAACCAATATTATAGCGGTAATCAAAAGAATGTAATTCAAGGACAAAGACCAGACATAGAAAACAGACATACACAAAGAACATAAAGTAACTAAAATCATACATACAAAGTAACAAAAGCAAATTAGCAACTCGGACACCACTAAAAACTGGAAGCATGAACCAGATGCACCGGTAGGGTAAGCGTCCTCTGCTTTTCTAGAAACACCCGCCGAGTTGCTCATAAAAGTCAAGTCCGGGGTAGACAAACGAGGAAAGGAAAACTATGACCCGTTGAATAAATCAGTTTTCATGGTGCAGATGGATACATCATGACGACCATAAAACTTCTGTAGTGATGACTTCAATCTTGTAGCAACATAACCTTGTTCCAGAAGCCTATTTGTTAGAGTTCTAGCGCGATACAAAAAGTCTGCGTAGTTTCGGCAAGCTCTGGCATAACCTATGAGTTGTGATATGAACACTCCATACGCAAGTGCCGAAGGGATGTTGCCACAGATGAAAGGAAAGTTGACAATTCTGAATGAAAAGTCATCACGTTTGTCGTAAAGTTTGGTCAATAGTTTTTCTTTACCACCGATTTCTAAGTGTAGGTCGAGATATGAGGCTGACTTCACAGTGTCTGTAGTATCCTTTATCTCAAGTTCTTTTGGGTAGATGCGATGTATCAAATCCCCGAAATTAGGATTGTAAAGATAATATGTCATCTTTATAGCGGAAACTGAGATTGAAGGATCTAGCCAAACGATATTCTTTCTTTCTGATCAAATCAGCTATAAAGTCAGCCTCATAAGAGTGAAGAAATAGGTCAGCAACTAAAGGAGCACAATTTGTTCCCATTGGAATGCCGAACGTATGTTTAGAAACACGTCCACCACACTGGACAAATATGTTGTCGATTTAGAATTCCAGCATTTTGTAAACATCTTCCTCTGTTTATTTGGAAGATGATTTGGAATTATTACAAAGTATGAAGAATCTCTATCAAGAACTATATATTTGTATCTAGGTGTATAATGTTTTTAAGTCGGGATTTTAACTGTTACGGGGAATAGAAATATACATTGTTGAAAAATCATAGGTTTTAATGCTATTATATTCATATAACAGTCTTGAACTGATTTTCTTCAAAAGATCTTTCGAATTTTTCAGGATCCACATTGAATTAATACCACTACGGGAGTAACAAGTATTGTGGTAAAACTGCAGCCCCTCTTTGATAGTTGTGAGTACAGAAGTTAAAAGTTATGAAAGAGGTTTGGTGGTACATTTTGCAGATCCAGCTATGAAACGTTGTTTGTATGGATTCTTGTGGAGTTTAGGAATCCAGTACATAGACGGTAAATCAGAATCATCGTCCTTGGTAGAGAGACCAAAAGAGGATAGCACAGATTTATGGTTTTCCACAATCTCTTCTTTGGAGCGAGTGGTAGCAGTATAGGTCTTATCACTGCTATTACTTTCTACGTCTACATCTGATAATAAACATTGAGAGTTTAAAATTACTATAACTTGGTGAAAAATAAGGAACACTTAAGGCGACCATCAGTTTGGATCTTCAGTCACCTCTCACAACAGCAACATCGAAAACCAAACTATTCCAGTTATTTCTGCGGATATTTTCCAGGCACGAAATTAGCAAAAACAATCCCAACGAAAAAAAATTCCACTTTTACATTAAACAAAATTGTCGACCAGTTTGAATCTTTTTTTTTCAACCATGCTGCACTGGTGATAGAGTGTTTAAGAAAACTGTTTTGTCTATGTAATTGTAAGAGTGAGAGAAATGGCTTACTCTCTAACAAACAGAAGGATCTCACCGGTCTGTTTTTTAACTGGTAATGAATCTACCTTGGTTTTGATGTAGAAAATCACCAAATCTTTAAAACCTACCATGCAACCATTGCTCGCTGTCTATCTTCAGCAGTTTCACATGACATGGCTTCACCTAAAGAAGCATGATTCACCTTAGTTAATAATGATGCGGATGTAGATGTACACGTGCCCTTTCATACATAACATTTGTAAAATAGAGATTGTCTGAAATTTCCCAATCTTGCATGCCAAAAGCTGATGTTCCCCTTTTCTGTCATCGATTTTAATTTGCTTTCTGATTTTATGTCTGATGTTTAAAGTCTCAGCTGGTACATTTTGTAAAAGTTAACAATGCATAGGAAGGATAATTCAAGAATCAGAATAAATAAGTTTGTTATAATTTTTAAGTCGCCTTTGAGAAGTTCTGTAACTTTTTGTTTCCTCCGTCAAGTTTTTGGAAGTGATATGTTATGGTAAAATTGTGAATGTTATAAGAAAAGCGGAGAATGTTAACCTCACCTGTGCACCTGACCATATTTAAAATTTTATTAAAATCGTGGTTGATCATTACTTTTTTGTGTGTGTCTATTGTACGTATTTTGGTTATTTCATGTCTTTGTTGTGTGAGTCTATTGTCATTTGTAAAAAAAGAAACTCCAGTCATATTACTGGTCATCGAATCGAATAAATCAAAATGCTTTTCACTTTGAACCCTGCTTCCCTTACTTGCTCTAATTTCTAATTAATCAACTGGCAATCTATCACCTTTTTTGGGTCAAGAACTGTGCTACTCTGTTTCGTTATATGTCACGAATGATCACTGGGTCTATATATATATCCATAAATTTTGGTACGATCATATACATGTGAAAAACATCACCGTTCAACTACGAAATACACTTACCACTACAGACGTTTGCACCTTCTTTTTCAATCTTTGTGCACTCTCCATGCACAATGATTTTTTTCGAGTGTGTCTTTGCTGTAAATTAAAAAAAATATTTGTTTGTGTTTATTCTACATAAAAGTTAAGAAATGCAGATTACTATCACCAAATGCACTCATTTTCGTTTTGAACTATATAATTTATTTCGTTCAACTTTACAGTAAATTACAATATCTTACAATATCTTTATTCTTGAATACTTAACTTTGAATAATGTTCTGAAGATAAATTTTGAAAAGTATCCAATATTTATCATTTATAGTAATTATATAAACAACGATTTTCCTACTCTCAGAATGAATTTGAAAACGATCTAATTATTAATCAATGGGTTATCAGAAAAAATCATTATGTTTATGATTACTGTGACCTTAATTTTCGGCTAATTATAGGTAAAAAGTTTCGAGGCATCAAAATTATAAAACTATTTGAAAAGTAGTGTTGATAAAATGTCTAATCTAAGTTTTAATTTTCTTTTGTCTTTTGTTTTGATGAATAAGAGTAAAGTTTAGTGCATATCTCCTAGTTACAAACACTCAAAATCTATTTTAGAATAAGATTCCCCTCCCCCTTGATCCAAAACAACAAAAAAGGTAATTGAAAGAGAAATCAGTTAAACTATGTTTAATGTCAAGTGAAAAAAATCCCGTTTGACGTGTACACACATTTCGTTGAATGTAGTACTTTAATCATATTCCACAAGACGTTCTGTATTAATATTAAATCAAATGAACAAATCTGAACAACTCAATATCTGATGTATATTTACTGCAGATTAATAGTAAATAAATATATGATATAATCAGTATTAATAAAATATTTTATATTGTGATGAAGTTTCTTATATGGTCAATAAATATTATTTCTAGAATGTTTTTTTTTTAAATTAATAATACTATGTTTAAACTGCTACCAAATGAGTTTATCATGCACACAATAAAACCGAACCTGAGCGTTGAAAAGTGTGAATATACAATGTTTTACTAGTGAATTTGATTGTATAAAATCATAAATTATTAAATGTATGGCCAATGACAATTTCTTTCCCAAGTGTCATATAAGCCATTATAAGGTCAAATACATTGTCGTCGCACATGCATGAATCTGACAATCGTTAATAACACAAATTTTCTTCTAGATAATTCATAAGTAAACAATTTATACAAATTGGAATATTATTATAATATTTTACAGAATGTTTACACTTATGCTTATAAAAAAATAGCCTTAACTCATTTTTGAATCACAACAAGCATACAACTTTTCTTGAAAGGAAAAATTCAAATTCTCTTGTGCAGTTCATAGTGGATCTGTAGATTATCGCACCATAGACAAGAAATTTTAAAACTTTGAAGGAGGTTCCTCCCTGCCAATAAAAATATGTTTCCTTTGTAATGTACATAAAACATACAGAATTACTCATTACTATTAAAATACATAAATACTATGACAAATTAGTTTTAGTATAAGACTGAGAACTTACCATAATACGTCCCTTTTCGATGGTCCTTACCTAGCTCTTTTAATGTTATATTTATTATGCGATCAGGTGTCTTTTGATTGGATACATTTTAATGTTCCCCTTCTGGGCGTTTACAAATACAACTAATTGATAATAGATTTGCTTTAACAGTTGTTGAACATGTTAATTTTACGTAGATTACAGAAATATGCATGTCAATAAATGTCAAACATCATTATTTCTCCGCAAACTTGTTAGGGGGCATGTTTGAATCACCCTGTTCCTCTGTTCACATACTTTCTGAGACCATTTCTCCCTTAATCGCTTGATGGAATTTGATGCAACTATACATGCAGAAAGTACACCATATTTAATGACTCTTTGTTGACTCATTCAAAAGGGATATCAGGACTTTGTATGTAACTAACGGGGTATTCCTTTTCTATCAGTTATGACGTATTTTCCGAAAAAAAAATTAAACAAATATCTAAAACTAATTTTCTAGATATCGATATTTAAAACTCTAATAATTTGACCAGCAAATGGGCTAAAAAAAAAACTATTCTGTTCGGTCACGTTGGCTACTTCGTCGAATGTTTTTCTCCTGGTATGCAAACAAAAAAAAAGCTGGTTCGCAAAGTCGACAATATTGTTCTTAACAAACCCCAGTACTCGAAAGACGAATGCCGTGTCTCACGTTGAATTAAATTGAAATCGTTTTTGCAAACCTTTTCTATGTTTTGAGTATCAGTATTAAAAAAAATACAGTGTATAATGATATTTTTTTAACAAAACACAATCATCTTTATAAACTTCTTTTGAAATGTTATATTTTTGACACATTTTGTCAAGTTATACTGCATTAATACATGTTATGAATTTACTTTATTTGTATGGTAGGTATTTTGTAATAAATTATGAACATACTAACAAACACACAACAAAAAGAACAAAGAACAAAATGTACATACAATTTCTAGTCTAGTTTCAATGAGATATCCGATACCCTTTTTCAAGCTGATCGATGTATTTATTTACTTTTACAATAATTTGTTTTCATTTTGGATGTTCAGTGATATTAATTATCATATCAAACCTATAGTTTTGAAAGGAAATTGCTGTCAATAAAAAGATGAAGTTAATTAATTAATGAATTACAATGCATGTTGTGCCTCATATGAGTATTGTAACCGTCATATAATTTATGGAGGTGGGGAACTTTCAAAGGTTACTTTGTAACATTTAATAAAAGAGGTATTGTATACGTAGTCATACATTTTGAAATTTCTGTAATTATGCACTAACTAAACTTAGATTTGATTACACTCGATTATATCAATTGTCGGGTTTAATTGCATGATAAATATTTTGGTTTATATTCAGGACTGTAACATCCGATTAGGAAATTAACAAGGTCACCAGCAAGCCATATTACTTTTATATAGGAAGGAATGAAAGCAACAGACAAACAAATTCTAATTCGATAATTTTACTTTTTTTCTGAAAAAAACCTTATTCATTGTAAATCAAAAGCAACTCGGCCCTTATACATCAGACTACGTTTTACACTTTAAACACTTATTTACTTCTTTTGCACAATGAAATAAAAAGAATAATCAAAAATGTTTTGCCTTAAAATTGGTTCAAGCACATGATTTGACCTAGAAAAAATCAATTTATTATTTGCGTATGTTAGTAAATGAAATGCAAGCGCCTTGTTTATACATTAGACCAAACTTATTTCCAGCGAAACCAAATCATTTAAAAGTAAAAGAAATAATCATAACTTCAGGAAAGGGAAGCGGTCATGTTTTGTAAATAGGACTGTACAGCGGGATAGTTGAAATAATGCAATACTAACTTTGAATCTGCTCTTATGAACAACTTGTATGAAATACCAAATATAAGCTGGACTGTATCAATGTCGGTAGAGGAAATGTATGCATACAAATATTTAGATTGTTTATCAGCATAATGGTTAAAACATTTGCTGTGATGTGAAATGAGGTACTGATAACATAGTTTTTTAAGTATTCTATAGGATTGAACAGTATTTTCGGTCGTTCATGCATGTATGAACGGATCTCGGAGCTCCCAAACTCAATGAATGGCCGAAAACCGTTCATGTAATGTTTGGAAGTGGAGAGATACGTTCATACATGCATGAACGACCGAAAATAGCTGTTCAATACTTATAATTCTATCTGACAGTCAAAGTTACCCTCTTAGAGCCTAGGTCGGTTATGTTAATACACTGTGTTTATGTTTACGCTTCAATACACACACATTCCTTTGCACACGTATGGGAGCGCGGACGAATATGTACACGTAATTAAATGGAACGATCGGTAAAAATTTCACACAATGATAGCAAAAGCAAATTATTACCATATATCAACGAGTAAGCAGCTACTAGATGCACTCTTGCATTGTTGTTTGTTCACAATAAGTCTTACTGCTGAAAATGGACCATCAATACGTTTTGGAAGAGTTTGTTTTGCAAATGGCAAACATGGATATACAGTTTAGTTAAATTTTTCTGACACCAATTATTTTGTATCACAATCTCACGATGCATACATGTAGGTTTAAAGAATTAGGTTCTTTTTTATAAATCTTCCCCTCCTCTGTTGTTTTTATTTGCAATGAATTTTGTTTTTTTTTTAAATCAACCGTTGAAATAAGTGTCAATTGTTTTAAAATGATTGAACAATTGGTGTTAGTAGTGAACATGTCCAAATCCTTATTTTAGGAGAAACAGAATGGGTTTGCCGTTTTGTTTATCTGGACCTAAAGTCAATGTGAACTTATGCAATCATTTTGCAGTCGCATTAAGGTATACCGTTGTTGTTGTCAATGTCGACGACTTCGTCCATAGACATTTGGTTTTCATCCGATGACTTGAATATTTCTGAAAAATTTTAACAATGTTATTTGAAAAAAATAATTGCATTGAATTGGTAATCGTGGCCAGCCAATTAAATAACAAGGGCAAAAAAGTAATAAAAATTTAAAAAAATAATAATAATAATAATAAAAATAGCAAAGCAAAAACAAAAAACAAAAAGAAAACAAAACAAAACAATAACAAACAGAAACAAAACAAAAGAAAAACAAAGATAAAAAAACAACAAAAACAAAACAAGCACTTCATCGAATTTAAAATTTATAACTCCCGTAAAAGCGATGGAATGTCTATTATAATTCCACCATATTCCATACCACAATGTTTAACCTTGAAAAACAACAGTTGACTACTTAAGGCATATTGTAGGTCAACGACATTTTTACCTCCGATGGCTAAAGTGGAAGCAATTATTCAGTTCCTTGCTCCTACCAACAAAACTATGAGATATTTGGGTACGATTGATTTCTTCAAAAAAAATGTTTTAAAATGTTGCTACTGTTGTTAAATATTTAACACAATTTCTTAGGATCCCATCTTTCTTTGGAACGGCTAATGCCAGGTAACTTTTGTAAATCTTAAATCATCTGGTTTTCATCACTTCCGATTTTGAAAATGCTTATTGTCGACGCAAGCGATGTTTAAGTAGGGGCTATCTTTTGCAAGGAGGCACTAGGTCTGGTTGACAAACCAATTTCATTTTTTCTTAGAAATTAGATAAGCATCGGAAAAATAACTGTAATATTAAAAAAGAATGTCTTACTATTTTATAATTTTATAGTACTTTGATTTTTATTTAGGGTGTGTTAGAATGCTATATAAGTTTATTACATTCAATGTGAATATATTCTGAGGTTCTATTATACTTGTTTGACCCTTATTGGTAAATATGAAAAAAGTAATACTATAAATATGTTATTTCAATAAAGGAATTTTCTAGAATTTTTAATCCATCAAAGAGTCCAATGTACTTTCCAACAAGTGCTGTTTTTTTTTTTTTTTTTTTTTTTTTTTTTTTTCCGCGACTTTTTAATGATTCATTGCTTTGTAAATTTGTCCAGATTTTTCGTAGTATTTCTAGAAAACTTTTGACTTGCTGGGTTTCTGACAAACAAATTAATTTGATCAACAGATGAATGAATGAATGCAATTTCGGAACTTGTGCATTAATTCTTTAATACTGGACTTTTATACACACATTAAGTGTTGGAAAGTACATTGGACTCTTTGATGGATATTTACATTCCTTCTTTCCTTTGAAACGCATTAACTTTCCTTTTATGTCGTTCATAATATAAATGTCAGGAATTTCAGTGTTGTACTGGTCGTCTTCTCCATACGGCACAGGTTTATACATACCGTCAGCAAATATACGGAAATTTCCTTCTATCCATGTCTTAAAACCTTTGAAGTTCATCCATGAAGTCTTTGTACTTTTTGTTCTATCTTCTACTTCATACCGAAAAAAAAAAACAAACGTATGGTACCTTCTTTGTTTTTTTTTCAACCAATTTACCACTTGGTCATGCCAGTAGAACCGCGGGTATGAAACTGGTATGGTCCCCCGTAAGAGATTAGCAGTGTAGTACTTCCACTGCTGCTTCCAAGTAAGGAAAAATCGAACTGTTGTTTTTTCTATCGTTTCTTACCGATATGCTATTTAGATATGGTATCTAAATTTAGTACAAATTTAGCATTAAACTTACTCTCATGTTTCCAAATTTTCTATAAAAATCGAAGCTGAGTGAAAGTGATATAAGCCAATAAAATAAAAAAAAAATCATAAAGATTTGCCTGAAAATGGATTCAAGCACACTAGAAAGGTCAATTCATTATTTGCGTACATAATAAATGAAACGCAAGCGCCGTGTTAATACATTAGACCAAACTTGTTTCCAGGAAACCAAAGCATATAAAAGTAAAAGAAATATTCAATACTTCGGTAAACGGAAGCGGTCTTGTTTTGGAGATTAGACGGAAAAAAATTCGATACTAAATGTGAATCTGCTTAAGAACCTGTATGAACTATCAAATATAAACAGGAATGTATCAACGTCCTAGTAGAAGAGATGTATGCATAAAAATAATTACATTGTTTTTTAGTGTAGTAAGATGATGTTATGTGAAAAAGGGAAGTATATACTATGAAAATATAGTTTACTAGATATAAAAACATTAAACTGGACCATCAGTACATTTTGGAAGAGCTTGTTTTATAAATGGCACACATCATGAGCTTGTGAAACCTTATTATTTTTGTTTTTATAAATGGATTTATTTTGCATATAAAGTTGAATAACCTGTTGATACTTACATAATACAAAATGTTCATGAGTTTATTTGTGCAATGATAAAGACATTTGGTGTTATAAAAATAGACCGACCCGAAGTGCACTGTAGGTATTTTTGCATTTACATTTCCTGTACTGGTAGGAATGGATATCAAGTCGAGGTCCTAACTCTTTAGCACCTAGCAACATTTGCCAATCATTATGCTTACGCTTCCCATCAATATTATGAGCTATCGCTTCTCTATCTTCCTTTGAACAATACACCATTTTGTTCTTTTGCACGTCTTATTGTCAATCAAATGTTTGTTTCTGAAAAATGGGGTCATTTTTAAGGCTTTACTGTAACCTTTTAGTAATCAGAAACCAAAACCTAACTCCCTTACTCAAATTTAAAGATGTATCGAATTTGAATGATGTGAACATACAGTTAAGAATACTTTATAGTCATATCAAGAATCGGTTTAGAATTGTTTTTGTATATATTTTGTCTGTATAAAAGTCATATAGTTTGTTAGTGACCTTGTTAATTTCCTTATTGTATGTTAAAGTCTTGAATATAATCCAAAGTTAAAACCGCACTAAATTAAACCTGACGGGCGATATAATTGGGCATAGTCAAACTTACTGCTTGGTTGGTGTTAATTACATGAATAATGACAGGACTTTTCTATCAAGGATCAAAACTGATGAAAACATCACCTTTTATCGAAAATTGCAAAGTTACTTTTGAAAAGTTAAGAAAATAAAATAATGACAGTAGTTTAGGCTTGTTGTGGTATTTGATAACATCACTCAACACAAACAATTAAAATAAATGACTGTAAACTCACAATGAGGTGGAAGTACATAAACGCATCTGGCAGCTTGAATGATGATGTTGGATAATGATTATGAAAACGTTAATCATATTTTAGGGGGAAAAGTTAGATCATCACAAATATATAATAATGAAACAACACAATTATGATTAATGTAACATCCAATTCAACAAATCAGATATCTCTGACAAAACTCAGATAGTGCAGTAAGTAGGTCGTGCGTTTAATTTGCAATTAACAATGGTTTTGAACAGAGATGGAAAGCATAAATAAAACAAACAAGTTTGATGAAAATGAATGTAGCTTTTTACTTACTTTAAAGGACATTATGATGGTTGAATACAATTTCTAACAGTGTAAACATTTTTCAAAACTACCATCATTAAGTTATGAATAGGAAACACTTTAGTTAAGTATTTTTAAGTCTAGAGTAAATATTTACTCTTGAAATATAATGTTAGAAATGCTATTATACAAGAAACTAATAGAGAGAGAGTACATAGATATAAATCATTCAAGATGATTTTATGTTATGGTATGTACTCTATTTAGTTGTAATACTTTTAAAATTTCACATTTCCTCCCTTGAAATCCTTTGTAGAAGGTTGGGTCTCTCTGTTTGTTTGTTTTTTTTATATGTATACTCTCTTAAAAACTGTTTAATTTGCATTTGTGTCCAGTATTGCGTCCTTTTTATAAATTATTAGTAGACAATATTGTCCAAAAAGTTTTTTTTAATTAATCCAAAAAAAAAGATGCAATCTGGTGCTGTTTATTTAATTTGATGGTGAACGGAAACCCGGGAATGTATGGAAATATCATATCAAACTAGCCATAATCAAAATGTGCGGAAATAGGCACAGACGACTTGTTTTTTAGCCATCTGATAATAAACTTATTGGTTATCTTTATTTTATTTTATTTTTAGGGGTTTTGTTTTTTTTTATTCTTGTTTTTATTTATTTTTGTTTTTTTTGTTTTTTGTTTTTTGTAGTCGACATGACCTTTAACAATCAGCAAATGTTTGTGCTGAACATAGAAGGTAAGAACCATTTGGATAATATGGATAAAGCTGAAATAAATTGTTTCAAGTCTCAAAAAAATATCTCTCAAATGCATGCACTAGATCTGCGTTTCGGAATGGTCTTTTCTCCAGAGGAGTGGTGTTTGCTTGTATTGCATAATACTCATTTTGACTTCAAATCTATCATCATAATAAATGTTTACTTGCCATAGGTTTAAAAGAATATGAATTGAATGTGCCTTCCCTTATGAAGGGGTTGGATTAAATAAATATAATTAAGCCCCTAATTCTTCAGTGTTTTGTCTATATCCCTGTAAATTCAAAATCCAATAAAACCTTGTATTATGCCTTTAATAGAAGCCCATACAGATTTACCTGAGATTTTGCATAAAACAATAATTGTTTTAGCTAAACATTCTTATTTGCATAAAATCACAACACCCAATGTCAAGTTCATATTTTCTTTTGTTGAATGGTACATTGAGGTACAATGTCAAATAAATTGTTGAATGTATGGAAAATGCTTCTTTTGGTTCCTTATTCTTACATTTAAGTGACAGCCCCAAAACTTATCATAGCTTTCCTTTTGTTTTAAACTTGTACTTTGTACATAATGAAGGATTAAACAACTCTTCATTTTTAGTTTCATAAGGATCTTTATGTGATTTCTCCTGTGTAGAACTTTCTATTTCTTTACGTTTGTGTGTTGTAAATTTTAGTGTTCCTGATGCTATCTTGTAAAGGATCTCCCGCCATTTCTACCTTTGGTATCAATACTTATATCAGAAAATACTAACTATTTCCATCGCGAGTCATTTATAGGGAAACAATACAGAAACCGAAGCTACAAAACTATAAGTGAAACGTCGCCTTATCTATATCGCCTTAGTATCTTTTGTCTTTTTTATGTATGAAATTTTTTTTATGAAAACATGTGTATTCGGTTTTGTTATTATACAAGGTTTAGGTATATTATGCTATTGGGTGTATTGATTTCAACACGTCGGAGATCTAGATATCGACTAATATGACACAATCTATGAAACCAGTCAGACATGTAAAGAAAGAAAGTTTAAAGTAAGATTTGGATGCCAACAAATGAGTTGTTCCATAAGTTAAGATATAAAACTACCTTATTCTACATTCAGTTTGTTTTTCTCTTTCAGAACTATTCGATCACTTGCCTGCATTAACTCCATAAATCCTGGAAAGTTACAACGGATATTACTTCCTGTAAGACTGAAATCAGTCTTCCAGTACTTCTAATGTTATATTTTAGATTTGTGGTAAATACCGTACACGGACTTCGTCCCCTATCGGTTGATATCTCTGATACATAATACGTAACCTACCACAACATGGGCTTTAAGTGGATTTTTATATAAAGGCGACACAAGACTAAATAAATCAATGAGATCTTTTTTTTATTCTTAGAACCAAATGCACATATTAACTGAAGAACACATTTTATGAAGAAGGTGAAAGTACATTGTGAACAGTTAAAGAATTCACAAACCATATTACATGTAGTATCATATACTTCATTACATGTACTTGTAAGTTCTTATTATATTCCTGAAGTAGTTTTCAAATAACATATCAGTATAAACTCAACAAACGAATGATTTTCATATGCTTTCATGACTAGTTAACATCTCCTTATGGAAATAAGACCTGCTATAAAACATGACTGCAGAAAAGATTTACAATATAGTCGTTCTTTCCTCAGAACTTGGAGACAAGTCAGAAATCATACAAGACTAAATATATATGAGTTTAAGGCATAGAATCATTATCATTATATTACTACAATTTATATTCATTCATTTTATATATAAAAGTCTATATTTAGCTTTTAGGGTACCCTGATATTTTTTAACTAAGAATTGTGTAGATCTTTTAGTTATTTAAAAAATATTACTATGGACACGTCACCAGTGCTAAAGGAAGACTTTCGTACGCCTTATCAGTTAACATTATTCTACAGTTACCCAGTTCCACGTAGATTTTTAACCAATATCAGTATGAAACATTACTAGGTTGGAGCCACATGTATAAGAGACTGTTACTGGAGTCTTATAACTTCTTGTGCAATTTTTATCGTACATGTACAAAAGATCTGTTAAAAATGACAGGGTGCCAATAATTTTAGTGAGCATTATTAATGCAAATACAGGATCACATTTTCAGGTGTTAAAAGTTCCAACAATTAATATTTTCCTATTCGAATTGCAGGACCTTGACACTGAGCCATTCAAAATGAAATGTATTTTATTTCCATTGAATGGGATTTAAGAATACAGCTAAATGATCTTTTTGGATTTTTTTATAACTTTTTGAGAAATAAACTGTAACCTGTAAATATTCAAAATAACTAAAACATTTGAGTTTATGATAACAAATCAAATATAGAACCAGAATTAATTCATGTATCTATTAAGTTGATAGAAGAAATGAAATTCTTATTTTCTTTAGTATCAAAACTTCATATCAAAGTTGCAGTAGCACTACAACCAAGATGGACTTAGTTCTTTTATCTAAAAGTTGTTTTAGTTTAAATTGTGAATTACTCCATCTTGAAAGCATGACAATTTACTTGTCTTTTGATTAGATACTTTTTGCATAATAATTTCTTCTTCGAAAATAAGAGAGGTTTGCTATTTCAGAACTTAATTACGGTGAAACAATGGCATCTAGGCAAAGCAGGTCCCAAGTTTCACAGTGTTCATTAGATAATTGGAGAATGTACAACTACACAAGACTTTAATGGACTGAAGATGACATGATCCACGTGAACTGTACTACTTACAATTGGAATCATAAATGAACATTCCAATTTTAACAGTACTAGAAAGTTTCTTTATATTATATTAACCAGTCAAAACATAAAAAAATAACAAATGCAAGTTCTGTTAAGCACAGCTGTTACTACAATACATGTGATGGTATTACATGGGCTTAATTGATAAAAGTTACATCACAGCTGATTTTAAATTAAAATGTTTCATTTGTATAAAAATTGTGATTGAAATAATACATATAAATACATTAACTTCAAAATTTCCCAAACAACTATTGATATAATAATCATGGCATCGAAATAGGTAGACAGAATCTATAATTTGTATTTAAAAAATACTTTTAGCAATGGTATCAAAACTGATATAAAATCAAGTACTATTTATTGTAAAATAAACTGAATAACGTATACAACTCATTTATGCAAAATCATTATTAACAATATTACAATAATTACATATAGAGTTCATGAAGTTCATGACTTTTAAAATGTCATACACATTCAGCAGTAAATTAAGGACTATAAAAATTAAATTTTTGTTTAAGTTAAAATATCCATTTTCATTATTTCAGAATATCTTTCAACATTATTTCCTTGTACAGCAATAGAAAATTTCAAAAGAAAATACACATTAACCAATATTCCTTCAAAGAAACCTTTTCACTTATAAATCAAATATATTATAAGTATATGAAACAATTAAGATGTAAATTACTCCACTGGCTTCTCTCAAATACCTTTATTAGAAATCACAACATAGAGCAAACATACAAACTTTCTCAGAACATGGAGACAAGTCAGGCTTCGAGCAATTCATCAACAGAAATTTCACAAAAGAACAGATATCAATTGCATTCAATTATTAATTGCTCATTTTATTTTATTTATTTATTTATATATACATTTTTTTTATTGAAGAAAAGATGATGCTGAATCACAGAACACAAACTCTCTCAGAACTTGGAGACAAGTCAGGCCTTGAACAAAAGAACAGATGTCAATTGCATTCAATTATAAATTGCTCATTTTATTTCATTTTTTAAAATTTTTTTTATTGAAGAAAAGATGATCATGAATTACGGAACCCAAACTTTCTCAGAACATAGAGAGAAGTCAGACTTCGAGCAATTCATCAACAGAAATTTCACAAAAGAACATGTATCAATTGCATTCAATTGTTAATTGCTCATTTTATTTTTTTTATTTATTTATTCATTTTTTTTTTTTGATTGAAGAAAAGATGATGCTGAACCAGAGAACACAAACAGAACTTGGAGACAAGTCGGGCTTCGAGCAATTCATCAACAGAAATTTCACAAAAGAATATATATAAATTGCATTCAATTATTAATTGCTCATTTCATTTTATTTTTTTTATTTTTCTTTTGGATTGAAGAAAAGATGATGCTTATTTATTTATATGTTCTTATGTTTTGACCTTCATGAGCACTGGAGCACTGGAGCAATTGTAGACTTTTCCGATGAAGAGACTGCGGAATTTGTCTCCAAGTTCTGAGAAAGTTTGTGTTCTGTGATTCACCATCATCTTTTTTTCAAGCAAAAAAATAAATCAATAAATAAATAAAAATGAGCAATTAATAATTGAATGCAATTAATGCATCTTTTCTTCAATCAAACAAAAATAAAAGAAAATGAATAACTAAATAAAATAAAATGAGCAATTAATAATTGAATGCAATTGATATCTGTTCTTTTGTGAAATTTCTGTTGATGAATTGCTCGAAGCCTGACTTGTCTCTATGTTCTGAGAAAGTTTGTGTTCTGTGATTCAGCATCATCTTTTCTTCAATCCAAAAGAAAAATAAATAAATAAAATAAAATGAGCAATTGAATGCAATTGATATAAGTTCTTTTGTGAAATATCCGTTGATGAATTGATTTGTTGTGCAAAAGTTTTAACCTTGAAGTCAAAGTCAAAGGCTACTGTCATAGTATGTGACCCATTAAGTTTAGGTGATCTACCCACATACCAAATATCAAAAGCACACATGGAAAGACAAAAAGTTACAGCCAGGACATGAGTTAGTCACCTTATTTCCACTGCCTTATATGTTTAAATGGAACAGTCCTTACCTGATCTGACTGAGATACTAAGATTAACACTTCCTGCTGCATTGTTACGTTTATGAGGATCTGCCTCGTAGATTTGTACCCATCATAATCTATCTTTATACACATCTTGATGGGTTTCAAATATGGCTGATTCCGCAGTCTCTTCATCGGAAAAGTCTACAATTGCTCCAGTGCTCATGAAGGTCAAAACATAAGAATATGTAAATAAATAAATAAATAAATAAAATAAAATGAGCAATTCATAATTGAATGCAATTGATATCTGTTCTTTTTGTGTAATTTCTGTTGATGAATTGTTCGAAGCCTGACTTGTCCCTATGTTCTGAGAGAGTTTGTGTTCTGTGATTCAGCATCATCTTTTCTTCATTCAAAAAAATAATGAATAAATAAAATAAAATGAGCTATTGAATGCAATTAATATTTGTCCATTTGTGAAATTTTTGTTGATGAATTCCTCGAAGCCTGACTTCTCTCTATGTTCAGAGAGAGTTTGTGTTCTGTGATTCAGCATCATCTTTTCCTAAATTAAAAAAATAATTGAATAAAAAAAAAATAAAATAAGCAATTAATAATTGAATGCAATTGACATCTGTTCTTTTGTCAAATTTCTTTTATTGAATTGCTCGAAGCCTGACTTGTCTCCAAGTTCTGAGAAAGTTTGTGATCTGTGATTCAGCATCATCTTTTCTTAAATCAAAAAATATAATTAAATAAAAAAATAAAATGAGCAATTAATAATTGAATGCAATTTATGTCTGTTCTTTTGTGAAATGCTGAATCACAGAACACAAACTCTCTCAGAACATAGAGAGAAGTCAGGCTTCGAGCAATTCATCAACAGATATTTCACAAATGGACAAATATTAATTGCATTCAATAGCTCTTTTTATTTATTTATTTATTATTTTTTTGAATGAAGAAAAGATGATGCTGAATCACAGAACAGAAACTCTCTCAAAACACAGAGACAAGTCAGGCTTCGAACAATTCATCAACAGAAATTACACAAAAGAACAGATATCAATTGCATTCAATTATGAATTGCTCATTTTATTTTATTTATTTATTTATTTATTTACATATTCTTATGTTTTGACCTTCATTAGCACTGGAGCAATTGTAGACTTTTCCGATGAAGAGACTGCGGAATCAGCCATATTTGAAACCCATCAAGATGTGTATAAAGATAGATTATGATGGGTACAAATCTACGAGGCAGATCCTCATAAACGTAACAATGCAGCAGGAAGTGTTAATCTTAGTATCTCAGTCAGATCAGGTAAGGACTGTTCCATTTCAATATATAAGGCAGTGGAAAAAAGGTGACTAACTCATGTCCCGGCTGTAACTTTTTGTCTTTCCATGTGTGCTTTTGATATTTGGTATGTGGGTAGATCATCTAAACTTAATGGGTCACATACTATGGACAGTAGCCTTTGACCTTGACTTCAAGGTTAAAACTTTTGAACAACAAATCAATTCATCAACGGATATTTCACAAAAGAACTTATATCAATTGCATTCAATTGCTCATTTTATTTTATTTATTTATTTTTCTTTTGGATTGAAGAAAAGATGATGCTGAATCACAGAACACAAACTTTCTGAGAACATGGAGAAAAGTCAGGCTTCGAGCAATTCATCAACAAACATTTCACAAAAGAACAGCTATCAATTGCATTCAATTATTATTTGCTCATTTTATTTTATTTATTTATTCATTTTCTTTTATTTTTGTTTGATTGAAGAAAAAATGCATTAATTGCATTCAATTATTAATTGCTCATTTTATTTTATTTATTTATTTATTTTTTTGCTTGAAGAAAAGATAATGCTGAATCACAGAACACAAACTTTCTCAGAACTTGGAGACAAATTCCGCAGTCTCTTCATCGGAAAAGTCTACAATTGCTCCAGTGCTCATGAAGGTCAAAACATAAGAACATATAAATAAATAAATAAATAAATAAATAAAATGAGCAATTCATAATTGAATGCAATTAATATCTGTCCTTTTGTGTAATTTCTGTTGATGAATTGTTCGAAGCCTGACTTGTCTCTATGTTCTGAGAGAGTTTGTGTTCTGTGATTCAGCATCATCTTTTCTTAAATTAAACAAATAATTGAATAAAAAAAATAAAATAAGCAATTAATAATTGAATGCAATTGACATCTGTTCTTTCGTCAAATTTCTTTTATTGAATTGCTCGAAGCCTGACTTGTCTCCAAGTTCTGAGAAAGTTTGTGATCTATGATTCAGCATCATCTTTTCTTAAATCAAAAAAAAAAATATAATTAAATAAAAAAAATAAAATGAGCAATTAATAATTGAATGCAATTGATGTCTGTTCTTTTGTGAAATGCTGAATCACAGAACACAAACTCTCTCAGAACATAGAGACAAGTCAGGCTTCGAACAATTCATCAACAGAAATTACACAAAAGAACAGATATCAATTGCATTCAATTATGAATTGCTCATTTTATTTTATTTATTTATTTGTTTATTTATTTATATGTTCTTTCGTTTTGACCTTCATGAGCACTGGAGCAATTGTAGACTTTTCCAATGAAGAGACTGCGGAATCAGCCATATTGGAAACCCATCAAGATGTGTATAAAGATAGATTATGATGGGTACAAATCTACGAGGCAGATCCTCATAAACGTAACAATGCAGCAGGAAGTGTTAATCTTAGTATCTCAGTCAGATCAGGTAAGGACTGTTCCATTTCAACATATAAGGCAGTGGAAATAAGGTGACTAACTCATGTCCTGGCTGTAACTTTTTGTCTTTCCATGTGTGCTTTTGATATTTGGTATGTGGGTAGATCATCTAAACTTAATGGGTCACATACTATGGACAGTAGCCTTTGACCTTGACTTCAAGGTTAAAACTTTTGCACAACAAATCAATTCATCAACGGATATTTCACAAAAGAACTTATATCAATTGCATTCAATTGCTCATTTTATTTTATTTATTTATTTTTCTTTTGGATTGAAGAAAAGATGATGCTGAATCACAGAACACAAACTCTCGCAGAACTTGGAGACAAGTCAGGCTTCGAGCAATTCATCAACAGAAATTTCACAAAAGAACAGATGTCAATTGCATTCAATTATTAATTGCTCATTTTATCTTTTTTGTGCTTTGAAGAAAAGATGATGCTGAATCACAGAACGCACCCTCTCCCAGTACTTGGAGCCAAGTCTGGATTTGTGCATTCATAAATTTTCAATTATATTAATAATTGTATTTTATAATTATTGTGCATATTACCTGGTAAAGCTTTATCAATTTATTTACTATCAAGCAATTGTACTTGTAGTGTGGATTTAAGATAAACCCCTTAAAGAATCCTGAGCATGTTAGCCTTTATTTGGATTTTTTTAATTAAGTCAGTCAGATGGATTTTCTGAACTTCTATTGTTTTGTTTTGTTTTGTTCATGCTGAACACTTTTTTCTCAGTCAGAATTTGGCTAAACCTGGTTTTGGAGATATATATAAGCGAAAATCTACAGTCTGACCCCTATGTTCTATTTTTTATAATTGCAGCCATGTTTTTTGACGGATCAAAACATAACATTTGTGCAAGATACCCCATGGACATTCATAGCAAGTTTGATAACAATTGGTGAAGTAGGGTCAGAGGAGAAGAATTTGAAAGAAATAACGTTAAAAAATAGCAAAACAAAAAAACAAAAACAAAAACATCGAAAAAGTGCAATAACTCTTAAACGGCTAGACAGATTAAAATGGAAATTTGATCACAGAGATTTTATCATGCTGAACCATTTTATTGCATTGATAGTTTTTTACTCAGTGACCCCCACATTTATTTTCATAATTTTATTACACATAATATCCAGACCGTTTCTTTGTGAAATTTTTGTTATTTCTTCGGGGTATTTAATAGATACAGCCTATTAAGACAAAACCTATGGAAAATAATGTGATATTTTCAAAGGCTTATATGTCAAAAACAGGCATACTGACCCATCAAGTTTTTCTACATTCGAGCATTAAATATCTTAAAAGATTTCACAACCCTTTAAAAACCTTTTTATTTTTAAACAAAGCAAAGAACATCCTTAAGGAAGAAAACAAATAGGATTTTCTTCCGATTAGCTCTAATGTTCTTTGTAAGCTGTAAATTCATGATCTTGTAAAAGGGATTACTGATAGTAATTGCTTATTAATGCATTAGGTTACCCATATGGCAATCTTCCAAATATTACACAGGATCCAGCTTTTAAGAAGTACAAATACTCTTTCTGCAGTTAAATTCATGTAGACTAGTGATAAACTTATTTTTTTTAAGTTCATTTTTCAGATTTTCAAGTAAATGGGACATTTTGGCACTTTTCTAGTTTTAAGACAGAGGAGGCACAACAGGAGAAGATTTGTGCAGATGGGTTTTATTTAAACAATAACAAAGATACCAAAAATACTATAACAAACTGATGAGACACAACAGTTGAAATTTTGTGCTAATGGAGTTCCTTACAATAATAAAGGATACCCAAAATACTATGAGACAGTTGAAAATAACTGAGGGTGCACAACAGGAGAAGTTTTGTGTAGATGGGCTTCAATCAAACTATAAAAAAGTATACCCACAATACTTTAACAGTTTACTTGCTGTCCTAGTGACTTTACTACAGAAGTAGTCAGCTGTTATTACTCAGTACTGTTTTGATTTTTTACTTTGGTAAATTGTGCAAGTCGTTTTAATAGTTTATTATAGGAAGACTTATTTGCCTAGCCAATTTCAATATTAAGTGCAATCACTTTCCCTTTGTTTTTTTATAACAAGTTTAAAATTACAAGTTATTTTTTAACGTAAAAGTATATGATTCTCCAATTATTATTTTAATAGGACGCATTTGTATAATGTAGAGCAGATTCTACCTAGAGAGCTATTTAAATCACCCACTAAGCTAGCTATATTTGTGTTGAAGTAGGAACTGGTCTATTTCAACTTGCTGTAAAAAGTCCAGGATCTTAAATCTTGAAGGTAAATAAGAACAGATGTTGCAGTACAAAGCTTTACAGAGAGTACCATGGTACGCAATTTTTAAAGTGGCAGTCAATAGAATAAAATGGTACAGTAAGTGATTCAAGCAAACACCAACAGTATTTCTTTTGTAAGAATCAGATACAGATTACATAGCTAGCCTGAGATTTTTATTTCCATTTTGAGATAAAGTGCATGAAATTAAAACACTGCAAGAGTTATCGTTCATTATTTGCTTTGATAAAGTTGATATTGGTGTAAGATGAACATATGATTTTTTTTCAAAAACAGAGATTGCAAACTTAAAAATAAAATAAAACAAAATCCTCCTACTCGTCTCTTGAAAATATATGTGCAGTTATTGGTTTATCAACTCAATCTAAAAAAGAGCCATTAATCAAACAAAGACCACCCAAGCATGTAGAGCTATTGAATGGTATGAACTTACCATTTACACCATTTACAATCTCCCAGTTCCCAATTGTCCTTAAACCCATCCTCCATAGACACCCCACCCCCTCATGAAATCCCCATTGCATGTTTCTCATCAATAATTTACATTATCAAATTGAATGTTATAGTTTTTGTTCTTCAACATTTACATTATTTGTAATTTCATATAATTGAATACTTTCAAATTCAATTTCCCTTCCTTTCCATTCAAATTTTCTGTACTCTTTCACCATTTGAAATCACAAATCGATTGATTTCCAATGTACGCATACAATTACCGAAATTCTGTAAACCTTGTACCTTTACAAATTGGCTGACAGTAAGCTATTCTGAAATCTTGCAGCTCGATTATAAGCTTTTTTCCATTTATGATAGCTTTTATCAAGTTTTTCAATAATAAAAAAATCTGGAAAAAAATGGCTATATAGGTTTAGTAAAAAAGGTATACATTTTAACCTTTGTTAAATAAACCAACCAACCCTTATTATAAACAGCTTACTTCAATGTCAATGAACAGTTATGTCTTTA
The DNA here is from genome assembly GCA_037379345.1 of Perna viridis. Classification (NCBI taxonomy): domain Eukaryota; kingdom Metazoa; phylum Mollusca; class Bivalvia; order Mytilida; family Mytilidae; genus Perna; species Perna viridis. The sequence continues at coordinate 463,263 of CM074511.1, forward strand.
ATAATAAAATATGAAGTAAGTAAACAAACAAAGCCTTCTTGATAACTATTTTGAACCCACAATAAGGTATAAGTTAATAAATGCCTCCTGCTACTAAGAATAGGAGGTCGGATATTTCAATGTCAATATTATAATCATATCGAAGCATTTCCCTTCCCAACTATCTAGGTAAAAGGTAACTAACGTTTTGTTCAAAATGTTCAATGATTTCTTTACATGATGAAAACAAAATTTCTTCTTTTTACTTTGTTGATTATTATTGTTAGAAAATATTATCGTCTTCTGAATGCTTTAAACGGCAGAGTTCATTATTTTTTTCTTCAAAAACTGAAGTAGCCTTTGATATCAGCATTAAATTGGTTAACAAACAAAACTATATATACATCTCAATTGATCAATATAATAAATATTCATTGAACAGAAAGTTTTCGATTATACCTAGTCAAAATCCTGGTGTTGTTCACAACACAACCGGTGCAATGTGTACCATCTTTCTGCTGTCTTGTTGAAAAATGTTAATGGAGAATTTATATCTTAATTAGTCCTGTCGATACGATTTAGCTTTCTTTGTCGTTTAATCCGTTATGTTAAAAACATCTGTGACTTTTAGATCAGGGAGGACCTTTTCCAATCATTGAGAGTATGGCACACAAAAAAATCCTATGGTCATCGTGCGTCCTAGACATAAAGTAAAATATAAAACAAACAATGTCACATTTATTCTAGGGCGCTGGACTTTGTGCAGGCGGTGTTGCCATAAACGTCACAGCGGTACGAGTTCGAGTCCCGCGGAGGGAACGACCAAAATTTGCATCGCAAATTTGACAGTTCTAACATCGTTGGGAATTTTTCAGACCTTTCTATACGTTTATATATCTTCCCTGTATCCATTTGATCCGATGGAGCAGTGTAGCGAATAGAGTCGTCACATTCTGAGACGTTGTATATAGATATATATTAGATATAAACGTCTCAGAATGTGACGACTCTATTCGCTACACTGGTCCATCGGATCAAATTGATACAGGGGTGATAATATAAACTTATAGAAGGGTCTAACGAATTCCCAACGATGTTAGGACTGTCCAATTTGCGATGCAAATTTTTGGTCGTTCCCTCCGTGGAGCTCGAACTCGTACCGCTGTGGCATCTATGGCAACACCGCCTGCACAAATATAATCAAAACTAGGCGAGCTAGGCTATATAAAAATATAGCTTTTGCTGGCCGGGTCAATCCTCCTCGTAGGATTAATGTAGGGCTGTAACTTAGTAAGGGACAGTTCATCAGTGTTATTATGTACGATAGAGGATCAAATTAATGATGCATGTCACAACAAATCAATATTATACAAACGTCTCAGAAGGTGATGACTCTATATATATGTATGCTCTGTCGGATCAAATTGATACAGGGAAGATGATAGAAACTTATAGAAGAGTCTGAAAAATTCCCAACAATGTTAGAACTGTCAAATTTGCGGTGCAAAATTTGGTCATTCCTTCCCTGGGACTCGAACTCGTACCGCTGTGACATCTATATGACATCTATAAACACAGCCTGCACAAAGTCCAGCGCCCTAGACCTAGCGAATAGAGTCGTCACATTCTGAGACGTTTTTCAGACCCTTATATATGAAGCCCATATCTCTCAAACCTGTGCATTGGGGACAAAGGCAGAATACTTAAAATTACATGTATATATTTTAAAGGTTTACCGTGTACCAGAAATGGATTAATATTCATTTTGAAGAACATGAGTTTCGTGGATGCATAAATGTCAGGACATGTAATGTAGAATGTATCGAAAGAAAAGATCATTTTATAACTATTTGTTTCTTTGTAGATCTGATTTATCACGAGTCGTAGAGACATTTATAATTCCCCTGTTTACATTACCTAATATTTGTATGTAGTGTGAAATTCGAATTATGATCTGACGGTGCTAAAGTACATTATTGATTGTTTGATACATATAAGAAGAAATGTTATATACAGTTTGACAAGAACTTAAAAATAAAAGTTACGAGGACGTACATTCTATGTACAGAATAACAATATTGCCTAAGAAAGTCTTTATATTTAACTGCATATTTATGAGAAATTTATATTATATTTAAGGATTATGATCGTTCGTTACTATTTGACATTGATTTTAAACAAAGAAAAACATTACTTCACAATAAATAGCTCTATTAGGGTATACAAGAACTTCTTTTTAGTGAATATTAGAAAGCAACGCCATTATGTAAATATTAGCTAGATATTTTTAAGGACGTGAGCGAAACATTTCCTAAAATATGCTAGAAACATAATTTAACAGGATATTTTAAATCAGGCCTTTATATGAAACCATAAATATTCTTGTTTTACATTGTTTAGGATATAGATATAAGGTTCTATTAGCAATTAGTCCTCACTATTCAACATTGTACTTCAATTTACCTGTTCTTGAACATTGTATAACGTATATAGCTGTCCCAGTTGCTTCAAGTTCTTCATTTTCATTTTTTTCAGTAAATGTTCCAAATAGACAGTGTCATTTTCCTTGAATCTGCAAACAAAAATAATCCTGTTTATGGAAGACAAATGTATATAGAGAGCTTCACCGAGCAAAGCATGGTACGACGCAGCACGTTATGGTCTCAGTATCGTATTAATTTTCCCATAGACTTAGTAAAGTGCATTTGTTTAGGATTTTAAAAAAAATATGTAAATTGATTCAATAAAACTTTCACTTATGTAGCATTTCTAAGGACATGTGAAAAAATAATTTCCCGCAAAGAAAATATGGCGCGTCCACGGAGATCGGACAGAAAGTAGTTGAACTATAAATAGCCATTTTCCCTACTTTCACTTTCGTTTTGCACTCATCACACCAACCTTTTCAGTGGAACATTTTTATATTATCATTTTAGATTTTCTTTTAAAAAAGTTCTTCATCTTACTGTGTGATGTTTCCTCTATTTTATAAGTCATTGTTCATATCTTCTGACAAAACATTAGTTTGTAGAGGCAAAAAGACAATGCACTATATTTTAATAGCATCCATGTTTTGACGTACACCCGCTCGGGAATATGCAATACGATACTGGTACCTTATACTCTGTTAATGTTGGGAAAGTGTGGACACAATATGCGTTTTTGACAACTAAGTATGAGGGGTTACGTTTTTATGGACACTTCAACCTGTTTTAGACACAATTCTGTACAAAATTAGAGATTAATTTGAAGTTGAAAGACGCTTTAATGGTGCACATCAAAACATTTTAACTCGACATCTGGAGGAAATTTCACAATTTCTATTAAAAAACACAAGGCAGGAATTTTTGTGGAAATATTCATATTTTTCAAAATCAAATTATGACCTAAAATGGGTTATTTAGGCATCAGCCCCAAAAATAAAATTTTTTGAAAGTTTTGGTTTGATTTCGTATTTTTAAATTAAATTCTCTTTCAAAAATTTAGTTATATGAAATTTGATTTTTAAAAACAGGCAGTTATGTTTGTGAGGAGTAAATGTTTTACAAATGATTTTCAAAATAAGACCAAAATATAAATTAAGGTTTAATAAAGCACCTCAGCGATCATTTAAAAAATGCTAAAATTCGGTGATTAATGAATTCAGCAATGATGTTGGAATTGCAATACACAGAAAGTTATTTCCTTAATTGTACAATTTATCAATCAATGTTGTTTTTTTTTTATTTTGTTTTTATTTTGTTTTTGTTTGTTTTGTTTGTTTTTTGTTTTTTTTTTGTTTTTTTTTTGTTTTGTTTTTTTTGTTTTGTTTTGTTTTGTTTTTTTTGTGCCATGTACATTGTAAAAAGGGTCTTTACGTTTGGTTCAATGTTGACGACGTTAAGTTTAATTTGTGATTCTGTTAATTATTTATTTAATGCATTTTCCTGAAGTCAAAACAATAATTTGATTATTAATGAAGTGATCTTTTTGAAAGGGTATTACAAGGTGCTATATAAATGTCCGAACTTGTGTAATGGTTATAATAATTTGACTGAAATATTATTCATATATTGTGTTTTAATCAATTAGTTAGGTAATTGACGTCAATCCTTATTGACAGTTTTTTTATCGAAAATAATGTGTAATATAAGTTATACATTCTTCGATTTTATATAACTCGTACGAAACAATTTTAATTTATTCATTTTACTGTGAACCGATTTATAACGACCATACATTTTTGATGGTATATGTAAAAAATATGAATTATTTTACTTACCTTGCTAAGAATTTGTAAATAATGACAATCTAATTCAATAATTTTTAACAAAACCTTATTTAAAAACATTTCACCTCTATTCACAAGGCGTGATATACAGCTGAGCAGACTGCAATCAATCTTTTATATTTATGAGATGTTGTGCACGTGGTGACATGTCACACTTTATTATATCAATAAATTGTTACGCATACTACTCTATTGCTGTCCTTCATAGTCAAAGTATATTTATTTACATGGGTCAGATTAATAGAAGAGAGGATTGGCTTGGCTGTTAACATCTGACCCCGTCTTGTTTGTACGCCTGCTTAAAATGACTTTTATTAAAAGTGTTTTCATTACAAATCCTGTGCTATAGTAGAAAACAAAGAAAATAAATAGTCAAATAATTGTCCCTAACTCTTAGCAATTACTCTTTCAAATAAACTCATATTCGTCAATATGAAAAAATAGCTTATTCGTTTTCGTATAAATTTACAATTATATAATGATGTTTTTATATCTACCGCAAAGATCATTATACATATATATTGGCGATGCACAACATATCAACCTTTCATGAAAAAATACCATGTTTCTGTTCAATAACGCACAAGAATCCCTTAATAAAGGGCATTGTAGTTGATTTGTGATGGAGTGTAAATGACAGATACCTACGTTTTAATACTAATAATAAGGTTGTTGAAATTCTCATGCTCATCTTTGTTTCGCCGAAAAGAGTCTAAATTGAGGAAAACTTTCGCTCAAGTCCTTAAAAAAATACAGGATATTCATATAATTCCTTCGCTTTCCGATACTTACTTCGAGAGAAATTATTGTATACACTGATAGAGCTGCCCGCTGTAAATTGATTTTTTTCTTTGATCTTAATCAAGTAGAAATTACCATATGGTAACGAACGATGATTCTCCCTACGATATAATTAAAATTTAAAGTATGCAATCAAGTTAAAATACTTTCTTCGGCAATATTCAAATTATATACATAGTGTATACATACTTGCTACTTTCATTTCAAAATTTACAAAAAGTTTTTGAAGCCAATAATCAATAATTACTTACTGATAACAGATGAAAGTTTGAATTCCTCATTACACACACATATCGGGATAATGTAGATAAAAAGAAAGTCTAATTATCTCCAGGGCTTGTAATAAATCATGCCTACAAAGAAATTTAGCAATGAAATTATCTTAAATTCTAACACATTCACCATTACATGCCCGGACAATTATGTATTCATCAACCTCATATCTATCAGCATCCGTCCACAAATCAATTCATAACTTTTAGCTAAATAGAAGATATACTTGAAAGTTAACGCCTATTGTTTTATTATGAAACCTACAAAAAACTAATGCACAGATATGGGATCTTCTAAGAGAAGTCACTCGGATCAAACAAATATTGTTTTTAGTCATTACATGTATGTCATCTCCAAGAATCATGAGCTCAAACGAATCAATATTAAGATACAAAAGCAACATTTAATTGATCATAAACATATTGTCACTAACGGTTTCAGCCATTCTAAACATCTCAAACTTTTATGAGAACGCAATGTTTCTGTGCATTAAAGCATTAGATGTCATCTGAAATAATATGTGCATTGCAGTTGATCTGTGCTAAATTGTGTATATGTATGATACTTATGCTTAAATTTAAAAACTGTTCAGATATATTGAAAACATATGTTTCGCCCGAAAGAGCGTATTTTGAGGAGAGAATTCTCCTAACTCATGAAAATGATACAATATATTTTTATAATTTCATGAAAACGCAATATTTTTGTGCAATCAAGCATTAGATACCGTCCTTAAATTTATTGCAGTTGAGTTTAACGAATGTGTAATATTAGGATACTTATAGTTTAAAACTCGCAGTTCACTGGGAAGATTGTTCCATAAAGTAGCAGCTGCCTTGTCGAACCTACGATCACCGTACGATTTCGTTTTCACTTTTGGCGTTTCAAGTGTCACAGAGTTCTGGGAGCGTAGTCCGGGCGGTATAGACTCAGAAGCTTTTGGGGATATGCTGGAGCTATACCATGCAGTGCTATAAAAACGCATAAGACAAGTTTGTATTGACATCGGAATTCAACAGGTAACCAGTGTAGGTCAATTAAACCAAGTGCTATGTGGTTATATTTTCTGCGCCGTGATATCAATTTGGTGATAGCATTCTAAACACTTTGAAGCTTGTTCAAGCCACTAGATTTTACGCCATATAAAAGGACAGGAATGTAATAGAGAAATAAGTAGGATAAATTCCCTGATCATGTTTTTGTAATGCATTATTATCCACAAATTCGTACTGATATAATTATTTCTTTGTAATCAAATGTATCAGATTTTTCTTGTTTATTATTCGAGTTTTCTTCTACTTAATGCATACTTAATGAATCCTTCGTCTAAGCTGTTGGCTTGGTGATGACAACAAAAATATGAAAGAATCATTTTTGTTTGATCTGAATTTTTTTAAATATTATTATTTACAATATTTGTATAGCGCCAATCTAAACTGCATTTACTCTAAGCGCTTTACAGCATATAAATGAGTTTATTGTATGTTTTCTTAGCCTATCGGATACACTTAGACAAGTCATTAAACATGGAACAACACATTTCCACTGTATCCAAGTCATGTTTCCTTTAAATCACAAAGATTGGCCGAATTCGTTGTTACGTTACGGATAGTGCTTGCAGAACTCTAACAAAGCGAACCAAGATTCTAGCAGAAAACAAAAGAATATATACCAGGGACAAAAGCAGACACCAGTAACAGACACACACAACGAAGGACATGCAATAACCAAATAATACTTTACCCTTAACGAAATGTTTTATTACATATACTGCAACGACTAATGTAAGTGTAGCCTTGGTTATAGAATTCAATCAATCATAAATAAAAAAAAAAATCTTATAAAATTGTGTTTGCAACTGGTCAAATTGATATCATACTTGATATATTTGTGGAAAACGAATGCTTTATTGATTATACCTATCTGATCAGTATCGCATTTTATTAATCATCAAATTAAAAAGAAATAAAGAAGTTTGGAATGCAATAATGTCACAGATTTGTATTCTAACAAAAACAACTTAATTAAATACAAATGCCCATTTCCATTTGTATTGGGAGCAGCAGAAGATTTGACATTCTTTCAATCAAACTTGTGAAGGCTCGTTGTCGGATACGTTGTTATCTAAAGAAGAGGCATATACATCCGCAGGTTGTATCAACTATAGTTTTATAAATTTTTTTTTTTTTTTGGATCTCTTATAAGTTACAAGTAATGATAATGCGACAGTAAACGACGCCCCAGTGATTCAGAAATGCCTCTGTAAATCTGCTTGTAACGACACCGAGTCATGGACCGCATGAATATCTTTATCTAATATGTCAGAAGTAGCTAATATTTCGACAAATATTTCTCTTTAATTACTTCTTCACATATCGATTTTACACGCTATGCAGTTTGACGACTAAATTGTTTAATGACATTCCTTTCATTATTAATTATTTTGACATTTCTTTCTGTATCTATTTGAAGGTGTAACATATCCATGACATAACATCTTGTTGTCAGAAAACAAGGACACAAAGCAAATTATGTGTAAACAAAACACGTCAATATTTTATAAATTTGGTTTAACTAGGTCAACATAGTACATTATAGTAGAGTTTTGTTATTGATTTCTATTTCTAATTGCCCCTTACTCTTAGCAATTACTCTATCAAATAAACTCATATTTGCCAATGTAAAAACAGCTTTTTCGTTTTCCTATAAACTTACCATTATATAATGATGTTATCACATACAGTGCAAAACTTTTTTATACATATATGTTGGCGATCCAGAACATCTCAAACTGTCATGAACACATAAGAATTCCTTAATAAAGTACTTTGCAGTTGATTTCTGCTGTAGTCTAAAACACGGATACTTACGTTTTAATAGAAGGGTTGTCGAAATTTTCATGCTCAATTTTATTTCGCCCAAAAGAGGCTATTTTGAGGAAAGATTTCGCCCAAGTCCTTAAAACATACAGGATATTCATAAAATGCCTTCGCTTTCCGATACTTGTTTTGAGAAAAAGTATTGTATACACGGATAGAGCTGCCCGCTGTAGAATGATTTGTTTACCTTAATCATATGGTAATGAACGATGATTCTCCCTATGATATGATTAAAATTTAAAGTAAATACATGTATGCAATTAACCTTACGAAACTATGTTTCGCCTAAAAGAGCACAGTTTGAGTATTTGTTTCGTCCAAATCCTGAGAAAAAATACAGGATATTTATATAATGCAGTTGTATTCAAGAATTTTTTTAAATGAAAAATATACTTATTATGATATAAAGTGTAGCATTGCATTAAAACATGAGTTTATGTTTAATATCAAGCAAAGAATGACGTATAGTAGAAAGAGACAATGATTAACCCTAAAATGGTTGAAAACTAAGATAAACATGCAATGACAAAATACTTTTTGTTAACAACATCGAGATTCTGTACATATAGGGCATGTACTTTACACGCTATGCAGTTTGACGACTAATTGTTTAATGACATTCCTTTCATTATTAATTATTTCAACATTTCTTTCTGTATCTATTTGAAGGTGTAACATATCTATGACATAACATCTTGTTGTCAGAAAACAAGGACAGAAAGCAAATTATGTGTAAACAAAACACGTCAATATTTTATCAATTTTGTTTAACTAGGTCAACATAGTACATTATAGAAAGTTTTGTTATTGATTTCTATTTCTAATTGTCGCTTACTTTTAGCAATTACTCTATCAAATAAACTCGTATTTGCCAATGTAAAAAACAGCTTTTTCGTTTTCCTATAAACTTACCATTATATAATGATGTTATTACATACAGTGCAAAATTTTTTATACATATATGTTGGCGATTCAGAACGTCTCAAACTGTCATGAACACATATGAATTCCTTAATAAAGTACTTTGCAGTTGATTTCTGCTGTAGTGTAAAAGACGGATAGTTACTTTTTAATACAAGGGTTGTCGAAATTTTCATGCTCATTTTTATTTCGCCCAAAAGAGTCTATTTTGAGGAAAGATTTCGCCCAAGTCCTTAAAACATACAGGATATTCATAAAATACCTTCGCTTTCCGATACTTGTTTTGAGAAAAAGTATTGTATACACGGATAGAGCTGCCCGCTGTAGAATGATTTGTTTACCTTAATCATATGGTAATGAACGATGATTCTCCCTATGATATGATTAAAATTTAAAGTAAATACATGTATGCAATTAACCTTACGAAACTATGTTTCGCCTAAAAGAGCACAGTTTGAGTATTTGTTTCGTCCAAATCCTGAGAAAAAATACAGGATATTTATATAATGCAGTTGTATTCAGGAATTTTTTTAAATGAAAAATATACTTATTATGATATAAAGTGTAGCATTGCATTAAAACATGAGTTTATGTTTAATATCAAGCAAAGAATGACGTATAGTAGAAAGAGACAATGATTAACCCTAAAATGGTTGAAAACTAAGATAAACATGCAATGACAAAATACTTTTTGTTAACAACATCGAGATTCTGTACATATAGGGCATGTACTTTACACGCTATGCAGTTTGACGACTAATTTTTTAATGACATTCCTTTCATTATAAATTAGTTCAACATTACTTTCTGTATCTATTTGAAGGTGTAACGTATCTATGACATAAAATCTTGTTGTCAGAAAACAAGGACAGAAAGCAAATTATGTGTAAACAAAACACGTCAATATTTTATAAATTTTGTTTAACTAGGTCAACATAGTACATTATAGAAAGTTTTGTTATTGATTTCTATTTCTAATTGTCGCTTACTTTTAGCAATTACTCTATCAAATAAACTCATATTTGCCAATGTAAAAAACAGCTTTTTCGTTTTCCTATAAACTTACCATTATATAATGATGTTGTTTCATACAGTGCAAAATTTTTTATACATATATGTTGCCGATTCAAAACATCTTAAACTGTCATGACCACATATGAATTCCTTAAAAAAGTGGTTTGCAGTTGTTTTCTGCTGCAGTGAAAAAGACGGATACTTACGTTTTAATACAAGGGTTGTTGAAATTTTCATGCTCATTTTTATTTCGCCCAAAAGAGTCTATTTTGAGGAAAGATTTCGCCCAAGTCCTTAAAACATACAGGATATTCATAAAATGCCTTCGCTTTCCGATACTTGTTTTGAGAAAAAGTATTGTATACACGGATAGAGCTGCCCGCTGTAGAATGATTTGTTTACCTTAATCATATGGTAATGAACGATGATTCTCCCTATGATATGATTAAAATTTAAAGTAAATACATGTATGCAATTAACCTTACGAAACTATGTTTCGCCTAAAAGAGCACAGTTTGAGTATTTGTTTCGTCCAAATCCTGAGAAAAAATACAGGATATTTATATAATGCAGTTGTATTCAAGAATTTTTTTAAATGAAAAATATACTTATTATGATATAAAGTGTAGCATTGCATTAAAACATGAGTTTATGTTTAATATCAAGCTAAGAATGACATACAGTAGAAAGAGACAATGATTAACCCTAAAATGGTTGAAAACTAAGATAAACATGCAATGACAAAATACTTTTTGTTAACAACATCGAGATTCTGTACATATAGGGCATGTACTTTACACGCTATGCAGTTTGACGACTAATTGTTTAATGACATTCCTTTCATTATTAATTATTTCAACATTTCTTTCTGTATCTATTTGAAGGTGTAACATATCTATGACATAACATCTTGTTGTCAGAAAACAAGGACAGAAAGCAAATTATGTGTAAACAAAACACGTCAATATTTTATCAATTTTGTTTAACTAGGTCAACATAGTACATTATAGAAAGTTTTGTTATTGATTTCTATTTCTAATTATTGCTTACTCTTAGCAATTACTCTATCAAATAAACTCATATTTGCCAATGTAAAAACAACTTTTTCGTTTTCCTATCAACTTACCATTATATAATGATGTTATTACATACAGTGCAAAATTTCTTATACATATATGTTGCCGATTCAAAACATCTTAAACTGTCATGACCACATATGAATTCCTTAATAAAGTGGTTTGCAGTTGTTTTCTGCTGCAGTGAAAAACACGGATACTTACGTTTTAATACAAGGGTTGTTGAAATTTTCATGCTCATTTTTATTTCGCCCAAAAGAAGCTATTTTGAGGAAAGATTTCGCCCAAGTCCTTAAAACATACATGATATTCATAAAATGCCTTCGCTTTCCGATACTTGTTTTGAGAAAAAGTATTGTATACACTGATAGAGATGCTCGCTGTAGAATGATTTGTTTACCTTAATCATATGGTAATGAACGATGATTCTCCCTATGATATGATTAAAATTTAAAGTAAATACATGTATGCAATTAACCTTACGAAACTATGTTTCGCCTAAAAGAGCACAGTTTGAGTATTTGTTTCGTCCAAATCCTGAGAAAAAATACAGGATATTTATATAATGCAGTTGTATTCAAGAATTTTTTTAAATGAAAAATATACTTATTATGATATAAAGTGTAGCATTGCATTAAAAACATGAGTTTATGTTTAATATCAAGCTAAGAATGACATACAGTAGAAAGAGACAATGATTAACCCTAAAATGGTTGAAAACTAAGATAAACATGCAATGACAAAATACTTTTTGTTAACAACATCGAGATTCTGTACATATAGGGCATATACTTTACACGCTATGCAGTTTGACGACTAATTGTTTAATGACATTCCTTTCATTATTAATTATTTCAACATTTCTTTCTGTATCTATTTGAAGGTGTAACATATCTATGACATAACATCTTGTTGTCAGAAAACAAGGACAGAAAGCAAATTATTTGTAAACAAAACACGTCAATATTTTATAAATTTTGTTTAACTAGGTCAACATAGTACATTATAGAAAGTTTTGTTATTGATTTCTATTTCTAATTGTCGCTTACTCTTAGCAATTACTCTATCAAATAAACTCATATTTGCCAATGTAAAAAACAGCTTTTTCGTTTTCCTGTACACTTACCATGATATAATGATGTTATTACATACAGTGCAAAAATTTTTATACATATATGTTGGCGATTCAGAACATCTCCAACTGTCATGAACACATAAGAATTCCTTAATAAAGTACTTTGCAGTTGATTTCTGCTGTAGTGTAAAAGACGGATACTTACGTTTTAATACAAGGGTTGTTGAAATTTTCATGCTCATTTTTATTTCGCCCAAAAGAAGCTATTTTGAGGAAAGATTTCGCCCAAGTCCTTAAAACATACAGGATATTCATAAAATGCCTTCGCTTTCCGATACTTGTTTTGAGAAAAAGTATTGTATACACGGATAGAGCTGCCCGCTGTAGAATGATTTGTTTACCTTAATCATATGGTAATGAACGATGATTCTCCCTATGATATGATTAAAATTTAAAGTAAATACATGTATGCAATTAACCTTACGAAACTATGTTTCGCCTAAAAGAGCACAGTTTGAGTATTTGTTTCGTCCAATTCCTGAGAAAAAATACAGGATATTTATATAATGCAGTTGTATTCAAGAATTTTTTTAAATGAAAAATATACTTATTATGATATAAAGTGTAGCATTGCATTAAAAACATGAGTTTATGTTTAATATCAAGCTAAGAATGACATACAGTAGAAAGAGACAATGATTAACCCTAAAATGGTTGAAAACTAAGATAAACATGCAATGACAAAATACTTTTTGTTAACAACATCGAGATTCTGTACATATAGGGCATGTACTTTACACGCTATGCAGTTTGACGACTAATTGTTTAATGACATTCCTTTCATTATTAATTATTTCAACATTTCTTTCTGTATCTATTTGAAGGTGTAACATATCTATGACATAACATCTTGTTGTCAGAAAACAAGGACAGAAAGCAAATTATGTGTAAACAAAACACGTCAATATTTTATCAATTTTGTTTAACTAGGTCAACATAGTACATTATAGAAAGTTTTGTTATTGATTTCTATTTCTAATTGTCGCTTACTTTTAGCAATTACTCTATCAAATAAACTCATATTTGCCAATGTAAAAAACAGCTTTTTCGTTTTCCTATAAACTTACCATTATATAATGATGTTGTTTCATACAGTGCAAAATTTTTTATACATATATGTTGCCGATTCAAAACATCTTAAACTGTCATGACCACATATGAATTCCTTAATAAAGTGGTTTGCAGTTGTTTTCTGCTGCAGTGAAAAACACGGATGCTTACGTTTTAATACAAGGGTTGTTGAAATTTTCATGCTTATCTTTATTTCGCCTAAAGAGTCTATTTTTAGACAAGATTCCGCCCAAGTCCTTAAAAAAATACGGGATATTCATATCATGCCTTCGCTTTCCGATACTTGTTTTGAGAGAAATTATTGTATACACTGAAAGAGCTCCCCGCTGTAAAATGTTTTTTTTATGATTAAAATTTAAAGTAAATACATGTATGCAATTTAATTAAATCACTTCGTTCGGCAAAATTGAAATTCTATACATAGTGTATACATTCTTGCTACTTTCATTTCAAAATTTAGAAATTTTTTTCGAAGCCAATAATCAATAACTACTGACTCATAACAGATGAAAGTTTGAATTCCTCATTTCACACACATATCGGGATAATGTAAATAAAAAGAAAGTTTAATTATCTCTACGGCTTGTGATAATTCATTCCTACAAAAAAATTAGCAATAGAATTAGCTTAAATTCTAACACATTCACCATTACATGCTCGGACAATTATGTATTCATCAACCTCATATCTGTCAATATCCGTCAACAAATCAGTTCATTACTTCTAGAACAAGATATACGTCAAAGTTAACGCCAATTGTTTTATTATGAAAATTACAAAAACTGATGCACAGATAGGGGATCTTTGAAGAGCATCCACTCTGATCAAATACAAAATATTTTTATTAATATGTCACCTATGAGGATTATTAACTTGAACGTATCACTTTTCAAAATACAAAACTAACAATTCAGTGATCATTTATTGATCCAACATATTGTCGCTAACGGTTTCGGCAATTCCAAACATCACAATATTGCATAAGATCGCCATGTTTCTGTGCATTTAAGTTTTAGAAGTCATTTAAAATAATAATTGCACTGCAGTTGATTTGTTCTGAATTGTGTACATGTATGGTACTTGTGCTTACATTTAAAAGCTGTTCAGATATATTGTAAAAATATGTTTCATCCAAAAGAGCGTATTGTGAGGAAAGGATTCGCCTGACTCCTGAAGAAGATACAATATAATTTTAAAATTTCATTAATACGCAATGTGTTTGTGCAACTAAGCATTATATACCTTTTTAAAATTTATTGCATTTGGATTTAACGAATATATAATATTAGGATTCTTACAGTTTCATATTGTAACAGATACGATACGATGACTTGCGTAACTATGTTTCGGCCAAAAGAGCATAGTTTGAGTATTTGTTTCGCCCAAGTCCTGAGCAAAAATGCAGGATATTTATATTATGCCGTTGTAATCAAGAATTTACTTTGTTTGTTTGTTTGTTAGGGTTTAACGTCCGAGCAGCAATATTTCAGCTATATTCAGACAATGAACATGAAATGGATGATAAAATGAACATGAAATGAAAAAAAAATGGATGGGTCACAAGGATAATAGGGTCGACAAATTTTGATTGCCACTGGAAAAAGGGGGGATGGGTAACGTAGGGCAATTGAGCCTCCTGTGGCGGAGCACAAAGGTTCCTACTCCTATCGAATACCACAGCAGGGTTCTTTAACGTGCGAGGAGTGTGGCATCTTTCCCAACACGATGCAATGAAAAATATACTAATTCTGATATAAAGTTTAGCATTGCATTAACAACATACGTTTATGTTTAATATCTAGCTAAGAATAACTTGCATAAAACGAAACAATGATTAACCCTAAAATGATTGAAAGTTAAGATAAATATGCAGTGACAAAGTACTTTTTTGTTGACAACAACATCTTGATTCTGCACATTAAGAGCAAGTACATGTTTTCATATCAGTTTCTCCCAAAAAGGTATAGTGCGAATGCAACATTTGTTTCAAAAGTACTAAACAATAATTTAATTACTACCCGCCAGATGCTATCTTGAAATACAAATAAGGAATGTCGGATAACTTATATGAAATAATGTATTCATTACGAATCGTTGGCTGTAGTAGAAAACAAAGAAAATAAATAGTCAAAGAATTGTCCCTAACTCTTAGTAATAACACTTTCAAATAAACTCATATTTGCCAATGTAAAAAACAGCTTTTTCATTTTCGTATAAACTAACCATTATATAGTGATGTTTTTACATACAGTGCAAAGATTATTATACATATATGTTGGCGATTCTCAAACTTTCATGAAAACACCATGTTTCGGTTCAATAACAAATTCCTTAATAAAGGGCTTTGCAGTTGATTTCTGCTGTAGTGTAAAAGAAGGATACTTACGCTTCGATACACACGATTTTGAAATTTTCATGTTCATCTTTTTTTCGCCCAAAAGAGTCTATTATGAGGAAAGATTTCGCCTAAGTCCTAAAAAATACAGAATATTCATGTAATGCCTTCGCTTCCCGATACTTACTTCGAGAAGAAATTATTGAATACACTGATAGATGTAAAAGTTAAATGAAGTTTTTCTTCGATCTTATCATGTGGTTAAGAACAATGATTCTCTCTAAGATATAAGTAAAATTTAAAGAAAATCAATAAAATTAAAATACTTTCTTCGCCAATAGTGAACTTCTATACATAGTGTTTACGTTCTTGGTACTTTCATTGTAAAATGAAGCAAATAATCAATAATTACTTAATCATAGCAGATGAAAGTTTGAATTTCTCATTACACACTGATTTCGGATAATATGAATACAAGGGAATACTAAATATCTTTATGGCTCGTGATAATTCATTCCTACAAAGAAAGTTAGTAATAGAATGATCTTAATTTCTTTCACATTCACCATAACATGCCCGGACAATCATGTATTCATCAACCTCATATCTGTCAATATTCGTCAACATATCAATTCATTACTTCTAGAACAAGATATCATTCACAGTTAACGCCAATTGTTTTATTAATAAAACCACAAAAAATCTAATGCACAGATATGGGATCTTTTAAGAGAATTCATTCAGATCAAATGTAGTATATTTTTTTTATGATTTCTGCTGAATTGTGTAAATGTAAGATAATTATGCTTACATTTGAAAGTTTGACTTTCTCATCACACAAAAATGTCGGATAATGTAAAGAAAAGGAAATACTAAATATTGCTGCGGCTCGTGATAATTTATTCCTACATAGAAAATTAGTAATAGAATGATCTTAATTTCTTTCACATTCACCATTACATGCCCGGAAAATTGTGTATTTATCAACCTCATATCTGTCAACAAATCAATGCATAACTTCTAGTACAAGATATACTTTAAAGCTCACGCCTATTGTTTTATTATGAAAAATCACAACATCTAATGCACAGGTATGGGATCTTTTAAGAGAAGTCACTCGGATCAAACAAATATTCTTTTTTATCAAACATATTGTCGTTAACGGTTTCAGTCCTTCTAAACATCTCAAAATTTTATGAGAACGCAATGTTTCTGTGCATTAAAGCATTAGATGTCATCTAAAATAATATGTGAATTGCAGTTGATCTGTGCTGAATTGTGTACATGTATGATACTTATGTTTACATTTAAAAGCTGTTCAGATATATTGTAAAAATATGTGAGGAGAGGATTCTCTTAACTCATGAAAATGATACAATATATTTTTATAATTTCATGAATACGCAATATTTTTGTGCAACCAAGCATTAGATACCGTCTTTAAATTTATTGCAGTTGAGTTTAACGATTGTGTAATAATAGGATACTTACGTTTAAAACTCGCAGTTCACTGGAAAGATTGTTCCATAAAGTGGCAGGTGCCTTGTCGAACTTACAATCACCGTACGATTTCGTTTTCATTCTTGGCGTTTCAAGTGTCACAGAGTTCTGCGAGCGTAGTGATCTTGATGGGAGGTGTAGAGTCAGAAGCTTTTGGAGATATCCTGTAGCTATACCATGCAGTGCTATAAAAACGCATAAGATAAGTTTGTATTGACATCGGAATTGAACAGATAACCAGTGTAGGTCAATCAAACCAAGTGCTATGTGGTCATATTTCCTGCGCCGTGATATCAATTTAGCGATAGCATTCTGAACTCTTTGAAGCTTGTTCAAGCCACTAGATTTCACGCCATATAAAAGGGAATTGTCGTAATCCAATCTCGATGTTAGAGTTTTGCAAGCACTGTCCGTAATGTAACAACGAATTCGGCCAATCGTTCTGATTTAAAGGAAACATGACTTGGATACAGTGGAAATGTGTTGTTCCATGTTTAATGACTTTTCTAAGTGTATCCGATAGGCTAAGAAAACATACAATAAACTCTGTACCCAAAAACAGGTCCCCGCGGAACGCCAAAGTTGAATTTGATCAAGTTGGATTGGATGGCTCCCACGGATACTTGTTGAGTCCTTCTTTCTAAATACGAGAGAAACCATGAAAGAGCAGAATTTGCCGTAACGTCGTAATGTGCACGTAATAATTATGGGTTGATCATTGTTTCTTTTTTACTGTATGCCATTCTTAGCTAGATATTAAACATAAACTAATGTTGCTAATGCAATGCTAAACTTTATATCAGAATTAATATACTTTACATATCAGTAAATTCTGGAATACAACGGCATGATATAAATATCATGCCCTTTTTTCTCAGGACTAGGGCGAAACAAATCTTCAAATTGTGCTCTTTTAGTCAAAACATAGTGTCGCAGGCTTTTGCATCTTATATAATATTATTTTATTCATCTATTTTATCAGTGATATTTTTAACACAGTAATGTTATGTTTTGGATTTTTATTTTTTCTAAATGGAAATATTTTTTATTGTTTTTAATTCTTATTACATTCAAATGATAAATATATTTATTTTCTAGATATTTTTACTTTTGCTATAATTTTTAGGTTCAGTAATTCATTCTTATCTTGGTTGAGCTTTAACAGATTACTCGTCATCCATGAGCTGATGTCCTCAAAACAAGCTTCAAGACGTGTGGATATTTCAGACCATTTGTCAATTGATTCAATTGCTAAATATATCTGCAAATCATTAGCGTAACAATGATAAAGCATGTCATGTCGTCTGAAAATTTCTATCTTATATTTTTATACTTTTTAAATAATGTTTTAATACTTAATTATGCTTTAATTACATTGTTTGTATTTTTTTTGTTGGTCTTTTCTTTTGTGGTTTTACAAATTTCTATATCTAAGATACATAATTACTGTTCTGAAAAATATTTCTCTTTTCATTTTCTTTTGCATAATTTTATATGCTGTAAAGCGCTTAGAGTAAATGCACTTTAGATTGGCGCTATACAAATATTGTAAATAATAATATTATAAAAAAAAATTCAGATCAAACAAAAATGATTCTTTCATATTTATGTTGTCATCACAAAGCCAATAGCTTAGACGAATGATTTATTAAGTATGCTTTAGAAGAAGACTCGAATAATAAACAAGTAAAGTCTGATACATTGATAATAATGAATTACGAAAACATGATCAGGGAAATTATCCTACTTATTTCGCCATTACATTCCCAACGATTATTAATCAACCTCATATTTCGTTGTCATGAATTTGATATTTTTCTGGTACAAAAGGAAGTGTAATCAAGCGAATCAAGATTCTAGCAGAAAACAAAAGAATGTATACCATGGACAAAAGCAGACATCAGTAACAGACACACAAAACGAAGGACGTGCAATGACCAAAATAATACTTTACACTTAACGAAATGTTTTATTACATATACTGCAACGACTTATGTATGTTTAGCCTTGGTTATAGAATTCAATCAGTCATAAATCGAAAAAAAAAAAAAAAAAAAAACAATCTTATAAATTTGTGTGTGCCACTGTTAAAATTGATATCATACTTGATATATTTGAGGAAAGCGAATGCTTTATTGATTATACCTATCTGATCGCATTTTATTATTCATCAAATCAAAAAAAGAAATAAAGAAGTTTGGAATGCAATAACGCGACAGTTAATAATCAAAAAAAAAAAAAAAAACTTAATGAAATACAAATGCCCAGAGCGGCAGAAGATTTGACATTCTTTCAACCAAATTTGTGACGGATCGTTGTCGGATACGTTGTTATCTAAAGAAGAGGCATATGCATCATCGGGTTGTATCAACCGTAGTATTAAAAACCGTTTGTTGTATCTCTTATGAGTTACAAGTAATGATAATGCGACAGTAAACGACGTCCCTGTGATTCAGAAATGCCTCTGTAAATCTGCTTGTAACGACACCAAGTCATCGATCTCAAGTTTTTTTTTTTTTTTCTGCGTGGTTATTGAGTAAAGTGAGAAGTTTCCTACTAAACAATGGACTCCTACAAAGCCCGCAATGTTGCAATTGGTTGAATATTGTAGTTTATTTATACACCTGTCATCTCGGGTAGCCTTGATAGAGAATAATATGAATTTTCTAAGATATATTTATCTAATATGTCAGAAGTAGCTAATATTTTGACAAACATTTCTCTTTAATTACTTCTTCACGATTTTACACGCTATGCAGTGTGATGAATAAATTGTTTAATGACATTCCTTTCATTATTAATCATTTCAACATTTCTTTCTGTATCTATTTGAAGGTGTAACATATCTTTGACATAACATCTTGTTGTCAGAAAACAAGGACAGAAAGCAAATTATGTGTAAACAAAACACGTCAATATTTTATAACTTTTGTTTAACTAGGTCAACATAGTACATTATAGTAAGTTTTGTTATTAATTTCTATGTCCAAATAAGGACTAAACGTCACTTGTCTGTTACATATTTCCTACCAATCAAATTGTGTTGTAATCCGATACACGCACCAAAAAGTATATGTTACCATTTGAAACTTTATATGTTTAATAAACTTTTATTGTTTTTGTGTTTATTTGGAAAAAATCATTACCAAAATGTGATTCTGTATTTTACATCGGTTAACAACTGTCTCTACAATATATAATAAGAAAGAAATTAATGATTTTGTAATGTTCGCTCAACAACGATTATTCACGTATTGACGATATAGGCAGGTAAGCAGATGAAAGGGCATTAAATCGAAACGTGTGACTAAATCAGTTTCAGATTAAGACATATTATCAATTGGCATACTGGGTACTCACATGCAAAAGGAATAGGCAGAAAAACATGTAAAAGAACTTAAATTACACACTTGAAAATAAGGGCGGCACCACTTTTTTCGCCTAAATAAAAGTTTCGCCTAATGTCATATATTTTGAGTGAATTTTTTCTCCCAAATTGGCAAAGGCGCATATGTATATAACAAGTATTTTACATTCAAGTATCAATCCACATAAAATTCAGACACTAGTATTAGTGTATAATCAAAGTACTCATGTACTGAATCAATTTCTATCGATCGTTTTTGCGCCTTAAATATTCATCGTATTGCAAAAAATATGGGATAAAAGGAAAGTACGGGAATCGAATTCAAACGTATCTTTACATAAGCTTATTGTTATAAATGGTTAATATTAAACTCATCGTTTTATTTTTCTTAAATTCATCATTCTGATTATGAAGGACATTTAAAAACACAGACACAAAAATGCATCATAGTAGCATGCCAGTTTGCGTAATATTCAGGTTCGATATTGGTTTACATGGTACACTCCGATATAGTCCAAACTACAAACTTCTAGTTGACCATTCCCAGTTTTTAAATTTTCAGGTCGAAATTCAGTTTATCGACCTCAAGGACGAAACTGTCTGTTAAATTATTCAAACCTAAGGAGGTAGACATAGGGTAAAGGACACAACTCTTACAAATCATTATAACGTTTGTATTCAGCATTTGACATCAATCTCATGTAAGCATCAAGTAACCTGGACTGATTTCATTATGTGTCAGATGAAAGCTTTATATGCTTTGGTGAAATCGAATATGATACAAACATATCACTGATTTCAAAAGGCGTCCTTTACCCCAGCTCTACCTCCTTAAGCCACAAATCATTGAAATAAATCGTATCCTTAGAAACGTGTTACACTCAACTATGTACATTTCTCAGTTGATAAGGTTCATAGCTCAAGTACTACAAATTATTTCACAGACAACTATGTGTCATGTGAAAGCGCTCTTACATAAACGATGAAGTATTATAATACTACCACAGGGACTTGCTCCCACTCCCAAATATGCAGTCCGAATAGTATATAACAAGAAAACTGGGATCCCACATTTTGCTGTAACTCGCTTCAACACCCCCTTGAATAAAATCAAACATAATTATTACTGCCCTGCAAACAACCTAATACATAAACACAGGTATCACCATCAAATACTTATTAATATACAGAGTCGGGCTTCATGTTTGATAGTGGGAGCAAGCCCCTGTGATATAATTCCACCAATCATGGCCGAAATAGCCAAATAGAATGATTAATATTGCAAAAAGCAATGACACCAGACCAAAAATGACGCAATTCCCAAGAAATGCATCATCAAAATTCCTATGCCATCGTCTATGCAGTTTCATTTTCATTTGCCATCTCGGAGCTTCCGATGTCATGAAGCGGTAACCGTAATAAAAATATATTTATGATGCAGTGGATGATACATCAAGATGGTTTTGGAGGTTATGCTACCTTTATGTAACAAAAACGGTCAAAAGATGAGCGGCAAATAAAAGCATGACATCCCTTTCTTTATAATGTTTCTTGACTGGAACCATTGCCCCTCTTATTCCTCAAGGCCTGCTTAAGACAGTTTCCCCAATTAGTACTCGGCATTCCTTTCATTATTCCTTTTCTATGATTGAAGACTATTTACAATCTCGCTGGGTTTTCATTTCTAGTTAAACATCAAATAGTTTATTATGCGTTTAAAAATGAATAGGTAACTAGAATGTACTCGTATGTAGTTCCCTCTTTACATTTAAATGTGGCTATAGTTAACTTATTTATTATTCTTATGCACCTTTAACTGAGCCACTTCACAACGTATATTATTTTCAAATAAGTTTCCCTTCCTACGCAATACACAATTAATTGTTTTAACAGAGCGTCAGTGACCTATGTACATGTATGTAGAATGTAAGACCAGAACTACGAATGGCTAAAATATTCTAACGGAAGTAGACGATTGCACAGGTGCTCCGTCCATCATTGGCATAGCCTAAATTCCTATTAATTATAATGATTATTGGGACATGTTTCAATTCCTATATCAAAATAATGGATCTGGTTTGATTGGTTCTATTTTATTTCATTTCTTTTGATTTCGTTTTACGTTTCGTTTGTTGTTATGTTGAGTTCGTTTCGGACTTTATAGATACTTCTGCCACTCTGTATTATAGTTGAACCAGGAAGCTTAAACAGAAACTGCAACAAGTAGCTATCTTAACGTGACTCAATGTGACATTGCTTGGCAAACTATATAAAAATGTTTCAAACTGAAATTTATAGTTTTAGTTTTCTAGAACTGAAAATTTGAAGCTGATTTTCGGTCTCATTAATTAGTTAAAAGAGGTGTCAAGTAGGAACAAGGAGGTCAAGAAGTCGAAAAAAAGCAACAAGTCAACTGATACAAATTTAAAATTTAAAAAAAAAATCTTTTCTCAATTTAACCAATGAACACATATACCAACTTTTGCTGAAAATGGTAAAATCCCGGGTATAAAAATATGAATGTGTCATTTAAAAAGAAGTAAATATATGGTTAATTAGAACAATTAATTACACACCATTATTCACCATTATTCACACAACCAAACATTTGCATTACGAATATCTAATTGGTCTTCAATGAACGACGATGAAACTCTCACATAATAAGTTAGGTTGCAGCCGGCCCTAAAACAATACTATACCTAGGTATTGCGCCATATTTGCCATATATACTCAGGCAACATTAAAGTAAACAGACTTTGAAAACAAGTAGAGATATACAAAGGTCTGAATTTCCACACTTGGGACCTGCGCAACATAGTTTAAAATACTTTGACGTGATCACAACTCTTCCGCCTTTTAAAAATCTGACCACGGCGACAAAATAAATGGTTCACATTTAACACAACTAAAAACCGAATACAAAAGGTTTTAGACCTTATCAAAACGGAAATAAAGAACCTTATTATACGTTACATAAATGCAAAAACGATGGACTACAAGCAGTATGTGGTAAAAATCCTATATACATATACATATACACAGCCGCGCACAACACATTCAATTTATCAAGCAAAACTCATTACAGCACAGACACAAAACAGTTATGCAAAATTGTCACAAACAGGACCCAAACCCCCTTGACAATCTGTTAAATCCTTTTGATGACTTCTTTTTTGTTTAGTCTGGTAATAGGAAAGCCGTCACATAGCTACTCAAATAAAGATTATTGCAAACAAATGTTGTCAATATAATATTTTTCAATACGTAGTAAGTAAACAATGATTACACAACCATTTTCAATTTTATTATTTTGAATTTTGCTCTTTAGACAATAGTCATGGTAAAAAAGTGATAAACACATTACCAACACTTCGTACAACACAAAGGCTGCTTCTATTAAAACATATGAAGAAACATATTTCATATTAAAATTGAAATAAATCATTGAAACTTCATTTTATCATTGTTTTACCGGGGGCTGACCACTTATGTTGTTATTTAAAGCCTCGCTATTACTCAAGTAAAACAGTGCGACATAAATGGCAAGCCTGTAGTACAAATGTAAAACAATGATGAACTTCAGTTTCCATAATTTATTTTTAAAATAAAGGTTAGGTCCCCTAACTCTAAACGTACTTATCTTTTTAAACAATTTGTTTTAATCTTTTAGCACCAGTTTAAAATAGTTGATGGCCACACAATATCATAATTGTGTCAAATTTAGGACATCTGATTAAAAAACAAAGACAATCTACTAAAAACAATTTTCAAAAGCATACCAGAAATAATATAGCTATTGTCAAGCAATCAAAAAATGCTTTTGGCCTATTTGTACCCTTTATTCTTATTGGCTCAACTCACAACCCCACAAATCGATCAAAGTATTCCTTTTTGTTATGCAATTTCAAAACGATTCATTGACTTATAGTACAATTATTGTCTGGAAATCAGGAAAATGCCTGTCTTTATAATTTGGTCCCTAATTTCTGAAACGATCAAATATTTACACTTAAACATCAATCAACTATGACCATTGTGGTGTAGGATATTGTGAAACAATATCACAGACCTTCCCATGCATTATATAGTTCTATAAAAATGCCCTTTTCAGACCCTTTTTGGCTTTTAATTCTAAAACGGCTACGGATATGACCCCCATAGTCTTTTTTCAAATTTTAACAGACTATAAAGTTTTTTTTAAATTTTCCAGAAAGGATTATTCTGACTTTTCTTCTTCAATTTTGTGGATTTTCCCATTGAGGTGGTCCTCTAATGAGCTTTCAACGACATGTTAGAATTGTCACTGGTAATAGGTACATTTCGCATTTTGGAAACATAACAATGTTTATTAATGTGACAGAAAAAAAATGTTATTGTAAAAGAGTAACCAAGGGTATAGCAGTTATCAAAAGAATGTGATCCAGGGACAAAGACCATACAAGGAAAACAGACATATACAACAAAGAACACAAAGTAACTAAAATCGTACATACAAAATAACAAAAGCAAACGAGCAACGTGGACTGGGAGCTTAAACCAGGTGCAAGTAGGGTAAGCGTTCTCTGCTTTTCTAGAGACACCCACCGAGTTGTTCATAAAAAGTCAAGTCCTGAGTAGACAAACGAGGAAAGGAAAACTATGACCCATGGAATAAATCAGTTCTTGGTGCAGATGGATACACCATAACGGTCCACGAAATCATGATGACGACCATGAAACCATTCTCTCTGACCACTATAATTGTATTTCCCTCCTCAACTGTACAACTCAATGTAATTTGTAATAATATGTTTTTCTGCAAACCTTTGTACTACATCGGTTTTATTAGAATAAATTATATATTGTAGTGATTACTTCAATCTTGTAGCAACATAACCCTGTTCCAGAAGCCTATTTGTTGAAGTTCTAGCGCGATACAGGAAGGCTGCATAGTTTCGGCAAGCTCTGGCATAACGTATGAGTTGTGATATGAACACTCCATACGCAGGTGCTGAAGGGATGTTACCACAAATGAAAGGAAATTTGACAATTCTGAATGAAAAGTCATCACGTTTGTTGTAAAGTTTGGTCAATAATTTTCCTTTACCATCGATTTCTAAGTGTAGGTCAAGATATGAGGCTGACTTCATCTGTATATATATGCGATGAGAATGTACTTTTTGGGTAGAAAAATGGTATTTCAAGTCGCAAGGTTATATGAAAAAAACAGTACAAATCAGATGTGATGAGCATGTAAGATATAGGTAAGAAATTGCCAGTTATTTGCATGTATGATTTTGGTAGGGAAGTGATATTTGAAATAGTCTGTCCATGTCAAGCATAAGATTCGCATCAGATGTGATAAGCATGCATTTTTGTAGTTTTTTCTGTCAAACTCCCATGTTAAGAGTACAATCCGCATCAGGTGTAATAAGTGTGGCAGAGCCAAACTTTATCGTTTGTATATTTTAAGTGATAATTTTTATTTTCGTAACATTGTACTTGTATTTGTATTATTTGTTTTTATTGCATATACTTGTATGATTAGTACATGTCAATTTAACACCTATTTCTTTCAGGGGTAGTCGAAGTTCACGGGTCAGTGTTCGGGGTCATTTTTGTAATTTCGGCGGTTTTCCTTTGTTCAGTTTTAATATTGTCTTCGAACTGTCGACATTGTTCAGTGTAAAGTGCATATTGAAATTTGCCAATCTAGTTTGGAGATCATTTCTGTATTTAAGGTTTGTGCATTTACTTTAACATCTTTAACCTCACTAATTTGCATTTCTTCTGAGTAACTGTTAAGAATGAATGAATGACCGTTTGGCGTATGAAAAGTGCGTGTTATTGTGTGCGTATGGTATTAAACTAATTTAAAACTTTAATCGACAATGGTATAAAATAAATTTCCCGTAAAATCTCTAAATTCTTTTTATCTTTTTATAAAGGTTTAATGTGTAAATAGTTGAATATATCAATTGCCGCAAATAAAGATGATTGAGAATGAGTCTATTTATTTAACATTGAATTATTTTATGAATTTAATATTGTGTATTTATTTCATTTTACCGCATTAATTATGAATCCATTATTTTTTCTCTTTAGGTGGACATTACACATGAAAGATGATATAGTTGTTATTCATAAAGCATTTGCACCTCATGCAGGGTATGTAGCTTATGTAATATTTTTACTATTTTGTCAGTTTTGTACAAGTTGTTCTAGTTAAAGTCGCTAGAATATTCATTGTGCCTATATTTCACAGTAAATCCGTATTTCTGCTGTATTTGATAACGAGATGCGTTTACGAAAGACGTTCATTTTATTTTTGGTATGTTACATGTTAAGTTCAGAATACAAAGTAACTATTTTGAACCTCATGTAAAAGTCATAGAAGTAGCGTATTATACATGTAAGTGTTAAACTGGTATTGTATACCATGATAGAAAATCCTATACTTGCTCTACGCCGTGATTAATTTAACATGTTTTATATTTTAATTGTTAAATTTCACTAATTCTTTATTATTGTTTCAGTGTTTGTCTTGTGAATTGCAAACTGTATATGGAATTAAAGAATCTAAATCACTTATATTTAGTCACTAGAAGCATTAATGTTTTGGGCTGGAAATGTTATTCCACGGACTATGGCAATGTCAAGATAAAAGTAGGGATCAGATGTGATGAGCATACTTTGGTTAGGATATGGCCGTGTGAAGAATAGGCTTCGAATCAGGTGTGATGTTAATAAATCATTTAAGGTAAGGAAATGTTATTTGAAGTAGTTCGGTCATTATAGGCATCACATATAATGAACATATTCGTTAGGACGGAGTAATCAAAGAAACCAAGGTTATTGCGGTAATCAAAAGAATGTTATCCAGGGACAAAGACCAGACATGGAAAACAGACATACACAACAAAGAACATAAAGAACCTAAAACCATACAAACTCGGACTCCACTAAAACCTGGGAGCATGGACCAGGCGCACCGGTAGGGTAAACGTCCTCTGCTTTTCTAGAAAGTGATATTTGGAAAACATTGCCATGTCAGGGGAACGGTTTGCATCGGATATAAAGAACATGTATGATTTGGGTGAAAAAGTTCAACTAGCATAGCCATTTTTATAGTACGGTTTGTGTCACATGTGATGAGCATGTATGTTTTGGGTAGGAAAATTGCTGTTTCAAGTCGTAAGGTCATACTAAGTATGTAGCAGCAATCAGAAGTGATAAGCATGTATGATTTAGGTAGGAAAGTGTTATTTCACGTAGTATGATCATATTTAGGGTACATATCAAATCAGGTGTGATGAGCCTGCTCGATTCTACTAAGAATGTGTTATTTCAAGGTTTATGACCATGTTCAGAATGCAGTCCGAATAGTATGTGATTGGCATGGAGAATTTGAGTACAAAAATGGTATTTCAGACTGTATTGCAATCTTTGGAACTAAAGAATGGCCATTTCGGAGGGAAAGGTTCGCATGAATGATTTTGGGAAGGTAAGTGATATTTCATGTACTTCGGCCATTTTAAGTTATTAGCATGCATGGTTTTGGTAGGGACGTCATAATATAAATAGTTTGGCCATGTCAAGTGTACAATAAGCATCAGATGTGTTTTTGGGTTGTAATTTTCTGTCATAAGGCAACGTCGAGTACAGTCCACATCAAATATTTTGATAGGAAAGTGTTATTTCTAGTAGTATGGTCATATTTAGGGTAAATCAAATCAGATATGATGAGCATGCACGGTTATGGTAAGAATGTGTTATGATAATGTTAAGAGTTCAGTCCGCAAGTTGTAATGATAATTGTTGAAAGTATTTGTATTCCTTGTATTTTAAATAAATATAAAAAAAAATTATGTTCCCATTCTCCAGTCTTTTACCTTTACTTTGGGACATTACACATCAAAATCTATTGATTGTAGAAATTCTTCACAAAATTTACTTGATTAAATAATAATGAAAATCCATAATTTTACCCTTTCTGCTTACTGACAACATGGAGGCAAATTACCCACACATGTAAACAATATTTATACACTTTTATAGCATATTACATGTATGATTTTAAAGTACACATTCTCAGCTTTATTTTGACTACTTTTAATCAGAAAACACACAAATAATGCACTTACAATGCATAGGTCTAGGTTCAGTGTGTTTGGTACTACATAGAGGGGAGTGGGGTGGCCATTTAACTCAGAAGTGGTTAGTGAGTCTCAAAGTACTTGAAATATCATTTTCCTACCCATTTAACCATTTTACAATTCCAAAGATAACAATACTATGATAAATATCATTTTTAAAACCAAATCATCAATGCTAATCACATATGATATGGACTGAACTCTGAAAATGGTCATACTTCTTGAAATTGGACATTCTTACCAGAATCATACACGCTTATCACATCTGAATTGGTATATACTCTTGATATCGCAATACTACGTGAAATAGCACTTTCCTACCTTTATCATACATGCTCATAATATTTGATTCGCACTGTGTTCTATATATAACCTCACGACTTGAAATAACACGTTCCTACCCAAAACATACATTCTACATTAAAGATCACTTTTCTACCCCAAATCATTCATGCTCATGGTAAGTAATACCTTCTCGTCCCTCTAAAATGACCATTTTACGATTTCAAAGATAGCAATACCATGCGAAATATCATTTTTGTATCCAAATTATCCATGCGAATCACATACCGTGTGGATTGAACTCTGAACACGGTCATACTACCTGAAAAAGCACATTGGTACTAGAATCATACCTGTTCATCACATCTGATTTGGTATGTACCCATAATATTGCAATACTACGCGAAATAGCACTTTCCTACCTACATCATATATGCTCATCAAATTTGACGCAAACCATATTATAAACATGACTATACCACTTTAAACATCAGCTTTATCTAACAAACATACATGCTCTTCACATCTAGTGTGAAATGTACACCTGACATAGTCATGCTACGTAAAAGAGCAATTTCATACCTAAAATGTACTTGCTACATGTGATGCCAAACTACTTTGAATAGCACTTTCCTACCTAAATTCATTCATTTTCATCACACCCGATTCGATGCCTACTCTACACATCACCACATTACTTGAAATTACACCTTTCAAACCATAGTATACTGATCACATCTGATCCCAACTGTACTGTTAACATTGCCTTAGTCAGTGAAATAGCACTCTGCAGGCCAAAATCATTCATACTAATAATATCTGACGCAGACTGTACTCATCACAGTGCCGTATGACAGATAAACTATCCGAAAAAATGCATGCTTATTACATCTGATGCGAATTGTACGCTTGACAAGGCTAAACTATTTCAAATAGAACTTCCGTACCAAACATCATACATGCTCATCTCATAAGATGCAAATCGTACTCTTAATATGGCAAAGGTCTCACTAACCACTGCTCACGTTTCCATTACTTTACATGTTAAAAAGGTCATTTTCAAAGTTTCACTGTGAATTTCCAGGACAAATGACATCTTAAAGTTGCATATTATTGCGAAGCTTGGAAAATGAGGCTTTCAAAATAATTATGCTAATGGCACGATGGCTGTAGAAATTCTTCACAAAATTTACTTGATTAAATAATAATGAAAATCCATAATTTTACCCTTTCTGCTTAATGACAACATGGAGGCAAATTACCCACACATGTAAACAATATTCATACACTTTTATAGTATATTACATGTATGAATTTAAAGTACACATTCTCGGCTTTATTTTGACTACTTTTAATCAGAAAACACACAAATAATGCACTTACGATGCATAGGTCTAGGTTCAGTGTGTTTTGGTACTACATAGAGGGGGGTGGGGTGGCAATTTAACTCAGAAGTGGTTAGTTAGTCCCAAAATACTTGAAATATCATTTTCCTACCCATTTAACCATTTTACAATTCCAAAGATAACAATACTATGATAAATATCATTTTTAAAACCAAATCATCCATGCTAATCACATATGATATGAACTCTGAAAATGGTCATACTTCTTGAAATTGGACATTCTTACCAGAATCATACACGCTTATCACATCTGAATTGGTATATACCCTTGCTATCGCAATACTACGTGAAATAGCACTTTCCTACCTACATCATACATGCTCATCATATTTGATTCGTACTGTGTTCTATATATAACCTCACGACTTGAAATAGCATGTTCCTACCCAAAACATACATGTTCATCGCATATGTCGATAATTGTACTATAAACATGGCCATTCTACATGAAAGATCACTTTTCTACCCAAAATCATTCATGCTCATGGTAAGTAATACCCTCTCGTCCCTCTAAAATGACCATTTTACGATTTCAAAGATAGCAATCCATGCGAAATACCATTTGTGTATCCAAATTATCCTTGCGAATCACATACCGTGTGGATTGAACTCTGAACACGGTCATACTACCTGAAAAAGCACATTGGTACTAGAATCATACCTGTTCATCACATCTGATTTGGTATGTACCCATAATATTGCAATACTACGCGAAATAGCACTTTCCTACCTACATCATATATGCTCATCAAATTTGACGCAAACCATATTATAAACATGACTATACCACTTTAAACATCAGCTTTATCTAACAAACATACATGCTCTTCACATCTAGTGTGAAATGTACACCTGACATAGTCATGCTACGTAAAATAGCAATTTCATACCTAAAATGTACTTGCTCATTACATGTGATGCCAAACTACTTTGAATAGCACTTTCCTACCTAAATTCATTCATTTTCATCACACCCGATTCGATGCCTACTCTACACATGACCACATTACTTGAAATTACACCTTTCAAACCATAGTATACTGATCACATCTGATCCCAACTGTACTGTTAACATTGCCTTAGTCCTTGAAATAGCACTCTGCAGGCCAAAATCATTCATACTAATAATATCTGACGCAGACTGTACTCATCACAGTGCCGTATGACAGATAAACTATCCGAAAAAATGCATGCTTATTACATCTGATGCGAATTGTACGCTTGACAAGGCTAAACTATTTCAAATAGAACTTCCCTACCAAACATCATACATGCTCATCTCATAAGATGCAAATCGTACTCTTAATATGGCTAAGGTCTCACTAACCACTTCTAACGTTTCCATTACTTTACATGTTAAAAAGGTCATTTTCAAAGTTTCACTGTGAATTTCCAGGACAAATGACATCTTAAAGTTGCATATTATTGCGAAGCTTGGAAAATGAGGCTTTCAAAATAATTATGCTAATGGCACGATGGCTGTAGAAATTCTTCACAAAATTTACTTGATTAAATAATAATGAAAATCCATAATTTTACCCTTTCTGCTTACTGACAACATGGAGGCAAATTACCCACACATGTAAACAATATTCATACACTTTTATATGTATATTACATGTATGATTTTAAAGTACACATTCTCGGCTTTATTTTGACTACTTTTAATCAGAAAACACACAAATAATGCACTTACAATGCATAGGTCTAGGTTCAGTGTGTTTTGGTACTACATAGAGAGGGGTGGGGTGGCCATTTAACTCAGAAGTGGTTAGTTAGTCCCAAAGTACTTGAAATATCATTTTCCTACCCATTTAACCATTTTACAATTCCAAAGATAACAATACTATGATAAATATCATTTTTAAAACCAAATCATCCATGCTAATCACATATGATATGAACTCTGAAAATGGTCATACTTCTTGAAATTGGACATTCTTACCAGAATCATACACGCTTATCACATCTGAATTGGTATATACCCTTGATATCGCAATACTACGTGAAATAGCACTTTCCTACCTACATCATACATGCTCATCATATTTGATTCGTACTGTGTTCTATATATAACCTCACGACTTGAAATAGCATGTTCCTACCCAAAACATACATGTTCATCGCATATGTCGATAATTGTACTATAAACATGGCCATTCTACATGAAAGATCACTTTTCTACCCAAAATCATTCATGCTCATGGTAAGTAATACCCTCTCGTCCCTCTAAAATGACCATTTTACGATTTCAATGATAGCAATCCATGCGAAATACCATTTGTGTATCCAAATTATCCTTGCGAATCACATACCGTGTGGATTGAACTCTGAACACGGTCATACTACCTGAAAAAGCACATTGGTACTAGAATCATACCTGTTCATCACATCTGATTTGGTATGTACCCATAATATTGCAATACTACGCGAAATAGCACTTTCCTACCTACATCATATATGCTCATCAAATTTGACGCAAACCATATTATAAACATGACTATACCACTTTAAACATCAGCTTTATCTAACAAACATACATGCTCTTCACATCTAGTGTGAAATGTACACCTGACATAGTCATGCTACGTAAAATAGCAATTTCATACCTAAAATGTACTTGCTCATTACATGTGATGCCAAACTACTTTGAATAGCACTTTCCTACCTAAATTCATTCATTTTCATCACACCCGATTCGATGCCTACTCTACACATGACCACATTACTTGAAATTACACCTTTCAAACCATAGTATACTGATCACATCTGATCCCAACTGTACTGTTAACATTGCCTTAGTCCGTGAAATAGCACTCTGCAGGCCAAAATCATTCATACTAATAATATCTGACGCAGACTGTACTCATCACAGTGCCGTATGACAGATAAACTATCCGAAAAAATGCATGCTTATTACATCTGATGCGAATTGTACGCTTGACAAGGCTAAACTATTTCAAATAGAACTTCCGTACCAAACATCATACATGCTCATCTCATAAGATGCAAATCGTACTCTTAATATGGCAAATGTCTCACTAACCACTTCTAACGTTTCCATTACTTTACATGTTAAAAAGGTCATTTTCAAAGTTTCACTGTGAATTTCCAGGACAAATGACATCTTAAAGTTGCATATTATTGCGAAGCTTGGAAAATGAGGCTTTCAAAATAATTATGCTAATGGCACGATGGCTGTAGAAATTCTTCACAAAATTTACTTAATTAAATAATAATGAAAATCCATAATTTTACCCTTTCTGCTTAACGACAACATGGAGGCAAATTACCCACACATGTAAACAATATTCATACACTTTTATAGTATATTACATGTATGATTTTAAAGTACACATTCTCGGCTTTATTTTGACTACTTTTAATCAGAAAACACACAAATAATGCACTTACAATGCATAGGTCTAGGTTCAGTGTGTTTTGGTACTACATAGAGGGGGGTGGGGTGGCAATTTAACTCAGAAGTGGTTAGTTAGTCCCAAAATACTTGAAATATCATTTTCCTACCCATTTAACCATTTTACAATTCCAAAGATAACAATACTATGATAAATATCATTTTTAAAACCAAATCATCCATGCTAATCACATATGATATGAACTCTGAAAATGGTCATACTTCTTGAAATTGGACATTCTTACCAGAATCATACACGCTTATCACATCTGAATTGGTATATACCCTTGATATCGCAATACTACGTGAAATAGCACTTTCCTACCTACATCATACATGCTCATCATATTTGATTCGTACTGTGTTCTATATATAACCTCACGACTTGAAATAGCATGTTCCTACCCAAAACATACATGTTCATCGCATATGTCGATAATTGTACTATAAACATGGCCATTCTACATGAAAGATCACTTTTCTACCCAAAATCATTCATGCTCATGGTAAGTAATACCCTCTCGTCCCTCTAAAATGACCATTTTACGATTTCAAAGATAGCAATCCATGCGAAATGCCATTTTTGTATCCAAATTATCCTTGCGAATCACATATCGTGTAGATTGAACTCTGAACACGGTCATACTACCTGAAAAAGCACATTGGTACTAGAATCATACCTGTTCATCACATCTGATTTGGTATGTACCCATAATATTGCAATACTACGCGAAATAACACTTTCCTACCTACATCATATATGCTCATCAAATTTGACGCAAACCATATTATAAACATGACTATACCACTTTAAACATCAGCTTTATCTAACAAACATACATGCTCTTCACATCTAGTGTGAAATGTACACCTGACATAGTCATGCTACGTAAAATAGCAATTTCATACCTAAAATGTACTTGCTCATTACATGTGATGCCAAACTACTTTGAATAGCACTTTCCTACCTAAATTCATTCATTTTCATCACACCCGATTCGATGCCTACTCTACACATGACCACATTACTTGAAATTACACCTTTCAAACCATAGTATACTGATCACATCTGATCCCAACTGTACTGTTGACATTGCCTTAGTCCTTGAAATAGCACTCTGCAGGCCAAAATCATTCATACTAATAATATCTGACGCAGACTGTACTCATCACAGTGCCGTATGACAGATAAACTATCCGAAAAAATGCATGCTTATTACATCTGATGCGAATTGTACGCTTGACAAGGCTAAACTATTTCAAATAGAACTTCCGTACCAAACATCATACATGCTCATCTCATAAGATGCAAATCGTACTCTTAATATGGCAAATGTCTCACTAACCACTTCTAACGTTTCCATTACTTTACATGTTAAAAAGGTCATTTTCAAAGTTTCACTGTGAATTTCCAGGACAAATGACATCTTAAAGTTGCATATTATTGCGAAGCTTGGAAAATGAGGCTTTCAAAATAATTATGCTAATGGCACGATGGCTGTAGAAATTCTTCACAAAATTTACTTGATTAAATAATAATGAAAATCCATAATTTTACCCTTTCTGCTTAATGACAACATGAAGGCAAATTACCCACACATGTAAACAATATTCATACACTTTTATAGTATATTACATGTATGAATTTAAAGTACACATTCTCGGCTTTATTTTGACTACTTTTAATCAGAAAACACACAAATAATGCACTTACAATGCATAGGTCTAGGTTCAGTGTGTTTTGGTACTACATAGAGGGGGGTGGGGTGGCAATTTAACTCAGAAGTGGTTAGTTAGTCCCAAAATACTTGAAATATCATTTTCCTACCCATTTAACCATTTTACAATTCCAAAGATAACAATACTATGATAAATATCATTTTTAAAACCAAATCATCCATGCTAATCACATATGATATGAACTCTGAAAATGGTCATACTTCTTGAAATTGGACATTCTTACCAGAATCATACACGCTTATCACATCTGAATTGGTATATACCCTTGATATCGCAATACTACGTGAAATAGCACTTTCCTACCTACATCATACATGCTCATCATATTTGATTCGTACTGTGTTCTATATATAACCTCACGACTTGAAATAGCATGTTCCTACCCAAAACATACATGTTCATCGCATATGTCGATAATTGTACTATAAACATGGCCATTCTACATGAAAGATCACTTTTCTACCCAAAATCATTCATGCTCATGGTAAGTAATACCCTCTCGTCCCTCTAAAATGACCATTTTAAGATTTCAAAGATAGCAATCCATGCGAAATACCATTTTTGTATCCAAATTATCCTTGCGAATCACATACCGTGTAGATTGAACTCTGAACACGGTCATACTACCTGAAAAAGCACATTGGTACTAGAATCATACCTGTTCATCACATCTGATTTGGTATGTACCCATAATATTGCAATACTACGCGAAATAGCACTTTCCTACCTACATCATATATGCTCATCAAATTTGACGCAAACCATATTATAAACATGACTATACCACTTTAAACATCAGCTTTATCTAACAAACATACATGCTCTTCACATCTAGTGTGAAATGTACACCTGACATAGTCATGCTACGTAAAATAGCAATTTCATACCTAAAATGTACTTGCTCATTACATGTGATGCCAAACTACTTTGAATAGCACTTTCCTACCTAAATTCATTCATTTTCATCACACCCGATTCGATGCCTACTCTACACATCACCACATTACTTGAAATTACACCTTTCAAACCATAGTATACTGATCACATCTGATCCCAACTGTACTGTTAACATTGCCTTAGTCCGTGAAATAGCACTCTGCAGGCCAAAATCATTCATACTAATAATATCTGACGCAGACTGTACTCATCACAGTGCCGTATGACAGATAAACTATCCGAAAAAATGCATGCTTATTACATCTGATGCGAATTGTACGCTTGACAAGGCTAAACTATTTCAAATAGAACTTCCGTACCAAACATCATACATGCTCATCTCATAAGATGCAAATCGTACTCTTAATATGGCTAAGGTCTCACTAACCACTTCTAACGTTTCCATTACTTTACATGTTAAAAAGGTCATTTTCAAAGTTTCACTGTGAATTTCCAGGACAAATGACATCTTAAAGTTGCATATTATTGCGAAGCTTGGAAAATGAGGCTTTCAAAATAATTATGCTAATGGCACGATGGCTGTAGAAATTCTTCACAAAATTTACTTGATTAAATAATAATGAAAATCCATAATTTTACCCTTTCTGCTTAATGACAACATGGAGGCAAATTACCCACACATGTAAACAATATTCATACACTTTTATAGTATATTACATGTACGAATTTAAAGTACACATTCTCGGCTTTATTTTGAATACCTTAATCAGAAAACACACAAATAATGCACTTACAATGCATAGGTCTAGGTTCAGTGTGTTTTGGAACTACATAGAGGGGGGTGGGGTGGCAATTTAACTCAGAAGTGGTTAGTTAGTCCCAAAATACTTGAAATATCATTTTCCTACCCATTTAACCATTCCAAAGATAACAATACTATGATAAATATCATTTTTAAAACCAAATCATCCATGCTAATCACATATGATATGAACTATGAAAATGGTCATACTTCTTGAAATTGGACATTCTTACCAGAATCATACACGCTTATCACATCTGAATTGGTATATACCCTTGATATCGCAATACTACGTGAAATAGCACTTTACTACCTACATCATACATGCTCATCATATTTGATTCGTACTGTGTTCTATATATAACCTCACGACTTGAAATAGCATGTTCCTACCCAAAACATACATGTTCATCGCATATGTCGATAATTGTACTATAAACATGGCCATTCTACATGAAAGATCACTTTTCTACCCAAAATCATTCATGCTCATGGTAAGTAATACCCTCTCGTCCCTCTAAAATGACCATTTTACGATTTCAAAGATAGCAATCCATGCGAAATGCCATTTTTGTATCCAAATTATCCTTGCGAATCACATACCGTGTAGATTGAACTCTGAACACGGTCATACTACCTGAAAAAGCACATTGGTACTAGAATCATACCTGTTCATCACATCTGATTTGGTATGTACCCATAATATTGCAATACTACGCGAAATAGCACTTTCCTACCTACATCATATATGCTCATCAAATTTGACGCAAACCATATTATAAACATGACTATACCACTTTAAACATCAGCTTTATCTAACAAACATACATGCTCTTCACATCTAGTGTGAAATGTACACCTGACATAGTCATGCTACGTAAAATAGCAATTTCATACCTAAAATGTACTTGCTCATTACATGTGATGCCAAACTACTTTGAATAGCACTTTCCTACCTAAATTCATTCATTTTCATCACACCCGATTCGATGCCTACTCTACACATCACCACATTACTTGAAATTACACCTTTCAAACCATAGTATACTGATCACATCTGATCCCAACTGTACTGTTGACATTGCCTTAGTCCTTGAAATAGCACTCTGC
This sequence comes from Perna viridis, assembly GCA_037379345.1. Lineage (NCBI taxonomy): Eukaryota > Metazoa > Mollusca > Bivalvia > Mytilida > Mytilidae > Perna > Perna viridis. The sequence goes on from CM074511.1 coordinate 501,677, forward strand.
AGGCCAAAATCATTCATACTAATAATATCTGACGCAGACTGTACTCATCACAGTGCCGTATGACAGATAAACTATCCGAAAAAATGCATGCTTATTACATCTGATGCGAATTGTACGCTTGACAAGGCTAAACTATTTCAAATAGAACTTCCATACCAAACATCATACATGCTCATCTCATAAGATGCAAATCGTACTCTTAATATGGCAAAGGTTCATTAACCACTTCTAACGTTTCCATTACTTTACATGTTAAAAAGGTCATTTTCAAAGTTTCACTGTGAATTTCCAGGACAAATGACATCTTAAAGTTGCATATTATTGCGAAGCTTGGAAAATGAGGCTTTCAAAATAATTATGCTAATGGCACGATGGCTGTAGAAATTCTTCACAAAATTTACTTGATTAAATAATAATGAAAATCCATAATTTTACCCTTTCTGCTTAATGACAACATGAAGGCAAATTACCCACACATGTAAACAATATTCATACACTTTTATAGTATATTACATGTATGAATTTAAAGTACACATTCTCGGCTTTATTTTGACTACTTTTAATCAGAAAACACACAAATAATGCACTTACAATGCATAGGTCTAGGTTCAGTGTGTTTTGGTACTACATAGAGGGGGGTGGGGTGGCAATTTAACTCAGAAGTGGTTAGTTAGTCCCAAAATACTTGAAATATCATTTTCCTACCCATTTAACCATTTTACAATTCCAAAGATAACAATACTATGATAAATATCATTTTTAAAACCAAATCATCCATGCTAATCACATATGATATGAACTCTGAAAATGGTCATACTTCTTGAAATTGGACATTCTTACCAGAATCATACACGCTTATCACATCTGAATTGGTATATACCCTTGATATCGCAATACTACGTGAAATAGCACTTTCCTACCTACATCATACATGCTCATCATATTTGATTCGTACTGTGTTCTATATATAACCTCACGACTTGAAATAGCATGTTCCTACCCAAAACATACATGTTCATCGCATATGTCGATAATTGTACTATAAACATGGCCATTCTACATGAAAGATCACTTTTCTACCCAAAATCATTCATGCTCATGGTAAGTAATACCCTCTCGTCCCTCTAAAATGACCATTTTACGATTTCAAAGATAGCAATCCATGCGAAATGCCATTTTTGTATCCAAATTATCCTTGCGAATCACATACCGTGTAGATTGAACTCTGAACACGGTCATACTACCTGAAAAAGCACATTGGTACTAGAATCATACCTGTTCATCACATCTGATTTGGTATGTACCCATAATATTGCAATACTACGCGAAATAGCACTTTCCTACCTACATCATATATGCTCATCAAATTTGACGCAAACCATATTATAAACATGACTATACCACTTTAAACATCAGCTTTATCTAACAAACATACATGCTCTTCACATCTAGTGTGAAATGTACACCTGACATAGTCATGCTACGTAAAATAGCAATTTCATACCTAAAATGTACTTGCTCATTACATGTGATGCCAAACTACTTTGAATAGCACTTTCCTACCTAAATTCATTCATTTTCATCACACCCGATTCGATGCCTACTCTACACATGACCACATTACTTGAAATTACACCTTTCAAACCATAGTATACTGATCACATCTGATCCCAACTGTACTGTTGACATTGCCTTAGTCCTTGAAATAGCACTCTGCAGGCCAAAATCATTCATACTAATAATATCTGACGCAGACTGTACTCATCACAGTGCCGTATGACAGATAAACTATCCGAAAAAATGCATGCTTATTACATCTGATGCGAATTGTACGCTTGACAAGGCTAAACTATTTCAAATAGAACTTCCGTACCAAACATCATACATGCTCATCTCATAAGATGCAAATCGTACTCTTAACATGGCTAAGGTCTCACTAACCACTTCTAACGTTTCCATTACTTTACATGTTAAAAAGGTCATTTTCAAAGTTTCACTGTGAATTTCCAGGACAAATGACATCTTAAAGTTGCATATTATTGCGAAGCTTGGAAAATGAGGCTTTCAAAATAATTATGCTAATGGCACGATGGCTGTAGAAATTCTTCACAAAATTTACTTGATTAAATAATAATGAAAATCCATAATTTTACCCTTTCTGCTTAATGACAACATGAAGGCAAATTACCCACACATGTAAACAATATTCATACACTTTTATAGTATATTACATGTATGAATTTAAAGTACACATTCTCGGCTTTATTTTGACTACTTTTAATCAGAAAACACACAAATAATGCACTTACAATGCATAGGTCTAGGTTCAGTGTGTTTTGGTACTACATAGAGGGGGGTGGGGTGGCAATTTAACTCAGAAGTGGTTAGTTAGTCCCAAAATACTTGAAATATCATTTTCCTACCCATTTAACCATTTTACAATTCCAAAGATAACAATACTATGATAAATATCATTTTTAAAACCAAATCATCCATGCTAATCACATATGATATGAACTCTGAAAATGGTCATACTTCTTGAAATTGGACATTCTTACCAGAATCATACACGCTTATCACATCTGAATTGGTATATACCCTTGATATCGCAATACTACGTGAAATAGCACTTTCCTACCTACATCATACATGCTCATCATATTTGATTCGTACTGTGTTCTATATATAACCTCACGACTTGAAATAGCATGTTCCTACCCAAAACATACATGTTCATCGCATATGTCGATAATTGTACTATAAACATGGCCATTCTACATGAAAGATCACTTTTCTACCCAAAATCATTCATGCTCATGGTAAGTAATACCCTCTCGTCCCTCTAAAATGACCATTTTACGATTTCAAAGATAGCAATCCATGCGAAATACCATTTTTGTATCCAAATTATCCTTGCGAATCACATACCGTGTAGATTGAACTCTGAACACGGTCATACTACCTGAAAAAGCACATTGGTACTAGAATCATACCTGTTCATCACATCTGATTTGGTATGTACCCATAATATTGCAATACTACGCGAAATAGCACTTTCCTACCTACATCATATATGCTCATCAAATTTGACGCAAACCATATTATAAACATGACTATACCACTTTAAACATCAGCTTTATCTAACAAACATACATGCTCTTCACATCTAGTGTGAAATGTACACCTGACATAGTCATGCTACGTAAAATAGCAATTTCATACCTAAAATGTACTTGCTCATTACATGTGATGCCAAACTACTTTGAATAGCACTTTCCTACCTAAATTCATTCATTTTCATCACACCCGATTCGATGCCTACTCTACACATCACCACATTACTTGAAATTACACCTTTCAAACCATAGTATACTGATCACATCTGATCCCAACTGTACTGTTAACATTGCCTTAGTCCGTGAAATAGCACTCTGCAGGCCAAAATCATTCATACTAATAATATCTGACGCAGACTGTACTCATCACAGTGCCGTATGACAGATAAACTATCCGAAAAAATGCATGCTTATTACATCTGATGCGAATTGTACGCTTGACAAGGCTAAACTATTTCAAATAGAACTTCCGTACCAAACATCATACATGCTCATCTCATAAGATGCAAATCGTACTCTTAATATGGCTAAGGTCTCACTAACCACTTCTAACGTTTCCATTACTTTACATGTTAAAAAGGTCATTTTCAAAGTTTCACTGTGAATTTCCAGGACAAATGACATCTTAAAGTTGCATATTATTGCGAAGCTTGGAAAATGAGGCTTTCAAAATAATTATGCTAATGGCACGATGGCTGTAGAAATTCTTCACAAAATTTACTTGATTAAATAATAATGAAAATCCATAATTTTACCCTTTCTGCTTAATGACAACATGGAGACAAATTACCCACACATGTAAACAATATACATACACTTTTATAGTATATTACATGTATGAATTTAAAGTACACATTCTCGGCTTTATTTTGACTACTTTTAATCAGAAAACACACAAATAATGCACTTACAATGCATAGGTCTAGGTTCAGTGTGTTTTGGTACTACATAGAGGGGGGTGGGGTGGCCATTTAACTCAGAAGTGGTTAGTTAGTCCCAAAATACTTGAAATATCATTTTCCTACCCATTTAACCATTTTCCAATTCCAAAGATAACAATACTATGATAAATGTCATTTTAAAAACCAAATCATCCATGCTAATCACATATGATATGAACTCTGAAAATGGTCATACTTCTTGAAATTGGACATTCTTACCAGAATCATACACGCTGATCACATCTGAATTGGTATATACCCTTGATATCGCAATACTACGTGAAATAGCACTTTCCTACCTACATCATACATGCTCATCATATTTGATTCGTACTGTGTTCTATATATAACCTCACGACTTGAAATAGCATGTTCGTACCCAAAACATACATGTTCATCGCATATGTCGATAATTGTACTATAAACATGGCCATTCTACATGAAAGATCACTTTTCTACCCAAAATCATTCATGCTCATGGTAAGTAATACCCTCTCGTCCCTCTAAAATGACCATTTTACGATTTCAAAGATAGCAATCCATGCGAAATACCATTTGTGTATCCAAATTATCCTTGCGAATCACATACCGTGTAGATTGAACTCTGAACACGGTCATACTACCTGAAAAAGCACATTGGTACTAGAATCATACCTGTTCATCACATCTGATTTGGTATGTACCCATAATATTGCAATACTACGCGAAATAGCACTTTCCTACCTACATCATATATGCTCATCAAATTTGACGCAAACCATATTATAAACATGACTATACCACTTTAAACATCAGCTTTATCTAACAAACATACATGCTCTTCACATCTAGTGTGAAATGTACACCTGACATAGTCATGCTACGTAAAATAGCAATTTCATACCTAAAATGTACTTGCTCATTACATGTGATGCCAAACTACTTTGAATAGCACTTTCCTACCTAAATTCATTCATTTTCATCACACCCGATTCGATGCCTACTCTACACATCACCACATTACTTGAAATTACACCTTTCAAACCATAGTATACTGATCACATCTGATCCCAACTGTACTGTTAACATTGCCTTAGTCCGTGAAATAGCATTCTGCAAGCCAAAATCATTCATACTAATAATATCTGACGCAGACTGTACTCATCACAGTGCCGTATGACAGATAAACTATCCGAAAAAATGCATGCTTATTACATCTGATGCGAATTGTACGCTTGACAAGGCTAAACTATTTCAAATAGAACTTCCGTACCAAACATCATACATGCTCATCTCATAAGATGCAAATCGTACTCTTAATATGGCTAAGGTCTCACTAACCACTGCTCGCGTTTCCATTACTTTACATGTTAAAAAGGTCATTTTCAAAGTTTCACTGTGAATTTCCAGGACAAATGACATCTTAAAGTTGCATATTATTGCGAAGCTTGGAAAATGAGGCTTTCAAAATAATTATGCTAATGGCACGATGGCTGTAGAAATTCTTCACAAAATTTACTTGATTAAATAATAATGAAAATCCATAATTTTACCCTTTCTGCTTAATGACAACATGGAGACAAATTACCCACACATGTAAACAATATTCATACACTTTTATAGTATATTACATGTATGATTTTAAAGTACACATTCTCGGCTTTATTTTGACTACTTTTAATCAGAAAACACACAAATAATGCACTTACAATGCATAGGTCTAGGTTCAGTGTGTTTTGGTACTACATAGAGGGGGGTGGGGTGGCCATTTAACTCAGAAGTGGTTAGTTAGTCCCAAAGTACTTGAAATATCATTTTCCTACCCATTTAACCATTTTACAATTCCAAAGATAACAATACTATGATAAATATCATTTTAAAAACCAAATCATCCATGCTAATCACATATGATATGAACTCTGAAAATGGTCATACTTCTTGAAATTGGACATTCTTACCAGAATCATACACGCTTATCACATCTGAATTGGTATATACCCTTGATATCGCAATACTACGTGAAATAGCACTTTACTACCTACATCATACATGCTCATCATATTTGATTCGTACTGTGTTCTATATATAACCTCACGACTTGAAATAGCATGTTCCTACCCAAAACATACATGTTCATCGCATATGTCGATAATTGTACTATAAACATGGCCATTCTACATGAAAGATCACTTTTCTACCCAAAATCATTCATGCTCATGGTAAGTAATACCCTCTCGTCCCTCTAAAATGACCATTTTACGATTTCAAAGATAGCAATCCATGCGAAATACCATTTGTGTATCCAAATTATCCTTGCGAATCACATACCGTGTGGATTGAACTCTGAACACGGTCATACTACCTGAAAAAGCACATTGGTACTAGAATCATACCTGTTCATCACATCTGATTTGGTATGTACCCATAATATTGCAATACTACGCGAAATAGCACTTTCCTACCTAAATCATATATGCTCATCAAATTTGACGCAAACCATATTATAAACATGACTATACCACTTTAAACATCAGCTTTATCTAACAAACATACATGCTCTTCACATCTAGTGTGAAATGTACACCTGACATAGTCATGCTACGTAAAATAGCAATTTCATACCTAAAATGTACTTGCTCATTACATGTGATGCCAAACTACTTTGAATAGCACTTTCCTACCTAAATTCATTCATTTTCATCACACCCGATTCGATGCCTACTCTACACATGACCACATTACTTGAAATTACACTTTTCAAACCATAGTATACTGATCACATCTGATCCCAACTGTACTGTTAACATTGCCTTAGTCCGTGAAATAGCACTCTGCAGGCCAAAATCATTCATACTAATAATATCTGACGCAGACTGTACTCATCACAGTGCCGTATGACAGATAAACTATCCGAAAAAATGCATGCTTATTACATCTGATGCGAATTGTACGCTTGACAAGGCTAAACTATTTCAAATAGAACTTCCGTACCAAACATCATACATGCTCATCTCATAAGATGCAAATCGTACTCTTAATATGGCTAAGGTCTCACTAACCACTGCTCACGTTTCCATTACTTTACATGTTAAAAAGGTCATTTTCAAAGTTTCACTGTGAATTTCCAGGACAAATGACATCTTAAAGTTGCATATTATTGCGAAGCTTGGAAAATGAGGCTTTCAAAATAATTATGCTAATGGCACGATGGCTGTAGAAATTCTTCACAAAATTTACTTGATTAAATAATAATGAAAATCCATAATTTTACCCTTTCTGCTTACTGACAACATGGAGGCAAATTACCCACACATGTAAACAATATTCATACACTTTTATAGTATATTACATGTATGATTTTAAAGTACACATTCTCGGCTTTATTTTGACTACTTTTAATCAGAAAACACACAAATAATGCACTTACAATGCATAGGTCTAGGTTCAGTGTGTTTTGGTACTACATAGAGGGGGGTGTGGTGGCCATTTAACTCAGAAGTGGTTAGTTAGTCCCAAAGTACTTGAAATATCATTTTCCTACCCATTTAACCATTTTACAATTCCAAAGATAACAATACTATGTTAAATATCATCTTTAAAACCAAATCATCCATGCTAATCACATATGATATGAACTCTGAAAATGGTCATACTTCTTGAAATTGGACATTCTTACCAGAATCATACACGCTTATCACATCTGAATTGGTATATACCCTTGATATCGCAATACTACGTGAAATAGCACTTTACTACCTACATCATACATGCTCATCATATTTGATTCGTACTGTGTTCTATATATAACCTCACGACTTGAAATAGCATGTTCCTACCCAAAACATACATGTTCATCGCATATGTCGATAATTGTACTATAAACATGGCCATTCTACATTAAAGATCACTTTTCTACCCAAAATCATTCATGCTCATGGTAAGTAATACCCTCTCGTCCCTCTAAAATGACCATTTTACGATTTCAAAGATAGCAATCCATGCGAAATACCATTTTTGTATCCAAATTATCCTTGCGAATCACATACCGTGTGGATTGAACTCTGAACACGGTCATACTACCTGAAAAAGCACATTGGTACTAGAATCATACCTGTTCATCACATCTGATTTGGTATGTACCCATAATATTGCAATACTACGCGAAATAGCACTTTCCTACCTACATCATATATGCTCATCAAATTTGACGCAAACCATATTATAAACATGACTATACCACTTTAAACATCAGCTTTATCTAACAAACATACATGCTCTTCACATCTAGTGTGAAATGTACACCTGACATAGTCATGCTACGTAAAATAGCAATTTCATACCTAAAATGTACTTGCTCATTACATGTGATGCCAAACTACTTTGAATAGCACTTTCCTACCTAAATTCATTCATTTTCATCACACCCGATTCGATGCCTACTCTACACATCACCACATTACTTGAAATTACACCTTTCAAACCATAGTATACTGATCACATCTGATCCCAACTGTACTGTTAACATTGCCTTAGTCCGTGAAATAGCACTCTGCAGGCCAAAATCATTCATACTAATAATATCTGACGCAGACTGTACTCATCACAGTGCCGTATGACAGATAAACTATCCGAAAAAATGCATGCTTATTACATCTGATGCGAATTGTACGCTTGACAAGGCTAAACTATTTCAAATAGAACTTCCGTACCAAACATCATACATGCTCATCTCATAAGATGCAAATCGTACTCTTAATATTGCAAAGGTCTCACTAACCACTTCTAACGTTTCCATTACTTTACATGTTAAAAAGGTCATTTTCAAAGTTTCACTGTGAATTTCCAGGACAAATGACATCTTAAAGTTGCATATTATTGCGAAGCTTGGAAAATGAGGCTTTCAAAATAATTATGCTAATGGCACGATGGCTGTAGAAATTCTTCACAAAATTTACTTGATTAAATAATAATGAAAATCCATAATTTTACCCTTTCTGCTTAATGACAACATGGAGGCAAATGACCCACACATGTAATCAATATTCATACACTTTTATAGTATATTACATGTATGATTTTAAAGTACACATTCTCGGCTTTATTTTGACTACTTTTAATCAGAAAACACACAAATAATGCACTTACAATGCATAGGTCTAGGTTCAGTGTGTTTTGGTACTACATAGAGAGGGGTGGGGTGGCCATTTAACTCAGAAGTGGTTAGTGGGTCCCAATGTACTTGAAATATCATTTTCCTACCCATTTAACCATTTTACAATTCCAAAGATAACAATACTATGTTAAATATCATTTTTAAAACCAAATCATCCATGCTAATCACATATGATATGAACTCTGAAAATGGTCATACTTCTTGAAATTGGACATTCTTACCAGAATCATACACGCTTATCACATCTGAATTGGTATATACCCTTGATATCGCAATACTACGTGAAATAGCACTTTCCTACCTACATCATACATGCTCATCATATTTGATTCGTACTGTGTTCTATATATAACCTCACGACTTGAAATAGCATGTTCCTACCCAAAACATACATGTTCATCGCATATGTCGATAATTGTACTATAAACATGGCCATTCTACATGAAAGATCACTTTTCTACCCAAAATCATTCATGCTCATGGTAAGTAATACCCTCTCGTCCCTCTAAAATGACCATTTTACGATTTCAAAGATAGCAATACCATGCGAAATACCATTTTTGTATCCAAATTATCCTTGCGAATCACATACCGTGTGGATTGAACTCTGAACACGGTCATACTACCTGAAAAAGCACATTGGTACTAGAATCATACCTGTTCATCACATCTGATTTGGTATGTACCCATAATATTGCAATACTACGCGAAATAGCACTTTCCTACCTACATCATATATGCTCATCAAATTTGACGCAAACCATATTATAAACATGACTATACCACTTTAAACATCAGCTTTATCTAACAAACATACATGCTCTTCACATCTAGTGTGAAATGTACACCTGACATAGTCATGCTACGTAAAATAGCAATTTCATACCTAAAATGTACTTGCTCATTACATGTGATGCCAAACTACTTTGAATAGCACTTTCCTACCTAAATTCATTCATTTTCATCACACCCGATTCGATGCCTACTCTACACATGACCACATTACTTGAAATTACACTTTTCAAACCATAGTATACTGATCACATCTGATCCCAACTGTACTGTTAACATTGCCTTAGTCCGTGAAATAGCACTCTGCAGGCCAAAATCATTCATACTAATAATATCTGACGCAGACTGTACTCATCACAGTGCCGTATGACAGATAAACTATCCGAAAAAATGCATGCTTATTACATCTGATGCGAATTGTACGCTTGACAAGGCTAAACTATTTCAAATAGAACTTCCCTACCAAACATCATACATGCTCATCTCATAAGATGCAAATCGTACTCTTAATATGGCTAAGGTCTCACTAACCACTTCTAACGTTTCCATTACTTTACATGTTAAAAAGGTCATTTTCAAAGTTTCACTGTGAATTTCCAGGACAAATGACATCTTAAAGTTGCATATTATTGCGAAGCTTGGAAAATGAGGCTTTCAAAATAATTATGCTAATGGCACGATGGCTGTAGAAATTCATCACAAAATTTACTTGATTAAATAATAATGAAAATCCATAATTTTACCCTTTCTGCTTATTGACAACATGAAGGCAAATGACCCACACATGTAATCAATATTCATACACTTTTATAGTATATTACATGTATGATTTTAAAGTACACATTCTCGGCTTTATTTTGACTACTTTTAATCAGAAAACACACAAATAATGCACTTACAAAGCATAGGTCTAGGTTCAGTGTGTTTTGGTACTACATAGAGGGGGGTGGGGTGGCCATTTAACTCAGAAGTGGTTAGTGAGTCCCAAAATACTTGAAATATCATTTTCCTACCCATTTAACCATTTTACAATTCCAAAGATAACAATACTATGATAAATATCATTTTTAAAACCAAATCATCCATGCTAATCACATATGATATGAACTCTGAAAATGGTCATACTTCTTGAAATTGGACATTCTTACCAGAATCATACACGCTTATCACATCTGAATTGGTATATACCCTTGATATCGCAATACTACGTGAAATAGCACTTTCCTACCTACATCATACATGTTCATCATATTTGATTCGTACTGTGTTCTATACATAACCTCACGACTTGAAATAGCATGTTCCTACCCAAAACATACATGTTCATCACATATGTCGATAATTGTACTATAAACATGGCCATTCTACATGAAAGATCACTTTTCTACCCAAAATCATTCATGCTCATGGTAAGTAATACCCTCTCGTCCCTCTAAAATGACCATTTTACGATTTCAAAGATAGCAATACCATGCGAAATACCATTTTTGTATCCAAATTATCCTTGCGAATCACATACCGTGTGGATTGAACTCTGAACACGGTCATACTACCTGAAAAAGCACATTGGTACTAGAATCATACCTGTTCATCACATCTGATTTGGTATGTACCCATAATATTGCAATACTACGCGAAATAGCACTTTCCTACCTAAATCATATATGCTCATCAAATTTGACGCAAACCATATTATAAACATGACTATACCACTTTAAACATCAGCTTTATCTAACAAACATACACGCTCTTCACATCTAGTGTGAAATGTACACCTGACGTAGTCATGCTACGTAAAATAGCAATTTCATACCTAAAATGTACTTGCTCATTACATGTGATGCCAAACTACTTTGAATAGCACTTTCCTACCTAAATTCATTCATTTTCATCACACCCGATTCGATGCCTACTCTACACATGACCACATTACTTGAAATTACACTTTTCAAACCATAGTATACTGATCACATCTGATCCCAACTGTACTGTTAACATTGCCTTAGTCCGTGAAATAGCACTCTGCAGGCCAAAATCATTCATACTAATAATATCTGACGCAGACTGTACTCATCACAGTGCCGTATGACAGATAAACTATCCGAAAAAATGCATGCTTATTACATCTGATGCGAATTGTACGCTTGACAAGGCTAAACTATTTCAAATAGAACTTCCCTACCAAACATCATACATGCTCATCTCATAAGATGCAAATCGTACTCTTAATATGGCTAAGGTCTCACTAACCACTTCTAACGTTTCCATTACTTTACATGTTAAAAAGGTCATTTTCAAAGTTTCACTGTGAATTTCCAGGACAAATGACATCTTAAAGTTGCATATTATTGCGAAGCTTGGAAAATGAGGCTTTCAAAATAATTATGCTAATGGCACGATGGCTGTAGAAATTCTTCACAAAATTTACTTGATTAAATAATAATGAAAATCCATAATTTTACCCTTTCTGCTTACTGACAACATGGAGGCAAATTACCCACACATGTAAACAATATTCATACACTTTTATAGTATATTACATGTATGATTTTAAAGTACACATTCTCGGCTTTATTTTGACTACTTTTAATCAGAAAACACACAAATAATGCACTTACAATGCATAGGTCTAGGTTCAATGTGTTTTGGTACTACATAGAGGGGTGGGTGGGTGGCCATTTAACTCAGAAGTGGTTAGTTAGTCCCAAAGTACTTGAAATATCATTTTCCTACCCATTTAACCATTTTACAATTCCAAAGATAACAATACTATGTTAAATATCATTTTTTAAAACCAAATCATCCATGCTAATCACATATGATATGGACTGAACTCTGAAAATGGTCATACTTCTTGAAATTGGACATTCTTACCAGAATCATACACGCTTATCACATCTGAATTGGTATATACCCTTGATATCGCAATACTACGTGAAATAGCACTTTCCTACCTAAATCATATATGCTCATCAAATTTGATGCAAACCATATTATAAACATGACTATACCACTTTAAACATCAGCTTTATCTAACAAACATACATGCTCTTCACATCTAGTGTGAAATGTACACCTGACATAGTCATGCTACGTAAAATAGCAATTTCATACCTAAAATGTACTTGCTCATTACATGTGATGCTTCTTGAAATTGGACATTCTTACCAGAATCATACAGGCTTATCACTTCTGAATTGGTATATATCCTTGATATCGCAATACTACGTGAAATAGCACTTTCCTACCTACATCATACATGCTCATCATATTTGATTCGTACTGTGTTCTATATATAACCTCACGACTTGAAATAGCATGTTCCTACCCAAAACATACATGCTCATCGCATATGTCGATAATTGTACTATAAACATGGCCATTCTACATGAAAGATCACTTTTCTACCCAAAATCATTCATGCTCATGGTAAGTAAAGAAATTACTCTAATTTTGTACCAAGCAAGTCCCATACGTAAAAACGAACTAGAAGGCCTGTTTATCACAGAAGCCCCTGCCTCATCATGTTAGTAGTGATTCTTTTAGTAACTCAGATGTGTCTGTACGACACTAATGATGCCCCCGCTCGCTAGATTTGTCAAATAAGGAACAAGTTTATTTTTGTATGAAGACATGGTTTACAGATTAAGAAATCCTTCCAAAACTTGTTTTACTCATGGTCTGGGGATCTGAAATTCCTAAATATATGCATTTGTGTTTACTCATGGTCTGGGGATCAGAAATTCCAAGACTTGTGTTACTAATGGTGTGTTAGTTCAGCTCAATCCTTCCAATGACTTGTGTTACTCGTGGTCTGGGAACCAGTATGGGGATAAGACATTCCTAAATATATGCATATCAACATATTGCATCCTGGTCACACAGAGTCATGAATATCTGTTTGGTACGTAGTGTCAGACTAGTTGCGATGAGAAAAAGAGGACAGTTGGACATACTAATGACCACATGAACAATGGTAATAACTCCCCCCCCCCCCCCCTATAACAAATCCGTAACTTTGTTGCTTTGATATATTTCTGACAAAAATAACAAAATCTAACTATCACCCAGTTCGTTCCGTAATATTTCATGAAAATCAAGAACCTATGACCTTGCACACCATCATTATGTGTATAAACATTCTGCAAAAATATATTAGATGGAGAGAAAGCCATACAAGCCATATAGCCCTATTTCTGATGAAAATGGCTAAGTCTAACTTTCACCAATTTCTGTAATATTTCTCAAAAAATCATGATCCTATGACCTTGCACACCATCATTATGTGTAGAAGCATCCTGTAAAAAAAAGGTGTATTTCAAAAACTACAGAAATTGCCATACAAGCCATATAGCCCTATTTTTGACGAAAATAAGTGAGTTTAACTATCACCAATTTCTGTAATATTTCACGAAATATCAAAATCCTTTGACCTTGCACATCTTCAACATGTGTAGAAATATCCTGTAGAATATTTTAGATGTAGTTCAAAAACTGTATGAAGAATAGCCGGACAAGCCATATAGCCATGTTTCCGTTGAAATGACTAAGTGTAACTGTCACCAATTAATGTAAAATCTCATAAAAATTCAAAATCCTTTAGACCCGACATCTTCATCATGTGTATAGAAATCTTGTAAAATATTTTAGATGTAGTTCAAAAACTGTACAAGGAGATAGCCGGACAAGTCTTATAGCCCTGTTTCTGAGTAAAATAACTAAGTGTAACTATCACCAATTTACGTAATATTTCACGAAAATCAAAATCCTTTGGTCCTGCACATCTTTATCTTGTGTAGAAATATCCTGTAAGATATTTTAGATGTAGTTAAAAAACTGTACAAGGAGATAGCCGGACTACTGCTACAACGTAAGAGGTTGGAATTCCGTTCCTCCATACCACACCGAGTCAGAAAATAGCTTGCCGGACAACCTCTAGCATTGGTGGGGTAATAGCCGGACAAGACATGATCCATATATTTCTGAGTAGAATGACTAAGCGCAGCTATCACCAATTTCCATAATATTTCAAGAAAATAAAAATCCTTCCGCCCTGCACACCTTCCTCATGTGTATAAATATCCTGTAAAATATTTTAGATGTTGTTCAAAAACTGTATGAGGAAATAGCCAGACAAGCCAGATAGCCCTATTTCTAAGTAAAATACTAATTGTAACTATCACCAATTTCTGTAATATTTCACGAAAATCAAAATCCTTTGGCCCTGCACACCTTCATCTTGTGTAGAAATATCCTGTAAAATATTTTAGATGTAGTTCAAAAACTATACAAGGAGATAGCCGGACAAGTCATATAGCCCTGTTTCTGAGTAAAATAACTAAGTGCATCTATCACCAATTTATGTAATATTTCACGAACATCAAAATCCTTTGGTTCTGCACACCTTCATCTTGTGTAAAAATATCCTGTAAAATATTTTAGATGTAGTTCAAAGAGACAGCTGGACAAGCCATGATCATGTGTACTCTGGACGGATGGACTGACAGACAGATGAACGGACGGACAAGGGTAAATTAATATGCCCCCTGACAGTTTGTCGCGGGGGCATAAAAATTGGAAATTTATAAGAAAATCAATAAATCAAAATAAACAATGCATTGAAGTAACAAAAAATTACAGCAGCATTTTTCAAATCTTGTTAGAATTGTAAATGACAGATGGACAGACCATACGTTAATACATTCCATCGTAAAAGACAGCTTATAAAGACAACAACATTAATAGTTAACTTGGAATATTTATTAGTGATCACCATAGTTCCAGTAATAAGTGAGATTTTAGAAAGTAATTTTCAGTGATAATAGGAGTTTTTAAACAAGGTTTCAAATTTTATACAAACTACATATGGGCTATATTTTGTGAAGTGTTCACAAATAGTAGGAAAGTTTATCTGATGATCTGGTGAAGGATCAAAAACCTAAAAAGTACAATGTACCAGCAACTATACAAGATATTCACATTTAAAGCTGCTATAGTTGACAAATTTGTTCAGTTTTGATTCTACTGAACTTTGCTGATTTAATGAAATAAGTTGGTAGAAATGTAATTGAAGCAATAAATGCTGATAATACCTACTGAATGTTATGTAAATGTTGTTTTTTTTATCATAGAGGATCAATAGCTCTGATTAAATTATTTTTCGCCATTACTTCCGAGGATTGATGACAGGACATTCTCCTGGTATAAAAAATACTTCCAACTTGATTAAAAATAACCACATTACACAGGTAAGCATGAGTCTTGTTTACATTTTATTTCATCCATTTCTTGATTAGTTTTCAAATAAATAATGACAATTACTGACCACATTTGTGCCATATTATATCAAATACAATTACAATAAATGGTTATGACACAATACACAAATCTAAACATACAATAAATGACAATAAACAATAACCATATTGACAAGGCTAAACATTTATTTATATATTCAATTATGGCTTTAAGAATAATCAAACAGTTACTGTTTAATATTAAAGATATATATCACTATAAGTAAATTACAAAAGGTTCTCTGAGTTATAATCAAACTTTTTTCTTTTACGTCCATCAAAGCATGGGTCTTCCTTGCCTTTTATTAACCACTTTCGCTTTGCAATCAGAATTTTTTAAAAAGAACCCACCCTTACAGCATATGCACGGATTAAAGTCACCAGAAGTTACATGCATACAAATTTTATCTAGACTATCTTGTCTTGAAAGACAATATATTGCACTTGTATAGACACTTATTTCATGTATTTAATGCATTTTATTTGACCATATCAAACAGAAATATACAGGAAAAGTACAATTTACACAGCCAAATGTGCCACATATGATAATCATATGAAAACCATATGAAATTTATCATGTGGTAGTCATATGATTATCATGATTCTCATATGATAATATGGGCTTGAGAACGTGATAATCACGTTTGTGAAAAACGTGTGATTATCATATGTTAACTGAAACATATGATTATTATATGGTGCTCGATTCATGATAATCATAGGATGCAAATCATATGATTCTCATGTGTGGCACATTTGCCTGTGCAGGAGACGAAGCAACAACAATTTACGAAAATAAAAGCTAAAACAGCCTTAAACATACAGTGTAGACTTACATAAACATATTCATGAATGGTACAACTGCAGTAGTTGAACCCTGAGCAGTTGGACAAGTGTGGACACAATTTCAGTTATTGATAAAATCAATTGGTAAAATCATTACAAAAATAGTGCAGAAAACTGAAAATTCACTGACATTTTCTAAGTCCAAGGGCTGTTAAATCCGTTAAAAGCATTCAACCATAACCAAAGATGAAGTCAATCTGTAACTTCTCATAGTAAGACTATAATCAACTGGTAATAGCATTACAAAAAAACAGTGCAGAAAACTGGAAATTCACAGAAATTTTCTAAGTCCAAGGGTAATTACTTCAGTAAAAATCATTCAACCATAACCAAAATCGAACTTAATCTGTAACTCTTCATAATAAGGCCACATACCAAAAACAAACTTATTTTGTGGAAGCATTACAGACAGATGGACACCCGGCATTTCAATGTCCACAAAAAACAAAAAAAAACACCAATTCTCTCCTTTCAAGGGCAATAACTATAACAAGGAGTTGTCCAACATCTTTGATCTATCAAGATATTGGCTAAAATCTGTATAGTAAGTAATGCATTTTTGGCCAAAATCTTTGATCCAATGCAGACTTCTATATGTCTTCTCAAAAGAACCAGTACGCAGTTGAAAAAAATGGCTAAACTGAAGGTTTTGGATATGTATGTATATCCGAAAACCTTCTGTCAAACCTCAATTTTTATGTATGAGGAAATGTGTCTTAAAAAGGTCTCTTACAAAATTCTTTTTTAGATATCAGTCCCTAATTCAATTAGTATTAAAATCATTTAAAATGATTTTTTTTTTGTAAAAAGTTCTTTGTGCTGATGTGACCACTGATTTACTGATTATGACAAAAGCATGCATATGCTTTTCAATCACCACTGATCTAGTCACACTGCAATAAAAGAGGGAGGTTCAGATCACCGTAAAACCTAGATATAACCAACCATTCTGTTTGAAGTGCCTGTACAAAATCAGGACCATTTTCACCAGCTGCTCTGGTAATGTAATATCTATTTTGCCATATTTATTTAGGACTTGACTTGATTATAAATTGGATTAGTGTTGGGTAATTTTGTAGTTACCCTAATTTAGTAATGGTGTCAATGTTTTTCAACAGATCACAGATTTCCACATTAGATCTATAGAACCATTAAATGGATGTAGGCAACACATTAATTTCAGTCAAAATTCTTATAAAAAGCCTGCATAACTTTGTATTTTTTAAAGAATTTTGACTGGAATCTGTGTGTCGCACACATCCATTCGATAATTTTATATATATCTATATAAAAAAACAAAAAAACACTGAAGACATAACAGTGTCAGACAGAAGTGTTTTTTGCATATATCTACAATAATTTTACACTCTTATGGAAATTAAAACTACCTGCATTCATATATTTTGCATGAATATGTCTATCTTTGGATTTGATTGAAATACAGGTGTCATAGTCACTAATATGATACTAACATTTACAATTTCTACATTGATTTAAGACTATTAGGTAAACCAGGGACTTTATACTACACTTAATACACCACCTGGGTCAATCGAAAGTGCTCACTCAAGTGACTTTGAGGGGATGATTATTGAAACTTGAGCAATGAGTGCTATTATATATCAGAAAGTTTTAATGATTCACTGTACTCTTAATTTTTTTTCAACTGTTTTTGCTAATCTTAATTACTACACACAGAAAAGATTTACTATTAAAAACAATATCTACTATCAATTAGACTTCCTGTCCTAAATTACATCACAACAGAATTAAGCGTCAGGAACTATTCCAGGGGTATGACAATTTAGAACAGTTTTTATATTTCTTTGTCATGCTGTCATGACTGGTCAGGGAATAAAGCAAAGTTTATCCTGACCCAGGACATCCTCTATCAGAATTTCTGTTTTATCTGCTGTCATAGAACAGTTTTCATGACAGATTATGACAAAATTTAAGAGGGCAGCTGTAGCCTACATACATGGATACATTATATATCCTATATTATGTATTGGATTAAAAAACAATCAATCCATTGACCATAAAAAATTCAACGATAAACTAAGAATATTGTAACAATAACAAGTTAATACTCTTTAAATAAAATATACATAATCACTCTTTTTTTCCTTTTCAATATAAAAGCCTGATAACCTCAAATACTGTGGAAGAGATCCTGAAGCAGTGCTAGAAATTGGCACACCCCCATTTGTAACAAATTAAAACCATATAAGGCAAACATTAGATATTCTGAAGTACAATCACTGGATATCTTTCACCCAATAGGGTTTGCAACAACTGTTTTGTTTTGTGACTAAGAGGATCAAAATATGAGAAGTTGCCCTAAATTAAAAGAATTCTTAAAGGCAACTTGGACAAAAATATAATTCTAGCACTGCTCACGATTTTTTCATCAAATTTCCATAAAATATGCTCATAGAAAAATAAAAAATATAATTTATCATCGTTTGTTTAAGTTAAAATATATATAAAAAAAACTAAATTGTGCCTCCTCTTTGTCTAATAAAAAAAAAAGAATAAGTAATAGCTCATCCTTCATTTTTTTCCCTTTTGAACCAAAAAATGGAGTACAGGTATGATAAGCAGAAAGGCAACAACTAAGAGTCTCCATAACACTGATTGTTAATCAGAAATTTTTTTAGGTGTAGTCTTGAATTAAATTTATCAGATGCACTTATAAATCAATGCACTGGATAAAATGTACATAATTAAATATCGGTAAGTGTAAAAAAAGGATTGATTGATTGTTGGGGTTTAACACCCGAGCAGCAATATTTCAGCTATATTCAGGCCATAGTGTAAAAATAAATATAGCATGTTGATCAACATTTATGGATATTTACCATTCACACTATTGATGTAAAAAATGGTTCAATAAGCTTTTGTTTGTCAGGATCTATGCCATATTTTTGGGGTAGTTTCTCAGTTTTTACTTCTTGTGCTCTTGGAAAATCAGAGCATATTTCATTCTGATACTTTTTTAACACACCAAAATTTTCCAGCAAGACTTTAAATCCTGACTTTTCTGCAGTTCTATAAAAATCTGCACACATTTCTGATGGAAAAAGTGCAGA
The DNA here is from genome assembly GCA_037379345.1 of Perna viridis. Lineage (NCBI taxonomy): Eukaryota > Metazoa > Mollusca > Bivalvia > Mytilida > Mytilidae > Perna > Perna viridis. Next base: position 521,915 of record CM074511.1, read on the forward strand.
GTTTAATGCCATCCACAAAGAAAAAAAGGCATCTATATTTATCTCATCTTTTCCTTCAAACAAATGCATTGGCTTACTCTGAACAAGCAGAACATCATTCTCTGCATCATAAAAATTTATGAATACACTGTTCTGACATACCAGAAAAGAAGGAACAAGCAGATTTCCTGAACTACTATGTAGTTTTGAAGCAAGGAATGAATTAACCATAGTCTGACTTATCACTTGCTTATAGGCCTATTTAGTTAAATATGTACAAAAATCTTCTTCAAAAATAGGTTTCACCTCAGCTAGGCAAAACCAATAGGTTTCTGGCTGAACTCCTGCTGTTGAGCAGTCAGCAGATTCTAGCTTCGTACTTTTTGATGAAGGTTCACCAGACCCGTCTTCCTCTTCCATCTCTTTATAATTACAAGTTACTTTAACAATTTGGGATGACTTCTCAGTTTTGATGACTATATCAGCTCTTCCATGCCACAAATCTTTACAACCTAATGAAATAAATAAAGAATGCGGCAGATAAGGACACAAATAACCACAATTGAAGATTCATATTAATTGAAAGTAAATGTCTGATACGTTAAAAATGCAAACAGAAATTTTAGTGATCAACAAAGACAACTGCACCATAATATTAAACAACCACAATTTTTTTGTGGGTCATATAAAATTTTTAAGTCCAATTAAAAATACACCGAAATCAGAAAAAAAAAACTAACTAGTATGTCAATTGTTAAACAATTGAAAGGTCTTTCCCTTGAAAACTATCTCTTTGTCATATACATGTACACAAAGACATTGGTTTGATACATAACATGCAACCTTCTACAGATTTGTTTTTTTGCACTTGGCAACCTGGTCAAATGCAATTGTCAATGTTTCAGCCATGATTTGAAATGTAAACTTGAAGACCTTTCATTAGATATACAAGAACCTTACTTTCTGGGGACTTTGGCATTTTGTCAAACAGTTGTACTTGAGCAGACTTTTCATTCCGTGTACTGATCATTTATGTGTCTATTGTGGATTTTAAAATATATACTCCCACCCTGAAAAACTAAAATTTCAATAGATCCAAAACTAAAAACTGTATAATAATATACAGAAGATACACAAGAAAATTACAAAACAATTTGGGCAATTGCAGAGTTCATTTTGAGCACAAGAATTATTGAAATAAGACGCAATAACAAACTTCAGAACCAGAAGTCGTACAGACTTGAAACTACACCATACATCTTAAGATTACTTGACTAAATCATACGGTCAAGGTCAGACAATTATGTTGAAGTCACAAAACATTTAAATTGTCATAACCTTTGAACAGAAAGTCTGACAGATGTAAAATTGGCCACAAAATAAAGGCTTATCTGTATGTATGCACTTATCTCTTAATATTTCTTAAGATCAAGGCCTGGAGTTTGCAGTGAGAAGACCTTCTAACACTCTATCACCTTTGACCTTGGATGCAAATGAAAGGTCACATGAAGCAAAGATCATTGATTAAGATCCCATGTCTCTACAACTTCCAGTTCTCAAAATATAAATTTTCAAAACTTTAGTACGATTCTTCAAGGGATACAACTCCCGTAGGATTTGATAACAAAATACATGTTCATGTTTATTTGTCAGGTCTTCTGTTTGGGTGCATGAAACTTTTTTCAGGTTGATTCTATTTATTATGGTTTCAAGATGTGAGCGATTGAAAGAAATTGTTTTAAGGGAACATAACTCTAAAAGATGATAATGAAATCCTTAGCAGGGTCATTTTCTAATAGAACATGATGACATCTACAAGTTCACTAAGTGTGATCAAAATATCCTGAAAAATTAGTTTGGGGGACCATGTTGACTATTTTGAAAAAATTCTAATAAACTGGAGATCACTTCTACAATGGTTGATGAAATTCATCATCCTGTTTAAGTCACAAATGAGTTCTATTGATGGTCCAAATTTGAAATTCAAATGATATCATGAAACAGGGCCATGTCAAAGTAAAAGTTGGAACAAAACAAAAAATAGCACTCTGTGACCTTTGACCGTGGATGATAATGAAAAGTCACATGCACCAAAGATTATTGATGAAGGTCTCTTGTCTCTACAATTTCAGTTCTTGACATATAAATTTTCAAAACTTTAGTATGATATATCAACGGCTATAACTCCTGCATGGTTTGATAATAAAATACATGTTTACGTTTTTTCATTAGGTCTTCTGCAAGAATTTAGCTTAACCTAACTGTTTTGGACATATATGCCAAAAACTACTGTCTACAAAGTTATTTTACATAATAGTACATGTAAAAACAGTTGAATTATTCTTTAGCCTGTTGTTCCAATAAGATGATTTTTAATATCTGCTGAAAAAACTTATTCCATAGGCACTTCTTATTTCATTTGGGATGGAATATCCAATGAAATAGGCCAGAGTAAACAAAAGTAGTAATGAATAGTTCTGTTTTATGTTTAGGAATAAGCATTGTTTATGGCATTTTGTAAGTGGTAAGGATTTAATTCAGAAACAAATTTTAATGTATAGCGGGTAATTTTTGTGGCTGGCAAATTTTGCGATATGCTTGATAAAGGGGGGCATTAATTTTGTGCGATCTTTAATTTTAGCTTGTTCATAATTAGTTTGAAATTTTGTACCTCAATATCGATATTGAGCTTTGAATCCCTCACAGTGCTCTTACTCAACTTTTTTTCGAAAAGTGGACTAAACTTTGTCACAGCTCTAGAATTGCCATTTTCGACGGCATATATCCCAAAATCAAATCTATGTTTTGGAGAATACGTTTTATATGATCCTCTTTTAAATGGCGTTGGAGATTTGGCACTGTCTAACAACTCCCTAGTTTGATCGAATTGCAGTCCATCGGGAATTTGATTCTTTTCTTAGTCTTTTGTCAAAAATTTCAGCAAGGACATGTTGACTGTTCGAACCACAAAAAAATTCTGATATTAAAGAGTACTACGTGCATGAGATACATGTAGTTTTAAAAAGTGTTCACTTGTCAATAATCCAAAAGCCCTAAAGTTATAAATTTACGAAATTAAGACACAAGATACCAGGGGTAGATGAAAGATTCAGTCTATGGGAGATAACTGTGAAATATCAGGACTAAAATTTGGCAATCTTTTATTTTTGCAATTCCCCCAACCTCACGAATATAGCGAAAATTAAAACCTTACGAAAATTTTCTAAATGTTCTAAATAAGATGGAGCATTTGAAGATCAATAGACACTAGTGATTTATAATTCTGTTCTCAACAGTTAGGCAAACTAAAGAATTATAGAATGTATTAGATGTATGATATCTCATACAGGCATTTAGCCAAGTGAGCTAAATACATGTGTATCCTACCAAATTTGTATTAGCCTGATTTATGCGTTTTTTACAAAATACACATTCAGCCTCAGGTTTTGGATATTTACTAGAACTGCTACGAGAGGATCTGTAACATTTATTATCAACAATCACTCTTCCTTCACACAGAAGTGGAGAAAAAACATGACAGGCAAGAACTGCTTGGATAACTGATTATGTATGCTTAATTGATTCTTCATCAAGAGCTTTATTGTCATCAATTAAGCACTGCAATTTTCTCAAACACTGTACGTGGCTCCCTCCTAAAAATAAACAAATTACATGTAAATTAACATGAGGAATAAGAGGCTCTAAAGAATCTTAATAGCTCACCTAGCTAAATAAGCAACATTCTGTTTTTTGTAAAAGTGGCCATGTTTTTTTCACAAATAAAAGTTCCAAAAGCTTATACATGTACCATGGAATCATCATATCAACTTTCATTTTTAAAAAAATGCTTTCTAGTAGTTAAGTGATAAATGTGATATTAAATTCAAACTAGGGGCTCTAGAGACCCTACATCGCTCACTTGATCAAAAATATTCTTTCAAACCTTCTAAAGCAATAACTCCAAATTGGGACTCTTGACCCTACTGTACTAGTCTATTGTCATAAGAATCATACATGTACATGTATAATCAATAGAGGGCATCTCAGATTTCCATCAGGTATTCATATTATAATTAAAGACCCCACACATTTTCATGTTGGGTACTAAAGTAAATTTTTTTCGTAAGAGAAATAAATGTGGAAGACCCGATAAAAAAAGGAATAAGAGTGTTTTTTTAGGCTTTAGACCTTTATCTTTTAACTAACTTCTGTTACTCAGAATGGTAGTTTAAAATTCCAGATTGTGATTTCTTTGTGTTATAGATACACATATAATACAAAGTAAATATCATTGTAGCAGAATTAAATGTACACTTGACCTGGAACTTATCATGGTAAATTTATGTATATACCAAAAATCATGCCATAATCTACACATGTTTAAACAAAAAAGTTGGAAAAACATTTTTTTTTTCTGTGAATTTAGCTAGGTTCAAGGCCCATAATTTTGGTAAAAATCATTGGAACAGAACTACATGTAATTATACAGCCTTGTCCTATAACTCATCATGGTGAATTCAAATACTAAAAATAATGTCAATATCCGCAAGCATTTAGAAAAAAGTCAGGAAAACTGTTATTTCTGTGAATTTTTTTAAGTTCAAGGTAATTTTGGTCATTTTTCAAAAACCTACCGTACCGTTCGCAACTTTGTTGCATGGGGTATTAAAAACTAGAAGATCTGTCACTTAAATCCCTGCATCATTTGTTAGTCACAATTTTTTAGTGAATCAAATGTATTTGTAAGTCACTTATGATGCCCCTGCTTGCTAGACTAGCCAAATTAAGAACATGCTTATTTTTGTATGAAGACATGGTTTGCAGATTCAGAAATCCTTCCATGACTTGTGCTATTCATGGTCTGCTGGTTCAGCTCAATTCTTCCAACGACTTGCATTGCAATTACAAACTGTACTAAATGATATAAAAAAAAAAATCTTCTGATATGAAACGCAAGACATTACCAAGTACCATGTAAAGTGAAGTACACTACTGTCAACCAAAATTTTAATTTCTCCACACTGTGACTCCACTGAAGTAAAAAACGGCATAAAGTTACTCCATTTCAATAGTTTTCAATATTTGTTTCTGTCCTTTACTGAAATCATTAAATATACCTTGGTATACATTGGTTTCAAGACAGAAGAAGTTAATTACAGACAATTTTTGAAATGGTGACTCCAATGTGGAGAGTGGTGACACTGTGACTCCACTCAAAATATCTCCACTGTGGAAAGTGGAGAAATTAAAATTAGTGTTGACAGTAGTGTATAAACACATGTACAAGCACAACACGATGTAAATCATTGACCGAACTGCTAGTATTTCCGGTTTATCTTCGACCTCGGATTACTCGAACCTCGGATAATTCAAATATTTCCCCATGGTCCCTTTTACTTCGACTTAAGGAGGTTCGACTGTATATGCAAAAATCTGCTTTCTGACCCCTACGTTATATTTTTAGTAACAGTGGCCATGTTTTTGAACAAATAAAAAATCCAAACAGCTATTTTGTGTAGGATACTCTAAGGAACACTCATCTTAAGTTTCATCCAAATCCATTCAATAGTTTAAGAGGAGAAGATGTTTGAAGAAATTGTTAATGATGACGACAACAGCCAGGTGAGCTATAAAGGAAACGACTTTGAGGTGTTTAGACGTACCCATATATAATTCATATGAACATAAACAGCAATGTACATGTACATTTTGAGTACACATATCAATTTTTAAATAATTCATTAAATATGAAGTGGCATGTTTCAACACAAGAAAAAAAATCCTGGGGAGAACACTGATGTTTGGATTAAAGAAAAAGGTGAAATACATGTACATGTAGGTGATAAATATACCATCTGGTCTTTGATTGATTGCATTATGCTCAGTTCATCCTGAAATGAAATTAACAATAATAAAGCATCATCACTCACTAACTGAAAAGAACTGAGCTATTATAAAAATTTTATCCTAAAGAAAGAAGTTGCACATCAAAGACAAAAGGTTATTGCTGGAGAGTACATTTATATAAAGAAATGTTGCAAGCATATTCGAAAGAAAAGTGGGTTCTCCAAAGTTAATATGAATAAAGCTCCAAGCTATGCATGTACTGTACAATCCACCCAGAGAGGGAGGATTCTCTTTTTATTTCTGTGTCCAGTGGATCACAGAGCTTTACAGAGTCAACTCCTAAAATCTTCCAAGCGGTCTCTCCCATCTGGGAGTATTTAATAGCCTTTTGCCTGATAGGCAAAACAGGATGTAGGTGGTGCTTCAAAGGATAATCATGGCAATAGAAAACTCCCAGCTGGGAGTATTTTATTGCCTTTTGGAGGAAGTACGCCAAGATCACTCTATGATTTTTAAGGCAATTTGGGGAATTTCCTGAAGTCTCCAGAAAAGTGATTTCAAAATGGGAGTTAATGAGAATCTATACTCTTTGGGTGTACTGTAGCTACTAATCCCTTTTGTGATTCGGCACTGGAGATATTTTGTTTTGACCACGGTGAAAACAAAAAATATCTCCAGCGCCGAATCCCAAAAGGGATAACTGTAGCTACCAATGAAGAAGTGATATGCACACGTAGTTACATGTTTAAAAAAAAAAAGGAATACTAGGGTTATTTCACTTCTCAAGCTTGGACGGAAGCCAATGTAGAAATACATGTTTGGAGTTTGAATGTTTATTGTGTTGTTTTCATTAGAAGTATAAAAATTTGATGTTGATACATTTGTACCTGTGACTGTGTATATTCATTAAATCATAATTAATCAAGTGATAGTCAAGCAGTAAACTGTGATATATTTAACTTAAAATTAAATTGAAATTTAATGTAAGCTAGAGACAGCCATTTTAGCAGAAGTACAAAAAATATACATGTGCATTTATTATGTACATGTACATTGTATGTAATGTGATTTTGAACGGTGAAAAACAGTTAGATTTTACTTTTATATTTACAATAATTACCAGAAGTCAGAACTTCCACATACTGTAAAAAACCTTCTACAGCTTTTCTTTGCCTTTGGTTGACAATATTAGAGTAATTTCCTTTTGCTTTACACAAGACTTTCAGTAGTCCATTCATATAGATCTCGGATAAATATGTTCCTAAATACGTACGCTCTGAATATTTCGAAGAAATATCTAATGTCAACGTAACATCCGTTGAAAAATTTGCGAATGTATTCGCATTACAGTCTTTCACTGCTAAATATAGATACGGAATGGTCCAAAAGTCGCCAAAGTAAACATAATCAGCTGACAACAACCTGTCTAATGTGGATACGGCCGAGGCTGACGCCATCTTGAGTTGTAACATGTGGTGCGCATGTGTATTGCCATAGAATGTTTCGGCCACAGCACTTTTCGGCCATAGTCCATCTCGGCCATAGTCGTTGAGGCCATAGTTTTCAATATGAATTCAATTATTATATTATAGAGAAATTAACATTTGATTGGTTTCATATGTAATATACTTATCATTGTCATCTTTTTTTGTGTGTGTGGTAAAGTACTTTTATTAGAGTTCAAAAGTGTTTGATGTTATATGGAATCGATGAGATATGTGGAGCAACATAATACACCCCTTGCACATACTTAAGAGGATTCTGTATGTTAATTTTAACAGGTTTTGTTGATGATTTAAAATTTTTTTTATAGTTGGCTGGGCTGAAATTAGGTAATACTGATTTTTCGGTGCATTTTATGAACTGTACAATATTTAATACAGGTCTTCACCATAGACGTTACACACGCTATTGCGGCACATTCGATAACATCAGAATTCGACGTTTGTCGACACTTTTCATTTCATTTCTTGCTTGCTTGTTTATTGAAACACGTGTATTGTAAAGCAAGATATACAATATTTTTTATTGGTAGAAATTAAAACATCTTGAACATTTCTTAAAAAATCGAAAAGATTAATAAATTTGATTATCAGTACTACCGGTAAATTAAATTTGCAAATGCGTGGAATGCAACTGCCACATATATGTACACTATGTCTGTCTAGAGAGGGAACATAAGAACTTTCTCCCACAATAAGTTAAAATGTGCATTTTGATATAATGTATGATTTTATGTTACAAGTACCAATAGAAGAATTTGGACCTTTCACAACTTAGTATTTCGATTGAAAGAGCTTTCTATCCATCTGAAAATCGGGGTTTCATCAACACCCATTAGATAGTTGATTGATTTTCTTTTCATTTGCTCATTTGCGTTTTCCAAAATAAAAAAAAAATGTTTATGACTCCCTTTTCTGCATTCATTTTATCTATTAGCATTCTGCTTTTCTATACATTTTTACTTTTTTTGGTTTATTCTTTCGTTTGTTAATAACACAAAATACAGATATTCTTAGTTTTTTTTATATCCCTTTGATTTCGATTTTTTTGTCTCTTTCAGTTGCATATTTTCTGTACTTGTAATTGCAGAGACAAGTATAAGTGTCTAGTTCTTGTTATTTAAAGCGAAAATTATTTCCGTTTCATTTCCCCATTTCCAGATCGACGAAAAACGCTCCAAACGTTCAAAAAGTGAAAGTTCGACAAATCGTTAGACATTTGTTCTGTTCGAATTTTATCCGTTTTAAATGGTTTGAACCATAAAAATAAAATATGCGTATTCATAAGTGTATGCACAATTACAAAGTATTATTATTTATATGTAAGTTTCCTCATGTGACCCCGTGATTTAATGAGATTGGGTCCTAGTCTACCATTCAAAAGCATGGTGACTCGTCATTTAGAGAGCATTGAGTTTAATGTTAAGGGCAAAACATTTTTCGTGAACAAAAATACCGATTAAAATAACAAATATTTATTTCTACATGATAAAGGTATTAAGAAAAAAACATAAAATGGAAGATTTCACATTGTTATACAGCGTTCCCAGTACCCGGAAGTAAACAATAAAATGCAGGTTGGTCTTCAGTTTTCAATACGTTCCACGTCGTAAATTCCGGTGAAGAAAATGAAACTAGAACAAGACTTACATATCCAGGCGCGTAGCCAGCCAGACGCACGGAAGCACGTGCTTCCACGTCATTTCGGCAATTTTTTTTTTTTTTTGAGAGAGAGAGAGAGGGACGGTTTTCACCGTAATATAAGGACAATTGTTGACCCGTTTACCGCATGGTGAGGACAGAAATGTAGAAGTGAGGACAAAGGTGTTGTCCTCACTTCTACGGTTGGCTATTTTAATTGTCGGGACGCATCTGACATTTTCCGAAAAATAAATGTTCATGAGGACCACGGTCCTCACAAACGCAACTCTCACTCTCTCGACCACTCATTGGTTAATCGATGGCGGGAAGAGCCATCGGAACATATCGCAACTTATCATGACATTAGACAAACATCAATCTCTATTACCCAGACGCTTGTTTTACCTACCAATTTGTATAGATAAAGCGTCTTGATAATTAAGATCTACCACCAAAATGTGACAAATGTCGAAAGCAGGCACGAAACCACAATTAATTTTCCCACTGTCTTCTTTATAGCCTTTCTGTAATTTAAAAAAATTCCACCGGCGCAATTCAATTCAGATTTTCAGGGACGTTAATTTGAACCTTCCAACAACTTATATAAAAAATATAAAAAAATTTACCATTATTTTTTCAAATTTTATGCATAAACACAGAGATACCCTAAAAAATGACCCAAAATGGCTTCTGGATGTCACAAACTTGACCTTTTTTGACCTCACCAAATCACAACCTAAATGTCAAATTTCTCATTTCAACACATCTACTAAAATAATTTCATTATTCCTCTTCCATTTGAGCACAAAAAGTATGAGAAATTCTGAAAGGAAGTGTTTCTAAAAAATTTTTGAAAAATCCCCTATTATTATAGGAACTATATTCGTATACAACGAAAAGCTAAGGGCAGATAATTGTGGTCTCGTACCTATTAGATGCGCTAAAGTTAAAATATTGTAATAAAAAACCATCTTCTGTTATTTCATCATATTTCCAATCATTCTGCAAAGTTTCGATCAAATCAGTCCATTATCATGTCCACAAACCAGCTTCAAAGACAGCTACCCAAAACTGTTTTCAGCTCTTCTTTCTTATCTGAAAAATTCAAAAAGTTAGATATGACCACTTTTATCAATATTGCAATAACTTTTTTACTTTTGGAGATATTTTCACAAACTAAAGTGTTTTTTTCTCTTGGATAATTATAGTATTTGAATTACAAATTTTCTTTTATCAAAATAGTTTTAAAGTGGTTTAATTTTTTTTTTCAAATTCCAAATATGGAAAAAAATAGAATTGAATCAAATGAAGCTAAAATTAAAAATACTTCTACTTCATAAAAAAAAATAGAAAAAAATATTGTAAATTACTTTAATGATTCAGAAAACAGCCCCAATTTACAGATTCTTGATAAGTTGAAAAGTATTTGTGTAAATAATTATTTTCTACAGGTGCCAATATGACCAATAATCTAAAGGCTCAGGGTTGCATACTCAAACATAAAGTTCTTCAGATAAGAAAATTTTTGAATAATTACACAGGTATTTTAGGAAATTTTCATCACAGCAAGTTTTTTTCTTCACATTTTAAAGAAAACAAAATTGATTTATCACATTTGGGTCTCAAAGAACGAAAATTATAATATAGTGGTGCAAAAATGGTCAATTTAATTTAATTTTTTTTTTTCTAAAGGCATTTTATTTTTTTTACTAGTATCTACTTAAAAAGTACAAAAACAATCCCAAATCAAATATTTGTTATCAATAATACGGAATTAAACCACCATATTGGCTTTCTTTTGATGATTCTTTGAAAACCCCCCATCACTCAGGGGGCAGTCTAGTATCCTATTAGGATCAAATTATCTGATCTAATGAGTAAAAGACTGCACCCTGAGCCTTATTAGAACTAAGTAAACATTGTCAGCATCTAGAAATTCTCACCTAAACTATCAAAAGAACCAAAAAGTACAAATAGTAGCCCTTTTGAGACTAAAATCATACCAAATTTTGTTGCGGAACCATACAAGAAGAAGATTCAAATATGTTTACTGATGGTAATACTCCACACAACAAAGGCAAAACTGGTCTAGCAGGAAGCCACAAGGTTAGTAATGCTGGACGGTTCAAGAAAGGTCATACTCCGTGGTCGAAAGGTCTCGTTTTTGAGAATGCAGTTTCATCAGATGAAGAAGAGTCAAAAGCTTACATCCGAATGAATCTGCAAGATCACCAACAAGACGACATCACAGCTGAGTCCGTATCCAGGACTGACAGCTCACAAGTGGTAAAAGAAGATGGAAGTGGTGTGATTAAATCCAGTATGATCCTGCGGCCACGGTTCCTGAAAGCAGACAAAGAAAAGGTGACATCAAATAATTCTCATATTATTGAGAGTGAAAAGATGTTTGACATGTTCAACTTGGCGTACCAACAGCACAGGGAAACACCAAAAACTTGTAAGAGGCCATGGATGGAGCCACATAGTGACAGAAAATGGGGTGCCTGTATCATGTACAGAGTTCGGTGTGCAAACTGTTGGTTGGCGACTCCAACACTAGCAAAGTTGTACTCAGAAGTTGAAAACAACAAGCCAGGGCCAAATCCAGCCGGTACTAACATTGCGCTAGTTTCAGCAGGACTAGATAGTCCAATACGAAGCACCAAGACCCAGGAGATTTTAGCGCGTGTAAGTGTTCCACCTCCATGCAAGAGTGGTATGCAGAGAAACACCGACCGAATTTCTAAAGTTATGGTAAAGCAGAACAAGGACGACATGAAAGATAAGGTTGAACAAGTGAAGGCATACAACAAAAAGAAGGGACAACCAGAAAATGTGATAGATGTGACCTTAGATGGCAGGTACCCAACTGCAACAAGGTCCAGCAGGAAGAAACCAGGGTTAAATGCATCACAGGCACAGATGCTTGCGACTGAACAAAATACTCCATGGAAGTTTGTAGTCACATCATCTTCACTAAACCAGCTATGTTGGAAGGGAGCTTGGCTCAGAGGAAAGGGATTTGATGCAGAGTGCCCAGGCCATGAAGACTGTACTGCTACCCTTCATAGAACTATACCAATATCAGAATATGCCATGGGAAAAGAAATTGGAAATCAGCTTGCACTGAAAGGTATGCTTATCAGTTATGCCACAACAGATGGAGATGCACGTTCCGCTAAAGGAGTAGAAGATGCCATACATGTACTGTATCCTATGTGAAAAGTGCAGAGACTGGCGGACCCAGTACATCTAAGCCAACATCAATTCCGAGCGGGAATGCGAGCTGAGTTTAGTGAGACCATGTTTCATGGACAAACTAAAGAAGAGAACAAAGACTTGAAGAAAATGTTTAGCCTGGACTTGAAGTGTCGCAGTTCCATGATATTGAACCAGTTAATGAATGAATATAACAAGGACACAGAAAAAGTATGTAAAAAATTACCTACCATCCTTTCAACTACAGTCCAGTGTTATGGTGGAGACTGTTCATCTTGCCTTAAGGAGTCTGTGGTATGCAAAGGTACAGTCTGGTGGACCAGATCCTTTTACCTAAGCACTTACAACATCACTGTGCTGAAAATAGATGAAATTGATGAAATTATACTGCTAGAACTACTGAAAATGATACTTAGTGAGGAAGTAGTCAATAGCATGAGAATGTTCCACACAACAAATAAAAATGAAGGAGTTCATCGTGCATTGAGTGTGAGTTTACCAAAAAATGTAACTCATGGAAAAAACATGGAAGGCAGACTTCATTCTGCAATACACAGGACCAACAACAGACCTGGTACATCAGCCAAGATGAAAAGCAAAGAGTTGAACATTAAAGTGTCCGAAGACTGTGAGACCTTCTTTGATAAAATGGAGAGAGAGTATACTTACAAAAGGAATTATGAGCAGAAACCTGAAGTAAAGATAAGAAGGTTACAACAGACAGCTGTCAGACTGGAGGAACACAAGATTCATAAAGAGCTCCACAAAAAGAGACCAGACTATGTAAAAGGGCAACTAGATCCTGTACCAGATGAGCTGATGCATGATGCATACTGCAAGAAGAAGATGCCTAAGTAAAAGACAGACAGCTTAAAAAAATCAAAGGTCCTTTTAAGGACCACCCAAATCTTTCAAAAAGATTTCTTATATTGATACGGATAAAATGAAATTTAATGAATAAATGAACACTTTCCCCTGCCCATTTTCTTTTAAATCCATTAAAATACCTAAATTATTATCTGGCATCTTAAGGTCCACTAAACAGGGCGGAAAAGGGGCAATGTGACCTATACATTCCCCTTTCGACACACATGTTTGCCTACTGTTGTTGATACCATGTGGTTCCAACACCAGATGAGCTACATTTATGCATTTGGTATTGTGGCACAGGTGTGATACATCAACAGCTGCTAACTGTGCAGCCCTATGCTGTATCATGTATGCAAGCCTGTGCACATATAATAATTTCCACCCAATGGCACCAGGAAATCTACAATTTATGACCCCATATTTGCCATTTGGTGTACATGACCCTGTCCAAATAAAACACTCTCCATTTAGCCCAAGGGCACATTTTTCCTCTAGCTTTTGATGGTACTTCTGAAAAAAGGCATCCATTTTGTAAAGTTACTTTTTCAAGCAAGATTGAGTAGGAATATTTCTCAAAACGAGGATTTGGTACTCCTCAAAACCACAAAAAAAGTCCAAATTTGAGATATCCAACCCCTATCTTTTGAAAAATGGCTAAATTATGCAAAATTTCCTCAAAATATAGTAAATTTGATATATTTCAATAGTACTGTACCTCTACTACACATATGAAACATAAAAATACTCACCAATATAAAAATGTAGCCATATCAGCTGTTTTTGTATGCAAACATACCTCTCTATTAGGCACGAAACCACAATTAATTTTCCCACTGTCTTCTTTATAGCCTTTCTGTAATTTAAAAAAATTCCACCGGCGCAATTCAATTCAGATTTTCAGGGACGTTAATTTGAACCTTCCAACAACTTATATAAAAAATATAAAAAAATTTACCATTATTTTTTCAAATTTTATGCATAAACACAGAGATACCCTAAAAAATGACCCAAAATGGCTTCTGGATGTCACAAACTTGACCTTTTTTGACCTCACCAAATCACAACCTAAATGTCAAATTTCTCATTTCAACACATCTACTAAAATAATTTCATTATTCCTCTTCCATTTGAGCACAAAAAGTATGAGAAATTCTGAAAGGAAGTGTTTCTAAAAATTTTTTGAAAAATCCCCTATTATTATAGGAACTATATTCTTATACAACGAAAAGCTAAAGGCAGATAATTGTGGTCTCGTACCTATTAGATGCGCTAAAGTTAAAATATTGTAATAAAAAACCATCTTCTGTTATTTCATCATATTTCCAATCATTCTGCAAAGTTTCGATCAAATCAGTCCATTATCATGTCCACAAACCAGCTTCAAAGACAGCTACCCAAAACTGTTTTCAGCTCTTCTTTCTTATCTGAAAAATTCAAAAAGTTAGATATGACCACTTTTATCAATATTGCAATAACTTTTTTACTTTTGGAGATATTTTCACAAACTAAAGTGTTTTTTCTCTTGGATAATTATAGTATTTGAATTACAAATTTTCTTTTATCAAAATAGTTTTAAAGTGGTTTAATTTTTTTTTTTCAAATTCCAAATATGGGAAAAAATAGAATTGAATCAAATGAAGCTAAAATTAAAAATACTTCTACTTCATAAAAAAAAATAGAAAAAATATTGTAAATTACTTTAATAATTCAGAAAACAGCCCCAATTTACAGATTCTTGATAAGTTAAAAAGTATTTGTGTAAATAATTATTTTCTACAGGTGCCAATACGACCAATAATCTAAAGGCTCAGGGTTGCATACTCATACATAAAGTTCTTCAGATAAGAAAATTTTTGAATAATTACACAGGTATTTTAGGAAATTTTCATCACAGCAAGTTTTTTTCTTCACATTTTAAAGAAAACAAAATTGATTTATCACATTTGGGTCTCAAAGAACGAAAATTATAATATAGTGGTGCAAAAATGGTCAATTTAATTTAATTT
Organism: Perna viridis; assembly: GCA_037379345.1. NCBI lineage: Eukaryota > Metazoa > Mollusca > Bivalvia > Mytilida > Mytilidae > Perna > Perna viridis. The sequence continues at coordinate 536,979 of CM074511.1, forward strand.
TTTTTTTTCTAAAGGCATTTTATTTTTTTTACTAGTATCTACTTAAAAAGTACAAAAACAATCCCAAATCAAATATTTGTTATCAATAATACGGAATTAAACCACCATATTGGCTTTCTTTTGATGATTCTTTGAAAACCCCCCATCACTCAGGGGGCAGTCTAGTATCCTATTAGGATCAAATTATCTGATCTAATGAGTAAAAGACTGCACCCTGAGCCTTATTAGAACTAAGTAAACATTGTCAGCATCTAGAAATTCTCACCTAAACTATCAAAAGAACCAAAAAGTACAAATAGTAGCCCTTTTGAGACTAAAATCATACCAAATTTTGTTGCGGAACCATACAAGAAGAAGATTCAAATATGTTTACTGATGGTAATACTCCACACAACAAAGGCAAAACTGGTCTAGCAGGAAGCCACAAGGTTAGTAATGCTGGACGGTTCAAGAAAGGTCATACTCCGTGGTCGAAAGGTCTCGTTTTTGAGAATGCAGTTTCATCAGATGAAGAAGAGTCAATAGCTTACATCCGAATGAATCTGCAAGATCACCAACAAGACGACATCACAGCTGAGTCCGTATCCAAGACTGACAGCTCACAAGTGGTAAAAGAAGATGGAAGTGGTATGATTAAATCCAGTATGATCCTGCGGCCACGGTTCCTGAAAGCAGACAAAGAAAAGGTGACATCAAATAATTCTCATATTATTGAGAGTGAAAAGATGTTTGACATGTTCAACTTGGTGTACCAACAGCATAGGGAAACACCAAAAACTTGTAAGAGGCCATGAATGGAGCCACATAGTGCCAGAAAATGGGGTGCCTGTATCATGTACAGAGTTCGGTGTGCAAACTGTTGGTTTGCGACTCCAACACTAGCAAAGTTGTACTCAGAAGTTGAAAACAACAAGCCAGGGCCAAATCCAGCCGGTACTAACATTGCGCTAGTTTCAGCAGGACTAGATAGTCCAATAGGAAGCACCAAGACCCAGGAGATTTTAGCGCGTGTAAGTGTTCCACCTCCATGCAAGAGTGGTATGCAGAGAAACACCGACCGAATTTCTAAAGTTATGGTAAAGCAGAACAAGGACGACATGAAAGATAAGGTTGAACAAGTGAAGGCATACAACAAAAAGAAGGGACAACCAGAAAATGTGATAGATGTGACCTTAGATGGCAGGTACCCAACTGCAACAAGGTCCAGCAGGAAGAAACCAGGGTTAAATGCATCACAGGCACAGATGCTTGCGACTGAACAAAATACTCCATGGAAGTTTGTAGTCACATCATCTTCACTAAACCAGCTATGTTGGAAGGGAGCTTGGCTCAGAGGAAAGGGATTTGATGCAGAGTGCCCAGGCCATGAAGACTGTACTGCTACCCTTCATAGAACTATACCAATATCAGAATATGCCATGGGAAAAGAAATTGGAAATCAGCTTGCACTGAAAGGTATGCTTATCAGTTATGCCACAACAGATGGAGATGCACGTTCCGCTAAAGGAGTAGAAGATGCCATACATGTACTGTATCCTATGTGAAAAGTGCAGAGACTGGCGGACCCAGTACATCTAAGCCAACATCAATTCCGAGCGGGAATGCGAGCTGAGTTTAGTGAGACCATGTTTCATGGACAAACTAAAGAAGAGAACAAAGACTTGAAGAAAATATTTAGCCTGGACTTGAAGTGTCGCAGTTCCATGATATTGAACCAGTTAATGAATGAATATAACAAGGACACAGAAAAAGTATGTAAAAAATTACCTACCATCCTTTCAACTACAGTCCAGTGTTATGGTGGAGACTGTTCATCTTGCCTTAAGGAGTCTGTGGTATGCAAAGGTACAGTCAGTGATAACTGGTGGACCAGATCCTTTTACCTAAGCACTTACAACATCACTGTGCTGAAAATAGATGAAATTGATGAAATTATACTGCTAGAACTACTGAAAATGATACTTAGTGAGGAAGTAGTCAATAGCATGAGAATGTTCCACACAACAAATAAAAATGAAGGAGTTCATCGTGCATTGAGTGTGAGTTTACCAAAAAATGTAACTCATGGAAAAAACATGGAAGGCAGACTTCATTCTGCAATACACAGGACCAACAACAGACCTGGTACATCAGCCAAGATGAAAAGCAAAGAGTTGAACATTAAAGTGTCCGAAGACTGTGAGACCTTCTTTGATAAAATGGAGAGAGAGTATACTTACAAAAGGAATTATGAGCAGAAACCTGAAGTAAAGATAAGAAGGTTACAACAGACAGCTGTCAGACTGGAGGAACACAAGATTCATAAAGAGCTCCACAAAAAGAGACCAGACTATGTAAAAGGGCAACTAGATCCTGTACCAGATGAGCTGATGCATGATGCATACTGCAAGAAGAAGATGCCTAAGTAAAAGACAGACAGCTTAAAAAAATCAAAGGTCCTTTTAAGGACCACCCAAATCTTTCAAAAAGATTTCTTATATTGATACGGATAAAATGAAATTTAATGAATAAATGAACACTTTCCCCTGCCCATTTTCTTTTAAATCCATTAAAATACCTAAATTATTATCTGGCATCTTAAGGTCCACTAAACAGGGCGGAAAAGGGGCAATGTGACCTATACATTCCCCTTTCGACACACATGTTTGCCTACTGTTGTTGATACCATGTGGTTCCAACACCAGATGAGCTACATTTATGCATTTGGTATTGTGGCACAGGTGTGATACATCAACAGCTGCTAACTGTGCAGCCCTATGCTGTATCATGTATGCAAGCCTGTGCACATATAATAATTTCCACCCAATGGCACCAGGAAATCTACAATTTATGACCCCATATTTGCCATTTGGTGTACATGACCCTGTCCAAATAAAACACTCTCCATTTAGCCCAAGGGCACATTTTTCCTCTAGCTTTTGATGGTACTTCTGAAAAAAGGCATCCATTTTGTAAAGTTACTTTTTCAAGCAAGATTGAGTAGGAATATTTCTCAAAACGAGGATTTGGTACTCCTCAAAACCACAAAAAAAGTCCAAATTTGAGATATCCAACCCCTATCTTTTGAAAAATGGCTAAATTATGCAAAATTTCCTCAAAATATAGTAAATTTGATATATTTCAATAGTACTGTACCTCTACTACACATATGAAACATAAAAATACTCACCAATATAAAAATGTAGCCATATCAGCTGTTTTTGTATGCAAACATACCTCTCTATTAGGCACGAAACCACAATTAATTTTCCCACTGTCTTCTTTATAGCCTTTCTGTAATTTAAAAAAATTCCACCGGCGCAATTCAATTCAGATTTTCAGGGACGTTAATTTGAACCTTCCAACAACTTATATAAAAAATATAAAAAAATTTACCATTATTTTTTCAAATTTTATGCATAAACACAGAGATACCCTAAAAAATGACCCAAAATGGCTTCTGGATGTCACAAACTTGACCTTTTTTGACCTCACCAAATCACAACCTAAATGTCAAATTTCTCATTTCAACACATCTACTAAAATAATTTCATTATTCCTCTTCCATTTGAGCACAAAAAGTATGAGAAATTCTGAAAGGAAGTGTTTCTAAAAATTTTTTGAAAAATCCCCTATTATTATAGGAACTATATTCTTATACAACGAAAAGCTAAAGGCAGATAATTGTGGTCTCGTACCTATTAGATGCGCTAAAGTTAAAATATTGTAATAAAAAACCATCTTCTGTTATTTCATCATATTTCCAATCATTCTGCAAAGTTTCGATCAAATCGGTCCATTATCATGTCCACAAACCAGCTTCAAAGACAGCTACCCAAAACTGTTTTCAGCTCTTCTTTCTTATCTGAAAAATCCAAAAAGTTAGATATGACCACTTTTATCAGTATTGCAATAACTTTTTTACTTTTGGAGATATTTTCACAAACTAAAGTGTTTTTTTCTCTTGGATAATTATAGTATTTGAATTACAAATTTTCTTTTATCAAAATAGTTTTAAAGTGGTTTAATTTTTTTTTTTTTCAAATTCCAAATATGGAAAAAAATAGAATTGAATCAAATGAAGCTAAAATTAAAAATACTTCTACTTCATAAAAAAAAATAGAAAAAATATTGTAAATTACTTTAATAATTCAGAAAACAGCCCCAATTTACAGATTCTTGATAAGTTGAAAAGTATTTGTGTAAATAATTATTTTCTACAGGTGCCAATACGACCAATAATCTAAAGGCTCAGGGTTGCATACTCATACATAAAGTTCTTCAGATAAGAAAATTTTTGAATAATTACACAGGTATTTTAGGAAATTTTCATCACAGCAAGTTTTTTTCTTCACATTTTAAAGAAAACAAAATTGATTTATCACATTTGGGTCTCAAAGAACGAAAATTATAATATAGTGGTGCAAAAATGGTCAATTTAATTTTTTTTTTTTTTTTTCTAAAGGCATTTTATTTTTTTTACTAGTATCTACTTAAAAAGTACAAAAACAATCCCAAATCAAATATTTGTTATCAATAATACGGAATTAAACCACCATATTGGCTTTCTTTTGATGATTCTTTGAAAACCCCCCATCACTCAGGGGGCAGTCTAGTATCCTATTAGGATCAAATTATCTGATCTAATGAGTAAAAGACTGCACCCTGAGCCTTATTAGAACTAAGTAAACATTGTCAGCATCTAGAAATTCTCACCTAAACTATCAAAAGAACCAAAAAGTACAAATAGTAGCCCTTTTGAGACTAAAATCATACCAAATTTTGTTGCGGAACCATACAAGAAGAAGATTCAAATATGTTTACTGATGGTAATACTCCACACAACAAAGGCAAAACTGGTCTAGCAGGAAGCCACAAGGTTAGTAATGCTGGACGGTTCAAGAAAGGTCATACTCCGTGGTCGAAAGGTCTCGTTTTTGAGAATGCAGTTTCATCAGATGAAAAAGAGTCAAAAGCTTACATCCGAATGAATCTGCAAGATCACCAACAAGACGACATCACAGCTGAGTCCGTATCCAGGACTGACAGCTCACAAGTGGTAAAAGAAGATGGAAGTGGTGTGATTAAATCCAGTATGATCCTGCGGCCACGGTTCCTGAAAGCAGACAAAGAAAAGGTGACATCTAATAATTCTCATATTATTGAGAGTGAAAAGATGTTTGACATGTTCAACTTGGCATACCAACAGCACAGGGAAACACCAAAAACTTGCAAGAGACCATGGATGGAGCCACATAGAACAGAAATTGGGGTGCCTGTATCATGTACAGAGTTCGGTGTGCAAACTGTTGGTTTGCGACTCCAACACTAGCAAAGTTGTACTCAGAAGTTGAAAACAACAAGCCAGGGCCAAATCCAGCCGGTACTAACATTGCGCTAGTTTCAGCAGGACTAGATAGTCCAATACGAAGCACCAAGACCCAGGAGATTTTAGCGCGTGTAAGTGTTCCACCTCCATGCAAGAGTGGTATGCAGAGAAACACCGACCGAATTTCTAAAGTTATGGTAAAGCAGAACAAGGACGACATGAAAGATAAGGTTGAACAAGTGAAGGCATACAACAAAAAGAAGGGACAACCAGAAAATGTGATAGATGTGACCTTAGATGGCAGGTACCCAACTGCAACAAGGTCCAGCAGGAAGAAACCAGGGTTAAATGCATCACAGGCACAGATGCTTGCGACTGAACAAAATACTCCATGGAAGTTTGTAGTCACATCATCTTCACTAAACCAGCTATGTTGGAAGGGAGCTTGGCTCAGAGGAAAGGGATTTGATGCAGAGTGCCCAGGCCATGAAGACTGTACTGCTACCCTTCATAGAACTATACCAATATCAGAATTTGCCATGGGAAAAGAAATTGGAAATCAGCTTGCACTGAAAGGTATGCTTATCAGTTATGCCACAACAGATGGAGATGCACGTTCCGCTAAAGGAGTAGAAGATGCCATACATGTACTGTATCCTATGTGAAAAGTGCAGAGACTGGCGGACCCAGTACATCTAAGCCAACATCAATTCCGAGCGGGAATGCGAGCTGAGTTTAGTGAGACCATGTTTCATGGACAAACTAAAGAAGAGAACAAAGACTTGAAGAAAATATTTAGCCTGGACTTGAAGTGTCGCAGTTCCATGATATTGAACCAGTTAATGAATGAATATAACAAGGACACAGAAAAAGTATGTAAAAAATTACCTACCATCCTTTCAACTACAGTCCAGTGTTATGGTGGAGACTGTTCATCTTGCCTTAAGGAGTCTGTGGTATGCAAAGGTACAGTCAGTGATAACTGGTGGACCAGATCCTTTTACCTAAGCACTTACAACATCACTGTGCTGAAAATAGATGAAATTGATGAAATTATACTGCTAGAACTACTGAAAATGATACTTAGTGAGGAAGTAGTCAATAGCATGAGAATGTTCCACACAACAAATAAAAATGAAGGAGTTCATCGTGCATTGAGTGTGAGTTTACCAAAAAATGTAACTCATGGAAAAAACATGGAAGGCAGACTTCATTCTGCAATACACAGGACCAACAACAGACCTGGTACATCAGCCAAGATGAAAAGCAAAGAGTTGAACATTAAAGTGTCCGAAGACTGTGAGACCTTCTTTGATAAAATGGAGAGAGAGTATACTTACAAAAGGAATTATGAGCAGAAACCTGAAGTAAAGATAAGAAGGTTACAACAGACAGCTGTCAGACTGGAGGAACACAAGATTCATAAAGAGCTCCACAAAAAGAGACCAGACTATGTAAAAGGGCAACTAGATCCTGTACCAGATGAGCTGATGCATGATGCATACTGCAAGAAGAAGATGCCTAAGTAAAAGACAGACAGCTTAAAAAAATCAAAGGTCCTTTTAAGGACCACCCAAATCTTTCAAAAAGATTTCTTATATTGATACGGATAAAATGAAATTTAATGAATAAATGAACACTTTCCCCTGCCCATTTTCTTTTAAATCCATTAAAATACCTAAATTATTATCTGGTATCTTAAGGTCCACTAAACAGGGCGGAAAAGGGGCAATGTGACCTATACATTCCCCTTTCGACACACGTTTGCCTACTGTTGTTGATACCATGTGGTTCCAACACCAGATGAGCTACATTTATGCATTTGGTATTGTGGCACAGGTGTGATACATCAACAGCTGCTAACTGTGCAGCCCTATGCTGTATCATGTATGCAAGCCTGTGCACATATAATAATTTCCACCCAATGGCACCAGGAAATCTACAATTTATGACCCCATATTTGCCATTTGGTGTACATGACCCTGTCCAAATAAAACACTCTCCATTTAGCCCAAGGGCACATTTTTCCTCTAGCTTTTGATGGTACTTCTGAAAAAAGGCATCCATTTTGTAAAGTTACTTTTTCAAGCAAGATTGAGTAGGAATATTTCTCAAAACGAGGATTTGGTACTCCTCAAAACCACAAAAAAAGTCCAAATTTGAGATATCCAACCCCTATCTTTTGAAAAATGGCTAAATTATGCAAAATTTCCTCAAAATATAGTAAATTTGATATATTTCAATAGTACTGTACCTCTACTACACATATGAAACATAAAAATACTCACCAATATAAAAATGTAGCCATATCAGCTGTTTTTGTATGCAAACATACCTCTCTATTAGGCACGAAACCACAATTAATTTTCCCACTGTCTTCTTTATAGCCTTTCTGTAATTTAAAAAAATTCCACCGGCGCAATTCAATTCAGATTTTCAGGGACGTTAATTTGAACCTTCCAACAACTTATATAAAAAATATAAAAAAATTTACCATTATTTTTTCAAATTTTATGCATAAACACAGAGATACCCTAAAAAATGACCCAAAATGGCTTCTGGATGTCACAAACTTGACCTTTTTTGACCTCACCAAATCACAACCTAAATGTCAAATTTCTCATTTCAACACATCTAATAAAATAATTTCATTATTCCTCTTCCATTTGAGCACAAAAAGTATGAGAAATTCTGAAAGGAAGTGTTTCTAAAAAATTTTTGAAAAATCCCTTATTTTTATAGGAACTATATTCGTATACAACGAAAAGCTAAGAGCAGATAATTGTGGTCTTGTACCTATTAGATGCGTTAAAGTTAAAATATTGTAATAAAAACCCATCTTCTGTTATTTTATCATGTTTCCAATCATTCTGCAAAGTTTTGATCAAATAGGTCCATTATCATGTCCACCAACCAGCTTCAAAGACAGCTACCCAAAACTGTTTTCAGCTCTTCTTTCTTATCTGAAAAATTCAAAAAGTTAGGTATGACTACTTTTATCAATATTGCAATAACTATTTTACTTTTTGAGATATTTTCACACACTAAAGTGTTTTTTTTTCTCTTGAATAATTATAGTATTTGAATTACAAATTTTCTTTTATCAAAATAGGTTCAAAGTTGTTTAATTTTTTTTCCAAATTCCAAATATGGAAAAAAAATAGAATTGAATCAAATGAAGCTAAAATTAAAAATACTTCTACTTCATAAAAAGAGTAATCAAGGGAACCAAGGTCATAGCAGTAATCAAAAGAATGTAATCCAGGGACAAAGACCAGACATGGAAAACAGACATACACAACAAAGAACATAACTTAACTAAAATCACACATACAAAGTAACAAAAGCTGATTCCGTATCCAGGACTGACAGCTCACAGGTAGTAAAAGAAGATGGAAGTGGTGTGAATAAATCCAGTATGATCCTGTGGCCACGGTTCATGAAAGCAGACAAAGAAAAGGTGACATCTAATAATTCTCATATTATTGAGAGTGAAAAGATGTTTGACATGTTCAACTTGGCATACCAACAGCACAGGGAAACACCAAAAACTTGCAAGAGACCATGGATGGAGCCACATAGAACAGAAATTGGGGTGCCTGTATCATGTACAGAGTATGGTGTGCAAACTATTGGTTTGCGACTCCAACACTAGCAAAGTTGTACTCAAAAGTTGAAAACAACAAGCCAGGGCCAAATCCAGCCGGTACTAACATTGCACTAGTTTCAGCAGGACTAGATAGTCCAATAGGAAGCACCAAGACCCAGGATATTATAGCGTGTGTAAGTGTTCCATCTCCATGCAAGAGTGGTATGCAAAGAAACACTGACCACATTTCTTAAGTTAGGGTAAAGCAGAACAAGGACAACATGAAAGATAAGGTTGAACTAGTGAAGGCATACAACAAAAAGAAGGTACAACCAGAAAATGTGATAGATGTGACCTTAGATGGCAGGTACCCAACTGCAACAAAGTCCAGCAGGAAGAAACCAGGGTTAAATGCATCACAGGCACAGATGCTTGCGACTGAACAAAATACTCCATGGAAGTTTGTAGTCGCAGCATCTTCACTAAACCAGCTATGTTGGAAGGGACCTTGGTTCAGAGGAAAGGGATTTGATGCAGAGTGCCCATACCATGAAGGCTGTACTGCTACCCTTCATAGAACTATACCAATATCAGAATATGGCATGGGAAAAGACAATGGTAATCAGTTTGCACTGAAAGGTATGCTTATCAGTTATGCCACAACAGATGGAGATGTATTGCTGATGCAATACAGTGTCCCCTTTCCGCCTTTGAACTCATTGACTTTATGAGATTTTTTTTTATATATGTGAAATAACAATGGATGGTGTTATTTTTAACAATCATGAGAAAATAACTCTTGAACAGCAAAAGCCAATTCCATCCAAATCAAACCTGATCTTACTTTTACAGTATATAATAACATTTTTGCATTACAGAAAGCTGCATAAAGACATTCTCTTTCTATCACCTGGAAAGTTGAAAAAAACTTTGTTATTATGAATTAAAGGGCAAATAACTCTAGAATGACAGCAGCAATTTGCATCAAAATGATGAAACAAAATTGTATGTGAATTTCTATGTCAAAGGCCATAAGTTCCATATAAACCATTTTGCCGCAATAATATTTAAATTTAACTTGTAACTTGTCATGATAAGAGTAGCTAATAAATATGAAATCAATTAGATGAGGCATTACAAAGAAAAGTCTGGAAAACATAAAATTTTATGAAATTTTCTATGTCCAAGGGACACAACTTCTGTAAAAATCATTCAACCGTAACATCATTCAAACTTAAGAAGCTGTCTTTGTGAGAATCATGCAAAATTTGAAAAATGTGATACACCCTAAAGAAGGCTACATATTTTTATTTTTGTAATTAAGTTGTTTTATGGGTCTATACTATGAAATGTGCAATTATTCATTTCAATATGCCTGCTCTTAGAAGGTAATCAACATTGAAAATCCAGTAGATTCTATTGTATTTGAGCGTCAATTACAGAGTTATCTCCCTTAATTTTGAAATCTACAGTGCATTATATACAATTTTTATCTCCTAAGAGCACGGGTTATATGAAAAACCACATGCTAATTTCTGTTTACTACGACATTTCAAACAAAATTTCAAAAATAAAAATATGTAGGCTTTTTACGCATGAATCACATTTTGCATGATTCTTAGCTGGAGTGCTACTTAATTTGTAACTTGTCATGATAAGACTGTATACCAAATATGAAATCAATTGGATGAGGCATTACAAAAAAAAGTCCAGAAAACATAAAATTTTATGAAATTTTCTATGTCCAAGGGCCATAACTTCTGTAAATATCGTTCAACAATAATGTCATTCAAACTTAACTTGTAACTTGTCATGATAAGACTATATACAAAATATGAAATCAATTGGATGAGGCATTACAAAAAAAGGCCGGAAAACCAAGTGTGACTGATGGACTGACAGACAGACAATGTGACAGACTGACGGACGGATGGAGTGCAAACCGAAGTCCCCTTCTGCATTTGCCGAAAGATAAGACTTTAATAAAAAACCTTCAACTTGTATGAAGAGGTTGAAAGCAACAAGCGTGGTCGTCGTACAGCCAAAATAATGTAGGCATGCAAGTGGGTCTTCAACACACACCACTAGGTACAAGAAGTTACCGTCAAGTCTGTATGGCATCAAATATTCCCCCCCCATCTGTATCAGGCATGCAGTACACATCAAATAAAGTGGCTAAAATAATGGAAAATAAAAATAAAAAAGACATGAAAATGCAGAGAGAAACGGTAGAAAGAGTAAAAAGACTATGCAGCCTGGATCCTAAGAAAATAAATGTCCAGGCCAATGGAGTCTATAACAATAGAATATGTTCAGGAATTGGAAAAACACCATTCCAACCAGCAATGCAGTCTAACTTCTCTGTAACTGAAAATAAAACATTCAAACATAATGTTGTAGCCACAAATCCAAAATCAAAGCTGTGCTCATCTAAAAAGAAAAAGCATACAGCAAAAATTTAAAAAGGTGAACATGCTGGATTGTGTAATGCTAACATTAACATGCAAGACAGTATTCTGGGCAAGTGAGTGTTTCGAAAAACTCTTGCGAGTAACCACAGACCCAGACAGTAGTGCGTATAAAGACACAGAAAGCATAGTCAATGAAGGCCTTAATTCAACTGAACCAGTACATTATTCGACACAAGACATGTGTCAGCCAACCATAGGAAGTATGTGACAAATCTGTCAAGTGTGTGCGATATAATGCCAGCTCGGTTGAAAACCCAGAAAAAACACCTCCATGAACTGTTTGCATCTAACATAGCAGCAAGGTGCCAAGGCCAAAAAAAAATGAGTGTTTACTGTCACATTTTTTTTTTGGGTGGGGGGGAGTTCAATAGTAGTTTTCTAATAAGCTACAAGATAAAAAAAAAACAGAAGACACTGTAATAGTGCACATGCTTTTCTATCAGCAAGTTTTCTTTTTATATTGTAATTTGTTTTCATTATTACATGTAAATGGTTTTATAATATATGACAGTTTTACTGTTTTGGATACAACATGCAATTACTCATAAGAATTATGTTCCAACAATATTAGCTTCATTAGGCTCATTCAAACAGATAAAAGTAAACTGTCTAACACAAAAAATGTCTTTAAAACGTAAATTCCCATAAAGCTACAGGCCCAGATAATATTCCAAACATGTTTTTGAATAAATTTTCAGAAGAGTTATCTCCATTTCTTCAATTTTTCTTTCTAAAAACTATAAATGATGGTAAAATTCCAGAAGACTGGAAACAAGCTAATGTAATACCCAAGAGTGACAAACATAACGCTATAAACTATAGGCCTGTATCCTTAACAGCTATTTGTTGTAAGATCCTTGAACATGTATTAACAAGTAACATCAGGAAACATCTAGACATAAATAATATTTTAAGTGATTGTCAACATGGCTTTAGAAGTAAATGCTCATGAGAAACACAACTAATAACTTGTGTTCAGGACATAGCCAAATCATTATCAGAAGGCAGCCAAGTAGAAGCAGTTCTTTTAGATTTCTCAATGGCCGTTGATAAAGTGCCGCATGAAAGGCTTATGAACAAACTAAACTATTATGGAATTAGAAATAATAATCTTAATTGGATAAAAGATTTTTTATCGAACAAACAACAACAGGTCATCTTAAAAAAATGGCATTCAATCTTCTAAATTATCTGTAGATTCAGGTGTCACACAGGGTATTGTACTGGGCCCTACCCTATTTTTATTTTTTTATTAACGATCTGCCAGACAATGTATCTAGTAAAGCTTGTCTTTTTGCTGATGACTGATTATTATACTGGAAAACAAATAAGATAAGTGAATCTAATGAATTACAAAAGGATATCACAAATCTTGAATTGTGGGAATCAGAATGGCAAATGAAATTTAATGCAGAAAAATGCTACAATGTATGTCATAAATATTTCTAAAAAAGCTAAACCAAATTCATTTCAATATAAACTGCATAACCACATATCTGAGACTGTACCAGACAGCATGTATCTAGATGTCACTTTAAGTAGTGATCTTGATTGGGGTCAATATATTAACAATGTAACTGCGAAAGCAAATAAAACTTTAGGCTTTTTACATAGAAATATGAAACACTGCACACATAAGGTTAAAAGCCTTACGTAAAGATGTCTTGTGCATCATATCGTACAGTACTCCTTGCCAGTTTGAGATCCCTATAAACAAAACCAAATTGTCCAACTTGAGCAGATTCAGGCTTTTTTACTTCATAAGATAAATTGGGGGGGGTTAGTGGAAGTTACAAATAATATGCTCAAATTTATACAAACAAAGAATTCTATAAGTATTTCTTCTACCCAAACACTATAACAGATTGGAACAATCTCCAAGAATATATCTGTATGTCACCTTCCCTAGAAAAAAGTGGTATCTCCACATTAACATTTGAAGGACATTATCTAGCTAAATAATAAAATAAAATAACCCCAACCACTGTACATAATGTAAATATGTTTAACTTTTATGTTATACATTTTAACATTAATTGTAATGAATTGTGAACTTGTCTTTTAACGTTAAATATCTGACCACGATTTTCATGCATATAGCACTGCAAGTTCCGGGAGGTTCCACACTCCTTGTGGAGTCTACTTCCGTACCGGAAGATGATGTCACTACTTCTCCAGCTGACAATGTAGAAGTAATCTCAAAATTATTTGGAGACATTACTTACATGAATCATTGTTTTTCAAATGAAAATCCTCACTATCGTAATATTCAATAAATATATCAATAAAAGTTCTTGAATTGCTAAACGGAGCTATGACATTTTTGTCTGCTTATAAATGGGTACACTGTTTAAAAGTTTGCAACAAAATGCTGGCAGAGCTGGCACTGGAGGCCGCCATTGTTGTTTAATATAATAAATACCAATACCGGTGACGGAAAAGGCCGTAATTTCCAGAATTTCAGAAAATTGGCGATTAAAAAAGCTTGGATCGCGGTGATAAAATGAGGGCAGGTCAGGTGACCGTAAATACACATATTTTTTTTGCCCAAGCAGAACACACACAGGCACATGCAAGAATCTAAAAAATCCTGATAGGGTTCTATCAAAACTATCATATGTTACTGATGCTGTAGTGGACTGTTACTATGGAAACCATTCAAAATGTAAACTGGATTGAAAAAAAGGCTTACTTAAAGAGGGGAAATTTTGAAATTGAATCAAATGCAGTCCAAACATGTTCTGTGACAAATTAGAAACTACTGCCTAGGATGCTTGCTAAAAATACTAATACTCAAAACGTTGAGGCGTTTAATCGCACTATTAGAAAGAGTAATCAAGGGAACCAAGGTTATAGCGGTAATCAAAAGAATGTAATCCAGGGACAAAGACCAGACATGAAAAACAGACATACACAACAAAGAACATAAGGTAACTAAAATCACGCATACAAAATAACAAAAGCAAATGGGCAACTCGGACTCCACTAAGAACTGGGAGCATGGACCAGGTGCACCGGTAGGGTAAGCGTCCTCTGCTTTTCTAGAAACACCCGCCGAGTTGCTCATAAAAAGTCAAGTCCGGGGTAGACAAACAAGGAAAGGAAAACTATGACCCCGTTTTCATGGTGTTGATGGGCACACCATAACGATCCACGAGTTCATGATGACGACCATAAAACAAACATTGTAAGACAGCAAGCTATTTAAGATCACTTGGAGGAGATCCAGAGTGTCCAGGCCATCCTGGTTACTGTTCAACTAACATAAAATGGAGTGCTACAATAAGCAATGAAGAGAGGTACGGTGAAATACTGGCTGATATGTGAAATAAAGATGAAGAACCACTTATCATTGGACAATTAAGGTACCAGTATCGTATTGCATATCCCTGAGCAGGTGTACGTCAAAACATGGATGCTATAAAAATATAGTGCATTTTCTTTTTGCCTCTCTACAAACTAATATTTTGTCAAAAGATATGAACAATGACTTATAAAATAGAGCAAACATCACACTGTAAAATGAAGAACTTTTTTAAAAGAAAATCTAACATAATATCTTAAAAATGTTCCACTGAAAAGGTTGGTTTGGTGAGTGCAAAACGAAAGCTAAAGTAGGGAAAATGGCTATTTATAGTTCGAGACTACTTTTCTGTCCGATCTTCGTGGACTCACCCTATTTTCTTTGCGGGAAATTATTTTTTCACATGTCCTTAGAAATGCTACATAAGTGAAAGTTTTATTGAATCAATTTACATATTTTTTAAAAGAATCCTAAAAATATGCACTTCACTATAGAAGTCTATGGGAAAATTAATACGATACTGAGACCTTAACAACAGATGGTGAGTCAGAATATTTTGCCAGAAACAACAAGAAAATTTAAATTTCATACCTGAGAACCTTCGTGACGGCAGACACTTAATTAGCCAAATCACAAGTGCAAGCCTGTGACAATGCCACATTCAGTGAAATGATTCTACAGTTTGTAACTAAAGCAGACCACACTATGCTCCAAAGACAATTTACTATTGACTTAAGCAACAGATGCACAACAGAGTTCAACTTTGCTCTTAGTGTGCAGGAGATATGAACAAACTTGTGAACAGACTTAGCTATCCAGCACAGTATCATTGCATGTTAATACAGGACATTGTTTAGGAAAGTACAAATCATACTCCTGTGTATGTAAAGGTACTGAGCAAGATCACTGGGGCAAAAACTTTATGCCAGATGAGGAAGCAAAATGCTGGTACATGACAGAGGATGATGAGAGATAATGTGTGTAACATAATCAGCATTCGATTTGGTCAGACAAACTTGGTTACTTAAGACTCGTTTTGGGACAATGACACAAAAGTGTGTTGCTGTAATCTGAGGCTATTGAAAGTCAGATCCAGAAGAATTCACTCACCCAAGACGCTATTCTGCTTGTACTCATTCAAGTGCAAACAGGATTAATCATGGACCAGGGGAATCTGCACTTCTGAAGTGTGAGGCTCTTGATGTAACACTTCTATCAAACTCGCATCCAGTCACCAAGCTGAAAAGACAAAATTAGAAACTTAATATGATAGACTGAGACAAAAGACACCAAAAGTGAAAAAAGCTAGAGTTGTTTCTTCAAACAGGAATTTTATGACTTATGACTCAATACCAAATGAGCTTGAAACATATAAAAAAGGACTAGCTGACTCTTGCAAAGTGATGCAAATGAAAACACAAAAGAATACATGTGATGAACATGGATATTCAAAAGGAAAATGAGACTTTGTTAGGACTTAAAACTTACATTCTACAACTAAAAAACACAATCTGGGTAAGTTGAATGATGCTAGCATGCTAGGGGGTCCAAATGTGTCTGCTATTATCAATTTCTGGCAGTTCAAGGGACAAATGTTCAGAGTTTATACATAAACTGTTATGGCAAATGTGTGAAACATGTAAGTGTGGGGTATTTCTATATGATGCACAAGCATATACATCATATGTGAGCTAAATAATTTATCCTGCCACCAGGCCATTTAACTTTCAAACGACCATATTTAGGACCTCTAGTAAAGCCTCTTTCTCTCTGATTAACTGCAAATCTAATAGACCAAAATTCACAATTTTTGGAAATTGCTTATTTAGTTCAATTTTTGAATTAAGCTTTGCTAATTGCAGAATTTTCCATTGGGAACTATTTTGGAAATGCCATGGGACTAGTACTTTCCCAGGTTATGTAAATTAATTGCAGTTAAAGTAAAATTTGCATCTGAAATAAGATATTTCAGTATTGTCTGTTATTTATAGCACTGTGTAAATATATTAAATAAAATTTAAATGTACATTGCTTTTAAATAAAGCACATTATTTTTTCCACTATCTTGCATGCATGCATGTATACCTGAATATCAAAATAGTATACATGTACATGATTTTCGATTAAAAAAGAAACTCCCCAGCCTTTAAGAATCATCAACAAGAGGCTCATTGGGGCCTGAATCGCTCACCTGGAAATATTTTTCGTTTTTCAAGGGCAATAACTCCAGATCTGTTTATACTACTTGATGACAATTCATATTTTTCACAGTAGTCTATGGAAATGATTTGTAAAATCTTGAACTAAAAAGTATGTGTATGCGTGTGTACTTACAAAAAATGAATTATGACATGGCAGGACTTATGCTATTATGTTATGAATTTGTTCTTAGTATCTCTGATCTTTTAAAGGTACTGTATGTTATCTATGAAGATGCACAGTAACTTGTACACAACCATCAGAATGTATAAACCATACTTTACAGAGTTCCAAGGATTTGTTACAAATAACTTCCTTATCATAAGCCCAAATAAAACACTGAGAGTCTCACTTCAGTTCTATGCTGGTCTATAATATTAGAAACTTACCAGGAGCAATTTATATCCCACATATTAACCGATAGCATAAAATTCTATAAAAATTCTGTTTATAATTTGACAACCATGACAACATAAAATATATGTGTACAGGAATTCTATCAGTTATTAGCCTGAAAATAATCATATTTTCCTATGATTTTTATTCTTCATACTCTGAAGCAGTGCTGCACTAAATGTTTACAAATGTACCAAAATGTACAATAAGGATCAAAGAAAAATGTGAATATGCTCATGTAAAATTGTTAATGCATGTTTTGTTACAATGTACATGTACATTTACATTTGCTGCTTTGATAAGGTATCTACATGTTCATGTTTATGCACAGACTGTTGATACTGTATGTACATTCAATAAGCTACATGTACATTTGAACTGTACATAAAGCCTTCAAATTATGGTGATCAAACTCATATTAAGTATTTCTTTTTTGTATAAAATGGAAGATTTTTTGTGTTTCTGCAGCTTTTAAATATTTTTTTTTTATCAGAGTTCATGAAATCCAATTCTAACTCAAAATGGCGGTATCAAAAGACTGGAAGTTATGGTTTAATCCATATTGGCCCCGGTTTGAATTCATATTAATTGGTCAGTTTTTGACATATTTTAACATATTTTGGGTAGCTGGTTAATAATAAAACATATAATTTCACCTTAATTTTAATTAAGTCTATATCTCGATGAATCAAATATGTATGAAATTAAATCACGAAGATTTTGTTGTCTTCTCTAATAATCACCCCCCATTAAAAAATTGTAAATTTACACTACAAGATTAAACATACCAAATAATTCAATATACTCAGTCCCAGTACCATCTTTCGGCAACTTTAAATCTCCTAATCTGATGAATTGAATTACTCTACTATCAACCATAATTTTAATTTCTCCACTCTTCACAGTGGAGTCACTCATGTCCTCCACTGTGATTCCACCAAAGTAGAAACCAGGATAAACTTGTCAAATTTCAATATTTACCCTTTACAGAAATGTTATTAAACTACTAAAACCATAAAATATATCTTGGCATAAAGACAGAAGTTAATTACAGACAATTTTGGAGATGGTGACTCTACTGTGGAGAGTGGAGACACTGTGACTGCACTCAAAATATCTCCACTGTGGAGAGTGGAGAAATAAAATTTGTGTTGACAGTAGTGTATTAAGTTACTCTTAATTAAAGTTGTCACTTATTTAATGCAAAAAATGTTCACCATTTTGAATGGTCCCATATTGATGCCCCATACCGTAATGCATGGTTGTGATTTCGTAATGACCAGCTGTAGGAATTTCTGATTCGTAATGACCAGTTGTAAATGATGTACATGTATGAAGTTGTTTGATAAAATCCTCTAGAACTTTTTAAAGTTAGGACAAACAGTGAAGACAAGTAATAGTGAGAACTGCAAACTAATTCTTGGACTATTTATTAACAATTGACATTATTTCTATCTTACATCTACTCTACGTGAATTTTCGTAGATACATGTAGATTTTAATATGTAGGAATTAATATACATGTACACATGTGTAGACAAACTAAACTGGTCAATGTGCCTTGTACAAATAATACAATCTTTGTTGCATAACTACTCTTTATCTTGTCACATAAGTGTCTGAACAAGGTTTAATTTCATATATAGATGTTTGACCAAAAGGAGGGGTCATCCATTCAACAAACTGTTCACACCTGCAACACCAAGCAATCAGTCATCAATCTGAGTTGCACATCTTCATAAATAATGCACACAACAGGAAAAGAAGTGCATTGCTTTGACTTTCATGTACAATGGAATTTTATTGTTTTCTCATCAAAACGCCACGACGTCCAGAAAAGAAATAAAGAGTTAGCAACAAAATCCCTAAAAGTACCTTAACACCCATGCATTTTTAACACTGTCTGACAAAAAGGCAATACTACAGCATTACGATCATATTGGACGGGCTTGGCCTCGGCAGCTCGGGCCGTCGGGGCGTTAAGCCTTAAGGGGTCTGAATCAATCCTTTAACTAACTCGGTCAACAGAAAAAAAAATGACCTTAAATGTTATATGGACGTCGTCGAAATATAGGTTAGTGACGTCTTACCGCTTATGAATCTGTGAGCGCAGGGTACATTCTGTAAGTCAGCAACCCATGAACTACCACTTATACAGCCATTGCACATACAAATAGTCTCAGGTCTAATCGTCCTCGATAATGACAAGGTCCGATAAATTCCTAATAGCAAAGGATGGTTACCTGTTTGGAACGACAATGTTCGGATAACAGTCAGAAAACAATCCTTTTCGGGCGTGGCTATTCTTTTGAGGTTCAGTTGTGGAACATTGAAGTTCCCAAATAATCGCAAAATTTTTCATGAGAAATTTTAGCTCTTCAATCATTTAAGTAAATGTCTCTCTTCATTGAAATGATGGTAAAATCCTAATGAAAATGCTGGTGTTGATGAATGAGTTGCACTTATCCTTAAAATGGACCTTTTTTCCTGGTTCCCCCGACCTATCCATTTTTCAAAACATCTTTTTTTTCTTGAGTATTATATTTTAAGGGCGAAATTTGATCGGGGGAATTTCTTATTTATAAAGTTTTAAAAAAAATACAACTGACCAATCGATTGACCAGCAAAAATTAATACTATATAACCCCCGATATTAAAAAAATGCTTTATAACTTGATGGAAAATTTCGACCAAATAAATTCTCCTAACGTCGGAAAAATTTTGTATTCGCCCAAAATGGCAAGGGCGAGTATATATATATATATATATATATATATATATATATGTGTGTGTGTGTGTGTGTGTGTGTGTGTATGTATGAACTGACTACATGTATAATGTTCATGTTTAACATTGGAACAACCAGCAATATAAATATGGTCTCTCACGGAAAGAACATTTATAGGAAAATAAAATATTTTTTGTCCGTAAAATTACTTGTCATAATAGATTGGTCAATCTATAAATGATTGTATTGGATTTCTATGGATCATGAGTATAACATCGATTTATCTCTGATGTGCATGCATGATACATGCGTGATCATGTACATGCATTCATCTGATTGGTAAATTGGTACATGATCCTGGGATTATTGGGTTACAGCAAGAGATGACCCTCGCGGTCAGTCGCCGTACAAATTCCCAAGGATCAAGTCTGTATTTAACAAATGTTGGCACTTTTTAATTGGTAGCGGAAAACTCACAGTGTAGGCTTAGAATGGGAGATAAACAGAATCCATAATAACAATAATATTAATTGGCACAAACATATTTACAATAATTTACAAATGCCGTGGTTTTAATAACATGCTAACAGTATGAACAGAATGCTGTTCTCATAGAAGGTCAATTGTTTACAAGATTACAAAACACTTCCGATAAAGTTGACAAACTACTGCATACATATCAACGGAGAAAATCACTACTTAATGAACTGTAATCTCTTGTGATAGTATTTTAGACCTTTTTATAACCCTTATGTAAAGCAAATCTATTCATCAAAGGTTTAACTGTTTTGTTATTTATATGATATCACTGCTTTATGATATTTTTTCTTCAACATTTTGTATACAGGTATTTACAAGCATTACTTACAGCTTACTTAACACGTTGTTTACATCCAAAGTCTTTATTGCTGTAATTTCAAATCTGTTTGAAAATCATGATGTCATTAAACTAACTAACTACATGTTTTAATTTAACATTTAACCTTAGAACTAATTCTTACTACAATCACTAGAAACTAAAGCCTATCCTCCAAATACATACCTTGACTTTTAAACCACAGCTTGTGCTTTATATTTCATATTGACCTCAAATCTGTAAAAGAGAAGAATTTCGTGATATTAATCATGGAATCTTTTCTATATACAGAAAAATAATTTTACTTACTTTATCAGTATTATCACCTTTAATGAGACGTAATAATAGATCAGATGAATATTTCATCCCTTTATACACAATATTTTTATAATAAATATTCCACCAAATTATAGTCAATGGTAACATGTCAGTATACTAATGATAAACTCACAACTTAATGTAGCAGATGAGTACTTACTTGACAAATTTGGTAATTCAGTGAACAGTAACAGCCTATTTTGTCTATCCCGGAGTTGATTTTTTATGAGAAACTCGGCAGGTCTTCTACAAAATCAGAGGATGATGACCGGTGCACCTGATCCATGCTTCCAGTTTTTTTTTTTTTTTTAAGGAGTGAGTTGCTCATTTACTTTTGTTACTTTGTATGTATTATTTTGGTTATTTATATTCTTTGTTATGTTTGTCTGTTTTCCATGTCTGATATTTGTCCCTGGATTACATTCTTTTGATTGTCGCTAGAATCTCGAATCCTTGAATATACTTAAAGGAAATATAAAAACAGGAGATGTGGTATGATTGCCAATGAGACAGTCCTCCTCCAGAAGCCATGCAACAAATCACCACACGGTCTTCAGTGACACAATGTTAGGTAAAACTCATGCCATTAAACAAGCTTTAAATGCCCCAAAATAAATAAAGTGAAACTATTTAAAAAAGAAGAAAATTTATCTTATCTATAAAAAAAGAAATAACAATGAACATAAAAAAAAACAACCACTGGACTACAGGTTCCTGGCTTGGAACAAGCACAATAAGTATGTTGCAGGGTTAGAACAAGCCTGAGCCTTCCCTAACCCGGGATAGTGGTGGGAAAATACAACAATAAAACCAACTACGAAAATCAGATTTAACTCTTGAGATTGATGCACAATACAACCACATTATCAAAAAAGACAAAAATGACAAGCTGTACATGTATCTACCACCAAGGAGTACTTGCTTTTTCTGTAAGCTACTGATAAACACATCATATTTCCTCAAACTGAAATATCAATAAAAACACGTCCAACAGTATTAAGTGGAAATATATCATGTCTTCTGAATATATTGGATGAATAGATAGTTTGAAGGATTTCTACTTAGAACAGTTTGGTAAAGGCCAGAAAAAATAGTACAATAATCAATGGTCCTACATGTACATTTACTGTAAACATATTCATTTTAACGGCTGCTAATTTTTGCGAATTCTGTCAAGTGAACATATTAGCTGGTATCAGTTTTCGCTAACTGAAAAATGTTTGGCCTAATATAGTGTTAAAAATCAATTTTGTGAGTACCATTTTTCACACTTTTAGTGTTCAGTGGAGTTGAGGAGTATCTTACCAGTCTTCATTAAATTGGCTGGCACTATTAATACAGAAGTCAAGGACAAAAGCATGTGCCATGTTCTGTTCAATCACTGCTGCAAAAAAGATTAAAGTACATGTATTTCATAATAATAATAAGTAGAAAAATAAATGAAATATATATAGCTAATCCTTCTCTTTTAGATCCTTGTTGAAAACAGAAAATTTCACTGGTCAGAACTGCGCCATGATTTTATGACACCATGACCCAAGTAAGTTTGCAGACGAACAGACAGGGAAATTCAGAGTTCTAAGACATGCATTTTTGAGGTTCACAAATTCACAAATAGAAATGGAGAAGTTTTTATTTGTTTAATTCTAAAATCTCTGATATGAACATAAAGTATTACTCTGTTGGATTTAGCCATTACAGAGTGTTCAAACGTATAAGGATACAAAGACTAAGGTCCCAACAAGAATCCAAACAATCATGATAAACAATGTTTACGAAATAGATATTTCTATGGAGTTATGAGCTGTTGAATCATATCGTAGCCACTGGAGAAAAAAAACTTTGTAGAGATTGAAAATATGTGTCCTGATGTTGATTATTACATGTATACTTTCTTGGATACTTGGAAAGTGTTGTAATATGCATAAAAACAATTTTCTATCCAAAAACGTATTTACATGTATATTTAAATAACGTAGGAATCAACAATACCACGAAACGTATGTTATTGAGGTTGTAAAATATATACACTTGGTTTTCGGGAAAAGACAGGTTTTCGGTAATACGGGGTTCCACATCAGATGGCGCATCTTATTTACGTGTCTGATTGCACGTGCCCGTCCGTCGAAAACACATCCAAAGGCCATTCAACAAATCAAAAAATAGAACATTCGTAGATTATGAATCTGGAAACTTACTTGCTAAGCATATACATCTTTTGTTTACAGTTTCGTGAGTTCTTGCAGGGGAGTTCATGGATGGTTCTTGTCAAATCAAAATGAAATCTACCATTTCTGTATCATGTGATTTAACACGTGTCCATTTAATATCTTAAAACCAAAAAAACATTATCCTAAAAACGCACTTAAACGGCCTAAATAAAACCTAAAGCCTAAAAAATGTACAATAAACGAAGCAACATAAAGTTCTAGAGGTATAGCTAAGGACCAATTGAAATGGTTAACTAGAAAGCACTAAAACGTTCATAGGTTTTACTAAGAACCCCACTACAAATACAGTGAGCAACGCATAGTAATGCAATTGAAATGTTTCTTTAATATATCCCTTAAAATGTCTTTATTCTACCAGGTAATGTAAATTAAAGTTTCTTCCTCTACATGATCATCCAACAAATAGAGACAAGGACAAATACTGATAGTTTACATCAAATTTGTGTTGATAGTTTCTTGTTTATTATGGAAATGGCTATGAGCCGCGTTTAACTAATCAAAACAATGGTTAAATGACATAAAATTTATATTGATTCAATGTGTGTATGGTAATTATCATAGACAGACAAAAAAAATACAAAGTCAACTTATCCTACATACCCAATATAGGAAAACTAACTATTTGACTGTTTTTTTTTTTTTTTTCTGTGTATATGTGCTTTTGAAACAAGACAAATATCATGCAAGATTTACGCTAAGATGTTATTCGAACTCCGTATGCTTGTGTCGAATATATTATAAAACAATTGGATGTTTCAATGAATAATTTTGATTTGTCAGAAATGAAAAATGTGTGGTGGAAACAGGTTCCGGGTTTAAGGCAAACCGGAGGTTACTTTCACGAATGAGTGAAACTGGGATAGAGAGTTTTTCCCGATCAGCTGTACTTAACTGACGTTTTGAAATTGCTCCTGACAACTGACCTGTGTGCAGCTAAGACCACTGAAAGATGACTATAATTTCATTTCTAATGCTTTAAGAGGCGGTACCAGTTACTTATACCCAGCTACTGAAAGTTACCTTTAGAAATTTAAAATTTCTTAAAGTTTTAAAACAAAAAATAATGAAAATTACCCTACAAAAGAAAATGTACCTGAATTGCAAAAAATAATGAAACCCCTGTTACTATATAGACCCAATAATGGTATTGCGGTTGTATACGTGCGAACTCCAACTACTCAGAAACAGTGTTTATACTGGCTTTTTTGTTTACATATTTTCATGGAGTCAGTATTTCGTGTATCCCGAGCTCGAGCCCGAACTCAACTTCCGCGAGCTGAAAATGATTATTGCCGATATCTTCTTTAAAATGAGGTGAATTTCTTATATTTCCGGCACCAAATTTAATTTTGGATTTTTTTAAAATTTTTTCCACAATAGGGTTTGCTGAGTCCAGACAAGTTTGAGAATTATTTATATATTACTTTATTTACAAATTAATCCATATATATTGTCCTCGAAAAGATCAATTGATTTATCTAACTAATCTGAATCATTCAATAAAAAAGACGGCTCTTGGTCTATATTTTGTTGACAGCTTGATTGTAAGCTCATGTTGGTCTAGGTTCACAGGTGTGTCTACTGCTCTGCTATTTTGACAAGCTGTATTAGTCTAGGTTGCACTATTTAATGTGTGGCCACTAACTTTGTATGGTTTGTTAAAAACAATACCTCTTTCATCGAGTATTTGTTACTTAACAACATATCATTTGTGTTCTTTAATGTTTTAAATCTAGCCTACACACAGATATCCGGAAAGACAAAAATACTTTCGGAATTAATGATAAATGATATGTATTTAGAATTGTCAGAAGAAATACGTGAAGGTTACAAAATGTTTGTAATACGTTGAAAAATATGTTGTACCAGCAGACAAAGTCCAAAGCAACACGTTCTACGTCCAATATTTATTATCAGAGGTAGACGTAGAAAATAATAGCAGTGATAAAACATATACTGCTACCACTCTCTCCAAAGAAGAGATTGTGGCAAACCATAAATCTGTGCTATCCTCCTTTGGTATCTCTACCAAGGACGATGATTGTGATTTACCGTCTATGTACTGGATTCATAAACTCCACAAGAATCCATACAAACAAAGTTTCATAGCTGGATCTGCAAAATGTATCACCAAGCTTCTTTCAAAACTTTTAACTTCTATACTTACAACTGTCAAAGAGAGTCTGCAGTCTTACCACAACACTTGTTACTCCCGTAGTGGTATCAATTCAATGTGGATCCTGAAAAATTCGAAAAATCTTTTGGAGACAATCAGTTCAAGACTATTATCTGAATATAATAGCATTAAAACCTATGATTTTTCAACACTGTATACTTCTATTCCCCATATTCAGTTAAAATCCCGACTTAAAAACATTATACATCGTTGTTTTTTTTTTCAAACAGATGGTACATCTAGATACAAATATATAGTTCTTGGTAGAGATTCCTCATACTTTGTAAAAGATAATTCCACATCATCTTCAAAATATACAGAGGAAGATCTTTACAAAATGCTGGAATTTTTAATCGACAACATATTTGTCCAGTGTGGTGGGCGTGTTTTTTAATAAACGGTCGGCATTCCAATGGGAACAATTTGTGCTCCTTTACTTGCTGACCCATTCCTTCACTCTCATGAGGCTGACTTTATAGCTGATCTGATCAGAAAGAAAGAATATCGTTTGGCCAGATCCTTCAATCACAGTTTCCGCTATATATATGACGTATTATCTTTAAACAATCCTAATTTCGGAGATTTGATACATCGCATCTACCCAAAAGACTTTGAGATAAAGGATACTACAGACGCTGTGAAGTCAGACTCATAGCTTGACCTACACTTAGAAATCGATGGTAAAGGAAAACTATTGACCAAACTTTACGACAAACGTAATGACTTTTCGGCGCCTGCGTATGGATTGTTCATATCACAACTCATCCGTTATGCCAGAGCTTACTGAAACTACGCAGATTGTTTGTATCGCGCTAGAACTCTAACAAATAGACTTCTGGAACATGTTATGTTGCTACAAGATTGAAGTCATCACTGAACTCGTGGATCGTTATGGTGTATCCAACAGCACCATGAAAACTGATTTATTCAACGGGTCATAGTTTTCCTTTCCTCGTTTGTCTACCCCGGATTTGACTTTTTATGAGCAACGCGGCTGTTTCTAGAAAAGCAGGGGACGCTTACCCTACCGGTGCACCTGGTCCATGCTCCCAGTTTTTAGTGGAGTCCGAGTTGCTCATTTGCTTCTGTTACTTTGTATGTATGATTTTAGTTGCTTTGTTTTCTTTGTTGTGTATGTCTGTTTTCTATATCTGGTCTTTGTCCGTGGGTTGTGTTCTTTTAATTGTCGCTGTGGCGTTGGTTCCTTTGATTACGTTTTAATATTAGAAATTCAATCATTTTTTTATATATATATTTTTTAATCGTAATTGAATACAACAAACCCATTTTCTAATATTAGAAAATCAATTTCTAGTATTAGAAAATCGTTTTTAAATATTAGAAATTAAATTGAATTTTTGATATTACAAAGGGAATTTTTAATATCAAAAAGTGTTTTGGGATATTAGAAATTTAATTTGTAATATTCGAAAATGAATTTGTAATATTAAAAAATCATTTTTAAATATTAGCAAATACTCATTTTTGTCCACTTTGGCTTGCCATAATGGTCCGCTTTTCATACGGAGCGGTGCCAGCCAGGATTCATCAGAAAAGGTGGGGTGATAAGGCATTTTTTGCCATTTCTTGTCAATTTTTTAAAAGAAAATAATTTTCCATTAAAATGGGGTGGCAAACACTCTGCACACCCTGGATCCACCACTTAGTCTGTGATGCAAGTGAAAATAAATTTTAGCCATTAAAGAATTACAAAAATATAATCATTTGACATTACTTGAACTTTTAAGCTCATGAACAAATTCATATCTTTTTTATAGGTACATGTACTCAGTTTTAATTGAAGATGGAATCTAGGTTCCTTCAGTCACGGTATAGTGTTACTATATCCCGCTTGTAAAGCACGCTTCCTTCTCTGGGAGTCACTTAAAGTATTATTTACAATTTGCGCCAGGATGGCTTGCGGATTTTTTTCCTTTCTTCTTATTACAATTTTCTTTACTATAAAATCCTTCATTTCATACATGTACGTTCATTATGACATGAATTCGTTTGGAGGTCAGTGTCAAATTCTGTGCTGATACATGCTAAATGCTATATATATATGATTATTGAAGATGTGTTTTGATTAAATGTGCACCTCCTGCTCCAAACACTGGTTTCTCCTTCAATTACCTCTTATGTGCACCTCCTGCTCCAAACACTGGTTTCTCCTTCAATTACCTCTAATGTGCACCTCCTGCTCCAAACACTGGTTTCTCCTTCAATTACCTCTAATGTGCACCTCTTGCTCTAAACACAGGTTTCTCCTTGAATTACATCTAATGTGAACCCCCTGCCCAAAACAATGGTTCCTCCTTCAATTACCTCTAATGTGTGTCTATATACATATATAAGAATACATTTGTAAACAACCATTCAAATATAATTTAATGACATCATTTTTTTTGTAATTAACTTTAAAACACTGTGGTCCATAGAGTAGTTGTTCCCGATTTCTTCAATGCATTCAGGCAAAATTAAAATGACGTTTTCTCTGTCTTTGTAGCTTCTTTTTTTAAGTTCAAGCATGGTAAAAAATTCGTTTATTTCATCTCTGTACTCTGTTTTAAGTTCTTCCCAGGTTTCTGAACTCAAAACACTTCTCCAAAATTCCTCATGGCCGCTTCTTGCTTTTATTCACCAATAAATGTGACACAAGAAAAGTTTTGACTGACCAAATGTTTGTTTTTACCAAACATGATATGTTTGCATAGCTTCAACACAAACACACACACACACACATCCACAGACCAGCAACTCATCAATCATATACGAAATAATACAAATTCTCTGTATGGACATAGGGGGTCAGACATACATAGTCTCAGAATTGGATGATTTTTGTAGACATTGACTATTATCACCATGCAGCAACTTAGAAGACTTTGTATGTAAAAAAAGTCATGACGGTTGCCATCGCAACCGGCCGTGGTGATTTTGGACCAAAATGCAAGAATTTTCCATCAATTGTTATGAATTATACATTATTGATATAATAGTCGCATTACAAACAAGATCAAAGCAATATTTTATCATTACAAATCGATATATAGAAATACTTTTTGACAACTCATTTATTTATACCATGACGGTAATGTAACCCCCCTTTTTTACATTTTCAAGAAGAAAGAAGTCCTATTTTTAGTGTGTTTTTTTTAAAGCTAACAAATGCACCGATATTAGTAAATGTTTTAATCATTATCCTTACCAAAATCAATAAAAATTCAGTAGGTAAAAAGTTTTTTTTTCTATTCTTACCAAACCCTAAGAAAACCCCAAAGAGGTAATTATTTTTCAAAAATTGGTCATGTATAAGGATTACTTTTGTCAACAGTTTACACATTTGAACTGTTATATCATGTCACCCTCTCCCGGAAAAAATGGCTTCACGCACAGCAGCCATGATGTATTGCAAGGAGTTAGTAGCACATCTGAGTTCTTTTGGATGAGTCTCGATGAGAAAAAGATTTTTCATTTACTGTGGCTAGAAGTGAGTTCAGGCTTTCCAATTCTCCTTTAATACACTTGATCCTTGATTGGTAATAAAAGTATCGGTCTCCGTACTTGTTGTTGAATAGACTTGAGGAAAATTGCTACTTATACCCTTTAAAAAATGACAAATTAATTAATACCCCAGAACAGGCCATCAAAACTAATGGGATGTTTCTGTAGGTCACAGTTAATTTATCTAGCTTTAGAACCCTTCTACATTTTTGTTATGTGACAAACTCTGGTTATATTTTGACTTTTACAAGTCTTGCAACTCAAGATAATATTGGTTTATTATGCCTTAAGCAATATTTTATTTAATGTAAATATTTTATATAGCCTAGCTGGCCGAGTGGTCTAGGGCGCTGAACTTAGTGCAGGCGGTGTTGCCAAAGATGTCACAGCGGTATGAGTTCGAGTCCCGCGGAGGGAACGACAAAAATTTGCTTCGCAAATTTGACAGTTCTAACATCGTTGGCAATTTTTCAGACCCTTCTATAAGTTTACGTTATCTTCCCTGTATCAATTTGATCCGATGGAGCATTGTAGAGAATAGAGTCGTCACATTCTGAGACGTTGTATATATATATATATATATATTGTAGTGTATTAACATCTTTATCGGTATCGTTGTAAAATCCTTTAGACTTATATATTTGTTTTTGTCTGTGCTGCATCGTCATGACTGGACGATCCGATACCCATTAAGTACCCATTACCTGGCCAGCGAAAGCTATATTTCTATATAACCTAGCTGGCCGAGTGGTCTGGAGCGCTGGACTTTGTGCAGGGGGTGTTGCCATAGATGTAACAGCGGTACGAGTTCGAGTCCCGCGGAGGGAACGACCAAAAATTTGCATCGCAAATTTGACAGTTCTAACATCATTGGGAATTTTTCAAACCTTTCTATACGTTTACATATCTTCCCTGTATCAATTTGATTCGATGGAGCAGTGTAGTGAATACAGTCTCCATATTCTAAACGTATATATATATAAGAGTCTGAAAAATTCCAATTAATGTTAGAACTGTCCATTTTGCGATGCAGAATAGAGTCGTCACATTCTGAGACGTTTGTCCCGCTAGTCACAGTGTCTCCACGTGCACACAACACAGTAAAACTTAATTAAATATTTCTGCCTCCATACCAAAATATATTATATGATTCTTGAAGTTTTGTTACATTTCTGTTACATTCAGAAAACATTTAACAAGAAATTTAAAGGAAATGCCCTACGTAAATGAAGTTAAATAAATAACCTATCAGTTTAATTACTCCCTTTGGAGTTATCCTACACTTACTACATTCCTTCACATCTACATATGATACACAACCTTACTATAAAGTTTCATCAAACTCCATTGAGCGGTTAAGGAGTAGTTGCACTTACAAGATTTAATATGTAAAACCTTGATAGGTTGTTGATACTGTATGTAATATCATGCATGAGAATAGACATATAAAGGGCAAATTTTAAGCCACATTCAATTTGTTTTAAGAATTTTAAGGTATAGGATCAATACCTCAGGCTGCTCAGATAACGGTGAAGGTAAAGCTGAGGCTGAAGCAGGGGCAAGGATTTTCTCATTCTGTACCGTATGAGATACTTTATCTTCACCTAGAACACTTGCTAGTTAAATAGCTTCCTGCAGTTTAAACAAACAGCTGTTTTACAAAAATAGAAATAAAAGATTTGATTCCTGATTAGAATCGATATACATACATGTATACATTTCAATTAAATGACATTATCTTAAGTCCTGTTCTAATGAACAAAGTTCACATATGCAAATTTATTTGCATATATGTGAATTCAAAAATGCAAATCCGTCCATGTGAATGCATCTACTCTTGTGTAAATTTGCACAATATGTAAGTTAGCATTTGTTCAGGATAAAGCGCAAATTTACCTATGCGTGTGTCCAAATGTATTTAGATGAGTATTTTTCTAAACTGATTTACAGGTGAACATATAGCAAAATTTACGTACCTCTTTTTTCATAGAAAGGGAAATTCTGCACAATTAAAAACAAGGGAAATTGTTTAGCCTTATTAAATCTAGAACATATTTTTTTTTTCAAAGATATTTATATTTTCTTTGTCTTCGCAGATATTCGGTAAAGTAATGGTATGGTGGTTATGTAGACTACCGCAGTGGATAGATTGGTTCCCATACCTTGCTAATCACAAGACTAAGCAAATATTTCTACCCATTTTCGAGATAAGACCAAGGATCTCCCAACCCTTATTAGGGGTTAGTCTACAGCGGAAAATATGTACTTGTATGCAGTAAAATAAAGTCCTGCTGCTTAGTTTATTTACGAGACCTTTGTGTAATTTCATGGAATCCATATAAAAATAAATATATAGTCTGTTATTTTGAAAATACCAAATATATGCCGGATTTGTGCAATCAGAATATTTTATTTTTAAACCATATATGCATAAATCATATGAACTGCAGTTGATACATGTACAAGTAAATGTATGCTATTACTATGCTACGGCAAACAAAATATGTGTTTCCAGTATTACACTTTAAAAAAGGGTAGGTAAGTAAGGATTTGTTCACTTTATATTTACATTACGTCTATGGAAGAATTATTCTGACTTAAACAGTGTTATTGAGAAGTTAGGTTACTTTAAATTTAGCTGAAAAAATAGGATGAGTAGGGTAATGGGAAACACCTATCTTTTTTTTTTTAAATTTGACCTAAACAAACAATATTTCAAACGGTATACAATAATACATACTTTTTCCAACTGTTGTGACTCAGGGTCAGATGTCGAGGGTGGGGTGACAGATCCAATAGAAAATAAAAGAAAAAGGGGGGAGGCTATACTTTGCTCATTTCTGCCAAATATCATGCAATATTAATTTATCATTTTTATAGCTGTAGCTACAGTATATTGTTTAAGCTGTATCAAAGCAAACAATTGTGATACTATACTAGGTAAACTACAATGGCACTTCATCAGATGCTCAGTAAAATCAGTTTTGATGCATCAAAAATGCACTTCTTCACATGTAGTGTATTATGCCTATTGTGACCAAATATATGAGGTGTCATTGTTGGGTAAATGTGTTAAGGATTTTGAAACTTCAAATGCCTACCATATATAGCCATTTTGTCTTTATTATAAATTAAGCCGAGTTAAAGTCATAAACTCAATGTTTAATAATATTCACCTTAGTTAGCCAACTAGGGTAACAATGTCAAAAGAACGTGAAATAAACACCTTTTCTGATAGAAAATTAAAGCAGCCAGTAATATAAATTTATGTGCACTTTAATCATGGTGGCGGCTTAGAATAGGGAAAAAAACATAATCAGAAGTAATAATTAATTGGCACAAACATAATTACAATATTTGTCTGGTTTTAACAACATAATACTGTTCTAAAATAAGGTCAATGGTTTATATGATTACAAGATACTTTCAATACAGTTTACAAACTACTGCTTAAATCACGATAGAGAACATCATTACTTAATCAGCTGAAATAATAATACATACCTCGTCTTTTAAACCACAGTTTGTGCTACCAACTAAGGCTTACTTAAGTTATATTGCTACAAGATTGACCCAACTTATATTGCTACAAGATTGAAGTCATCACTACAAAAGTTTTATGGCCGTCATCATGAACTCGTGGATCGTTACGGTGTATCCATCGGCGCCATGAAAACTGATTTGTTCAACGTGTTATAATTTCCTCTTTCGTCTATCCCGTACTTGACTTTTTATGAGCAACTCGGCGGGTGTTTCTAGAAAAGCAGAGGACGCTTACCCTACCGGTGCACCTGGTCCATGCTCCCAGTTTTTAGTGGAGTCCGAGTTGCTAATTTGCTTTTGTTACTTTGTATGTATGATTTTAGTTACTCTATGTTCTTTGTTGTGAATGTCTGTTTTCCATGTCTGGTCTTTGTCCCTACATTCTTTTGATTACCCTATAACCTTGGTTCCCTTGATTACTCTCTCCCAGGATACATAACTTGTCGTAACCACAATTCTAACACTTGTTTTTCATTACACAAATGTTTTATTTAAAAGTCTGAAAATGAAATGAAATACCATTTACAATACATATTCAAGTATGAAATATACAAATGAAATCTGATATCATTAATTTTATCAGTACATGTACTACCTCCCTTGACATACATTTTGTAACTTAAGCTCAGATATCATCATATCAAATAATTCTGTTCAGTTTGAGATCAGTTGATGTAAAGTGATTCAAAGATATTGTTAAAAAGTATGATTTTGTGTGAAACAAACTTTTAAAAAACAAATATGATAAACAATAGACCACAAAAAGTATATTTTTGCTATATACCTGAAGAAAACACTAGTAGTTCGCTGGTATAAATCCAAATTAGTAATCCATTCTACATGTATATGGTCTAACATTTTCATCAAGCACTAACATGGGACAAGACTGTTCAGAAAATCATCATTTCTCACATCGTTCTCCAGAACAATAATGTTATTAAATAAAATTAGCATTGTTACTACTTTAAAGGATATTAAGTCCATCACACGAGCACTGTGACCTTTTCCTTAGTAACCATTTTAGTTCCTTTTCATGTATTTCCTTGTTCTGTCTATTCATAGTCACATTTTCTGATTGATAATACAAACTCATTGTAAAAATTAACAATGACTTGTATTATGTCAATAGTTGTGCTTAATTCTCTAAAAGTATACCTAATCTTCACCTTCTACATCAGTTCCAAGTTTTTTTCACATTGCAGATTTTAA
This sequence comes from Perna viridis, assembly GCA_037379345.1. Taxonomy (NCBI): domain Eukaryota; kingdom Metazoa; phylum Mollusca; class Bivalvia; order Mytilida; family Mytilidae; genus Perna; species Perna viridis. The sequence goes on from CM074511.1 coordinate 570,811, forward strand.
GAGTCTGAAAGTGAAATGTTTCAGATTTCTGTACATAAATGAAATCTGTAGGGTTATCAATATTACCTCCGTTGTCACACATCTTGTTCAGGAAGTCCAGCGTCAGGCTTAACACGAGTGGTACTTTAAACAGATAAATAATCCAATGTCTGTCATACAAAAATATTGAATTCACTTTAGTCAATTAACTCAGATAACAATGTTCAAATAACGAGAAATAAATACCTCTGTGATAAAAAATAAAGGACATCTTCGACAGGTTTTCTTTCATTAAATGTTAGAAAGAGTAATCAAGGCAACCAAGGTTATAGCGGTAATCAAAAGAATATAATCCAGGGACAAAGACAAGACATGGAAAACAGAAATACAAAACAAAGAACATAAAGTAACTAAAATCATACATACAAAGTAACAAAATTAAATGAGCAACTCGGACTCCACTAAAAACTGGAAGCATGGACCAGGTGCACCGGTAGGGTAATCGTCCTCTGCCTTTCTAGAAACACCCGCCGAGTTGCTCATAAAAAGCCAAGTCCGGGGTAGACAAACGAGGAAAGGAAAACTATGACCCGTTGAATAAATCAGTTTTCATGGTGCTGTTGGATACACCATAACGATCCACGAGTTCATGATGACGACCATAAAACTTCTGTAGTGATGACTTCAATCTTGTAGCAACATAACTACATGTATGATGTTCATGTTTAACATTGGAACAACCAGCAATATAAATATGGTCTCTCACGGAAAGAACATTTATAGGAAAATAAAATAATGTTTGTCCGTAAAATACATGTCATAATAGATTGGTCAATCTATTAATTATTGTATCGGATTTCTATGGGTCATGAGTGTAAGATCGATTTATCTCTGATGTGCATGCATGATACATGCGTGATCATGTACATGCATTCATCTGACTGGTCAATTGGTACATGATCCTGGGGATATTGGGTTACAGCAAGAGCAAGACCCTCGTGGTCAGTCGCCGTAAACATTCCCAAGGATCAAGTCTGTATTTAACAAATGTTGGCACTTTTTAATTGGTAGCGGAAAACTCACAGTGTAGGCTTAGAATGGGAGAAAAACAGAATCCATAATAATAATAATAATAATAAATGGCACAAACATATTTACAATAATTTACAAATGCCGTGGTTTTAATAACATGCTAAAATTATGAACAGAATGCTGTTCTCATAGAAAGTGAATTGTTTATATGATTACAAAACACTTCCGATAAAGTTTACAAACTACTGTATAAACATCAATGGAGAAAATCACTACTTAATGAACCTTTTTATAACCCTCATGTAAAGCAAATCTATTCATCAAAGGTTTAACTGTCTTGTTATTTATATGATATCACTGCTTTATGATATTTTTTCTTCAACATTTTGTATACAGGTATTTACAAGGATTCCTTACAGCTTACTTAACACGTTGTTTACATCCAAAGTCTTTATCGCTGTAATTTCAAATCTGTTTGAAAATCATGATGTCATTAAATTAACTAATTGCATGTTTTAATTTAACATTTAACCTTGGAACTAATTCTTACTACAATCACTAAAAACTAAAGCCTATCATCCTAATACATACCTTGACTATTAAACCACAGTTTGTGCTAAAAACTAAGGTTTACTCCCAGGATTTATAACTTGTACGAACCACAGTTCTAATCTAAGTTTTTATTACAGAGAATATGTATTTTAAAGTCTGAAAAAGAAATGAAATACTATTTAGAATACATACTCCAGTATAAAAGATACAAATAAAATATGATATCATTAATGTTATCAGTATTACCTCCCTTGACATATACTTGTGACTTCAGATCAAATTTTCTGATATCAAATAATTCTTTTCTGTTGTTCTGATATTTACTTAACAAAACCAAAAAGACCATGGTGTAAAGACAGAAATATATTATAACCAAATCATGGTTCCAAGAAACCTTTGGTCAAAGTTGACAAAGAAGAATTATTCATCAAACTGTAAGAACAAGCCTTTTCTATCATTGCTTTTGACAGTCAAGTATTTATAACTGTTGACATCTTATCCAATATAACTTTATGTATTTTCTTCAACTTAGATATATTTACATTTATTCCATATAGCGTGTTTATGATGTTATCATCAACTGTCATTCACATTACAGTTCATAGCTAATGAAACATATTTCAAACATCAAAAACTTAATTAGTTATATGGAAGTTATTTGACTTTGAAACAACTTTTCTATTGTTAAGTGATTCGGAATAATTTTACCAGTCTTTCAATGTTCCATACCACTTACAGTAATAACATCTACCGCTGCCCTCTAATGCCACTTTATGCAAATAACTTCCGTGATTTGTTTCTGCCTTTCCCTTTACTTGTACTTGTTAAATTCCTCATCTTTCCTTGGTTACAGTTTGATTTCAGCAATTATTTTTACTGAAAATTGTACAATATACAGTCTGGGATCCTTTGGTGTGAAGAAATGAAAGGATATTGTTAGAAAGTAAGGTAAAGTGAAGACAAAGTATGATTTTGGGTGAGACAAACTTAAAAAAAACAAATATGATAAAAAATAGCCACAAATCTATGTTAGCTATATACCAAAAGAAAATAGTGTGCATGTATAAATCCAAATCAGTAATCCATTCTACATGTGTTTGGTGTGACTTTTGAATCAAGCACTGTCATGGAATCAAACTGCTCAGAAAATCATCATTTCATATATCATTCTCTAGAATAATGTTATTAAATAAAATTAGCATTGGTACTATTATAAAGGATATTAACGCCATCACACGAGCACTGTGACCTTTTCCTTAGTAACCATTTTAGTTCCTTTACATGTATTTCCTTGTTTTGTCTATTCATAGTCACATTTTCTAATTGATAATACAAACTCATTGTAAATAATAACAATGACTTGTATTATGTTAATAGTTGTGCTTAATTCTCTAAAAGTATACCTAATTTTCACCTTTTATAACAGTTCTAAGTACTTTCCACATTGCAGGTTTTAAGAGTCTGAAAGAGAAATGTTTCAGATTTCTGTACCTATATGATATCTGTAAGGTTATCACGGTAAGCTCTGTACAGGTCTGGTTTAAATTGATCTGGAGTGACAGTTTTAGCTTTGAAACCACTTCTTATTGTTTTCAATGTACATTAGATATGTGTAGACCACTTTATGTTTGAAGTTGATCAATTTAAGTCATTGTCAGCATCATAAAATGAATTTTTATATGTGTACCCCTACACATGGTCTAAAAGTGCATTGACCATGGCCGCATGTATAAAAACCCAATTTTTGGCCTTAAAGCAGCTGGAACTTGAGTAAACTGAACTTTATTGCATCAAATACACATAATATGATGCAACCAATGTAAAGAATCACAAAAATATTTCATTTAAAAAAAAAGATGTACATTTTAGAGGGGCCTTATTTCCTTCGACCATTGGACATGCGAGTCATGCAATGTACCACTGATACTAAATTTGCTATAACTTATATATTTTTCAACTAATCATGATGAACCTTTGTACTTGAAGTCAAAAAAGGTTCATCTTGACATGAGTGCAGTTTTTATTCAAATTGAGCACATTTATTGATCTAATAAGGGGGTTGCCAGGGTATCAGAAATTGTATTTGCTAGTATTTGCTGGGGGTAATTTGGTGTTTATTTTCAAGAAATCAGTAAATTTACATGAAATAATAAGATTTTGGCCCTTTATTCTCTATTTTCTGAAATTAAAATAAAAAAAAATATGGTTTCTATGGGATTTTCCATTGAAATTGCACTTTTGCTAAGGTGCTAGGTATGAAATATAGACCAGTGGGGAAAATATTGTATAGCTTTGAGTTTTTCTCCTCTAACTATACACTAGGAACATCAAATCAACAAAAAACATACTTTATGAACAAGGTTTAGGCAGAAATCTGACAATTTAGTGTAATTTTTATGAACCCAGTCAATGAAATATGGCAAAATCAGGGGTTTTCACAGCCTTGTCTTAGGATCTATAAAATCACAGATATGTGTTTTATTGGTCTGAATCTTTTGTATTTGCTAGTAAATAGTATAAATAATGTGAAAAAAAAAACTAATATATTCATTCCATTGATATTCATGCATCTAATGTAAGTCACTACATGTATATACCTTGTGATGTCTAAAAAACACCTAATTTTAGAGTTCCACATACACTATAAGGTTTCAAAAATGAATTTTTTTGTAGAAAAACTGGAAAAATACAGCTGACTGTCTGCTTATGTACCTGATAAACTTAGAACCCTACATTATCTTCCATTTGTTTCAGATTTTTCATCATTCAAAAACCCAAATACAGGCTAACTTTTAATATCGGACACAATCGCACTTGAACAAGCTCTGTACAGGTCTGGTTTAAATTGATCTGGAGTGACAGTTTTAGCTTTGAAACCACTTCTTATTGTTTTCAATGTACATTAGATATGTGTAGACCACTTTATGTTTGAAGTTGATCAATTTAAGTCATTGTCAGCATCATAAAATGAGTTTTTATATGTGTACCCCTATACATGGTCTAAAAGTGCATTGACCATGGCCGCATGTTTAAAAACCCAATTTTTGGCCTTAAAGCAGCTGGAACTTGAGTAAACTGAACTTTATTGCATCAAATACACATAATATGATGCAACCAATGTAAAGAATCACAAAAATATTTCATTTAAAAAAAAAAGATGTACATTTTAGAGGGGCCTTATTTCCTTCGACCATTGGACATGCGAGTCATGCAATGTACCACTGATACTAAATTTGCTGTAACTTATATATTTTTCAACTAATCATGATGAACCTTTGTACTTGAAGTCAAAAAAGGTTCATCTTGACATGAGTGCAGTTTTTATTCAAATTGAGCACATTTATTGATCTAATAAGGGGGTTGCCAGGGTATCAGAAATTGTATTTGCTAGTATTTGCTGGGGGTAATTTGGTGTTTATTTTCAAGAATTCAGTAAATTTACATGAAATAATAAGATTTTGGCCCTTTATTCTCTATTTTCTGAAATTAAAATAAAAAAATATGGTTTCTATGGGATTTTCCATTGAAATTGCACTTTTGCTAAGGTGCTAGGTATGAAATATAGACCAGTGGGGAAAATATTGTACAGCTTTGAGTTTTTCTCCTCTAACTATACACTAGGAACATCAAATCAACAAAAAACATACTTTATGAACAAGGTTTAGGCAGAAATCTGACAATTTAGTGTAATTTTTATGAACCCAGTCTATGAAATATGGCAAAATCAGGGGTTTTCACAGCCTTGTCTTAGGATCTATAAAATCACAGATATGTGTTTTATTGGTCTGAATCTTTTGTATTTGCTAGTAAATAATATAAATAATGTGAAAAAAAAAAAAAAAACTAATATATTCATTCCATTGATATTCATGCATCTAATGTAAGTCACTACATGTATATACCTTGTGATGTCTAAAAAACACCTAATTTTAGAGTTCCGCATACACTATAAGCTTTCAAAAATGAATTTTTTTGTAGAAAAACTGGAAAAATACAGCTGACTGTCTGCTTATGTACCTGATAAACTTAGAACCCTGCATTATCTTCCATTTGTTTCAGATTTTTCATCATTCAAAAACCCAAATACAGGCTAACTTTTAATATCGGACACAATCGCACTTGAACAAGCTCTGTACAGGTCTGGTTTAAATTGATCTGGAGTGACAGTTTTAGCTTTGAAACCACTTCTTATTGTTTTCAATGTACATTAGATATGTGTAAACCACTTTATGTTTGAAGTTGTTCAATTTAAGTCATTGTCAGCATCATAAAATGAGGTTTTATATGTGTACCCCTATACATGGTCTAAAAGTGCATTGACCATGGCCGCATGTTTAAAAACCCAATTTTTGGCCTTAAAGCAGCTGGAACTTGAGTAAACTGAACTTTATTGCATCAAATACACATAATATGATGCAACCAATGTAAAGAATCACAAAAATATTTCATTTAAAAAAAAAAGATGTACATTTTAGAGGGGCCTTATTTCCTTCGACCATTGGACATGCGAGTCATGCAATGTACCACTGATACTAAATTTGCTGTAACTTATATATTTTTCAACTAATCATGATGAACCTATGTACTTGAAGTCAAAAAAGGTTCATCTTGACATGAGTGCAGTTTTTATTCAAATTGAGCACATTTAATGATCTAATAAGGGGGTTGCCAGGGTATCAGAAATTGTATTTGCTAGTATTTGCTGGGGGTAATTTGGTGTTTATTTTCAAGAAATCAGTAAATTTACATGAAATAATAAGATTTTGGCCCTTTATTCTCTATTTTCTGAAATTAAAATAAAAAAATATGGTTTCTATGGGATTTTCCATTGAAATTGCACTTTTGCTAAGGTGCTAGGTATGAAATATAGACCAGTGGGGAAAATATTGTACAGCTTTGAGTTTTTCTCCTCTAACTATACACTAGGAACATCAAATCAAGAAAAAACATACTTTATGAACAAGGTTTAGGCAGAAATCTGACAATTTAGTGTAATTTTTATGAACCCAGTCAATGAAATATGGCAAAATCAGGGGTTTTCACAGCCTTGTCTTAGGATCTATAAAATCACAGATATGTGTTTTATTGGTCTGAATCTTTTGTATTTGCTAGTAAATAATATAAATAATGTGAAAAAAAAAAAAAAAACTAATATATTCATTCCATTGATATTCATGCATCTAATGTAAATCACTACATGTATATACCTTGTGATGTCTAAAAAACACCTAATGTTAGAGTTCCGCATACACTATAAGGTTTCAAAAATGAATTTTTTTGTAGAAAAACTGGAAAAATACAGCTGACTGTCTGCTTATGTACCTGATAAACTTAGAACCCTACATTATCTTACATTTGTTTCAGATTTTTCATCATTCAAAACCCAAATAAAGGCTAACTTTTAATATCGGACACAATCGCACTTGAACAAGCTCTGTACAAGTCTGGTTTAAATTGATCTGGAGTGACAGTTTTAGCTTTGAAACCACTTCTTATTGTTTTCAATGTACATTAGATATGTGTAGACCACTTTATGTTTGAAGTTGATCAATTTAAGTCATTGTCAGCATCATAAAATGAGTTTTTATATGTGTACCCCTATACATGGTCTAAAAGTGCATTGACCATGGCCGCATGTTTAAAAACCCATTTTTGGCCTTAAAGCAGCTGGAACTTGAGTAAACTGAACTTTATTGCATCAAATACACATAATATGATGCAACCAATGTAAAGAATCACAAAAATATTTCATTTAAAAAAAAAGATGTACATTTTAGAGGGGCCTTATTTCCTTCGACCATTGGACATGCGAGTCATGCAATGTACCACTGATACTAAATTTGCTATAACTTATATATTTTTCAACTAATCATGATGAACCTATGTACTTGAAGTCAAAAAAGGTTCATCTTGACATGAGTGCAGTTTTTATTCAAATTGAGCACATTTTTTGATCTAATAAAGGGGTTGCCAGGTATCAGAAATTGTATTTGCTAGTATTTGCTGGGGGTAATTTGGTGTTTATTTTCAAGAATTCAGTAAATTTACATGAAATAATAAGATTTTGGCCCTTTATTCTCTATTTTCTGAAATTAAAATAAAAAAAATATGGTTTCTATGGGATTTTCCACTGATATTGCACTTTTGCTAAGGTGCTAGGTATGAAATATAGACCAGTGGGGAAAATATTGTACAGCTTTGAGTTTTTCTCCTCTAACTATACACTAGGAACATCAAATCAAGAAAAAACATACTTTATGAACAAGGTTTAGGCAGAAATCTGACAATTTAGTGTAATTTTTATGAACCCAGTCAATGAAATATGGCAAAATCAGGGGTTTTCACAGCCTTGTCTTAGGATCTATAAAATCACAGATATGTGTTTTATTGGTCTGAATCTTTTGTATTTGCTAGTAAATAATATAAATAATGTGAAAAAAAAAAACTAATATATTCATTCCATTGATATTCATGCATCTAATGTAAGTCACTACATGTATATATCTTTGTGATGTCTCAAAAACACCTAATTTTAGAGTTCCGCATACACTATAAGGTTTCAAAAATGAAATTTTTTGTAGAAAAACTGGAAAAATACAGCTGACTGTCTGCTTATGTACCTGATAAACTTAGAACCCTACATTATCTTACATTTGTTTCAGATTTTTCATCATTCAAAACCCAAATAAAGGCTAACTTTTAATATCGGACACAATCGCACTTGAACAAGCTCTGTACAAGTCTGGTTTAAATTGATCTGGAGTGACAGTTTTAGCTTTGAAACCACTTCTTATTGTTTTCAATGTACATTAGATATGTGTAGAGCACTTTATGTTTGAAGTTGATCAATTTAAGTCATTGTCAGCATCATAAAATGAGTTTTCATATGTGTACCCCTATACATGGTCTAAAAGTGCATTGACCATTGCCGCATGTATAAAAACCCAATTTTTGGCCTTAAAGCAGCTGGAACTTGAGTAAACTGAACTGTATTGCATCAAATACACATAATATGATGCAACCAATGTAAAAAATCACAAAAATATTTCATTTACAAAAAAAGATGTACATTTTAGAGGGGCCTTATTTCCTTCGACCATTGGACATGCGAGTCATGCAATGTACCACTGATACTAAATTTGCTATAACTTATAGATTAAAAACCACTAATTCCACTTTCCATAGGCTTCTATGCTAATTTCACAATATTCAATGGCTTCTCTGGACTTTACCTTAACTTTAACCTGCAGAGGACTATATATCAGCATGATTCTACATATGTCAGCTCACAATCCTCAGAATGCCATGTGGGGTTAGCAGACTTGCAGTGCAGTACTGGTCACCGGAAGTGAAGGGTCTATAAATAGCATGGGAAATCCCAGTGTTTTCACAAGATAGGGGTATATTTAAAAATCATTATGGAGATTAGGCTTCACATCACAAGAAGCAAAACACACCTATAAAATGTACAGAAATGTTTTTCCTTTCAGAAACTGTTTAAATCTTTTAAATAAGATGAGAACTTTTTTCACAGCACTATGAGGAACAGGGGTAATTTCTGCGTAGGACTATTTTTGCGTACGTTCCAAATGCTCATTGGTTGAATTGGTGGTATGTAATCTATATATTTTTCAACTAATCATGATGAACCTTTGTACTTGAAGTCAAAAAAGGTTCATCTTGACATGAGTGCAGTTTTTATTCAAATTGAGCACATTTATTGATCTAATAAGGGGGTTGCCAGGGTATCAGAAATTGTATTTGCTAGTATTTGCTGGGGGTAATTTGGTGTTTATTTTCAAGAATTCAGTAAATTTACATGAAATAATAAGATTTTGGCCCTTTATTCTCTATTTTCTGAAATTAAAATAAAAAATATGGTTTCTATGGGATTTTCCATTGAAATTGCACTTTTGCTAAGGTGCTAGGTATGAAATATAGACCAGTGGGGAAAATATTGTACAGCTTTGAGTTTTTCTCCTCTAACTATATACTAGGAACATCAAATCAACAAAAAACATACTTTATGAACAAGGTTTAGGCAGAAATCTGACAATTTAGTGTAATTTTTATGAACCCAGTCAATGAAATATGGCAAAATCAGGGGTTTTCACAGCCTTGTCTTAGGATCTATAAAATCACAGATATGTGTTTTATTGGTCTGAATCTTTTGTATTTGCTAGTAAATAATATAAATAATGTGAAAAAAAAACTAATATATGCATTCCATTGATATTCATGCATCTAATGTAAGTCACTACATGTATATACCTTGTGATGTCTCAAAAACACCTAATTTTAGAGTTCCGCATACACTATAAGGTTTCAAAAATGAAATTTTTTGTAGAAAAACTGGAAAAATACAGCTGACTGTCTGCTTATGTACCTGATAAACTTAGAACCCTACATTATCTTACATTTGTTTCAGATTTTTCATCATTCAAAACCCAAATAAAGGCTAACTTTTAATATCGGACACAATCGCACTTGAACAAGCTCTGTACAAGTCTGGTTTAAATTGATCTGGAGTGACAGTTTTAGCTTTGAAACCACTTCTTATTGTTTTCAATGTACATTAGATATGTGTAGAGCACTTTATGTTTGAAGTTGATCAATTTAAGTCATTGTCAGCATCATAAAATGAGTTTTCATATGTGTACCCCTATACATGGTCTAAAAGTGCATTGACCATTGCCGCATGTATAAAAACCCAATTTTTGGCCTTAAAGCAGCTGGAACTTGAGTAAACTGAACTGTATTGCATCAAATACACATAATATGATGCAACCAATGTAAAAAATCACAAAAATATTTCATTTACAAAAAAAGATGTACATTTTAGAGGGGCCTTATTTCCTTCGACCATTGGACATGCGAGTCATGCAATGTACCACTGATACTAAATTTGCTATAACTTATAGATTAAAAACCACTAATTCCACTTTCCATAGGCTTCTATGCTAATTTCACAATATTCAATGGCTTCTCTGGACTTTACCTTAACTTTAACCTGCAGAGGACTATATATCAGCATGATTCTACATATGTCAGCTCACAATCCTCAGAATGTCATGTGGGGTTAGCAGACTTGCAGTGCAGTACTGGTCACCGGAAGTGAAGGGTCTATAAATAGCATGGGAAATCCCAGTGTTTTCACAAGATAGGGGTATATTTAAAAATCATTATGGAGATTAGGCTTCACATCACAAGAAGCAAAACACACCTATAAAATGTACAGAAATGTTTTTCCTTTCAGAAACTGTTTAAATCTTTTAAATAAGATGAGAACTTTTTTCACAGCACTATGAGGAACAGGGGTAATTTCTGCGTAGGACTATTTTTGCGTACGTTCCAAATGCTCATTGGTTGAATTGGTGGTCTGTAACCTATATATTTTTCAACTAATCATGATGAACCTTTGTACTTGAAGTCAAAAAAGGTTCATCTTGACATGAGTGCAGTTTTTATTCAAATTGAGCACATTTATTGATCTAATAAGGGGGTTGCCAGGGTATCAGAAATTGTATTTGCTAGTATTTGCTGGGGGTAATTTGGTGTTTATTTTCAAGAATTCAGTAAATTTACATGAAAGAATAAGATTTTGGCCCTTTATTCTCTATTTTCTGAAATTAAAATAAAAAATATGGTTTCTATGGGATTTTCCATTGAAATTGCACTTTTGCTAAGGTGCTAGGTATGAAATATAGACCAGTGGGGAAAATATTGTACAGCTTTGAGTTTTTCTCCTCTAACTATACACTAGGAACATCAAATCAAGAAAAAACATACTTTATGAACAAGGTTTAGGCAGAAATCTGACAATTTAGTGTAATTTTTATGAACCCAGTCAATGAAATATGGCAAAATCAGGGGTTTTCACAGCCTTGTCTTAGGATCTATAAAATCACAGATATGTGTTTTATTGGTCTGAATCTTTTGTATTTGCTAGTAAATAATATAAATAATGTGGAAAAAAAAACTAATATATGCATTCCATTGATATTCATGCATCTAATGTAAGTCACTACATGTATATACCTTGTGATGTCTCAAAAACACCTAATTTTAGAGTTCCGCATACACTATAAGGTTTCAAAAATGAAATTTTTTGTAGAAAAACTGGAAAAATACAGCTGACTGTCTGCTTATGTACCTGATAAACTTAGAACCCTACATTATCTTACATTTGTTTCAGATTTTTCATCATTCAAAACCCAAATAAAGGCTAACTTTTAATATCGGACACAATCGCACTTGAACAAGCTCTGTACAAGTCTGGTTTAAATTGATCTGGAGTGACAGTTTTAGCTTTGAAACCACTTCTTATTGTTTTCAATGTACATTAGATATGTGTAGAGCACTTTATGTTTGAAGTTGATCAATTTAAGTCATTGTCAGCATCATAAAATGAGTTTTCATATGTGTACCCCTATACATGGTCTAAAAGTGCATTGACCATTGCCGCATGTATAAAAACCCAATTTTTGGCCTTAAAGCAGCTGGAACTTGAGTAAACTGAACTGTATTGCATCAAATACACATAATATGATGCAACCAATGTAAAAAATCACAAAAATATTTCATTTACAAAAAAAGATGTACATTTTAGAGGGGCCTTATTTCCTTCGACCATTGGACATGCGAGTCATGCAATGTACCACTGATACTAAATTTGCTATAACTTATAGATTAAAAACCACTAATTCCACTTTCCATAGGCTTCTATGCTAATTTCACAATATTCAATGGCTTCTCTGGACTTTACCTTAACTTTAACCTGCAGAGGACTATATATCAGCATGATTCTACATATGTCAGCTCACAATCCTCAGAATGTCATGTGGGGTTAGCAGACTTGCAGTGCAGTACTGGTCACCGGAAGTGAAGGGTCTATAAATAGCATGGGAAATCCCAATGTTTTCACAAGATAGGGGTATATTTAAAAATCATTATGGAGATTAGGCTTCACATCACAAGAAGCAAAACACACCTATAAAATGTACAGAAATGTTTTTCCTTTCAGAAACTGTTTAAATCTTTTAAATAAGATGAGAACTTTTTTCACAGCACTATGAGGAACAGGGGTAATTTCTGCGTAGGACTATTTTTGCGTACGTTCCAAATGCTCATTGGTTGAATTGGTGGTCTGTAACCTATATATTTTTCAACTAATCATGATGAACCTTTGTACTTGAAGTCAAAAAAGGTTCATCTTGACATGAGTGCAGTTTTTATTCAAATTGAGCACATTTATTGATCTAATAAGGGGGTTGCCAGGGTATCAGAAATTGTATTTGCTAGTATTTGCTGGGGGTAATTTGGTGTTTATTTTCAAGAATTCAGTAAATTTACATGAAAGAATAAGATTTTGGCCCTTTATTCTCTATTTTCTGAAATTAAAATAAAAAATATGGTTTCTATGGGATTTTCCATTGAAATTGCACTTTTGCTAAGGTGCTAGGTATGAAATATAGACCAGTGGGGAAAATATTGTACAGCTTTGAGTTTTTCTCCTCTAACTATACACTAGGAACATCAAATCAAGAAAAAACATACTTTATGAACAAGGTTTAGGCAGAAATCTGACAATTTAGTGTAATTTTTATGAACCCAGTCAATGAAATATGGCAAAATCAGGGGTTTTCACAGCCTTGTCTTAGGATCTATAAAATCACAGATATGTGTTTTATTGGTCTGAATCTTTTGTATTTGCTAGTAAATAATATAAATAATGTGGAAAAAAAAACTAATATATGCATTCCATTGATATTCATGCATCTAATGTAAGTCACTACATGTATATACCTTGTGATGTCTCAAAAACACCTAATTTTAGAGTTCCGCATACACTATAAGGTTTCAAAAATGAAATTTTTTGTAGAAAAACTGGAAAAATACAGCTGACTGTCTGCTTATGTACCTGATAAACTTAGAACCCTACATTATCTTACATTTGTTTCAGATTTTTCATCATTCAAAACCCAAATAAAGGCTAACTTTTAATATCGGACACAATCGCACTTGAACAAGCTCTGTACAAGTCTGGTTTAAATTGATCTGGAGTGACAGTTTTAGCTTTGAAACCACTTCTTATTGTTTTCAATGTACATTAGATATGTGTAGAGCACTTTATGTTTGAAGTTGATCAATTTAAGTCATTGTCAGCATCATAAAATGAGTTTTCATATGTGTACCCCTATACATGGTCTAAAAGTGCATTGACCATTGCCGCATGTATAAAAACCCAATTTTTGGCCTTAAAGCAGCTGGAACTTGAGTAAACTGAACTGTATTGCATCAAATACACATAATATGATGCAACCAATGTAAAAAATCACAAAAATATTTCATTTACAAAAAAAGATGTACATTTTAGAGGGGCCTTATTTCCTTCGACCATTGGACATGCGAGTCATGCAATGTACCACTGATACTAAATTTGCTATAACTTATAGATTAAAAACCACTAATTCCACTTTCCATAGGCTTCTATGCTAATTTCACAATATTCAATGGCTTCTCTGGACTTTACCTTAACTTTAACCTGCAGAGGACTATATATCAGCATGATTCTACATATGTCAGCTCACAATCCTCAGAATGTCATGTGGGGTTAGCAGACTTGCAGTGCAGTACTGGTCACCGGAAGTGAAGGGTCTATAAATAGCATGGGAAATCCCAATGTTTTCACAAGATAGGGGTATATTTAAAAATCATTATGGAGATTAGGCTTCACATCACAAGAAGCAAAACACACCTATAAAATGTACAGAAATGTTTTTCCTTTCAGAAACTGTTTAAATCTTTTAAATAAGATGAGAACTTTTTTCACAGCACTATGAGGAACAGGGGTAATTTCTGCGTAGGACTATTTTTGCGTACGTTCCAAATGCTCATTGGTTGAATTGGTGGTCTGTAACCTATATATTTTTCAACTAATCATGATGAACCTTTGTACTTGAAGTCAAAAAAGGTTCATCTTGACATGAGTGCAGTTTTTATTCAAATTGAGCACATTTATTGATCTAATAAGGGGGTTGCCAGGGTATCAGAAATTGTATTTGCTAGTATTTGCTGGGGGTAATTTGGTGTTTATTTTCAAGAATTCAGTAAATTTACATGAAATAATAAGATTTTGGCCCTTTATTCTCTATTTTCTGAAATTAAAATAAAAAATATGGTTTCTATGGGATTTTCCATTGAAATTGCACTTTTGCTAAGGTGCTAGGTATGAAATATAGACCAGTGGGGAAAATATTGTACAGCTTTGAGTTTTTCTCCTCTAACTATACACTAGGAACATCAAATCAACAAAAAACATACTTTATGAACAAGGTTTAGGCAGAAATCTGACAATTTAGTGTAATTTTTATGAACCCAGTCAATGAAATATGGCAAAATCAGGGGTTTTCACAGCCTTGTCTTAGGATCTATAAAATCACAGATATGTGTTTTATTGGTCTGAATCTTTTGTATTTGCTAGTAAATAATATAAATAATGTGAAAAAAAAAACTAATATATGCATTCCATTGATATTCATGCATCTAATGTAAGTCACTACATGTATATACCTTGTGATGTCTCAAAAACACCTAATTTTAGAGTTCCGCATACACTATAAGGTTTCAAAAATGAAATTTTTTGTAGAAAAACTGGAAAAATACAGCTGACTGTCTGCTTATGTACCTGATAAACTTAGAACCCTACATTATCTTACATTTGTTTCAGATTTTTCATCATTCAAAACCCAAATAAAGGCTAACTTTTAATATCGGACACAATCGCACTTGAACAAGCTCTGTACAAGTCTGGTTTAAATTGATCTGGAGTGACAGTTTTAGCTTTGAAACCACTTCTTATTGTTTTCAATGTACATTAGATATGTGTAGAGCACTTTATGTTTGAAGTTGATCAATTTAAGTCATTGTCAGCATCATAAAATGAGTTTTCATATGTGTACCCCTATACATGGTCTAAAAGTGCATTGACCATTGCCGCATGTATAAAAACCCAATTTTTGGCCTTAAAGCAGCTGGAACTTGAGTAAACTGAACTGTATTGCATCAAATACACATAATATGATGCAACCAATGTAAAAAATCACAAAAATATTTCATTTACAAAAAAAGATGTACATTTTAGAGGGGCCTTATTTCCTTCGACCATTGGACATGCGAGTCATGCAATGTACCACTGATACTAAATTTGCTATAACTTATAGATTAAAAACCACTAATTCCACTTTCCATAGGCTTCTATGCTAATTTCACAATATTCAATGGCTTCTCTGGACTTTACCTTAACTTTAACCTGCAGAGGACTATATATCAGCATGATTCTACATATGTCAGCTCACAATCCTCAGAATGTCATGTGGGGTTAGCAGACTTGCAGTGCAGTACTGGTCACCGGAAGTGAAGGGTCTATAAATAGCATGGGAAATCCCAGTGTTTTCACAAGATAGGGGTATATTTAAAAATCATTATGGAGATTAGGCTTCACATCACAAGAAGCAAAACACACCTATAAAATGTACAGAAATGTTTTTCCTTTCAGAAACTGTTTAAATCTTTTAAATAAGATGAGAACTTTTTTCACAGCACTATGAGGAACAGGGGTAATTTCTGCGTAGGACTATTTTTGCGTACGTTCCAAATGCTCATTGGTTGAATTGGTGGTCTGTAACCTATATATTTTTCAACTAATCATGATGAACCTTTGTACTTGAAGTCAAAAAAGGTTCATCTTGACATGAGTGCAGTTTTTATTCAAATTGAGCACATTTATTGATCTAATAAGGGGGTTGCCAGGGTATCAGAAATTGTATTTGCTAGTATTTGCTGGGGGTAATTTGGTGTTTATTTTCAAGAATTCAGTAAATTTACATGAAATAATAAGATTTTGGCCCTTTATTCTCTATTTTCTGAAATTAAAATAAAAAATATGGTTTCTATGGGATTTTCCATTGAAATTGCACTTTTGCTAAGGTGCTAGGTATGAAATATAGACCAGTGGGGAAAATATTGTACAGCTTTGAGTTTTTCTCCTCTAACTATACACTAGGAACATCAAATCAACAAAAAACATACTTTATGAACAAGGTTTAGGCAGAAATCTGACAATTTAGTGTAATTTTTATGAACCCAGTCAATGAAATATGGCAAAATCAGGGGTTTTCACAGCCTTGTCTTAGGATCTATAAAATCACAGATATGTGTTTTATTGGTCTGAATCTTTTGTATTTGCTAGTAAATAATATAAATAATGTGAAAAAAAAAACTAATATATGCATTCCATTGATATTCATGCATCTAATGTAAGTCACTACATGTATATACCTTGTGATGTCTCAAAAACACCTAATTTTAGAGTTCCGCATACACTATAAGGTTTCAAAAATGAAATTTTTTGTAGAAAAACTGGAAAAATACAGCTGACTGTCTGCTTATGTACCTGATAAACTTAGAACCCTACATTATCTTACATTTGTTTCAGATTTTTCATCACTCAAAACCCAAATAAAGGCTAACTTTTAATATCGGACACAATCGCACTTGAACAAGCTCTGTACAAGTCTGGTTTAAATTGATCTGGAGTGACAGTTTTAGCTTTGAAACCACTTCTTATTGTTTTCAATGTACATTAGATATGTGTAGAGCACTTTATGTTTGAAGTTGATCAATTTAAGTCATTGTCAGCATCATAAAATGAGTTTTCATATGTGTACCCCTATACATGGTCTAAAAGTGCATTGACCATTGCCGCATGTATAAAAACCCAATTTTTGGCCTTAAAGCAGCTGGAACTTGAGTAAACTGAACTGTATTGCATCAAATACACATAATATGATGCAACCAATGTAAAAAATCACAAAAATATTTCATTTACAAAAAAAGATGTACATTTTAGAGGGGCCTTATTTCCTTCGACCATTGGACATGCGAGTCATGCAATGTACCACTGATACTAAATTTGCTATAACTTATAGATTAAAAACCACTAATTCCACTTTCCATAGGCTTCTATGCTAATTTCACAATATTCAATGGCTTCTCTGGACTTTACCTTAACTTTAACCTGCAGAGGACTATATATCAGCATGATTCTACATATGTCAGCTCACAATCCTCAGAATGTCATGTGGGGTTAGCAGACTTGCAGTGCAGTACTGGTCACCGGAAGTGAAGGGTCTATAAATAGCATGGGAAATCCCAGTGTTTTCACAAGATAGGGGTATATTTAAAAATCATTATGGAGATTAGGCTTCACATCACAAGAAGCAAAACACACCTATAAAATGTACAGAAATGTTTTTCCTTTCAGAAACTGTTTAAATCTTTTAAATAAGATGAGAACTTTTTTCACAGCACTATGAGGAACAGGGGTAATTTCTGCGTAGGACTATTTTTGCGTACGTTCCAAATGCTCATTGGTTGAATTGGTGGTCTGTAACCTATATATTTTTCAACTAATCATGATGAACCTTTGTACTTGAAGTCAAAAAAGGTTCATCTTGACATGAGTGCAATTTTTATTCAAATTGAGCACATTTATTGATCTAATAAGGGGGTTGCCAGGGTATCAGAAATTGTATTTGCTAGTATTTGCTGGGGGTAATTTGGTGTTTATTTTCAAGAATTCAGTAAATTTACATGAAATAATAAGATTTTGGCCCTTTATTCTCTATTTTCTGAAATTAAAATAAAAAATATGGTTTCTATGGGATTTTCCATTGAAATTGCACTTTTGCTAAGGTGCTAGGTATGAAATATAGACCAGTGGGGAAAATATTGTACAGCTTTGAGTTTTTCTCCTCTAACTATACACTAGGAACATCAAATCAAGAAAAAACATACTTTATGAACAAGGTTTAGGCAGAAATCTGACAATTTAGTGTAATTTTTATGAACCCAGTCAATGAAATATGGCAAAATCAGGGGTTTTCACAGCCTTGTCTTAGGATCTATAAAATCACAGATATGTGTTTTATTGGTCTGAATCTTTTGTATTTGCTAGTAAATAATATAAATAATGTGAAAAAAAAAACTAATATATGCATTCCAT
This sequence comes from Perna viridis, assembly GCA_037379345.1. Taxonomy (NCBI): domain Eukaryota; kingdom Metazoa; phylum Mollusca; class Bivalvia; order Mytilida; family Mytilidae; genus Perna; species Perna viridis. The sequence goes on from CM074511.1 coordinate 589,439, forward strand.
TGATATTCATGCATCTAATGTAAGTCACTACATGTATATACCTTGTGATGTCTCAAAAACACCTAATTTTAGAGTTCCGCATACACTATAAGGTTTCAAAAATGAAATTTTTTGTAGAAAAACTGGAAAAATACAGCTGACTGTCTGCTTATGTACCTGATAAACTTAGAACCCTACATTATCTTACATTTGTTTCAGATTTTTCATCACTCAAAACCCAAATAAAGGCTAACTTTTAATATCGGACACAATCGCACTTGAACAAGCTCTGTACAAGTCTGGTTTAAATTGATCTGGAGTGACAGTTTTAGCTTTGAAACCACTTCTTATTGTTTTCAATGTACATTAGATATGTGTAGAGCACTTTATGTTTGAAGTTGATCAATTTAAGTCATTGTCAGCATCATAAAATGAGTTTTCATATGTGTACCCCTATACATGGTCTAAAAGTGCATTGACCATTGCCGCATGTATAAAAACCCAATTTTTGGCCTTAAAGCAGCTGGAACTTGAGTAAACTGAACTGTATTGCATCAAATACACATAATATGATGCAACCAATGTAAAAAATCACAAAAATATTTCATTTACAAAAAAAGATGTACATTTTAGAGGGGCCTTATTTCCTTCGACCATTGGACATGCGAGTCATGCAATGTACCACTGATACTAAATTTGCTATAACTTATAGATTAAAAACCACTAATTCCACTTTCCATAGGCTTCTATGCTAATTTCACAATATTCAATGGCTTCTCTGGACTTTACCTTAACTTTAACCTGCAGAGGACTATATATCAGCATGATTCTACATATGTCAGCTCACAATCCTCAGAATGTCATGTGGGGTTAGCAGACTTGCAGTGCAGTACTGGTCACCGGAAGTGAAGGGTCTATAAATAGCATGGGAAATCCCAGTGTTTTCACAAGATAGGGGTATATTTAAAAATCATTATGGAGATTAGGCTTCACATCACAAGAAGCAAAACACACCTATAAAATGTACAGAAATGTTTTTCCTTTCAGAAACTGTTTAAATCTTTTAAATAAGATGAGAACTTTTTTCACAGCACTATGAGGAACAGGGGTAATTTCTGCGTAGGACTATTTTTGCGTACGTTCCAAATGCTCATTGGTTGAATTGGTGGTCTGTAACCTATATATTTTTCAACTAATCATGATGAACCTTTGTACTTGAAGTCAAAAAAGGTTCATCTTGACATGAGTGCAGTTTTTATTCAAATTGAGCACATTTATTGATCTAATAAGGGGGTTGCCAGGGTATCAGAAATTGTATTTGCTAGTATTTGCTGGGGGTAATTTGGTGTTTATTTTCAAGAATTCAGTAAATTTACATGAAAGAATAAGATTTTGGCCCTTTATTCTCTATTTTCTGAAATTAAAATAAAAAATATGGTTTCTATGGGATTTTCCATTGAAATTGCACTTTTGCTAAGGTGCTAGGTATGAAATATAGACCAGTGGGGAAAATATTGTACAGCTTTGAGTTTTTCTCCTCTAACTATACACTAGGAACATCAAATCAACAAAAAACATACTTTATGAACAAGGTTTAGGCAGAAATCTGACAATTTAGTGTAATTTTTATGAACCCAGTCAATGAAATATGGCAAAATCAGGGGTTTTCACAGCCTTGTCTTAGGATCTATAAAATCACAGATATGTGTTTTATTGGTCTGAATCTTTTGTATTTGCTAGTAAATAATATAAATAATGTGAAAAAAAAACTAATATATGCATTCCATTGATATTCATGCATCTAATGTAAGTCACTACATGTATATACCTTGTGATGTCTCAAAAACACCTAATTTTAGAGTTCCGCATACACTATAAGGTTTCAAAAATGAAATTTTTTGTAGAAAAACTGGAAAAATACAGCTGACTGTCTGCTTATGTACCTGATAAACTTAGAACCCTACATTATCTTACATTTGTTTCAGATTTTTCATCACTCAAAACCCAAATAAAGGCTAACTTTTAATATCGGACACAATCGCACTTGAACAAGCTCTGTACAAGTCTGGTTTAAATTGATCTGGAGTGACAGTTTTAGCTTTGAAACCACTTCTTATTGTTTTCAATGTACATTAGATATGTGTAGAGCACTTTATGTTTGAAGTTGATCAATTTAAGTCATTGTCAGCATCATAAAATGAGTTTTCATATGTGTACCCCTATACATGGTCTAAAAGTGCATTGACCATTGCCGCATGTATAAAAACCCAATTTTTGGCCTTAAAGCAGCTGGAACTTGAGTAAACTGAACTGTATTGCATCAAATACACATAATATGATGCAACCAATGTAAAAAATCACAAAAATATTTCATTTACAAAAAAAGATGTACATTTTAGAGGGGCCTTATTTCCTTCGACCATTGGACATGCGAGTCATGCAATGTACCACTGATACTAAATTTGCTATAACTTATAGATTAAAAACCACTAATTCCACTTTCCATAGGCGTCTATGCTAATTTCACAATATTCAATGGCTTCTCTGGACTTTACCTTAACTTTAACCTGCAGAGGACTATATATCAGCATGATTCTACATATGTCAGCTCACAATCCTCAGAATGTCATGTGGGGTTAGCAGACTTGCAGTGCAGTACTGGTCACCGGAAGTGAAGGGTCTATAAATAGCATGGGAAATCCCAGTGTTTTAACAAGATAGGGGTATATTTAAAAATCATTATGGAGATTAGGCTTCACATCACAAGAAGCAAAACACACCTATAAAATGTACAGAAATGTTTTTCCTTTCAGAAACTGTTTAAATCTTTTAAATAAGATGAGAACTTTTTTCACAGCACTATGAGGAACAGGGGTAATTTCTGCGTAGGACTATTTTTGCGTACGTTCCAAATGCTCATTGGTTGAATTGGTGGTCTGTAACCTATATATTTTTCAACTAATCATGATGAACCTTTGTACTTGAAGTCAAAAAAGGTTCATCTTGACATGAGTGCAGTTTTTATTCAAATTGAGCACATTTATTGATCTAATAAGGGGGTTGCCAGGGTATCAGAAATTGTATTTGCTAGTATTTGCTGGGGGTAATTTGGTGTTTATTTTCAAGAATTCAGTAAATTTACATGAAAGAATAAGATTTTGGCCCTTTATTCTCTATTTTCTGAAATTAAAATAAAAAATATGGTTTCTATGGGATTTTCCATTGAAATTGCACTTTTGCTAAGGTGCTAGGTATGAAATATAGACCAGTGGGGAAAATATTGTACAGCTTTGAGTTTTTCTCCTCTAACTATACACTAGGAACATCAAATCAACAAAAAACATACTTTATGAACAAGGTTTAGGCAGAAATCTGACAATTTAGTGTAATTTTTATGAACCCAGTCAATGAAATATGGCAAAATCAGGGGTTTTCACAGCCTTGTCTTAGGATCTATAAAATCACAGATATGTGTTTTATTGGTCTGAATCTTTTGTATTTGCTAGTAAATAATATAAATAATGTGAAAAAAAAACTAATATATGCATTCCATTGATATTCATGCATCTAATGTAAGTCACTACATGTATATACCTTGTGATGTCTCAAAAACACCTAATTTTAGAGTTCCGCATACACTATAAGGTTTCAAAAATGAAATTTTTTGTAGAAAAACTGGAAAAATACAGCTGACTGTCTGCTTATGTACCTGATAAACTTAGAACCCTACATTATCTTACATTTGTTTCAGATTTTTCATCACTCAAAACCCAAATAAAGGCTAACTTTTAATATCGGACACAATCGCACTTGAACAAGCTCTGTACAAGTCTGGTTTAAATTGATCTGGAGTGACAGTTTTAGCTTTGAAACCACTTCTTATTGTTTTCAATGTACATTAGATATGTGTAGAGCACTTTATGTTTGAAGTTGATCAATTTAAGTCATTGTCAGCATCATAAAATGAGTTTTCATATGTGTACCCCTATACATGGTCTAAAAGTGCATTGACCATTGCCGCATGTATAAAAACCCAATTTTTGGCCTTAAAGCAGCTGGAACTTGAGTAAACTGAACTGTATTGCATCAAATACACATAATATGATGCAACCAATGTAAAAAATCACAAAAATATTTCATTTACAAAAAAAGATGTACATTTTAGAGGGGCCTTATTTCCTTCGACCATTGGACATGCGAGTCATGCAATGTACCACTGATACTAAATTTGCTATAACTTATAGATTAAAAACCACTAATTCCACTTTCCATAGGCTTCTATGCTAATTTCACAATATTCAATGGCTTCTCTGGACTTTACCTTAACTTTAACCTGCAGAGGACTATATATCAGCATGATTCTACATATGTCAGCTCACAATCCTCAGAATGTCATGTGGGGTTAGCAGACTTGTAGTGCAGTACTGGTCACCGGAAGTGAAGGGTCTATAAATAGCATGGGAAATCCCAGTGTTTTAACAAGATAGGGGTATATTTAAAAATCATTATGGAGATTAGGCTTCACATCACAAGAAGCAAAACACACCTATAAAATGTACAGAAATGTTTTTCCTTTCAGAAACTGTTTAAATCTTTTAAATAAGATGAGAACTTTTTTCACAGCACTATGAGGAACAGGGGTAATTTCTGCGTAGGACTATTTTTGCGTACGTTCCAAATGCTCATTGGTTGAATTGGTGGTCTGTAACCTATATATTTTTCAACTAATCATGATGAACCTTTGTACTTGAAGTCAAAAAAGGTTCATCTTGACATGAGTGCAGTTTTTATTCAAATTGAGCACATTTATTGATCTAATAAGGGGGTTGCCAGGGTATCAGAAATTGTATTTGCTAGTATTTGCTGGGGGTAATTTGGTGTTTATTTTCAAGAATTCAGTAAATTTACATGAAATAATAAGATTTTGGCCCTTTATTCTCTATTTTCTGAAATTAAAATAAAAAATATGGTTTCTATGGGATTTTCCATTGAAATTGCACTTTTGCTAAGGTGCTAGGTATGAAATATAGACCAGTGGGGAAAATATTGTACAGCTTTGAGTTTTTCTCCTCTAACTATACACTAGGAATATCAAATCAACAAAAAACATACTTTATGAACAAGGTTTAGGCAGAAATCTGACAATTTAGTGTAATTTTTATGAACCCAGTCAATGAAATATGGCAAAATCAGGGGTTTTCACAGCCTTGTCTTAGGATCTATAAAATCACAGATATGTGTTTTATTGGTCTGAATCTTTTGTATTTGCTAGTAAATAATATAAATAATGTGAAAAAAAAAACTAATATATGCATTCCATTGATATTCATGCATCTAATGTAAGTCACTACATGTATATACCTTGTGATGTCTCAAAAACACCTAATTTTAGAGTTCCGCATACACTATAAGGTTTCAAAAATGAAATTTTTTGTAGAAAAACTGGAAAAATACAGCTGACTGTCTGCTTATGTACCTGATAAACTTAGAACCCTACATTATCTTACATTTGTTTCAGATTTTTCATCACTCAAAACCCAAATAAAGGCTAACTTTTAATATCGGACACAATCGCACTTGAACAAGCTCTGTACAAGTCTGGTTTAAATTGATCTGGAGTGACAGTTTTAGCTTTGAAACCACTTCTTATTGTTTTCAATGTACATTAGATATGTGTAGAGCACTTTATGTTTGAAGTTGATCAATTTAAGTCATTGTCAGCATCATAAAATGAGTTTTCATATGTGTACCCCTATACATGGTCTAAAAGTGCATTGACCATTGCCGCATGTATAAAAACCCAATTTTTGGCCTTAAAGCAGCTGGAACTTGAGTAAACTGAACTGTATTGCATCAAATACACATAATATGATGCAACCAATGTAAAAAATCACAAAAATATTTCATTTACAAAAAAAGATGTACATTTTAGAGGGGCCTTATTTCCTTCGACCATTGGACATGCGAGTCATGCAATGTACCACTGATACTAAATTTGCTATAACTTATAGATTAAAAACCACTAATTCCACTTTCCATAGGCTTCTATGCTAATTTCACAATATTCAATGGCTTCTCTGGACTTTACCTTAACTTTAACCTGCAGAGGACTATATATCAGCATGATTCTACATATGTCAGCTCACAATCCTCAGAATGTCATGTGGGGTTAGCAGACTTGTAGTGCAGTACTGGTCACCGGAAGTGAAGGGTCTATAAATAGCATGGGAAATCCCAGTGTTTTAACAAGATAGGGGTATATTTAAAAATCATTATGGAGATTAGGCTTCACATCACAAGAAGCAAAACACACCTATAAAATGTACAGAAATGTTTTTCCTTTCAGAAACTGTTTAAATCTTTTAAATAAGATGAGAACTTTTTTCACAGCACTATGAGGAACAGGGGTAATTTCTGCGTAGGACTATTTTTGCGTACGTTCCAAATGCTCATTGGTTGAATTGGTGGTCTGTAACCTATATATTTTTCAACTAATCATGATGAACCTTTGTACTTGAAGTCAAAAAAGGTTCATCTTGACATGAGTGCAGTTTTTATTCAAATTGAGCACATTTATTGATCTAATAAGGGGGTTGCCAGGGTATCAGAAATTGTATTTGCTAGTATTTGCTGGGGGTAATTTGGTGTTTATTTTCAAGAATTCAGTAAATTTACATGAAATAATAAGATTTTGGCCCTTTATTCTCTATTTTCTGAAATTAAAATAAAAAATATGGTTTCTATGGGATTTTCCATTGAAATTGCACTTTTGCTAAGGTGCTAGGTATGAAATATAGACCAGTGGGGAAAATATTGTACAGCTTTGAGTTTTTCTCCTCTAACTATACACTAGGAATATCAAATCAACAAAAAACATACTTTATGAACAAGGTTTAGGCAGAAATCTGACAATTTAGTGTAATTTTTATGAACCCAGTCAATGAAATATGGCAAAATCAGGGGTTTTCACAGCCTTGTCTTAGGATCTATAAAATCACAGATATGTGTTTTATTGGTCTGAATCTTTTGTATTTGCTAGTAAATAATATAAATAATGTGAAAAAAAAAACTAATATATGCATTCCATTGATATTCATGCATCTAATGTAAGTCACTACATGTATATACCTTGTGATGTCTCAAAAACACCTAATTTTAGAGTTCCGCATACACTATAAGGTTTCAAAAATGAAATTTTTTGTAGAAAAACTGGAAAAATACAGCTGACTGTCTGCTTATGTACCTGATAAACTTAGAACCCTACATTATCTTACATTTGTTTCAGATTTTTCATCACTCAAAACCCAAATAAAGGCTAACTTTTAATATCGGACACAATCGCACTTGAACAAGCTCTGTACAAGTCTGGTTTAAATTGATCTGGAGTGACAGTTTTAGCTTTGAAACCACTTCTTATTGTTTTCAATGTACATTAGATATGTGTAGAGCACTTTATGTTTGAAGTTGATCAATTTAAGTCATTGTCAGCATCATAAAATGAGTTTTCATATGTGTACCCCTATACATGGTCTAAAAGTGCATTGACCATTGCCGCATGTATAAAAACCCAATTTTTGGCCTTAAAGCAGCTGGAACTTGAGTAAACTGAATTGTATTGCATCAAATACACATAATATGATGCAACCAATGTAAAAAATCACAAAAATATTTCATTTACAAAAAAAGATGTACATTTTAGAGGGGCCTTATTTCCTTCGACCATTGGACATGCGAGTCATGCAATGTACCACTGATACTAAATTTGCTATAACTTATAGATTAAAAACCACTAATTCCACTTTCCATAGGCTTCTATGCTAATTTCACAATATTCAATGGCTTCTCTGGACTTTACCTTAACTTTAACCTGCAGAGGACTATATATCAGCATGATTCTACATATGTCAGCTCACAATACTCAGAATGTCATGTGGGGTTAGCAGACTTGCAGTGCAGTACTGGTCACCGGAAGTGAAGGGTCTATAAATAGCATGGGAAATCCCAGTGTTTTCACAAGATAGGGGTATATTTAAAAATCATTATGGAGATTAGGCTTCACATCACAAGAAGCAAAACACACCTATAAAATGTACAGAAATGTTTTTCCTTTCAGAAACTGTTTAAATCTTTTAAATAAGATGAGAACTTTTTTCACAGCACTATGAGGAACAGGGGTAATTTCTGCGTAGGACTATTTTTGCGTACGTTCCAAATGCTCATTGGTTGAATTGGTGGTCTGTAACCTATATATTTTTCAACTAATCATGATGAACCTTTGTACTTGAAGTCAAAAAAGGTTCATCTTGACATGAGTGCAGTTTTTATTCAAATTGAGCACATTTATTGATCTAATAAAGGGGTTGCCAGGGTATCAGAAATTGTATTTGCTAGTATTTGCTGGGGGTAATTTGGTGTTTATTTTCAAGAATTCAGTAAATTTACATGAAATAATAAGATTTTGGCCCTTTATTCTCTATTTTCTGCAATTAAAATAAAAAATATGGTTTCTATGGGATTTTCCATTGAAATTGCACTTTTGCTAAGGTCCTAGGTATGAAATATAGACCAGTGGGGAAAATATTGTACAGCTTTGAGCTTTTCTCCTCTAACTATACACTAGGAACATCAAATCAAGAAAAAAACATACTTTATGAACAAGGTTTAGGCAGAAATCTGACAATTTAGTGTAATTTTTATGAACCCAGTCAATGAAATATGGCAAAATCAGGGGTTTTCACAGCCTTGTCTTAGGATCTATAAAATCACAGATATGTGTTTTATTGGTCTGAATCTTTTGTATTTGCTAGTAAATAATATAAATAATGTGAAAAAAAAACTTATATATGCATTCCATTGATATTCATGCATCTAATGTAAGTCACTACATGTATATACCTTGTGATGTCTCAAAAACACCTAATTTTAGAGTTCCGCATACACTATAAGGTTTCAAAAATGAAATTTTTTGTAGAAAAACTGGAAAAATACAGCTGACTGTCTGCTTATGTACCTGATAAGCTTAGAACCCTACATTATCTTACATTTGTTTCAGATTTTTCATCATTCAAAACCCAAATAAAGGCTAACTTTTAATATCGGACACAATCGCACTTGAACAAGCTCTGTACAAGTCTGGTTTAAATTGATCTGGAGTGACAGTTTTAGCTTTGAAACCACTTCTTATTGTTTTCAATGTACATTAGATATGTGTAGAGCACTTTATGTTTGAAGTTGATCAATTTAAGTCATTGTCAGCATCATAAAATGAGTTTTCATATGTGTACCCCTATACATGGTCTAAAAGTGCATTGATCATTGCCGCATGTATAAAAACCCAATTTTTGGCCTTAAAGCAGCTGGAACTTGAGTAAACTGAACTGTATTGCATCAAATACACATAATATGATGCAACCAATGTAAAAAATCACAAAAATATTTCATTTACAAAAAAAGATGTACATTTTAGAGGGGCCTTATTTCCTTCAACCATTGGACATGCGAGTCATGCAATGTACCACTGATACTAAATTTGCTATAACTTATAGATTAAAAACCACTAATTCCACTTTCCATAGGCTTCTGTGCTAATTTCACAATATTCAATGGCTTCTCTGGACTTTACCTTAACTTTAACCTGCAGAGGACTATATATCAGCATGATTCTACATATGTCAGCTCACAATCCTCAGAATGTCATGTGGGGTTAGCAGACTTGCAGTGCAGTACTGGTCACCGGAAGTGAAGGGTCTATAAATAGCATGGGAAATCCCAGTGTTTTCACAAGATAGGGGTATATTTAAAAATCATTATGGAGATTAGGCTTCACATCACAAGAAGCAAAACACACCTATAAAATGTACAGAAATGTTTTTCCTTTCAGAAACTGTTTAAATCTTTTAAATAAGATGAGAACTTTTTTCACAGCACTATGAGGAACAGGGGTAATTTCTGCGTAGGACTATTTTTGCGTACGTTCCAAATGCTCATTGGTTGAATTTGTGGTCTGTAACCTATATATTTTTCAACTAATCATGATGAACCTTTGTACTTGAAGTCAAAAAAGGTTCATCTTGACATGTGTGCAGTTTTTATTCAAATTGAGCACATTTATTGATCTAATAAGGGGGTTGCCAGGGTATCAGAAATTGTATTTGCTAGTATTTGCTGGGGGTAATTTGGTGTTTATTTTCAAGAATTCAGTAAATTTACATGAAATAATAAGATTTTGGCCCTTTATTCTCTATTTTCTGAAATTAAAATAAAAAAATATGGTTTCTATGGGATTTTCTGTTGAAATTGCACTTTTGCTAAGGTGCTAGGTATGAAATATAGACCAGTGGGGAAAATATTGTACAGCTTTGAGTTTTTCTCCTCTAACTATACACTAGGAACATCAAATCAACAAAAAACATACTTTATGAACAAAGTTTAGGCAGAAATCTGACAATTTAGTGTAATTTTTATGAACCCAGTCAATGAAATATGGCAAAATCAGGGGTTTTCACAGCCTTGTCTTAGGATCTATAAAATCACAGATATGTGTTTTATTGGTCTGAATCTTTTGTATTTGCTAGTAAATAATATAAATAATGTGAAAAAAAAAACTAATATATGCATTCCATTGATATTCATGCATCTAATGTAAGTCACTACATGTATATACCTTGTGATGTCTCAAAAACACCTAATTTTAGAGTTCCGCATACACTATAAGGTTTCAAAAATGAAATTTTTTGTAGAAAAACTGGAAAAATACAGCTGACTGTCTGCTTATGTACCTGATAAACTTAGAACCCTACATTATCTTACATTTGTTTCAGATTTTTCATCACTCAAAACCCAAATAAAGGCTAACTTTTAATATCGGACACAATCGCACTTGAACAAGCTCTGTACAAGTCTGGTTTAAATTGATCTGGAGTGACAGTTTTAGCTTTGAAACCACTTCTTATTGTTTTCAATGTACATTAGATATGTGTAGAGCACTTTATGTTTGAAGTTGATCAATTTAAGTCATTGTCAGCATCATAAAATGAGTTTTCATATGTGTACCCCTATACATGGTCTAAAAGTGCATTGACCATTGCCGCATGTATAAAAACCCAATTTTTGGCCTTAAAGCAGCTGGAACTTGAGTAAACTGAATTGTATTGCATCAAATACACATAATATGATGCAACCAATGTAAAAAATCACAAAAATATTTCATTTACAAAAAAAGATGTACATTTTAGAGGGGCCTTATTTCCTTCGACCATTGGACATGCGAGTCATGCAATGTACCACTGATACTAAATTTGCTATAACTTATAGATTAAAAACCACTAATTCCACTTTCCATAGGCTTCTATGCTAATTTCACAATATTCAATGGCTTCTCTGGACTTTACCTTAACTTTAACCTGCAGAGGACTATATATCAGCATGATTCTACATATGTCAGCTCACAATACTCAGAATGTCATGTGGGGTTAGCAGACTTGCAGTGCAGTACTGGTCACCGGAAGTGAAGGGTCTATAAATAGCATGGGAAATCCCAGTGTTTTCACAAGATAGGGGTATATTTAAAAATCATTATGGAGATTAGGCTTCACATCACAAGAAGCAAAACACACCTATAAAATGTACAGAAATGTTTTTCCTTTCAGAAACTGTTTAAATCTTTTAAATAAGATGAGAACTTTTTTCACAGCACTATGAGGAACAGGGGTAATTTCTGCGTAGGACTATTTTTGCGTACGTTCCAAATGCTCATTGGTTGAATTGGTGGTCTGTAACCTATATATTTTTCAACTAATCATGATGAACCTTTGTACTTGAAGTCAAAAAAGGTTCATCTTGACATGAGTGCAGTTTTTATTCAAATTGAGCACATTTCTTGATCTAATAAAGGGGTTGCCAGGGTATCAGAAATTGTATTTGCTAGTATTTGCTGGGGGTAATTTGGTGTTTATTTTCAAGAATTCAGTAAATTTACATGAAATAATAAGATTTTGGCCCTTTATTCTCTATTTTCTGCAATTAAAATAAAAAATATGGTTTCTATGGGATTTTCCATTGAAATTGCACTTTTGCTAAGGTCCTAGGTATGAAATATAGACCAGTGGGGAAAATATTGTACAGCTTTGAGCTTTTCTCCTCTAACTATACACTAGGAACATCAAATCAAGAAAAAAACATACTTTATGAACAAGGTTTAGGCAGAAATCTGACAATTTAGTGTAATTTTTATGAACCCAGTCAATGAAATATGGCAAAATCAGGGGTTTTCACAGCCTTGTCTTAGGATCTATAAAATCACAGATATGTGTTTTATTGGTCTGAATCTTTTGTATTTGCTAGTAAATAATATAAATAATGTGAAAAAAAAACTTATATATGCATTCCATTGATATTCATGCATCTAATGTAAGTCACTACATGTATATACCTTGTGATGTCTCAAAAACACCTAATTTTAGAGTTCCGCATACACTATAAGGTTTCAAAAATGAAATTTTTTGTAGAAAAACTGGAAAAATACAGCTGACTGTCTGCTTATGTACCTGATAAACTTAGAACCCTACATTATCTTACATTTGTTTCAGATTTTTCATCATTCAAAACCCAAATAAAGGCTAACTTTTAATATCGGACACAATCGCACTTGAACAAGCTCTGTACAAGTCTGGTTTAAATTGATCTGGAGTGACAGTTTTAGCTTTGAAACCACTTCTTATTGTTTTCAATGTACATTAGATATGTGTAGAGCACTTTATGTTTGAAGTTGATCAATTTAAGTCATTGTCAGCATCATAAAATGAGTTTTCATATGTGTACCCCTATACATGGTCTAAAAGTGCATTGATCATTGCCGCATGTATAAAAACCCAATTTTTGGCCTTAAAGCAGCTGGAACTTGAGTAAACTGAACTGTATTGCATCAAATACACATAATATGATGCAACCAATGTAAAAAATCACAAAAATATTTCATTTACAAAAAAAGATGTACATTTTAGAGGGGCCTTATTTCCTTCAACCATTGGACATGCGAGTCATGCAATGTACCACTGATACTAAATTTGCTATAACTTATAGATTAAAAACCACTAATTCCACTTTCCATAGGCTTCTGTGCTAATTTCACAATATTCAATGGCTTCTCTGGACTTTACCTTAACTTTAACCTGCAGAGGACTATATATCAGCATGATTCTACATATGTCAGCTCACAATCCTCAGAATGTCATGTGGGGTTAGCAGACTTGCAGTGCAGTACTGGTCACCGGAAGTGAAGGGTCTATAAATAGCATGGGAAATCCCAGTGTTTTCACAAGATAGGGGTATATTTAAAAATCATTATGGAGATTAGGCTTCACATCACAAGAAGCAAAACACACCTATAAAATGTACAGAAATGTTTTTCCTTTCAGAAACTGTTTAAATCTTTTAAATAAGATGAGAACTTTTTTCACAGCACTATGAGGAACAGGGGTAATTTCTGCGTAGGACTATTTTTGCGTACGTTCCAAATGCTCATTGGTTGAATTGGTGGTCTGTAACCTATATATTTTTCAACTAATCATGATGAACCTTTGTACTTGAAGTCAAAAAAGGTTCATCTTGACATGTGTGCAGTTTTTATTCAAATTGAGCACATTTATTGATCTAATAAGGGGGTTGCCAGGGTATCAGAAATTGTATTTGCTAGTATTTGCTGGGGGTAATTTGGTGTTTATTTTCAAGAATTCAGTAAATTTACATGAAATAATAAGATTTTGGCCCTTTATTCTCTATTTTCTGAAATTAAAATAAAAAAATATGGTTTCTATGGGATTTTCTGTTGAAATTGCACTTTTGCTAAGGTGCTAGGTATGAAATATAGACCAGTGGGGAAAATATTGTACAGCTTTGAGTTTTTCTCCTCTAACTATACACTAGGAACATCAAATCAACAAAAAACATACTTTATGAACAAGGTTTAGGCAGAAATCTGACAATTTAGTGTAATTTTTATGAACCCAGTCAATGAAATATGGCAAAATCAGGGGTTTTCACAGCCTTGTCTTAGGATCTATAAAATCACAGATATGTGTTTTATTGGTCTGAATCTTTTGTATTTGCTAGTAAATAATATAAATAATGTGAAAAAAAAAACTTATATATGCATTCCATTGATATTCATGCATCTAATGTAAGTCACTACATGTATATACCTTGTGATGTCTCAAAAACACTTAATTTTAGAGTTCCGCATACACTATAAGGTTTCAAAAATGAAATTTTTTGTAGAAAAACTGGAAAAATACAGCTGACTGTCTGCTTATGTACCTGATAAACTTAGAACCCTACATTATCTTACATTTGTTTCAGATTTTTCATCATTCAAAACCCAAATAAAGGCTAACTTTTAATATCGGACACAATCGCACTTGAACAAGCTCTGTACAAGTCTGGTTTAAATTGATCTGGAGTGACAGTTTTAGCTTTGAAACCACTTCTTATTGTTTTCAATGTACATTAGATATGTGTAGAGCACTTTATGTTTGAAGTTGATCAATTTAAGTCATTGTCAGCATCATAAAATGAGTTTTCATATGTGTACCCCTATACATGGTCTAAAAGTGCATTGATCATTGCCGCATGTATAAAAACCCAATTTTTGGCCTTAAAGCAGCTGGAACTTGAGTAAACTGAACTGTATTGCATCAAATACACATAATATGATGCAACCAATGTAAAAAATCACAAAAATATTTCATTTACAAAAAAAGATGTACATTTTAGAGGGGCCTTATTTCCTTCAACCATTGGACATGCGAGTCATGCAATGTACCACTGATACTAAATTTGCTATAACTTATAGATTAAAAACCACTAATTCCACTTTCCATAGGCTTCTGTGCTAATTTCACAATATTCAATGGCTTCTCTGGACTTTACCTTAACTTTAACCTGCAGAGGACTATATATCAGCATGATTCTACATATGTCAGCTCACAATCCTCAGAATGTCATGTGGGGTTAGCAGACTTGCAGTGCAGTACTGGTCACCGGAAGTGAAGGGTCTATAAATAGCATGGGAAATCCCAATGTTTTCACAAGATAGGGGTATATTTAAAAATCATTATGGAGATTAGGCTTCACATCACAAGAAGCAAAACACACCTATAAAATGTACAGAAATGTTTTTCCTTTCAGAAACTGTTTAAATCTTTTAAATAAGATGAGAACTTTTTTCACAGCACTATGAGGAACAGGGGTAATTTCTGCGTAGGACTATTTTTGTGTACGTTCCAAATGCTCATTGGTTGAATTGGTGGTCTGTAACCTATATATTTTTCAACTAATCATGATGAACCCTTGTACTTGAAGTCAAAAAAAGTTCATCTTGACATGAGTGCAGTTTTTATTCAAATTGAGCACATTTATTGATCTAATAAGGGGGTTGCCAGGGTATCAGAAATTGTATTTGCTAGTATTTGCTGGGGGTAATTTGGTGTTTATTTTCAAGAATTCAGTAAATTTACATGAAATAATAAGATTTTGGCCCTTTATTCTCTATTTTCTGAAATTAAAATAAAAAATATGGTTTCTATGGGATTTTCCATTGAAATTGCACTTTTGCTAAGGTGCTAGGTATGAAATATAGACCAGTGGGGAAAATATTGTACAGCTTTGAGTTTTTCTCCTCTTACTATACACTAGGAACATCAAATCAAGAAAAAAACATACTTTATGAACAAGGTTTAGGCAGAAATCTGACAATTTAGTGTAATTTTTATGAACCCAGTCAATGAAATATGGCAAAATCAGGGGTTTTCACAGCCTTGTCTTAGGATCTATAAAATCATAGATATGTGTTTTATTGGTCTGAATCTTTTGTATTTGCTAGTAAATAATATAAATAATGTGAAAAAAAAACTTATATATGCATTCCATTGATATTCATGCATCTAATGTAAGTCACTACATGTATATACCGTGTGATGTCTCAAAAACACCTAATTTTAGAGTTCCGCATACAATATAAGGTTTCAAAAATGAAATTTTTTGTAGAAAAACTGGAAAAATACAGCTGACTGTCTGCTTATGTACCTGATAAACTTAGAACCCTACATTATCTTACATTTGTTTCAGATTTTTCATCATTCAAAACCCAAATAAAGGCTAACTTTTAATATCGGACACAATCGCACTTGAACAAGCTCTGTACACGTCTGGTTTAAATTGATCTGGAGTGACAGTTTTAGCTTTGAAACCACTTCTTATTGTTTTCAATGTACATTAGATATGTGTAGAGCACTTTATGTTTGAAGTTGATCAATTTAAGTCATTGTCAGCATCATAAAATGAGTTTTCATATGTGTACCCCTATACATGGTCTAAAAGTGCATTGACCATGGCCGCATGTATAAAAACCCAATTTTTGGCCTTAAAGCAGCTGGAACTTGAGTAAACTGAACTGTATTGCATCAAATACACATAATATGATGCAACCAATGTAAAAAAATCACAAAAATATTTCATTTACAAAAAAAGATGTACATTTTAGAGGGGCCTTATTTCCTTCAACCATTGGACATGCGAGTCATGCAATGTACCACTGATACTAAATTTGCTATAACTTATAGATTAAAAACCACTAATTCCACTTTCCATAGGCTTCTGTGCTAATTTCACAATATTCAATGGCTTCTCTGGACTTTACCTTAACTTTAACCTGCAGAGGACTATATATCAGCATGATTCTACATATGTCAGCTCACAATCCTCAGAATGTCATGTGGGGTTAGCAGACTTGCAGTGCAGTACTGGTCACCGGAAGTGAAGGGTCTATAAATAGCATGGGAAATCCCAGTGTTTTCACAAGATAGGGGTATATTTAAAAATCATTATGGAGATTAGGCTTCACATCACAAGAAGCAAAACACACCTATAAAATGTACAGAAATGTTTTTCCTTTCAGAAACTCTTTAAATCTTTTAAATAAGATGAGAACTTTTTTCACAGCACTATGAGGAACAGGGGTAATTTCTGCGTAGGACTATTTTTGCGTACGTTCCAAATGCTCATTGGTTGAATTGGTGGTCTGTAACCTATATATTTTTCAACTAATCATGATGAACCTTTGTACTTGAAGTCAAAAAAAGTTCATCTTGACATGAGTGCAGTTTTTATTCAAATTGAGCACATTTATTGATCTAATAAGGGGGTTGCCAGGGTATCAGAAATTGTATTTGCTAGTATTTGCTGGGGGTAATTTGGTGTTTATTTTCAAGAATTCAGTAAATTTACATGAAATAATTAGATTTTGGCCCTTTATTCTCTATTTTCTGAAATTAAAATAAAAAATATGGTTTCTATGGGATTTTCCATTGAAATTGCACTTTTGCTAAGGTGCTAGGTATGAAATATAGACCAGTGGGGAAAATATTGTACAGCTTTGAGTTTTTCTCCTCTAACTATACACTAGGAACATCAAATCAACAAAAAAACATACTTTATGAACAAGGTTTAGGCAGAAATCTGACAATTTAGTGTAATTTTTATGAACCCAGTCAATGAAATATGGCAAAATCAGGGGTTTTCACAGCCTTGTCTTAGGATCTATAAAATCACAGATATGTGTTTTATTGGTCTGAATCTTTTGTATTTGCTAGTAAATAATATAAATAATGTGAAAAAAAAACTTATATATGCATTCCATTGATATTCATGCATCTAATGTAAGTCACT
Source organism: Perna viridis (assembly GCA_037379345.1). Taxonomy (NCBI): domain Eukaryota; kingdom Metazoa; phylum Mollusca; class Bivalvia; order Mytilida; family Mytilidae; genus Perna; species Perna viridis. The sequence goes on from CM074511.1 coordinate 607,139, forward strand.
ACATGTATATACCGTGTGATGTCTCAAAAACACCTAATTTTAGAGTTCCGCATACAATATAAGGTTTCAAAAATGAAATTTTTTGTAGAAAAACTGGAAAAATACAGCTGACTGTCTGCTTATGTACCTGATAAACTTAGAACCCTACATTATCTTACATTTGTTTCAGATTTTTCATCATTCAAAACCCAAATAAAGGCTAACTTTTAATATCGGACACAATCGCACTTGAACAAGCTCTGTACAAGTCTGGTTTAAATTGATCTGGAGTGACAGTTTTAGCTTTGAAACCACTTCTTATTGTTTTCAATGTACATTAGATATGTGTAAAGCACTTTATGTTTGAAGTTGATCAATTTAAGTCATTGTCAGCATCATAAAATGAGTTTTCATATGTGTACCCCTATACATGGTCTAAAAGTGCATTGACCATTGCCGCATGTATAAAAACCCAATTTTTGGCCTTAAAGCAGCTGGAACTTAAGTAAACTGAACTGTATTGCATCAAATACACATAATATGATGCAACCAATGTAAAAAATCACAAAAATATTTCATTTACAAAAAAAGATGTACATTTTAGAGGGGCCTTATTTCCTTCAACCATTGGACATGCGAGTCATGCAATGTACCACTGATACTAAATTTGCTATAACGTATAGATTAAAAACCACTAATTCCACTTTCCATAGGCTTCTATGCTAATTTCACAATATTCAATGGCTTCTCTGGACTTTACCTTAACTTTAACCTGCAGAGGACTATATATCAGCATGATTCTACATATGTCAGCTCACAATCCTCAGAATGTCATGTGGGGTTAGCAGACTTGCAGTGCAGTACTGGTCACCGGAAGTGAAGGGTCTATAAATAGCATGGGAAATCCCAATGTTTTCACAAGATAGGGGTATATTTAAAAATCATTATGGAGATTAGGCTTCACATCACAAGAAGCAAAACACACCTATAAAATGTACAAAAATGTTTTTCCTTTCAGAAACTGTTTAAATCTTTTAAATAAGATGAGAACTTTTTTCACAGCACTATGAGGAACAGGGGTAATTTCTGCGTAGGACTATTTTTGTGTACGTTCCAAATGCTCATTGGTTGAATTGGTGGTCTGTAACCTATATATTTTTCAACTAATCATGATGAACCTTTGTACTTGAAGTCAAAAAAAGTTCATCTTGACATGAGTGCAGTTTTTATTCAAATTGAGCACATTTATTGATCTAATAAGGGGGTTGCCAGGGTATCAGAAATTGTATTTGCTAGTATTTGCTGGGGGTAATTTGGTGTTTATTTTCAAGAATTCAGTAAATTTACATGAAATAATTAGATTTTGGCCCTTTATTCTCTATTTTCTGAAATTAAAATAAAAAATATGGTTTCTATGGGATTTTCCATTGAAATTGCACTTTTGCTAAGGTGCTAGGTATGAAATATAGACCAGTGGGGAAAATATTGTACAGCTTTGAGTTTTTCTCCTCTAACTATACACTAGGAACATCAAATCAACAAAAAAACATACTTTATGAACAAGGTTTAGGCAGAAATCTGACAATTTAGTGTAATTTTTATGAACCCAGTCAATGAAATATGGCAAAATCAGGGGTTTTCACAGCCTTGTCTTAGGATCTATAAAATCACAGATATGTGTTTTATTGGTCTGAATCTTTTGTATTTGCTAGTAAATAATATAAATAATGTGAAAAAAAAACTTATATATGCATTCCATTGATATTCATGCATCTAATGTAAGTCACTACATGTATATACCGTGTGATGTCTCAAAAACACCTAATTTTAGAGTTCCGCATACAATATAAGGTTTCAAAAATGAAATTTTTTGTAGAAAAACTGGAAAAATACAGCTGACTGTCTGCTTATGTACCTGATAAACTTAGAACCCTACATTATCTTACATTTGTTTCAGATTTTTCATCATTCAAAACCCAAATAAAGGCTAACTTTTAATATCGGACACAATCGCACTTGAACAAGCTCTGTACAAGTCTGGTTTAAATTGATCTGGAGTGACAGTTTTAGCTTTGAAACCACTTCTTATTGTTTTCAATGTACATTAGATATGTGTAAAGCACTTTATGTTTGAAGTTGATCAATTTAAGTCATTGTCAGCATCATAAAATGAGTTTTCATATGTGTACCCCTATACATGGTCTAAAAGTGCATTGACCATTGCCGCATGTATAAAAACCCAATTTTTGGCCTTAAAGCAGCTGGAACTTAAGTAAACTGAACTGTATTGCATCAAATACACATAATATGATGCAACCAATGTAAAAAATCACAAAAATATTTCATTTACAAAAAAAGATGTACATTTTAGAGGGGCCTTATTTCCTTCAACCATTGGACATGCGAGTCATGCAATGTACCACTGATACTAAATTTGCTATAACGTATAGATTAAAAACCACTAATTCCACTTTCCATAGGCTTCTATGCTAATTTCACAATATTCAATGGCTTCTCTGGACTTTACCTTAACTTTAACCTGCAGAGGACTATATATCAGCATGATTCTACATATGTCAGCTCACAATCCTCAGAATGTCATGTGGGGTTAGCAGACTTGCAGTGCAGTACTGGTCACCGGAAGTGAAGGGTCTATAAATAGCATGGGAAATCCCAATGTTTTCACAAGATAGGGGTATATTTAAAAATCATTATGGAGATTAGGCTTCACATCACAAGAAGCAAAACACACCTATAAAATGTACAAAAATGTTTTTCCTTTCAGAAACTGTTTAAATCTTTTAAATAAGATGAGAACTTTTTTCACAGCACTATGAGGAACAGGGGTAATTTCTGCGTAGGACTATTTTTGTGTACGTTCCAAATGCTCATTGGTTGAATTGGTGGTCTGTAACCTATATATTTTTCAACTAATCATGATGAACCTTTGTACTTGAAGTCAAAAAAAGTTCATCTTGACATGAGTGCAGTTTTTATTCAAATTGAGCACATTTATTGATCTAATAAGGGGGTTGCCAGGGTATCAGAAATTGTATTTGCTAGTATTTGCTGGGGGTAATTTGGTGTTTATTTTCAAGAATTCAGTAAATTTACATGAAATAATTAGATTTTGGCCCTTTATTCTCTATTTTCTGAAATTAAAATAAAAAATATGGTTTCTATGGGATTTTCCATTGAAATTGCACTTTTGCTAAGGTGCTAGGTATGAAATATAGACCAGTGGGGAAAATATTGTACAGCTTTGAGTTTTTCTCCTCTTACTATACACTAGGAACATCAAATCAAGAAAAAAACATACTTTATGAACAAGGTTTAGGCAGAAATCTGACAATTTAGTGTAATTTTTATGAACCCAGTCAATGAAATATGGCAAAATCAGGGGTTTTCACAGCCTTGTCTTAGGATCTATAAAATCATAGATATGTGTTTTATTGGTCTGAATCTTTTGTATTTGCTAGTAAATAATATAAATAATGTGAAAAAAAAACTTATATATGCATTCCATTGATATTCATGCATCTAATGTAAGTCACTACATGTATATACCTTGTGATGTCTCAAAAACACCTAATTTTAGAGTTCCGCATACAATATAAGGTTTCAAAAATGAAATTTTTTGTAGAAAAACTGGAAAAATACAGCTGACTGTCTGCTTATGTACCTGATAAACTTAGAACCCTACATTATCTTACATTTGTTTCAGATTTTTCATCATTCAAAACCCAAATAAAGGCTAACTTTTAATATCGGACACAATCGCACTTGAACAAGCTCTGTACACGTCTGGTTTAAATTGATCTGGAGTGACAGTTTTAGCTTTGAAACCACTTCTTATTGTTTTCAATGTACATTAGATATGTGTAGAGCACTTTATGTTTGAAGTTGATCAATTTAAGTCATTGTCAGCATCATAAAATGAGTTTTCATATGTGTACCCCTATACATGGTCTAAAAGTGCATTGACCATGGCCGCATGTATAAAAACCCAATTTTTGGCCTTAAAGCAGCTGGAACTTGAGTAAACTGAACTGTATTGCATCAAATACACATAATATGATGCAACCAATGTAAAAAAATCACAAAAATATTTCATTTACAAAAAAAGATGTACATTTTAGAGGGGCCTTATTTCCTTCGACCATTGGACATGCGAGTCATGCAATGTACCACTGATACTAAATTTGCTATAACTTATAGATTAAAAACCACTAATTCCACTTTCCATAGGCTTCTATGCTAATTTCACAATATTCAATGGCTTCTCTGGACTTTACCTTAACTTTAACCTGCAGAGGACTATATATCAGCATGATTCTACATATGTCAGCTCACAATCCTCAGAATGTCATGTGGGGTTAGCAGACTTGCAGTGCAGTACTGGTCACCGGAAGTGAAGGGTCTATAAATAGCATGGGAAATCCCAGTGTTTTCACAAGATAGGGGTATATTTAAAAATCATTATGGAGATTAGGCTTCACATCACAAGAAGCAAAACACACCTATAAAATGTACAGAAATGTTTTTCCTTTCAGAAACTCTTTAAATCTTTTAAATAAGATGAGAACTTTTTTCACAGCACTATGAGGAACAGGGGTAATTTCTGCGTAGGACTATTTTTGTGTACGTTCCAAATGCTCATTGGTTGAATTGGTGGTCTGTAACCTATATATTTTTCAACTAATCATGATGAACCTTTGTACTTGAAGTCAAAAAAGGTTCATCTTGACATGAGTGCAGTTTTTATTCAAATTGAGCACATTTATTGATCTAATAAGGGGGTTGCCAGGGTATCAGAAATTGTATTTGCTAGTATTTGCTGGGGGTAATTTGGTGTTTATTTTCAAGAATTCAGTAAATTTACATGAAATAATAAGATTTTGGCCCTTTATTCTCTATTTTCTGAAATTAAAATAAAAAATATGGTTTCTATGGGATTTTCTGTTGAAATTGCACTTTTGCTAAGGTGCTAGGTATGAAATATAGACCAGTGGGGAAAATATTGTACAGCTTTGAGTTTTTCTCCACTAACTATACACTAGGAACATCAAATCAAGAAAAAACATACTTTATGAACAAGGTTTAGGCAGAAATCTGACAATTTAGTGTAATTTTTATGAACCCAGTCAATGAAATATGGCAAAATCAGGGGTTTTCACAGCCTTGTCTTAGGATCTATAAAATCACAGATATGTGTTTTATTGGTCTGAATCTTTTGTATTTGCTAGTAAATAATATAAATAATGTGAAAAAAAACTTATATATGCATTCCATTGATATTCATGCATCTAATGTAAGTCACTACATGTATATACCTTGTGATGTCTCAAAAACACCTAATTTTAGAGTTCTGCATACACTATAAGGTTTCAAAAATGAAATTTTTTGTAGAAAAACTGGAAAAATACAGCTGACTGTCTGCTTATGTACCTGATAAACTTAGAACCCTACATTATCTTACATTTGTTTCAGATTTTTCATCATTCAAAACCCAAATAAAGGCTAACTTTTAATATCGGACACAATCGCACTTGAACAAGCTCTGTACAAGTCTGGTTTAAATTGATCTGGAGTGACAGTTTTAGCTTTGAAACCACTTCTTATTGTTTTCAATGTACATTAGATATGTGTAGAGCACTTTATGTTTGAAGTTGATCAATTTAAGTCATTGTCAGCATCATAAAATGAGTTTTCATATGTGTACCCCTATACATGGTCTAAAAGTGCATTGACCATGGCCGCATGTATAAAAACCCAATTTTTGGCCTTAAAGCAGCTGGAACTTGAGTAAACTGAACTGTATTGCATCAAATACACATAATATGATGCAACCAATGTAAAAAATCACAAAAATATTTCATTTACAAAAAAAGATGTACATTTTAGAGGGGCCTTATTTCCTTCGACAATTGGACATGCGAGTCATGCAATGTACCACTGATACTAAATTTGCTATAACTTATAGATTAAAAACCACTAATTCCACTTTCCATAGGCTTCTATGCTAATTTCACAATATTCAATGGCTTCTCTGGACTTTACCTTAACTTTAACCTGCAGAGGACTATATATCAGCATGATTCTACATATGTCAGCTCACAATCCTCAGAATGTCATGTGGGGTTAGCAGACTTGCAGTGCAGTACTGGTCACCGGAAGTGAAGGGTCTATAAATAGCATGGGAAATCCCAGTGTTTTCACAAGATAGGGGTATATTTAAAAATCATTATGGAGATTAGGCTTCACATCACAAGAAGCAAAACACACCTATAAAATGTACAGAAATGTTTTTCCTTTCAGAAACTCTTTAAATCTTTTAAATAAGATGAGAACTTTTTTCACAGCACTATGAGGAACAGGGGTAATTTCTGCGTAGGACTATTTTTGTGTACGTTCCAAATGCTCATTGGTTGAATTGGTGGTCTGTAACCTATATATTTTTCAACTAATCATGATGAACCTTTGTACTTGAAGTCAAAAAAGGTTCATCTTGACATGAGTGCAGTTTTTATTCAAATTGAGCACATTTATTGATCTAATAAGGGGGTTGCCAGGGTATCAGAAATTGTATTTGCTAGTATTTGCTGGGGGTAATTTGGTGTTTATTTTCAAGAATTCAGTAAATTTACATGAAATAATAAGATTTTGGCCCTTTATTCTCTATTTTCTGAAATTAAAATAAAAAATATGGTTTCTATGGGATTTTCTGTTGAAATTGCACTTTTGCTAAGGTGCTAGGTATGAAATATAGACCAGTGGGGAAAATATTGTACAGCTTTGAGTTTTTCTCCACTAACTATACACTAGGAACATCAAATCAAGAAAAAACATACTTTATGAACAAGGTTTAGGCAGAAATCTGACAATTTAGTGTAATTTTTATGAACCCAGTCAATGAAATATGGCAAAATCAGGGGTTTTCACAGCCTTGTCTTAGGATCTATAAAATCACAGATATGTGTTTTATTGGTCTGAATCTTTTGTATTTGCTAGTAAATAATATAAATAATGTGAAAAAAAACTTATATATGCATTCCATTGATATTCATGCATCTAATGTAAGTCACTACATGTATATACCTTGTGATGTCTCAAAAACACCTAATTTTAGAGTTCTGCATACACTATAAGGTTTCAAAAATGAAATTTTTTGTAGAAAAACTGGAAAAATACAGCTGACTGTCTGCTTATGTACCTGATAAACTTAGAACCCTACATTATCTTACATTTGTTTCAGATTTTTCATCATTCAAAACCCAAATAAAGGCTAACTTTTAATATCGGACACAATCGCACTTGAACAAGCTCTGTACAAGTCTGGTTTAAATTGATCTGGAGTGACAGTTTTAGCTTTGAAACCACTTCTTATTGTTTTCAATGTACATTAGATATGTGTAGAGCACTTTATGTTTGAAGTTGATCAATTTAAGTCATTGTCAGCATCATAAAATGAGTTTTCATATGTGTACCCCTATACATGGTCTAAAAGTGCATTGACCATGGCCGCATGTATAAAAACCCAATTTTTGGCCTTAAAGCAGCTGGAACTTGAGTAAACTGAACTGTATTGCATCAAATACACATAATATGATGCAACCAATGTAAAAAATCACAAAAATATTTCATTTACAAAAAAAGATGTACATTTTAGAGGGGCCTTATTTCCTTCGACAATTGGACATGCGAGTCATGCAATGTACCACTGATACTAAATTTGCTATAACTTATAGATTAAAAACCACTAATTCCACTTTCCATAGGCTTCTATGCTAATTTCACAATATTCAATGGCTTCTCTGGACTTTACCTTAACTTTAACCTGCAGAGGACTATATATCAGCATGATTCTACATATGTCAGCTCACAATCCTCAGAATGTCATGTGGGGTTAGCAGACTTGCAGTGCAGTACTGGTCACCGGAAGTGAAGGGTCTATAAATAGCATGGGAAATCCCAGTGTTTTCACAAGATAGGGGTATATTTAAAAATCATTATGGAGATTAGGCTTCACATCACAAGAAGCAAAACACACCTATAAAATGTACAGAAATGTTTTTCCTTTCAGAAACTCTTTAAATCTTTTAAATAAGATGAGAACTTTTTTCACAGCACTATGAGGAACAGGGGTAATTTCTGCGTAGGACTATTTTTGTGTACGTTCCAAATGCTCATTGGTTGAATTGGTGGTCTGTAACCTATATATTTTTCAACTAATCATGATGAACCTTTGTACTTGAAGTCAAAAAAGGTTCATCTTGACATGAGTGCAGTTTTTATTCAAATTGAGCACATTTATTGATCGAATAAGGGGGTTGCCAGGGTATCAGAAATTGTATTTGCTAGTATTTGCTGGGGGTAATTTGGTGTTTATTTTCAAGAATTCAGTAAATTTACATGAAATAATAAGATTTTGGCCCTTTATTCTCTATTTTCTGAAATTAAAATAAAAAATATGGTTTCTATGGGATTTTCTGTTGAAATTGCACTTTTGCTAAGGTGCTAGGTATGAAATATAGACCAGTGGGGAAAATATTGTACAGCTTTGAGTTTTTCTCCACTAACTATACACTAGGAACATCAAATCAAGAAAAAACATACTTTATGAACAAGGTTTAGGCAGAAATCTGACAATTTAGTGTAATTTTTATGAACCCAGTCAATGAAATATGGCAAAATCAGGGGTTTTCACAGCCTTGTCTTAGGATCTATAAAATCACAGATATGTGTTTTATTGGTCTGAATCTTTTGTATTTGCTAGTAAATAATATAAATAATGTGAAAAAAAAACTAATATATTCATTCCATTGATATTCATGCATCTAATGTAAGTCACTACATGTATATACCTTGTGATGTCTCAAAAACACCCAATTTTAGAGTTCCGCATACACTATAAGATTTCAAAAATGAAATGTTTGGTAGAAGAACTGGAAAAATACAGCTGACTGTCTGCTTATGTACCTGATAAACTTAGAACCCTACATTATCTTACATTTGTTTCAGATTTTTCATCATTCAAAACCCAAATAAAGGCTAACTTTTAATATCGGACACAATCGCACTTGAACAAGCTCTGTACAAGTCTGGTTTAAATTGATCTGGAGTGACAGTTTTAGCTTTGAAACCACTTCTTATTGTTTTCAATGTACATTAGATATGTGTAGAGCACTTTATGTTTGAAGTTGATCAATTTAAGTCATTGTCAGCATCATAAAATGAGTTTTCATATGTGTACCCCTATACATGGTCTAAAAGTGCATTGACCATTGCCGCATGTATAAAAACCCAATTTTTGGCCTTAAAGCAGCTGGAACTTGAGTAAACTGAACTGTATTGCATCAAATACACATAATATGATGCAACCAATGTAAAAAATCACAAAAACATTTCATTTACAAAAAAAGATGTACATTTTAGAGGGGCCTTATTTCCTTCGACCATTGGACATGCGAGTCATGCAATGTACCACTGATACTAAATTTGCTATAACTTATATATTTTTCAACTAATCATGATGAACCTATGTACTTGAAGTCAAAAAAGGTTCATCTTGACATGAGTGCAGTTTTTATTCAAATTGAGCACATTTATTGATCTAATAAGGGGGTAGCCAGGGTATCAGAAATTGTATTTGCTAGTATTTGCTGGGGGTAATTTGGTGTTTATTTTCAAGAATTCAGTAAATTTACATGAAATAATAAGATTTTGGCCCTTTATTCTCTATTTTCTGAAATTAAAATAAAAAATATGGTTTCTATGGGATTTTCCATTGAAATTGCACTTTTGCTAAGGTGCTAGGTATGAAATATAGACCAGTGGGGAAAATATTGTACAGCTTTGAGTTTTTCTCCACTAACTATACACTAGGAACATCAAATCAAGAAAAAACATACTTTATGAACAAGGTTTAGGCAGAAAACTGACAATTTAGTGTAATTTTTATGAACCAAGTCAATGAAATATGGCAAAATCAGGGGTTTTCACAGCCTTGTCTTAGGATCTATAAAATCACAGATATGTGTTTTATTGGTCTGAATCTTTTGTATTTGCTAGTAAATAATATAAATAATGTGAAAAAAAAACTTATATATGCATTCCATTGATATTCATGCATCTAATGTAAGTCACTACATGTATATACCTTGTGATGTCTCAAAAACACCCAATTTTAGAGTTCCGCATACACTATAAGATTTCAAGAATGAAATTTTTTGTAGAAAAACTGGAAAAATACAGCTGACTGTCTGCTTATGTACCTGATAAACTTAGAACCCTACATTATCTTACATTTGTTTCAGATTTTTCATCATTCAAAACCCAAATAAAGGCTAACTTTTAATATCGGACACAATCGCACTTGAACAAGCTCTGTACACGTCTGGTTTAAATTGATCTGGAGTGACAGTTTTAGCTTTGAAACCACTTCTTATTGTTTTCAATGTACATTAGATATGTGTAGAGCACTTTATGTTTGAAGTTGATCAATTTAAGTCATTGTCAGCATCATAAAATGAGTTTTCATATGTGTACCCCTATACATGGTCTAAAAGTGCATTGACCATTGCCGCATGTATAAAAACCCAATTTTTGGCCTTAAAGCAGCTGGAACTTGAGTAAACTGAACTGTATTGCATCAAATACACATAATATGATGCAACCAATGTAAAAAATCGCAAAAATATCTCATTTACTAAAAAAGATGTACATTTTAGAGGGGCCTTATTTCCTTCGACCATTGGACATGCGAGTCATGCAATGTACCACTGATACTAAATTTGCTATAACTTATATATTTTTCAACTAATCATGATGAACCTATGTACTTGAAGTCAACAAAAGATCATCTTGACATGAGTGCAGTTTTTATTCAAATTGAGCACATTTATTGATCTAATAAGGGGGTTGCCAGGGTATCAGAAATTGTATTTGCTAGTATTTGCTGGGGGTAATTTGGTGTTTATTTTCAAGAATTCAGTAAATTTACATGAAATAATAAGATTTTGGCCCTTTATTCTCTATTTTATGAAATTAAAATAAAAAATATGGTTTCTATGGGATTTTCCATTGAAATTGCACTTTTGCTAAGGTGCTAGGTATGAAATATAGACCAGTGGGGAAAATATTGTACAGCTTTGAGTTTTTCTCCTCTAACTTTACACTAGGAACATCAAATCAAGAAAAAACGTACTTTATGAACAAGGTTTAGGCAGAAATCTGACAATTTAGTGTAATTTTTATGAACCCAGTCAATGAAATATGGCAAAATCAGGGGTTTTCACAGCCTTGTCTTAGGATCTATAAAATCACAGATATGTGTTTTATTGGTCTGAATCTTTTGTATTTGCTAGTAAATAATATAAATAATGTGAAAAAAAAACTAATATATTCATTCCATTGATATTCATGCATCTAATGTAAATCACTACATGTATATACCTTGTGATGTCTCAAAAACACCCAATTTTAGAGTTCCGCATACACTATAAGATTTCAAAAATGAAATGTTTTGTAGAAAAACTGGAAAAATACAGCTGACTGTCTGCTTATGTACCTGATAAACTTAGAACCCTACATTATCTTACATTTGTTTCAGATTTTTCATCATTCAAAACCCAAATAAAGGCTAACTTTTAATATCGGACACAATCGCACTTGAACAAGCTCTGTACAAGTCTGGTTTAAATTGATCTGGAGTGACAGTTTTAGCTTTGAAACCACTTCTTATTGTTTTCAATGTACATTAGATATGTGTAGAGCACTTTATGTTTGAAGTTGATCAATTTAAGTCATTGTCAGCATCATAAAATGAGTTTTCATATGTGTACCCCTATACATGGTCTAAAAGTGCATTGACCATTGCCGCATGTATAAAAACCCAATTTTTGGCCTTAAAGCAGCTGGAACTTGAGTAAACTGAACTGTATTGCATCAAATACACATAATATGATGCAACCAATGTAAAAAATCACAAAAATATTTCATTTACTAAAAAAGATGTACATTTTAGAGGGGCCTTATTTCCTTCGACCATTGGACATGCGAGTCATGCAATGTACCACTGATACTAAATTTGCTATAACTTATATATTTTTCAACTAATCATGATGAACCTTTGTACTTGAAGTCAAAAAAGGTTCATCTTGACATGAGTGCAGTTTTTATTCAAATTGAGCACATTTATTGATCTAATAAGGGGGTTGCCAGGGTATCAGAAATTGTATTTGCTAGTATTTGCTGGGGGTAATTTGGTGTTTATTTTCAAGAATTCAGTAAATTTACATGAAATAATAAGATTTTGGCCCTTTATTCTCTATTTTCTGAAATTAAAATAAAAAATATGGTTTCTATGGGATTTTCTGTTGAAATTGCACTTTTGCTAAGGTGCTAGGTATGAAATATAGACCAGTGGGGAAAATATTGTACAGCTTTGAGTTTTTCTCCACTAACTATACACTAGGAACATCAAATCAAGAAAAAACATACTTTATGAACAAGGTTTAGGCAGAAATCTGACAATTTAGTGTAATTTTTATGAACCCAGTCAATGAAATATGGCAAAATCAGGGGTTTTCACAGCCTTGTCTTAGGATCTATAAAATCACAGATATGTGTTTTATTGGTCTGAATCTTTTGTATTTGCTAGTAAATAATATAAATAATGTGAAAAAAAACTTATATATGCATTCCATTGATATTCATGCATCTAATGTAAGTCACTACATGTATATACCTTGTGATGTCTCAAAAACACCTAATTTTAGAGTTCCGCATACACTATAAGGTTTCAAAAATGAAATTTTTTGTAGAAAAACTGGAAAAATACAGCTGACTGTCTGCTTATGTACCTGATAAACTTAGAACCCTACATTATCTTACATTTGTTTCAGATTTTTCATCATTCAAAACCCAAATAAAGGCTAACTTTTAATATCGGACACAATCGCACTTGAACAAGCTCTGTACAAGTCTGGTTTAAATTGATCTGGAGTGACAGTTTTAGCTTTGAAACCACTTCTTATTGTTTTCAATGTACATTAGATATGTGTAGAGCACTTTATGTTTGAAGTTGATCAATTTAAGTCATTGTCAGCATCATAAAATGAGTTTTCATATGTGTACCCCTATACATGGTCTAAAAGTGCATTGACCATGGCCGCATGTATAAAAACCCAATTTTTGGCCTTAAAGCAGCTGGAACTTGAGTAAACTGAACTGTATTGCATCAAATACACATAATATGATGCAACCAATGTAAAAAATCACAAAAATATTTCATTTACAAAAAAAGATGTACATTTTAGAGGGGCCTTATTTCCTTCGACAATTGGACATGCGAGTCATGCAATGTACCACTGATACTAAATTTGCTATAACTTATAGATTAAAAACCACTAATTCCACTTTCCATAGGCTTCTATGCTAATTTCACAATATTCAATGGCTTCTCTGGACTTTACCTTAACTTTAACCTGCAGAGGACTATATATCAGCATGATTCTACATATGTCAGCTCACAATCCTCAGAATGTCATGTGGGGTTAGCAGACTTGCAGTGCAGTACTGGTCACCGGAAGTGAAGGGTCTATAAATAGCATGGGAAATCCCAGTGTTTTCACAAGATAGGGGTATATTTAAAAATCATTATGGAGATTAGGCTTCACATCACAAGAAGCAAAACACACCTATAAAATGTACAGAAATGTTTTTCCTTTCAGAAACTCTTTAAATCTTTTAAATAAGATGAGAACTTTTTTCACAGCACTATGAGGAACAGGGGTAATTTCTGCGTAGGACTATTTTTGTGTACGTTCCAAATGCTCATTGGTTGAATTGGTGGTCTGTAACCTATATATTTTTCAACTAATCATGATGAACCTTTGTACTTGAAGTCAAAAAAGGTTCATCTTGACATGAGTGCAGTTTTTATTCAAATTGAGCACATTTATTGATCTAATAAGGGGGTTGCCAGGGTATCAGAAATTGTATTTGCTAGTATTTGCTGGGGGTAATTTGGTGTTTATTTTCAAGAATTCAGTAAATTTACATGAAATAATAAGATTTTGGCCCTTTATTCTCTATTTTCTGAAATTAAAATAAAAAATATGGTTTCTATGGGATTTTCTGTTGAAATTGCACTTTTGCTAAGGTGCTAGGTATGAAATATAGACCAGTGGGGAAAATATTGTACAGCTTTGAGTTTTTCTCCACTAACTATACACTAGGAACATCAAATCAAGAAAAAACATACTTTATGAACAAGGTTTAGGCAGAAATCTGACAATTTAGTGTAATTTTTATGAACCCAGTCAATGAAATATGGCAAAATCAGGGGTTTTCACAGCCTTGTCTTAGGATCTATAAAATCACAGATATGTGTTTTATTGGTCTGAATCTTTTGTATTTGCTAGTAAATAATATAAATAATGTGAAAAAAAACTTATATATGCATTCCATTGATATTCATGCATCTAATGTAAGTCACTACATGTATATACCTTGTGATGTCTCAAAAACACCTAATTTTAGAGTTCTGCATACACTATAAGGTTTCAAAAATGAAATTTTTTGTAGAAAAACTGGAAAAATACAGCTGACTGTCTGCTTATGTACCTGATAAACTTAGAACCCTACATTATCTTACATTTGTTTCAGATTTTTCATCACTCAAAACCCAAATAAAGGCTAACTTTTAATATCGGACACAATCGCACTTGAACAAGCTCTGTACAAGTCTGGTTTAAATTGATCTGGAGTGACAGTTTTAGCTTTGAAACCACTTCTTATTGTTTTCAATGTACATTAGATATGTGTAGAGCACTTTATGTTTGAAGTTGATCAATTTAAGTCATTGTCAGCATCATAAAATGAGTTTTCATATGTGTACCCCTATACATGGTCTAAAAGTGCATTGACCATTGCCGCATGTATAAAAACCCAATTTTTGGCCTTAAAGCAGCTGGAACTTAAGTAAACTGAACTGTATTGCATCAAATACACATAATATGATGCAACCAATGTAAAAAATCACAAAAATATTTCATTTACTAAAAAAGATGTACATTTTAGAGGGGCCTTATTTCCTTCGACCATTGGACATGCGAGTCATGCAATGTACCACTGATACTAAATTTGCTATAACTTATATATTTTTCAACTAATCATGATGAACCTTTGTACTTGAAGTCAAAAAAGGTTCATCTTGACATGAGTGCAGTTTTTATTCAAATTGAGCACATTTATTGATCTAATAAGGGGGTTGCCAGGGTATCAGAAATTGTATTTGCTAGTATTTGCTGGGGGTAATTTGGTGTTTATTTTCAAGAATTCAGTAAATTTACATGAAAGAATAAGATTTTGGCCCTTTATTCTCTATTTTCTGAAATTAAAATAAAAAATATGGTTTCTATGGGATTTTCCATTGAAATTGCACTTTTGCTAAGGTGCTAGGTATGAAATATAGACCAGTGGGGAAAATATTGTACAGCTTTGAGTTTTTCTCCTCTAACTATACACTAGGAACATCAAATCAAGAAAAAACATACTTTATGAACAAGGTTTAGGCAGAAATCTGACAATTTAGTGTAATTTTTATGAACCCAGTCAATGAAATATGACAAAATCAGGGGTTTTCACAGCCTTGTCTTAGGATCTATAAAATCACAGATATGTGTTTTATTGGTCTGAATCTTTTGTATTTGCTAGTAAATAATATAAATAATGTGAAAAAAACCTAATATATTCATTTCATTGATATTCATGCATCTAATGTAAGTCACTACATGTATATACCTTGTGATGTCTCAAAAACACCTAATTTTAGAGTTCCGCATACACTATAAGGTTTCAAAAATGAAATTTTTTGTAGAAAAACTGGAAAAATACAGCTGACTGTCTGCTTATGTACCTGATAAGCCTAGAACCTTACATTATCTTACATTTGTTTCAGATTTTTCATCATTCAAAACCCAAATAAAGGCTAACTTTTAATATCGGACACAATCGCACTTGAACAAGCTCTGTACAGGTCTGGTTTAAATTGATCTGGAGTGACAGTTTTAGCTTTGAAACCACTTCTTATTGTTTTCAATGTACATTAGATATGTGTAGAGCACTTTATGTTTGAAGTTGATCAATTTAAGTCATTGTCAGCATCATAAAATGAGTTTTCATATGTGTACCCCTATACATGATCTAAAAGTGCATTGACCATGGCCACATGTATAAAAACCCAATTTTTGGCCGTAAAGCAGCTGGAACTTGAGTAAATTGAACTGTATTGCATCAAATACACATAATATGATGCAACCAATGTAAAAAATCACAAAAATATTTCATTTAAAATAAAAGATGTACATTTTAGAGGGGCCTTATTTCCTTCGACCATTGGACATGCGAGTCATGCAATGTACCACTGATATTAAATTTGCTATAACTTAGATATTTTTCAACTAATCATGATGAACCTTTGTACTTGAAGTCAAAAAAGGTTCATCTTGACATGAGTGCAGTTTTTATTCAAATTGAGCACATTTATTGATCTAATAAGGGGGTTGCCAGGGTATCAGAAATTGTATTTGCTAGTATTTGCTGGGGGTAATTTGGTGTTTATTTTCAAGAATTCAGTAAATTTACATGAAAGAATAAGATTTTGGCCCTTTATTCTCTATTTTCTGAAATTAAAATAAAAAATATGGTTTCTATGGGATTTTCCATTGAAATTGCACTTTTGCTAAGGTGCTAGGTATGAAATATAGACCAGTGGGGAAAATATTGTACAGCTTTGAGTTTTTCTCCTCTAACTATACACTAGGAACATCAAATCAAGAAAAAACATACTTTATGAACAAGGTTTAGGCAGAAATCTGACAATTTAGTGTAATTTTTATGAACCCAGTCAATGAAATATGGCAAAATCAGGGGTTTTCACAGCCTTGTCTTAGGATCTATAAAATCACAGATATGTGTTTTATTGGTCTGAATCTTTTGTATTTGCTAGTAAATAATATAAATAATGTGAAAAAAACCTAATATATTCATTTCATTGATATTCATGCATCTAATGTAAGTCACTACATGTATATACCTTGTGATGTCTCAAAAACACCTAATTTTAGAGTTCCGCATACACTATAAGGTTTCAAAAATGAAATTTTTTGTAGAAAAACTGGAAAAATACAGCTGACTGTCTGCTTATGTACCTGATAAGCCTAGAACCTTACATTATCTTACATTTGTTTCAGATTTTTCATCATTCAAAACCCAAATAAAGGCTAACTTTTAATATCGGACACAATCGCACTTGAACAAGCTCTGTACAGGTCTGGTTTAAATTGATCTGGAGTGACAGTTTTAGCTTTGAAACCACTTCTTATTGTTTTCAATGTACATTAGATATGTGTAGAGCACTTTATGTTTGAAGTTGATCAATTTAAGTCATTGTCAGCATCATAAAATGAGTTTTTATATGTGTACCCCTATACATGGTCTAAAAGTGCATTGACCATGGCCACATGTATAAAAACCCAATTTTTGGCCTTAAAGCAGCTGGAACTTGAGTAAATTGAACTGTATTGCATCAAATACACATAATATGATGCAACCAATGTAAAAAATCACAAAAATATTTCATTTAAAATAAAAGATGTACATTTTAGAGGGGCCTTATTTCCTTCGACCATTGGACATGCGAGTCATGCAATGTACCACTGATATTAAATTTGCTATAACTTATATATTTTTCAACTAATCATGATGAACCTTTGTACTTGAAGTCAAAAAAGGTTCATCTTGACATGAGTGCAGTTTTTATTCAAATTGAGCACATTTATTGATCTAATAAGGGGGTTGCCAGGGTATCAGAAATTGTATTTGCTAGTATTTGCTGGGGGTAATTTGGTGTTTATTTTCAAGAATTCAGTAAATCTACATGAAAGAATAAGATTTTGGCCCTTTATTCTCTATTTTCTGAAATTAAAATAAAAAATATGGTTTCTATGGGATTTTCCATTGAAATTGCACTTTTGCTAAGGTGCTAGGTATGAAATATAGACCAGTGGGGAAAATATTGTACAGCTTTGAGTTTTTCTCCTCTAACTATACACTAGGAACATCAAATCAAGAAAAAACATACTTTATGAACAAGGTTTAGGCAGAAATCTGACAATTTAGTGTAATTTTTATGAACCCAGTCAATGAAATATGGCAAAATCAGGGGTTTTCACAGCCTTGTCTTAGGATCTATAAAATCACAGATATGTGTTTTATTGGGCTGAATCTTTTGTATTTGCTAGTAAATAATATAAATAATGTGAAAAAAAAAACTAATATATTCATTCCATTGATATTCATGCATCTAATGTAAGTCACTACATGTATATACCTTGTGATGTCTCAAAAACACCTAATTTTAGAGTTCCGCATACACTATAAGGTTTCAAAAATGAAATTTTTTGTAGAAAAACTGGAAAAATACAGCTGACTGTCTGCTTATGTACCTGATAAGCTTAGAACCTTACATTATCTTACATTTGTTTCAGATTTTTCATCATTCAAAACCCAAATAAAGGCTAACTTTTCATATCAGACACAATCGCACTTGAACAAGATCTGTACAGGTCTGGTTTAAATTGATCTGGAGTGACAGTTTTAGCTTTGAAACCACTTCTTATTGTTTTCAATGTACATTAGATATGTGTAGAGCACTTTATGTTTGAAGTTGATCAATTTAAGTCATTGTCAGCATCATAAAATGAGTTTTTATATGTGTACCCCTATACATGGTCTAAAAGTGCATTGACCATGGCCACATGTATAAAAACCCAATTTTTGGCCTTAAAGCAGCTGGAACTTGAGTAAACTGAACTGTATTGCATCAAATACACATAATATGATGCAACCAATGTAAAAAATCACAAAAATATTTCATTTACAAAAAAATATGTACATTTTAGAGGGGCCTTATTTCCTTCGACCATTGGACATGCGAGTCATGCAATGTACCACTGATACTAAATTTGCTATAACTTATATATTTTTCAACTAATCATGATGAAACTTTGTACTTAAAGTCAAAAAAGGTTCATCTTGACATGAGTGCAGTTTTTATTCAAATTGAGCACATTTATTGATCTAATAAGGGGGTTGCCAGGGTATCAGAAATTGTATTTGCTAGTATTTGCTGGGGGTAATTTGGTGTTTATTTTCAAGAATTCAGTAAATCTACATGAAAGAATAAGATTTTGGCCCTTTATTCTCTATTTTCTGAAATTAAAATAAAAAATATGGTTTCTATGGGATTTTCCATTGAAATTGCACTTTTGCTAAGGTGCTAGGTATGAAATATAGACCAGTGGGGAAAATATTGTACAGCTTTGAGTTTTTCTCCTCTAACTATACACTAGGAACATCAAATCAAGAAAAAACATACTTTATGAACAAGGTTTAGGCAGAAATCTGACAATTTAGTGTAATTTTTATGAACCCAGTCAATGAAATATGGCAAAATCAGGGGTTTTCACAGCCTTGTCTTAGGATCTATAAAATCACAGATATGTGTTTTATTGGGCTGAATCTTTTGTATTTGCTAGTAAATAATATAAATAATGTGAAAAAAAAAACTAATATATTCATTCCATTGATATTCATGCATCTAATGTAAGTGACTACATGTATATACCTTGTGATGTCTCAAAAACACCTAATTTTAGAGTTCCGCATACACTATAAGGTTTCAAAAATGAAATTTTTTGTAGAAAAACTGGAAAAATACAGCTGACTGTCTGCTTATGTACCTGATAAGCTTAGAACCTTACATTATCTTACATTTGTTTCAGATTTTTCATCATTCAAAACCCAAATAAAGGCTAACTTTTCATATCAGACACAATCGCACTTGAACAAGATCTGTACAGGTCTGGTTTAAATTGATCTGGAGTGACAGTTTTAGCTTTGAAACCACTTCTTATTGTTTTCAATGTACATTAGATATGTGTAGACCACTTTATGTTTGAAGTTGATCAATTTAAGTCATTGTCAGCATCATAAAATGAGTTTTTATATGTGTACCCCTATACATGGTCTAAAAGTGCATTGACCATGGCCACATGTATAAAAACCCAATTTTTGGCCTTAAAGCAGCTGGAACTTGAGTAAACTGAACTGTATTGCATCAAATACACATAATATGATGCAACCAATGTAAAAAATCACAAAAATATTTCATTTACAAAAAAATATGTACATTTTAGAGGGGCCTTATTTCCTTCGACCATTGGACATGCGAGTCATGCAATGTACCACTGATACTAAATTTGCTATAACTTATATATTTTTCAACTAATCATGATGAAACTTTGTACTTAAAGTCAAAAAAGGTTCATCTTGACATGAGTGCAGTTTTTATTCAAATTGAGCACATTTATTGATCTAATAAGGGGGTTGCCAGGGTATCAGAAATTGTATTTGCTAGTATTTGCTGGGGGTAATTTGGTGTTTATTTTCAAGAATTCAGTAAATCTACATGAAAGAATAAGATTTTGGCCCTTTATTCTCTATTTTCTGAAATTAAAATAAAAAATATGGTTTCTATGGGATTTTCCATTGAAATTGCACTTTTGCTAAGGTGCTAGGTATGAAATATAGACCAGTGGGGAAAATATTGTACAGCTTTGAGTTTTTCTCCTCTAACTATACACTAGGAACATCAAATCAAGAAAAAACATACTTTATGAACAAGGTTTAGGCAGAAATCTGACAATTTAGTGTAATTTTTATGAACCCAGTCAATGAAATATGGCAAAATCAGGGGTTTTCACAGCCTTGTCTTAGGATCTATAAAATCACAGATATGTGTTTTATTGGTCTGAATCTTTTGTATTTGCTAGTAAATAATATAAATAATGTGAAAAAAAAAACTAATATATTCATTCCATTGATATTCATGCATCTAATGTAAGTCACTACATGTATATACCTTGTGATGTCTCAAAAACACCTAATTTTAGAGTTCCGCATACACTATAAGGTTTCAAAAATGAAATTTTTTGTAGAAAAACTGGAAAAATACAGCTGACTGTCTGCTTATGTACCTGATAAGCTTAGAACCTTACATTATCTTACATTTGTTTCAGAGTTTTCATCATTCAAAACCCAAATAAAGGCTAACTTTTAATATCGGACACAATCGCACTTGAACAAGCTCTGTACAGGTCTGGTTTAAATTGATCTGGAGTGACAGTTTTAGCTTTGAAACCACTTCTTATTGTTTTCAATGTACATTAGATATGTGTAGAGCACTTTATGTTTGAAGTTGATCAATTTAAGTCATTGTCAGCATCATAAAATGAGTTTTCATATGTGTACCCCTATACATGGTCTAAAAGTGCATTGACCATTGCCGCATGTATAAAAACCCAATTTTTGGCCTTAAAACAGCTGGAACTTGAGTAAACTGAACTATATTGCATCAAATACACATAATATGATGCAACCAATGTAAAAAATCACAAAAATATTTCATTTACTAAAAAAGATGTACATTTTAGAGGGGCCTTATTTCCTTCGACCATTGGACATGCGAGTCATGCAATGTACCACTGATACTAAATTTGCTATAACTTATATATTTTTCAACTAATCATGATGAACCTTTGTACTTGAAGTCAAAAAAGGTTCATCTTGACATGAGTGCAGTTTTTATTCAAATTGAGCACATTTATTGATCTAATAAGGGGGTTGCCAGGGTATCAGAAATTGTATTTGCTAGTATTTGCTGGGGGTAATTTGGTGTTTATTTTCAAGAATTCAGTAAATCTACATGAAAGAATAAGATTTTGGCCCTTTATTCTCTATTTTCTGAAATTAAAATAAAAAATATGGTTTCTATGGGATTTTCCATTGAAATTGCACTTTTGCTAAGGTGCTAGGTATGAAATATAGACCAGTGGGGAAAATATTGTACAGCTTTGAGTTTTTCTCCTCTAACTATACACTAGGAACATCAAATCAAGAAAAAACATACTTTATGAACAAGGTTTAGGCAGAAATCTGACAATTTAGTGTAATTTTTATGAACCCAGTCAATGAAATATGGCAAAATCAGGGGTTTTCACAGCCTTGTCTTAGGATCTATAAAATCACAGATATGTGTTTTATTGGTCTGAATCTTTTGTATTTGCTAGTAAATAATATAAATAATGTGAAAAAAAAAACTAATATATTCATTCCATTGATATTCATGCATCTAATGTAAGTGACTACATGTATATACCTTGTGATGTCTCAAAAACACCTAATTTTAGAGTTCCGCATACACTATAAGGTTTCAAAAATGAAATTTTTTGTAGAAAAACTGGAAAAATACAGCTGACTGTCTGCTTATGTACCTGATAAGCTTAGAACCTTACATTATCTTACATTTGTTTCAGATTTTTCATCATTCAAAACCCAAATAAAGGCTAACTTTTCATATCGGACACAATCGCACTTGAACTAGCTCTGTACAGGTCTGGTTTAAATTGATCTGGAGTGACAGTTTTAGCTTTGAAACCACTTCTTATTGTTTTCAATGTACATTAGATATGTGTAGACCACTTTATGTTTGAAGTTGATCAATTTAAGTCATTGTCAGCATCATAAAATGAGTTTTTATATGTGTACCCCTATACATGGTCTAAAAGTGCATTGACCATGGCCACATGTATAAAAACCCAATTTTTGGCCTTAAAGCAGCTGGAACTTGAGTAAACTGAACTGTATTGCATCAAATACACATAATATGATGCAACCAATGTAAAAAATCACAAAAATATTTCATTTACAAAAAAATATGTACATTTTAGAGGGGCCTTATTTCCTTCGACCATTGGACATGCGAGTCATGCAATGTACCACTGATACTAAATTTGCTATAACTTATATATTTTTCAACTAATCATGATGAAACTTTGTACTTAAAGTCAAAAAAGGTTCATCTTGACATGAGTGCAGTTTTTATTCAAATTGAGCACATTTATTGATCTAATAAGGGGGTTGCCAGGGTATCAGAAATTGTATTTGCTAGTATTTGCTGGGGGTAATTTGGTGTTTATTTTCAAGAATTCAGTAAATCTACATGAAAGAATAAGATTTTGGCCCTTTATTCTCTATTTTCTGAAATTAAAATAAAAAATATGGTTTCTATGGGATTTTCCATTGAAATTGCACTTTTGCTAAGGTGCTAGGTATGAAATATAGACCAGTGGGGAAAATATTGTACAGCTTTGAGTTTTTCTCCTCTAACTATACACTAGGAACATCAAATCAAGAAAAAACATACTTTATGAACAAGGTTTAGGCAGAAATCTGACAATTTAGTGTAATTTTTATGAACCCAGTCAATGAAATATGGCAAAATCAGGGGTTTTCACAGCCTTGTCTTAGGATCTATAAAATCACAGATATGTGTTTTATTGGTCTGAATCTTTTGTATTTGCTAGTAAATAATATAAATAATGTGAAAAAAAAAACTAATATATTCATTCCATTGATATTCATGCATCTAATGTAAGTCACTACATGTATATACCTTGTGATGTCTCAAAAACACCTAATTTTAGAGTTCCGCATACACTATAAGGTTTCAAAAATGAAATTTTTTGTAGAAAAACTGGAAAAATACAGCTGACTGTCTGCTTATGTACCTGATAAGCTTAGAACCTTACATTATCTTACATTTGTTTCAGAGTTTTCATCATTCAAAACCCAAATAAAGGCTAACTTTTAATATCGGACACAATCGCACTTGAACAAGCTCTGTACAGGTCTGGTTTAAATTGATCTGGAGTGACAGTTTTAGCTTTGAAACCACTTCTTATTGTTTTCAATGTACATTAGATATGTGTAGAGCACTTTATGTTTGAAGTTGATCAATTTAAGTCATTGTCAGCATCATAAAATGAGTTTTCATATGTGTACCCCTATACATGGTCTAAAAGTGCATTGACCATTGCCGCATGTATAAAAACCCAATTTTTGGCCTTAAAACAGCTGGAACTTGAGTAAACTGAACTATATTGCATCAAATACACATAATATGATGCAACCAATGTAAAAAATCACAAAAATATTTCATTTACTAAAAAAGATGTACATTTTAGAGGGGCCTTATTTCCTTCGACCATTGGACATGCGAGTCATGCAATGTACCACTGATACTAAATTTGCTATAACTTATATATTTTTCAACTAATCATGATGAACCTTTGTACTTGAAGTCAAAAAAGGTTCATCTTGACATGAGTGCAGTTTTTATTCAAATTGAGCACATTTATTGATCTAATAAGGGGGTTGCCAGGGTATCAGAAATTGTATTTGCTAGTATTTGCTGGGGGTAATTTGGTGTTTATTTTCAAGAATTCAGTAAATCTACATGAAAGAATAAGATTTTGGCCCTTTATTCTCTATTTTCTGAAATTAAAATAAAAAATATGGTTTCTATGGGATTTTCCATTGAAATTGCACTTTTGCTAAGGTGCTAGGTATGAAATATAGACCAGTGGGGAAAATATTGTACAGCTTTGAGTTTTTCTCCTCTAACTATACACTAGGAACATCAAATCAAGAAAAAACATACTTTATGAACAAGGTTTAGGCAGAAATCTGACAATTTAGTGTAATTTTTATGAACCCAGTCAATGAAATATGGCAAAATCAGGGGTTTTCACAGCCTTGTCTTAGGATCTATAAAATCACAGATATGTGTTTTATTGGTCTGAATCTTTTGTATTTGCTAGTAAATAATATAAATAATGTGAAAAAAAAAAACTAATATATTCATTCCATTGATATTCATGCATCTAATGTAAGTGACTACATGTATATACCTTGTGATGTCTCAAAAACACCTAATTTTAGAGTTCCGCATACACTATAAGGTTTCAAAAATGAAATTTTTTGTAGAAAAACTGGAAAAATACAGCTGACTGTCTGCTTATGTACCTGATAAGCTTAGAACCTTACATTATCTTACATTTGTTTCAGATTTTTCATCATTCAAAACCCAAATAAAGGCTAACTTTTCATATCGGACACAATCGCACTTGAACTAGCTCTGTACAGGTCTGGTTTAAATTGATCTGGAGTGACAGTTTTAGCTTTGAAACCACTTCTTATTGTTTTCAATGTACATTAGATATGTGTAGAGCACTTTATGTTTGAAGTTGATCAATTTAAGTCATTGTCAGCATCATAAAATGAGTTTTCATATGTGTACCCCTATACATGGTCTAAAAGTGCATTGACCATGGCCGCATGTATAAAAACCCAATTTTTGGCCTTAAAGCAGCTGGAACTTGAGTAAACTGAACTGTATTGCATCAAATACACATAATATGATGCAACCAATGTAAAAAATCACAAAAATATTTCATTTAAAAAAAAAGATGTACATTTTAGTGGGGCCTTATTTCCTTCGACCATTGGACATGCGAGTCATGCAATGTACCACTGATACTAAATTTGCTATAACTTATATATTTTTCAACTAATCATGATGAAACTTTGTACTTGAAGTCAAAAAAGGTTCATCTTGACATGAGTGCAGTTTTTATTCAAATTGAGCACATTTATTGATCTAATAAGGGGGTTGCCAGGGTATCAGAAATTGTATTTGCTAGTATTTGCTGGGGGTAATTTGGTGTTTATTTTCAAGAATTCAGTAAATTTACATGAAATAATAAGATTTTGGCCCTTTATTCTCTATTTTCTGAAATTAAAATAAAAAATATGGTTTCTATGGGATTTTCCATTGAAATTGCACTTTTGCTAAGGTGCTAGGTATGAAATATAGACCAGTGGGGAAAATATTGTACAGCTTTGAGTTTTTCTCCTCTAACTATACACTAGGAACATCAAATCAAGAAAAAACATACTTTATGAACAAGGTTTAGGCAGAAATCTGACAATTTAGTGTAATTTTTATGAACCCAGTCAATGAAATATGGCAAAATCAGGGGTTTTCACAGCCTTGTCTTAGGATCTATAAAATCACAGATATGTGTTTTATTGGTCTGAATCTTTTGTATTTGCTAGTAAATAATATAAATAATGTGAAAAAAAAAACTAATATATTCATTCCATTGATATTCATGCATCTAATGTAAGTGACTACATGTATATACCTTGTGATGTCTCAAAAACACCTAATTTTAGAGTTCCGCATACACTATAAGATTTCAAAAATGAAATTTTTTGTAGAAAACCTGGAAAAATACAGCTGACTGTCTGCTTATGTACCTGATAAGCTTAGAACCTTACATTATCTTACATTTGTTTCAGATTTTTCATCATTCAAAACCCAAATAAAGGCTAACTTTTAATATCGGACACAATCGCACTTGAACAAGCTCTGTACAGGTCTGGTTTAAATTGATCTGGAGTGACAGTTTTAGCTTTGAAACCACTTCTTATTGTTTTCAATGTACATTAGATATGTGTAGAGCACTTTATGTTTGAAGTTGATCAATTTAAGTCATTGTCAGCATCATAAAATGAGTTTTCATATGTGTACCCCTATACATGGTCTAAAAGTGCATTGACCATGGCCGCATGTATAAAAACCCAATTTTTGGCCTTAAAGCAGCTGGAACTTGAGTAAACTGAACTGTATTGCATCAAATACACATAATATGATGCAACCAATGTAAAAAATCACAAAAATATTTCATTTAAAAAAAAAGATGTACATTTTAATGGGGCCTTATTTCCTTCGACCATTGGACATGCGAGTCATGCAATGTACCACTGATACTAAATTTGCTATAACTTATATATTTTTCAACTAATCATGATGAACCTTTGTACTTGAAGTCAAAAAAGGTTCATCTTGACATGAGTGCAGTTTTTATTCAAATTGAGCACATTTATTGATCTAATAAGGGGGTTGCCAGGGTATCAGAAATTGTATTTGCTAGTATTTGCTGGGGGTAATTTGGTGTTTATTTTCAAGAATTCAGTAAATTTACATGAAAGAATAAGATTTTGGCCCTTTATTCTCTATTTTCTGAAATTAAAATAAAAAATATGGTTTCTATGGGATTTTCCATTGAAATTGCACTTTTGCTAAGGTGCTAGGTATGAAATATAGACCAGTGGGAAAAATATTGTACAGCTTTGAGTTTTTCTCCTCTAACTATACACTAGGAACATCAAATCAAGAAAAAACATACTTTATGAACAAGGTTTAGGCAGAAATCTGACAATTTAGTGTAATTTTTATGAACCCAGTCAATGAAATATGGCAAAATCAGGGGTTTTCACAGCCTTGTCTTAGGATCTATAAAATCACAGATATGTGTTTTATTGGTCTGAATCTTTTGTATTTGCTAGTAAATAATATAAATAATGTGAAAAAAAAACTAATATATTCATTCCATTGATATTCATGCATCTAATGTAAGTCACTACATGTATATACCTTGTGATGTCTCAAAAACACCCAATTTTAGAGTTCCGCATACACTATAAGATTTCAAAAATGAAATTTTTTTAGAAAAACTGGAAAAATACAGCTGACTGTCTGCTTATGTACCTGATAAACTTAGAACCCTACATTATCTTACATTTGTTTCAGATTTTTCATCATTCAAAACCCAAATAAAGGCTAACTTTTAATTTCGGACACAATCGCACTTGAACAAGCTCTGTACAGGTCTGGTTTAAATTGATCTGGAGTGACAGTTTTAGCTTTGAAACCACTTCTTATTGTTTTCAATGTACATTAGATATGTGTAGAGCACTTTATGTTTGAAGTTGATCAATTTAAGTCATTGTCAGCATCATAAAATGAGTTTTCATATGTGTACCCCTATACATGGTCTAAAAGTGCATTGACCATGGCCGCATGTATAAAAACCCAATTTTTGGCCTTAAAGCAGCTGGAACTTGAGTAAACTGAACTGTATTGCATCAAATACACATAATATGATGCAACCAATGTAAAAAATCACAAAAATATTTCATTTACTAAAAAAGATGTACATTTTAGAGGGGCCTTATTTCCTTCGACCATTGGACATGCGAGTCATGCAATGTACCACTGATACTAAATTTGCTATAACTTATATATTTTTCAACTAATCATGATGAAACTTTGTACTTGAAGTCAAAAAAGGTTCATCTTGACATGAGTGCAGTTTTTATTCAAATTGAGCACATTTATTGATCTAATAAGGGGGTTGCCAGGGTATCAGAAATTGTATTTGCTAGTATTTGCTGGGGGTAATTTGGTGTTTATTTTCAAGAATTCAGTAAATCTACATGAAAGAATAAGATTTTGGCCCTTTATTCTCTATTTTCTGAAATTAAAATAAAAAATATGATTTCTATGGGATTTTCCATTGAAATTGCACTTTTGCTAAGGTGCTAGGTATGAAATATAGACCAGTGGGGAAAATATTGTACAGCTTTGAGTTTTTCTCCTCTAACTATACACTAGGAACATCAAATCAAGAAAAAACATACTTTATGAACAAGGTTTAGGCAGAAATCTGACAATTTAGTGTAATTTTTATGAACCCAGTCAATGAAATATGGCAAAATCAGGGGTTTTCACAGCCTTGTCTTAGGATCTATAAAATCACAGATATGTGTTTTATTGGTCTGAATCTTTTGTATTTGCTAGTAAATAATATAAATAATGTGAAAAAAAAACTAATATATTCATTCCATTGATATTCATGCATCTAATGTAAGTCACTACATGTATATACCTTGTGATGTCTCAAAAACACCTAATTTTAGAGTTCCGCATACACTATAAGGTTTCAAAAATGAAATTTTTTGTAGAAAAACTGGAAAAATACAGCTGACTGTCTGCTTATGTACCTGATAAGCCTAGAACCTTACATTATCTTACATTTGTTTCAGATTTTTCATCATTCAAAACCCAAATAAAGGCTAACTTTTAATATCGGACACAATCGCACTTGAACAAGCTCTGTACAGGTCTGGTTTAAATTGATCTGGAGTGACAGTTTTAGCTTTGAAACCACTTCTTATTGTTTTCAATGTACATTAGATATGTGTAGAGCACTTTATGTTTGAAGTTGATCAATTTAAGTCATTGTCAGCATCATAAAATGAGTTTTCATATGTGTACCCCTATACATGGTCTAAAAGTGCATTGACCATGGCCGCATGTATAAAAACCCAATTTTTGGCCTTAAAGCAGCTGGAACTTGAGTAAACTGAACTGTATTGCATCAAATACACATAATATGATGCAACCAATGTAAAAAATCACAAAAATATTTCATTTAAAAAAAAAGATGTACATTTTAGTGGGGCCTTATTTCCTTCGACCATTGGACATGCGAGTCATGCAATGTACCACTGATACTAAATTTGCTATAACTTATATATTTTTCAACTAATCATGATGAAACTTTGTACTTGAAGTCAAAATAGGTTCATCTTGACATGAGTGCAGTTTTTATTCAAATTGAGCACATTTATTGAACTAATAAATTAGGTACGAGAACACAATTAATTCCCCTTGGTTTTCGTTGTATAGTTCCAACTTTGGTAGTAGGTACCTTCCACATTTTTTCATATTTTTACTGGAAACTTATCTGCTGAAGTTTTGCCTCTAATTGGTAGAAAATAGGTTAAAATTACATGGGATTTTTTTTCATTAATCAATTCTGACTAAAAGTTGTGATTTGGTTCAGTGGAAGAAGGTTAAAATTTAGGACTTTTAACTCAGTTCATTTGTCATGTTTACCCCATCTCCGAATTATATGTATTAATTTCAGAAAATGACGGTAAAATTTTCTACAATATATATATATAAAATTCTGTTTGTACATATCTTTAGGCCAGAGAAGTTTTATTAAGTTTGCGCCGGTGGAATTTTTTTAATCTGCTCAAATGTGTATATTGAAATGCACTTGAAAATTAATTGCGGTCTCGTGCCTAATAAGGGGGTTGCCAGGGTATCAGAAATTGTATTTGCTAGTATTTGCTGGGGGTAATTTGGTGTTTATTTTCAAGAATTCAGTAAATCTACATGAAATAATAAGATTTTGGTATCAGTTATTGTATTTCCTGTGGATATATGCGAATTTATTCATTTACAAGTATATTAATCACACCGAACTTCACATTAAAATGATGTTCACACTCATCAACAACTTTACTAAACTTATTGTGTTTTAGATACAAACATATACGGACATACAGGACACACTCTGGCACACCATGAACCTTCCTGGCTTACTGGACTCCAAGACACGATCCGATTCAAAGAACTCGGTTGTTTTATTTTGTTTCATTTGGCAGGGAAAGACAGAATGCTACATTTCTGATAAGGGCAGTTCATCTCTTCAAGTAATAAAACAGTCGTTCCGATCGTCGATTAAGATTTGATGTACTTTAAGCAACAAAATGTTAACATATTAATCGTAAGGGACGTATCATTTTTTTGTCTGGGAGGGGGGCTGGTCAAGAAATAGGGCATATCACTGTTTTCTTTTGATGGAAAAGGAGAGTACAGGTTTTTATCTATCTCTATAGATGGTGATCATTTCTCAAAACTTTCCTAATTGCTGAGATGCAAATTATATAAAAAGACTCATGACAGTGTATAATTATATAAAAAGTCTTATATTTGCATGTCCTCATTGTAATGAAGCTACCAACAAATATGACATGGCTACCAATATTGGAACACACTCGGTATCTGTCCACCCATCATATTATTGACGCTGAATTTTTACTTTGGGTTTACCGCAATTTACATATCTGTACAATAACTAAATGAAAAAGAGGGATAAAGTATTTTCCCTAGCTTGAAGAGGGGGGACCTAAAAATATCCCTATATTTAGGCGAGTGGTTCTTTGTTTTTTTCTCCAACTTTCAATTCTAAATGACTATCCCCTAGGCCTCCCAGCTAAAACA
Organism: Perna viridis; assembly: GCA_037379345.1. NCBI lineage: Eukaryota > Metazoa > Mollusca > Bivalvia > Mytilida > Mytilidae > Perna > Perna viridis. The sequence goes on from CM074511.1 coordinate 638,070, forward strand.
ATGATACGTCCCTAAATACATATGTAAATATATTACATAGTCAAATCCCAATCCCCACTCAGCCTCTACGACGTATATGTTATATATGTATTTTCTTCAAGTCTTTGTAATTTGCTTTGTATATAATGTATGGGTTTTATGTTATGTTTCTAAAGTTGGTGATGGTGAATTGACATGTCTAATACTCTTTGACAGTAGCTGTTATATCATCATATCTGCAACTTCTGTCTCTGTGTTAGATGGCAGGTAATGATCTTACAGAGCAGCCATTGGTTTATTTAACAACAGAAAACTGATTAAATCAATATCCCTAAATTATAGAAATTCAACCTACCTTGATCAGCTTCTCATTAATTTTAATTGTACATTTTTCGTCATCGGCCTTTCATTTCTTCAATCAGTACACCCCAAAGTAGACATAGTTTTTTTCCTGCTTTTTGTACTACACTTCATTCTCATTAAAGGAAATGTTGAAATAAATCCAGTTCCTATAATTAATTCCTCAAAGTTTTCTATTAGCTCCTCCAGTAACGACAACTCCCTTTCACTATATAACATTAGTATACAAAGTATTCGGAACAAACTAGATTTTTTAAACATGTTCTGTGAGGATTTGGATATCATAACCATAACGGAAACACACTTAGATCCAAATATAAAAGATGAAGATATACTTCTTGAATCCTTTTCTAAATCCGTCATCAGAAAAGATCGTAGTAACTTTGGTGGCGGTATATTAATATATACAAAAGGCGATATTCGTGTAAAAAAACAGAATATTTTAGAAAATGATATCGACGAAACACTTTGGGTTGAGATCAGCGCAAAGGGTCAAAGATTTGTACTCTGTAATATTTATCGTGCCCTGGGAACTGATGTTGATTTTTTTACACGATTAAATCATGCGATAGGGTTGAGCTACCAGTTCACTGAAAACATTGTGGTCACGGGTGATTTAAATTCGCATCTATTTATGATTGATAACAATAGACTTGTTGACAAAATAAATCTGTTTAATTTTACAAATGTGATTAACAAGCCTACTAGAACAACTGATAATCGAAGATCTTTATTAGATCTTATTATTATAAGCGACACAGCATCGTACACCATTGCCGATGTCTTTGATATTCCCAGATCTGTAAGTGACCACGACGCATGTATTGTATATTTGGTATGTCCAAGCAAAGATCCTGTCTCTTGTCCGGGTTTACGACCAAACTGACAATCAAAAATTTGCCGAGAAACAAGAGGCCTTGGATTGGGATACACTCCTTCCCGATGGCGCAGATGTGGATGTTATCACAGAAATGTTTACGGAAACATTTCTGTCCATCGCGAAGGAGTGCATTCCAACAAAAGCAGTTATCATTAGAAAAAAATGATAAATGTTGGTTTAATAACAAACTTAGAAAGGAAATTAGAAAGCATGACCGTTCTAGAAAAAAAGCGTTGAAATCAAAAATTGAAAGTGATATTCTGAGGTACAAGAAGCAGAGAAACAGAGTCAATAATTTAAAAAAAGCTGCCATAGGTAAATTTGAAAGTAATCTTGACAATTATATCTTAGAAAATGTAAATAATCCTAAAGCGTATTCGAAGATTGTGAAAATGCTGATAAAATCAAACAAAGGTACAAATTCTATCCCGCCCCTTCAAAATATAATAAACGATGATGCATTAAGTGACATAGTATACACAGATGATGAAAAATGTACATAACTGAATAAATATTTTCTCAAAACTAGAGGAGGAAAACCATTAGTTATCAGATTTCGAAAGTAGGACAAATAGTTGTATTTCAAATATTATAATAGATGACAACTAAATCGTTGATATATTAAAGACCTTAAAACCCAACAAAGCATCGAGACCAGATATTGTTAGTCATAGGATGCTCCAGCTTTGTCCAGAAAAAGTCGCTATCCCCTTAAAGAAATTTTTTAATAAATCAATCCAACAACTAGCTGGAAGATGGCAAATGTTACTGCTTTATTCAAGAAAGGAGACCCCTCTTTGCCTTCAAACTATAGACCAATATCGTTAATAAGTTGTGTTGGCAAAGTCATGGAAAGAATTATATTTAAACATGCATATAATCATCTATATAGTAATAAGCTAATTTATCAGTACCAATCTGGTTTTCTGCCAAAATACTTTACCGTGCATCAACTTCTTGAGATATACAGTAACATTTTAAATTCTCCTGAGAAAAGAAAATGAACTGTTTTTTTTTTTTGTGATTTTTTGAAAAAAGTTTGATAAAGTTTAGCACAAAGGTTTATTAAAAAAGATTAAAACATATGGTATTTCAGGAAATTTATTCAGTTGGTTTAAAAGTTACTTAGATGATAGACGTCAAAAGGTAATGTTGAATACAGCATCCTCAGATGATTGCCATCTTTCAGCTGGTGTTCCACAGGGATCTGTACTTGAACATCTTCTTTTTATTGTATATCCTTGACATCCTTGTGCAGACTTTTCGCAGACGACACTTCCTTCAATTACTCAGATTCGGACAGTGAACAGATCCTCTCTGTAATCAGTCACAATCTGAGTGAATTGGATGAATGGTCCAAAAAGTAACTGATGTCCTTTAATCCAGATAAAACCGAAATTATGATATTCTCCAATTATGAAACTCCCAATTTCACGTTTTCTTGAATGGAATAGACATTCAAATCAAAAACCAACATAAACATTTAGCAGTAACATTTAGCAGTAATGCCAAGTGGAACAACCATGTAGAAAATATTATTGCTAGTGTTAAAAGACATCTAAATATTTTTTGGAAGTTGAAGTATCAACTTACTAGAAACACTTTAGAGAAGTTATATTTAATATATATAAGACCTTTACTTGAATATGCACCTGAAGTTTGGAATAATTGTGGTGTATGTAATACTTCCAAATTCGGAAGACTTCAATTAGAAGCAGCGAGAGTTGTCACGGGTTTACCTATTGTTACAAAGATAGAAAAAAATATATCAAGAAGTTAAGTGGGAACCACTAGATATTAGACGCAAAAGAAGAGAGTTACAAATGATTTATAACATTAAACATAAAAATGCTCCATCTTATTTGGTTGACATAATACCACCCAAAGTACAATCCCTTACTAATTATCCCCTTAGAAACGGAGATGACATAGCACAGCCATTTTGTAGATTATCTGTAACAAGCGAGTCGTTTTTCCCTGTTACTATTAAAGAATGGAATAAACTTGATGTATCCACAATTAGACACTATTTCCAACTTTAAAGTTAAAGAAGGATACACACAAACCACTGGTGCCTAATTATTATTATATTGGTGAACGAAAATTGAATATTATGTGGACACAATTAAGATGTTCTGCTTCTTCTTTAAACCATGACTTATATAGAGTCAATATCGTAAGTAGTTCTTTATGTAGATGCGGAGATGTTGAGGATGCTCATCATTTCT